>OX465299.1:6013473-7243494 GCA_949987735.1 Leucophora obtusa | reverse complement strand
ATGATCTACAATAGAAAAAAATATAATTTATTGGTGATTGAAAAAATAAAAATATTTACAATCAGTTATACCTCATGGTAGGCGGCGGGTCGGATACTAATAATAAATTTTCTAGTATTTCGGCTTTATTTTTACCATTTTTGGTATTTGTAGCTAAAATATATAATAAAAAATTTGTCAAAAATATTGGCAATGTACTTAAGTCTTCACTAGAAAATAAAATTAAAACATCTAGTAATAAAAATAAAGAATATGTAATCGATTTAATTAATTTTGAAAGATATGGGCAGCTAATTCTTAAGCCCAAACTTTTTTAAAAAAGTGCATTTTTATACCTTGTTCATGTTGTTTTAGTGTTTCTGTTTGACTGTTGTTATTTTCTATACCACTTTGTTCTTCTGGTGCTGGAGACATAGCTAAAAGTAGGCATTAATTTAATTTATATTATATTGATAGCTAAAGTAAAAATGATATAAATTTACTTTTTCTACGTTTACAGACAGGCAGTGAACTGTCATCATTAGTACTTTTATTTGAAGGTGTCATCATATTGTCTAGAAGTTGATGTTTCTGAAAATATAATAACAGAGACTATTAATTATAGAGATAGGAAATCAAAACTTACACTACTTACCGATAGAGGGCGCTGAAATTTAGTATTACCTGAGCAACTATTTAGTATCAGTTTAGTATCAGCTGAGCCTATATTTAAAAACTCAAAAACTGCTGAAAACTTCTCAAAATAAGGAAAAAACAAACGCGGGATATATTCAAAGAATAAAATTTGAAATATTTGTTTGTATTTTTTCCTTTGTTGTTTGTTATTATTTAAATTTAAATAAAAAAAGAAAATTGTCAATTTTTTTACAAAGTGCCATCTAGTGATAACGATTTTTTTATAACTTATTTTTTTGGTGATGCCATACCCCTGTATAATAAATTCAAAATTATATAAACTACAATCGCATATCGCACTTGATCAACAAGAGGGTATTAACTCAAAATTTTAAAATTTTCAGTAGAGGTGAAAAACTGTTTGTGGTTACATTTCACGAGAATTTGAAAATCCTAATACATAATAGTAAGCAAATTCCATTTGAAAATATATTTAGATTATTTTTCTTTTAAATTTTTGCAATTATTGCAAAAAAATATATTTTTTGAGTTAATCCCATTTATTTGATAATTTTTGTTGATATAAAGGTACCCGCCAACAATTTTCTGAGTGCTCATAATTTGTGACTCTTAGTCCAAAATATGAGCGATTTCTGAACGCTCATAATTTTAAGTCCCAAAAGACTCATATTCGATTCATTTTTATGAGCCCCTCAAAAGCTAAACTCTAAAAATACACTTATTTCTGACTCATTTTTGAACATTCATAAAAGATTCAAATATGTATTCAAAACAGAAGGAAATTGGAAAAAAAATGAAATTTCAAATGACATAACCTAAAAGTACACATTTTTTTTTGAGTGTTTTCGGAAGGATCTAAAATATCCCTACGGGGTGTGAGGAGTCAGTTGCCACCCAAGGACATATCCCGTGACCGGTCAACCGAAGGCATATTACTAAATTAGTTCAAATATGAACCAAAGAGAATGAATTAATTTTCTAAGTATTTTCTAATTCGTTACTTTCACTGTTGCTTTTTAAAAACTTGACAAATACCGAAATAAGAAATAAAATTCGCGGCATATTTTTTAAAATATTTTTTTTATTTATTTTACTCTGTTATTTATTTTGAACTTTATTTTTTTACGATTTGCTTATTTTAGCTATTATTTTAAATTTTTATAATTTTTTGCTAAAAAATTTTAAGTTTTGTATTTTTAACGTGTTTTGATGTTAAAGCTGTTTTAGTTTTAACAATTGGTATTTCATTTAATTTTCTTAAGGGCAATTTTTTAAATTTTTATTTATATTATCAGAGTTTTTGAGGTAATTTTCTAATTTTTAATTGATTTTTTAATTTATTTATGGCCAACGCAAAAAACGAGTCAACTGCCATTAAAGGACCTATCCCTTGACCGGTCAATCGGGGGCATACTGAGTGCACTTCCACTATATTTGTGTGTGTGTTAGTGTTGTTTTCTTGTCTATTTTTTTTCTTTTGCATTTTTTTATTTACTTGTAGTGTTTGTTTTTCTTTTTCTTTTTTATTTGAGCAGAAACGAAAAATATATAACTTTACCATCAGCCAGCCATCACGCATAAACAACATTAGCTCAGACGGTAGAGCGTTTGCCTTACAAGCAGGAGGTTGTGTTATCGAGCCCTACTTCGACGCCAAGTAGATTATTTTTAATTCTTAATATTTTATTAGTTTATTTGGAAAGCTATTTTTAGACACACCACATTACTGTCACAAGGTGTCTAAACTGTGGCAATTGGTCAATTCCAATGACAACGCCATGTTAAAGTGATATGTCTCTTGCAAACAAAACGACCAATCAACGACCGGTCTCGGCCCCCTTGGGACCTATCCTGCGTGTCATCGGGGACCGGTCCCTTTCCCCGTAGGGATGAGTCAAAATAGAATCAAAAATGTGTGTTTTTAAGAACCATTTCAAAATGCTCTAAAAAGACTCATATATATGAATAATATATGAGCCTGATTTTTATTTTAAATTTTCTTTTATAATCAAATAATTTTGGAATATATTCATTCTAATTTTTATAAAAATATCGCTAGATAATATATAAAATACGCGGTGTCATTGTTTTATAATTATTGTAAGTAGCTGTGTTTATTGGAAAGGATATAAGTAAAGGAAATCAATTTCAAGAAACTAAAAACTTAGCAGAAATTTGCAAGTTTTTCAAGACATCTTTTCTTCTGAGGAACTGCAGTGTCAAGACATCAAGAAAGTGTACATGTGTTATATATAATTTATTTGTAATGATATTGCTGATATTTGTTAAAAGAGATTTTGAATTGTATTAGATATATGTATGTAGGTACACGTTATTTTAATAAATAAAAGAAATCAAGATTAAGGCTTTGCGTGAAGTTTTATAGTGCAAATATTTAAGATCATTTAGAATTTTTAAAAAATTGCTCAAAAATGAGTCTCAAATCAATCAGAAAAGGCTCATAAATTACTCTTAAAAATGAGTCTTAAAAGACTCCAAAAACACTCAGAAACGAGTAAAAAGGTTAAAGTCGGGCATGCCGACTATACAATACCCTACACCAGTCTGGTGTATTGTTTGGAAACGAGTAAAAAGGTTAAAGTCGGGCATGCCGACTATACAATACCCTACACCAGTCTGGTGTATTGTTTGGATCCGAAATTCGAATGGGTTAAAATGGGGCTTATGTCAAAATTTTGTGATAATAATGTGAGTCAGCGCACCAAATTTCATTAAAATATCTTAATATTTGCGACCTGCAGTTTGTAACCAAGCCAATTTTGGGGGGACCCTTATATGGGCACTAGTTCTAAACATGGACCGATGTTCACCAAAATCAATAGGCATCGTCCTTGGGCCAACATAGGTCTATGTACCAAATTTCATCAAAATAGCTTAATATTTGCGACCTGCAGCGTATAAACAATATAATTTTGGGGGGACCCTTATATGGGCACTAGTTCTAAACATGGACCGATGTTCACCAAAATCAATAGGCTTCGTCCTTGGGCCAACATAGGTCTATGTACCAAATTTCATCAAAATAGCTTAATATTTGCGACCTGCAGCGTATAAACAATATAATTTTGGGGGGACCCTTATATGGGCACTAGTTCTAAACATAGACCGATGTTCACCAAAATCAATAGGCTGCGTTATTGGGCCAATATAGGTCTGTGTATCAAAGTTCATCAAAATATCTTAATATTTGCGACCTGCAGCGTATAAACATTATAATTTTGGTAGGACCCTTATATGGGCACTAGGTCTAAACATGGACCGATGTTCACCAAAATCAATAGGCTGCGTTATTGGGCCAACATAGGTCTGTGCACAGAATTTCATCAAAATATCTTAATATTTGCGACCAGCAGCGTATAAAAAGTATAATTTTGGTAGGACCCTTATATGGGCACTAGGTCTAAACATGGACCGATGTTCAAAAAAATCAAACTTGTTCGTCCTTGGGCCAACATAGGTCTGCGTACCAAATTTCATCAAAATATCTTAATAGGTGCGACCTGTAGAGTGCGCACAAGATTGCATGGACAGACAGACAGACAGACAGACAGACAGACAGACAGACAGACGGACGGACGGACAGACGGACATCGTTAAATCGAAATAAAAAAAAATTCTGAACCGATCGGTATACTATAAGGTGGGTCTACGACCAATATTTTTTGGTGTTACAAACATCAGCACAAACTTATAATACCCTGACCACATAGTGGTGTAGGGTATAAAAAGAAGGAAATTTCCCCTCCAAAGGCTCATAATTATGAGTCGTTTATGAGTCATAAAAGAACGTTCAGAAAGAGGCTTCACGTGCACAGAGAAACACACTCATAAAGCTATGATTATAGAAGGTCTCAGGACTCTTTTATGAGTCTTTTCGGACTCTAATTGTACACTGGGTAGTCAATACACTATCACGAAATTGCACTCAAATGTAGTTTTCGAGATGAAAGAGTAATCGGAATACGTTGAAATTTTTACAGTAGGTAGATATTGATGTTGTTAGTTAATTTCTTGCAAAAAGGAAAATTTTAAAAATTTAGAGTTAATACCCTCTTGTTGATCAAGTGCGGCGATATACAAAAAAAAAACAGGATTCAATAAAGTCCCAGCAAAAAAATCCATTACAAAAAAGTTATTTTAAAAGCACTTCGAACAGCATCAACCATGGGTGATAACCGAAACGATGCGGTTATCGGTAAGGGTAACGCTATTTTAGATTATTTCGGTAACAGTATTTTAAGGGTAACGTTATTGCAGTTATATCGGTAACGATATTTTAAGGATAACAGTATTTCGGTAACGGTTGTTTAAGGCTAGCGGTATTTTAACGTTTTATCAAATTACTATGTAATTTGATAAAACGTTGATATCGCTAATTTTTCGTTAAAAGCCACGCCCAGGTAAAACAAGTGACAAAATGAGAAAACAAACACCACGTTAAAATGCTGTACAATTTTCTGAACCATCTCCTTGCCTTTCGTGGCGAATTTAGCCACTATTTTAATTTTTAAAAATAAAGGCAACAACAATAAAATTAGAAAAAACTTGAATTGTGTTAAATTCGTGGCCACCATACCAATTTCGTGCAGCCCTTCATTAATATTAAAGCAATCAAAAAAATGTTTTTTTAATTAAAAAAAATATTAATTAAATGAAAAAAAAAAATAAAATCAGAATTTAAATGAACAAATATCGACTTTTTTGCACAGACGTCCTATAAAACTTTTTAAAGTATTTTCGCCTCCAATATACGAATATTAAGTGAAAAATTCCTTCTTCTTTATTTAAACCTTAAGCCTGGGAAAAATACTTTATGGCTCAATATGACGTAGAAGTACTTAGAAGTCTCCAATTTTTATGAGTTTGAATTCAAAAAAATTACCTTTCATTTAAGGAAATGTTTAAGGCTGTTCTACGAGCCTCGTAAGGATCTCTAAAATCTACTTTTGAGAATTGTCCTTCAAGCACTTAAATTTGGTAAAACACTTAGATACAATAAAATTTTATTTATACACTAACGGAAATAAACCTGGGAAAATAGCAAAACAATTAGTAGATTTTTATGTTATTTTTAGAGGTTAATTATTTAAAAGTAACTTTGCAGTAAAATTTTTGCAGGTTTTTGCTAAATATTAGTAAGATTAGAAAAGCAAAAATAAACTCTTAAATATAATAATAGTCATTCTGCTAAAATCAATAGAAATATTGGTGAAAAATAGACGACTGCTGATTTCACAAATAGATTTTTATTCTCTTAAAACAATTTAAAATTTTTTGTGTTTTTTTAATTCTACTAATATTTACCAAAATTTGTTGCTGATTCTAGCAGAGTAAATTTTTATTTCAATTAACTAAAATTTAGCTCAAATAAAACTAAAATTTCGTATATTTAACAGCTTTATTTTTGCTATTCTTATCTTAGCAAAGAAAATCTGCTTATTTCAGCAGTTTTCTTTAGCAAAACTTTTTACAGGCTTTTTTCTATTAGTGTACTTAACCTTACCAACCACTCACTCCGCTTTTGACGGGATTATACCGCTTTTGAAAGGCTTGTGATGCCCCAAATTTTTATCTCGCTTTTAAAGCAAACAATTTCGCCTTATCCCAATTTTTTAATATGATATTAAACTTTTGAATAAAGTTTTTATAATTAATTTTTTCTAGAGCTCCCAGCCAACAAACGAGCCCAAAAATGTATCAGAAAAGTGCTCAAAATATATTATTAAACTTTCACTTGTATGAAAGTGGTGCATCCAAAAGAGCCTTCTTTTTGATTCAAAAATGACTCAAAGAAATATTTCAAAAAATTCTTTGGGCTTAAAAATTAATATTTTTTGAGTCATTTTTGAATTGTTCACAAAATATTCAAATTTATTTACATTTCTGAGTCGTTTGAGAATCATGTTTGGATTTAAAAATTTCCCTCAAATTGGTATGGCTTTCATGATTCATTTTACTAAGAGTACTATTTTCATCCAAAAAATGCGTAATTTTTGAGAAAGAAGTTTAAAATATAAAAAATACGTGCTTTTCAAGCTAAATAAGAACCCTCTTAAAAGTATCAAAATTTTCTGCCGGGGTTATCAGTCAAGGGATCAAAATCCATTAATTAAATTTAAAAATATTTGAAAAATTGGTAAAAACCTGAAACCAAATTTTTTGAAATAACGAAAACTATATTTTCGAAGATTAATTCGACAAAGTTTTTTGATTTCAGATTCGTATTATGGAGGGCAAAATATTTTAAAAACATTTATTGAGTCTGTGCCTTATATTTTTAAATATATTTGGATAAAAAATTATAGAAATATAAAAGATTTTGATATACTCCTCCGCAACATTGACTCAAAAGTATTTTCCTGGGTGAGGGGATAAAAAAAAAGAAAGACCCACAACTCGAAGGCTATTCAGTGGACCGTTTTTGACTTTAGATCCGGACTTAGGAAACCAAAATACTCAAAAAAAGATTTTAGCAAAAGGCTGTACAAAAAATTAATTTTTTTCGAGTAATGTATTAATTGGTGCGGCCCTCGTTAAGTTTGTGAAATCCTAAATTTGGCCCGTCAATCCATTTGTGTGCCCATACCTGGTATATACCATTGGAAAGATAGTAAAAATATCTTATGGACGGCATTTTTTTTTTTTTTTTTTTGTTTACCCATTACCGGCGAATGAGATTTATTTTTAAGATTTTTTAAAATAAACCGTTTTTATAAAAACCACCGTATACTACCACTTAATTTTTTACTTATTAATATATTCTCAAGATTAAAAACTTTTGAGATGTAGTTCAAATTTTATCACTTCAAACACCGAAGATATTAGAAGTCAAACCTAATTTTTTTGCAGATGGTACAAAAGATACAACTTTGACTCTAACCAACAATTATACTGAATTAACTCATCGGGAATCGAACATATTTTGGGAGTAAACACATTTGAAACCTATTGTCGGTATTGAGATTTTTCATTTGTCAAAAGTTAGCCATACTTTGAAAGAAAAAAAATCTCACGATTTTGACCTCTAATAACTTCGGTGTTTGAAGTGATAAAAACTTGATCTATATATCAAATGAAAGCTTTTCGTCTTGATAACATCTAATAAGCACAATTTTTATTCTTATATAGATTTTTATGGAATAAAAACATTAAAAAAACAAAAAAATTAAAATTCCTACGTCGAATCATAATGGGTCAACAAAAAAATGCTATCCTAAAGATATTTTTATTACCTTTCCAATGGTGTACATATTGTTCCAACCCTATCATAAAAGAAGAAAATATAGTTAAGTTCATTTTTAAACTTTAAACCGAAGTAACTCCCCATACAGGCTTTTCGGTGAAAAAAAAATTTCTTCGGGCCCCCAAAAGAGAGTTATAACAGTAGTAAAAATTTAGAATCAATCGGTGAGGTGCCTCTAAAGCCAACATACGTCCAAATTATTCAATCGAATCAAAATTGAATCAACACAAATATGAACAAATCTTATCTCACTTTATTCAATGTCCAATCATTGATTTAAAGGCATTTTGAATTATTCAGTAATTTATAAAATGAATCCAATTTTATGCATATAAATTCAAAAAAAGAATTATCTCTTTCAAGGTCTGGGTGTGTATGTATGTATTTTTTGCTTATTCAGTAACAACAACAATACATAGTTAATATATTTTTTCATGTTAATATGGAGAATTCTAGAGGTGCTTTTACATTTTCATTCATAACTTTTCAACGTCTGGACCAAATATGCCCATTTCCAATACCAAACTGCTTAAGAAATTGGACAAAAATTTTGACTAAAAATTAACATGATTTCAACAGACAGACAGACAGATGGACGGACACGTCTATATCGGTTTCGCTATTGATAACGATCAAGAATATATATTTTTTTTATGTCGCAGATTTTTTTTTTCGATGAGTTACAAACGGAATGACAAACTGATATATACCCTCCTGCACAGTCGGATGGAGGGTATAAAAAGGGCATAAGTGAGATGGTTTGGTTGGTTTGTTTAAACAGCACCAACAAACAGAAACAACAAATGTGCCACCATGAGTATTTTCAGTAGTGTTCATAAAATCAAAGGGTTGTCTTTATTTCTGTTAAAAAAAAAAATACAAATGGGTGGTAAATCTGAGCATACATCTACACATATATCTGTATATCCTCAGCTAGGCAAGGCCATTTATGTCTGGGCTATTTAGATGAAAGAGTTACAGTTCGAGATTAATACATAAATGCAATTACAGTGATTTCTTTTTTATGTTGCTTTTTTTCTGTAGCCAGTAGTAGTTTGGATATAAATTCACCAAAATACAGTTTCATATTTTGATATGAAACTATAACTCTATTTCTTTTTTTTATTAGTTACTTAATTATCATAAAAACCCTCATATGTTTCATATCAAAGGATATTTTTTTGATATTAAAAAAAGGATAAGCATTTTAAAGTACTCTCAACTCAGTTACTTAATCAATTACTTTTCCAAAAAAGAAAAAAAAAAATAATAAAAATGTTATTACAAAATTGTTTTGCAAAAGCTTTTGCTCAGTGGGCAAGGATAAATGTAATTTTAAAATTTTTATTTAAGAATGATCTTGAAATTTAATGAAAATTATAGTCACAAAGTACTACACTAATAGAAAAAAGTCCGTAGAAAATTTAGTAAAAACTACTAAAAATTAGTTAAAAATGATGCTGCAGAAAAAAACTGCTAAATTAGCAGATTATTTTTGCTATATATTAGTAATATAAGAACAGCAAAACTAAAACTGTTAAATATACAGAATTTTAGTTATATATGAGCTAAATTTTTGTAAATGGAGATTAGCAAATTAACCTGCTAAAATCAGCAAAAAATTTTGCTAAATAATTAGTAGCCTAAAAATCACCAAAAAATTTAAAATTTTCGAAGTTTTTTTTTCGATTTTTTTTTAAATGCAAATAAAAATCGAGCCTTTTGAAAACAGCAGTTTACAATTTTTTAGCAAATATTTCTGCTGATTTTAGCAGAATAGACTGCTATTTGCATTCAACTAAATTTAGCTTAAAAATAGCAAAAATTTTGTAGATTTAACAGTTTATTTTTGCTATTTTTAGTCTACAAATATTTAGCAAAATTTTCTGCAGATTTTACAGTACAATTTGCTATTTTCAATTAACTAAAAGTTAGCCTAAATATAACTAAAAGTCTGAAAATTTAGCAGTTTTAATTTTGCTGTTCTCATTTTACTAGTATTTAGTAAAAAAATCTGCTAATTTTAGCAGTTTTTTCTGCAGCATCATTTTTAACTAATTTTTAGTAACTTTTTCTGCTATTTTTACGGATTTATTTCTATGAGTGTACTTGCTTACAGGCATATTAACATATTTATGTACTTGAGTATAAACATGTGCTACTTGGGTGACTCTCAAAGTTTTGACGATATATTGTTTACTTTATGTCGTATTTGTGAATTGTCGCGGAACGAAGTTGCCTAGAATATTGTTACACTTTGCGATTTCAGGGTTGTTTTTCTCATAATTACCGGGAGTTACAAAACACTTTAAGAAATTTTCCATGTCCCAGCAAAAATATTAAGGACTATTTCAAAAAGCATGACAATTTTAAAATAATATGCAAAAATAAAATAACACAAATTCAGCAACACATAGAGACATAGTGCAGAAGCATATTTTTATACCGAAAATTTGTAAATTTGCAACAATATCGCTTCTTTCCTATTACATGCGCTGCTTTAATTTTTAAGCTGTGTTTTTTCTGGAACTGGTATTAGTTCAAAATTTGCACTGCATTTAAGTATACACCACAGCATATGCTATAATGTTAAATGCCATAAATAATGAATGTTCTTTAGTTTGACTCTAGATCATAAATTATTATCACTTTATGTTTAAATTATTTTCAAATTAGAGAATTACAAAGATTAAAAATTTGAAAGAATTCGAAAAGGCCAGCAAGACAGAAAACGTATTTTTAAACAGAAAGTGATATAAATTTATGATCTAGAGTCAAACTAAAGAATATTGAATTAAAGGAACTAAATATGCTAAAATCCCAAACGCATTTAACAAATTGTGAAAAATTATCCGTTGTAGGCATGTCCCTATCCGGATTTCATTCTTGTCTAAGGAAATCCCTGACGATTTTTGTTAAATACTTTTGGGATTTTAGCATATTTAATTCCTTTAATGCAATTAATGCATATCACGATAAAATAAAATTAAAAAAACTAAAGAATATTCATTTACCAGAATAAAAAGATCAACTGAAAATTCCCCTCTGCCATAAATAAAGTTAAGTGTTATAATCATAGACACTGAAAGCTTCTAGCACGTTCTACAACCACGACCATTAAAATGTAAAAGACCGAACGCTATAAAGGAAGAGGAAGTTGCGCATTAACATTTGTGGAGTGAAGTTAATTATTAACATTTGTGCTGTTAAGATGCGGTAAGTTAGTTAGTGGCGTATTAGAGTTGGTATTGTTAATTGCGCTTTAGACTGCGTATAGTGAGTTGCGCATAGAGTTTGTGTGTGTATTAAAATGTTGTGTATAAAGTAATATAGTGTTAAATAAATAAGTATATAAGCTCAAAATCTAACAAAGAGTGTAGTGTTATTTTAAATAGCAAAGAGCCGAACCAACCCGATTTATCTAAAGGACATAAACGAACGTTTTAGAAGGTGAACGTAATAATTGGTGTCAGCGGTGGGATTGGTTATTTTGATTGCAATAGAAAAGAACTAGATGGCACTTTGTTCAAAAAATTGACAATTTTCTGTTTTTATTTAATTTGAAATAATAACAAACAAAAAAGCAAAGAAAAAAAAGTAATTCTCAAATTTTATTATTTAAATATATTTTGCGCTTGATTTTTTCTTATTTTGCGCAGTTTTCAACAATTTTTGAGTTTTTAAATATAGGCTAAGCTGATACTAAAGTGATAGTATGTATGTTTTGAGCTAAAAAATTATGTGAAATTAAAATATGAATTGAAATTAAAATAGTCTAGCAAAAAATATGGCAAAATATTTTATTCACCAGACGCTATTATAAAATTGTACTAAAATACACCAATTTGTGTGGAAAATTTAGAGCTGCCTTCACATTTTAGCCTTCGCTTTTTAACCTCTTGGCCGAATTCCTTAACTTTTAATACAAAACTGTAACTGAATTAATCTATACAAGAACAATCAAGCGCATTTGTGTATATGCGCCTTAGAGATTAATCAGAACTGGGTCGACAACGAGAATTGCTTTTTCATATTACTGTTATATCAACTCACTCTACGAATGAGCGGAAACTCCCTTTTGAATAATTATATTAAGTATCTTGACAAACTGTACTAGTTATAAATAACCGAATGTATTTTTAAGTCTTACCACATAAGGGAAAAACCCATAATTAGTAATAATAACCAAATATATTTTAAGAAAAAACCCATGATTAGCAATATAATCTTTTAGTAGCTTTCCTATGAAACAGATAAAAACTTATTCTGTGTTTAGGAAGAAACATCAGGCACCGATAAACGATCACCTACCTGTGTTTGTTTATCAGGATGTATATTATATTATGTGTTTTGAAAATATTATAAATAGAGGAACAACTAAATTTAATAAACAGAGCTTATTTTACCAGCAAAGAGATATCGTCTCATTTCTTAAGCGAATATTAGGAAACGGTTAAACATTTTTCTCGAAAAATAATGCTGATAAAATTGAAAGTAATTTCTTTCAATTCATCCGTATTCAAAATTTTATTTTGTATGGGAAGCAAAATGTCGCCATGTCGTCCGGCGATTTGTCGTCGTAATAGAATCTATTCTATTTTCTTGACACACTAAAACACACTCAAAATATTTGTCAAATTGTTGCCAAATTTTGAACTACACTCGAAAAAATAAATTAGTAGAAAAATAAGTAAAACGTCTTATATATCAAGTGTACTAGTTTTCAGCAATTTTTTTGCTGAAATTCCGTTTTCAGCAAAAATTTTAGTTATATTTTTTAGCACTAAACTAATTTTGAACTAATGTTTTACAAATTTATTTTGCTGATAACCGCATTCATAGCGTGGACGACAACCAGATAGACAATATGTAGATGTCGCAGCTTGTCTGGAAACGGAAATGTCAAAAAAAGAAAAACAACTCTACACATATTCTAAATTTAAATTTTGAGCAAATAAATTAACTAAAGTAAAATTTCGCTACATGTTTTTTGAGTTTTTTTCAGTCTACTAATATTCAGCAAAAAGTTTAGTGATTTTAGCAAGGATTTTTTTCATTTGCAGTCGACTAAGTGTTAGCAAAACTTTTGCTGAAGATTACTATTTTTTTGGTAAAAATCAGCACGCTGATTTTCAGCAAACCTTTTGCTGAAATTACCAACTTTTTTGCAAGCACGCTCCTGACTAAAAATTTGCTGACACAGCAACATTTTTTGCTGACTTTACTGACTTTTTTTTTTAGTGTAATTAATGGTTGCCATTAGAACAGAGTTGTAGAAATTCGTATTAGAGTTGCTAAAATTCGTACTTTGTTTACAAAAAATTAATTTTTTTCACAGCAGAAATATAATTGAAAATAAAAATACATAATTCAGTGCAAAAAAGCAAAATTAAATACAATAATATGTAAAACAACAAGAATTTCTGTAAAGCAAATTGAATTTATTAATAATTGTGAGGAAACAAATACAACCACATTCTTGTTTTGCTTTCCTTTTTTTCTAAACGTCAAAAAATGTCGACGGTCGATTGTCGCTGAATTAAAATTAATCGTGACGACTTTTGCTGTCGTCGGGCGACAATCGACCCACCCAGTTGTGATTAAACTCTTAATCTCCATTAGAACCATCAGACATACAGAGAGACAGAAAATAGTCTGTGGTACTGATGAGAGCTGATGTTTGTAAATACCAAAAATAATGGGGCAGAAATCGACCTTATAGTATGCCGATGAGCTCAGAATTATGTGAATCCATCGGTACACCAAATCGATTTAGCGATATCTGTCCCTAAAAAATCAACTACTCTTGTGATCAAACTATAGGTCGCAATTTTAAAGTTAATACTCGTTAGATAATTGTATGAAACTTTGTACACATGTTTGTAGTAATACAAGGATTAACACTGCAATCGAATCATTGCAACAGAAAATTTTCCCAGGATATTTTGCACCGTTAATTCAAATTCGCTTTGCATTATTTGATTCACTTCCCGAAATATGGCCAGTGGCCACAGTCGTAATGTTATGGTATCATATAATTGGCATGACCGACTTTAATTTTTTTACTTGCTATTTTCCAATAATATTTTAAAAACGCAATTTTTACTATTTACATTTGCAGTCAAGATGTTAAGTTTTCTTGAGAATAGTTTAAAAAATACAGCATTATCTTTTCACGGTAAAAATATATTACCATTTAAAGGACTGGGTTGCAAATAAAACAGTGTCCCAGCAAAAATAAAAATACGGACTACATCAAATTTATTGATGGAAACGGCAAACACACACTAATTGCTTTTAGTTGCAGCAGCCAAACGATTCGGTTGGAACCAAATTCGTTTGGAACAACAAATTTGTTTTAAGTTTTATCCTTCAAAATTCTCTAACAATATTCAATTAAATCCAGCCTCATTTTCAATTAGAAATGCTACTGATGATTTTCAATAGCATCAGTACTATCATAAACAACATGCCTATGATTTTCAATACCAAATATCTCCATATCATCAACAACATTTTCATGCATCAATGATTTCTACTTTACGAATGTGAATTGCGTTATGTTGCTGCGACAACTGCTTGTTATTGCACAAAATTATTTCTGTCTATCTTTATATAACTGTATATCTGAATTTTTGTGCAAAAACTAAAAACGAGTGGGGGAGTGTGAGTGCAAAATTTCAAATGGCGCCCAACCAAGCAACCAACACACCCACCTTTTGAAATCAAGGATCCACCGAGCTAGTTGACTAATGTCGACTATGATGAGGCACGTTGATTGTGAAAAGATGATGAAACTGAGAAACAGCAACAAATATAAAAACAACCATTCTCAACATAACCAATTCAAGTGGCAATATCAAATATTACTACCTTGTTGCCGAAAAATGTTCACTTGAAAAGTTTGTTAAACTGTATATTTGAAATATACAATGTATAACAAACAAACTACCAAACTTGCTGCCACCGGTAACCAGCAGTAGGATGGCATTTATTATAATAATATGTTTCTTTTTTTGAGAAGCAATGCAATATCATCACAATAATATTCTGGTCAACGGTAGAGGGAAATAGAATCTAATAAAACCTCAGCAGCCTTTTAGTATTATAATTTATTATTAACTCTTTGCTGAGGCCATACCCCTGCAATGGACCCTGCATTATACCAATAGTTAAAATTCAAGACTTATGTCTGCATATAAGTACCTTCATAATTTGCACACACTAACATACACCACCTATTGCTTTACGATTCATGAAAAATATACAATTTAACTCAATTCATCATCGTAGTCGTTGTCCTTATCATCATCATCATCATCATCATCATCATTGTTCACATTACCATCATTATTATTATTGTATACATGGCAACTAGGTGTAATATAAGTTTAAAAGTGATATAATTTTTTGCAATAAAAAAATGGAAAATAAAATTCAGAAAATATATTTAAAAAAAAGAAAGTAAAAGGAAGTCTTAACTGTCAATTAACATTCTTAGTAACATCAACAATATCACAATAATTTGTCGAATATGAACAAAAGTGTTTCCTTGTTTTGTCCTAGTATACGAGTATGTGTTTGACGTTTCAATACAAACAAATATTAAAAACTCAAATATAATATAAGAAATTAATACATACACACATTTATATAACGTTTACACTAACGCTACTAAATACTCATGCAAACACTATTCATAATGACATAAACAGTAAACTTTGGTTAAGTGAAAACCTACAAAAATAGGTATTTCCTAGGCTAGTTTGAACTATTCTTCTGGAATCTTTCAAAAAAGAAACAGGCAGCTTATGAAAACTGCTCCCGCAAAACAGTTGGTTGCTTTTGAAATAAATCTAAATTAAAATCATCAATGATAGTATTGGTTATTATGTCCAATACCAGTATGTGGAACATGCTGAGTTTGTGCTGATGTTTGCACTTTTAAAAATAATTGGCACATACCTACCTTATAGTACACCGATCGATTCAGAATAATTTGCTCAGTCGTTTTAGCAATTCTGAAGACATCTGATACATAAGTATGTATTGCCTGTTGGACGAAGCCTATTGAAAGTGGTTAAAATATGTCCATTAGACTGTCCCTTAAAATAGCGGTTTGTCGATTTTCGTTCATTACACCCTCCAGTTTTATTGAAAATGGTCCCAAACGGAAGATATCGATTTTTTTTTTTTGAAAACGTTAAGCCTTGCCGAAAGTTGGACGAAAATTACCCATTTTGGAAAAAAGTGTATTACTATTAAAAATTCCTAAAATTCGAAATTTCGAAAAAAAATTATTTTTTATTCCATTTATTCATTTAATATAGTCAAAATGATTCATACATGGAATTTGGACTTCATCGGATATCATTAACCCACTTTAGCCTGGAATCCAAAATGACCCACCCACGAATTTGATAAAAATGTAAAAACGTATTTTTTTTTTAAATTAATTTTAAAGATTTTTTAAAATGCCTAATTTGGAGATGTCGATTGCTATTTGTACCGCATAATAGTTGATATTAAAGAAAACAAATAAATTGGAAAAATGATAATTCGAGTTTGTGTTTGGAGCGACTGCTTTTCAGGACATTTTACAAAAATTGTTCATTTTGTCAAAAATTTAAAAAATTTTAATGTTTTCATCAAATTTTACACGGTTTTCGGAAAAAACTGCACTCAAATTTGGTTAGATTATAATTATCTTTTCATTTCTTTAAAAAAAAGTTAACCCTTAGTAGCCTGGGGTCAGAAAAGACCCATTGGACTTAATATTGATTATGACTACGAGATTGTAAAGCCATTAAATTGATCAAAAAAAAATCTCAACTGGATAAAAATAATTATTTTATGTAACGTGATCCATATGGGGTTAATTTTTATACTTTTGGCCAAAAACGACCCACTAGGAAATTTATTAAGCACTGGAACACCCACACTTTAATCGCCCATAACTATAAAATGTGCCCACCATATATTTATTTGAAAGTAGTACAAATGAAATTATTAATTTATACGACATGTGACTTTTTCAATCAACCAAAGTTCCACTTATCCAGAACTGACTGTACAATTATTGCTTGTGTAGTGGATGTAGTATTTGTTTGCATGGTATACAAATTAGTCAAAGATAAAGTTATCATTAAGTTAAAAGTGTAATTAAGTGATGTCTAAATTAACAATGAACTTTTAAATTATATTAAATGCTAAACTTTTCCTTTTAATTTTCCCCTTTTTTACATATAAATAGTACGTATGAACGCAAATGTAGTAGATGTGAGGAAGATGGATCTTTGCGGTAGTAGGCGGGGAGGGCTGTGTTTTTATATTTAATTATGCTAGTTTCCACTTTGTTAAAGGGAAGACTTTTTGAAACGGAAATATCATTGGACAAAGCTTGCTTAAACAGATTGTTCAAAATAATATAGATATGAGATTTCAGTTCTAAAGAGGGGTACAGGTGTATTAGAGTGGACCGAGTATTAAAAATGTTCTATTCTGAATGTTACAGTTGTGGATAAAAATTTCAAATCGGGAAAAAGTAAAATTTTTAAAGTTGGTTAAAATGTTCTGTTTTGCGATAGGAGTTTCCAAATTCCAAAGAAACTCCCAAATTTCTTAAAACTATCTTAATGAGTAAATTGTAGTATGCTGAACACGAATATAGAATATTTTTAAAATTTGTTGAAATGCTTTTAAAATATGACTTATATATACATTTTTTTTAATTATACCCTACACCACTACGTGGAGATGATATAATAAGTTTGTGCTGATATTTGTAACACCAAAAAATATTGGACCTAGACCCACTTTACCGATCAACTAAGAATCATTTTGTTTCGATTTAACGATGTCCGTCCGTCTGTCTTTCCATGCATTCTTGTGCACACTCTACAGGTCGCAAATATTAAGATATTTTGATGAAATTTGGTACAACGACCCAAGGAAGAAACCTATTGATTTTGGTTAAAATCAGTCCATGTTTAGACCTAGTGCCCATATAAAGGTCCCCCAAAAATTGGCTTGTTTACACGCTGCAGGTCGGAAATACGTAGATATTTCGATGAAATTTGGATCGCTGACTCATATGCTCCCAATGATAAAGCCAATTGATTCTAGATAGAACCGGTCCATATTTATACCTATCGCCCATATGGGCTATATTTCCTCTTATTTTCTCTTATTTTATCATTTTATAGAAATTTTTGACACAAGTCCATTTTAACCCATTCGAATTTCGGATCCAAACATTAGTTGGCTTTTAACCAGCCTGGTATAGGGGTACCCTATAGGGTACTATATAGTCGGAATTTTCTTTAAAGTACATATTTTTAGCACATATTTGTTTTTTTTTTGTAGCACCTATGAGAGCCACATCGTTTAATTTAAGACTATTTAAATATCTTACTTTTTGCAACTTAAAAATTATTTTTTTTTCGGTAAATATATACAAACGGGAAAGCGGTGACAAAGCACTTTAACAGGTGGTACAAGTACTGGAAAAAAGTGCTTTCCCATTCCCAAAATGATAACATCATTAGACAAAAGGACCGGCTGTTCAAAAAGCGCCGGAAAAGCACTGGAGGAACAAAATTTTTAAACGTTGGCAAAACCAATAAATAGGTGGTCTGGAAATATATTTTACAAAATAAAATTTAAAACAAGTTCATATGTATTTTTTTTGGTCCTGCCGTGATTTGAACCCAGGCCGTCAGTTTGGCAGACGATTGCTCTACCCACTGAGCTAACGAGACATATTAATATTTGATAGCTAAACACATAAATGAGTGATAATAGCTGGAAAACTACTGGCTGTGCCAAAATGCTAGTACTGGCAAACAATTTTTAGTAACTAGTATGCCAGTGTTGGGAGGGCAAAAAAAAAGTTGGCCCTGAAGGAGCTTTCTCACAAACAAAAAAATTGATTTTATAAAACAAAAAAAAATTTTAAAATAAAAAAAAACAAAAAAAATTTTTGCTTGCAACCGGATTTAAACTCGGAACCTTCCGACTACAAACATTTTCTAACGAAGCGTCAGTATTTTTATAAAATCATTGGTTTTCCAGTGAATTTATTTTTGTACGCCTGGTAGCATTGGCTAGGTAGCACTGGATAACCACTGGTTGCAAACCTTGGCATATCACTCTAAGCCAATTCTTTGCCAGTGGTTTTTTTTATAAACCACCGAAAGTCTTGTAAAAAAATACTGGTAGAACGCTTTTCGCAAACGCTGGCAAAGCGTCCCAAATGAGTGTTCTGCCAGTCATTTATTTTTAATACCGTGGTTACCCAGTGGTATGTCAGTGCTTGATTTTTTGTACCACTGGCGAATTCTGACTGGGTGCTTTTATATTTATTTAAATGTTCAAAGGCCTTCAACCTGGCATTAAATAGAAAACATTGAATTAAAAGTTATTTATAAAGTGACTGATTTGACTGATTAAAACCTGCAACACGCCTCAAGTTGTAAATTTAAATGAAATAATATTTTGCATACACTCATAGAAAATATCGGTACTAAAGCAGAAAACAATTACTAAAAATAAGCTTAAAAGGACGTTGCAGAAAAAACTGCCGATATTTATGAGAAGAACGTGTTTGCGAAATAAAAAGCAAGAAAAATACTACCAGTATTAACATGGGGGTTCTAGAACAGAGCTTTGAAGAATTAATTCCTTAATTCAATTTTTCAATTCTGAATTATAAATTCGATGAATTAATCCACTAAGCACCATATATTGAATGGAATTAATTCATATTTGATTTCGTTCAATTTATTTTGTTACGAATTAATTCAATTGCAATAGTTCTTTTTATTAAATCAAATGAATTAATTCACTGGTGAACACGTTCAATTTTATAAATCGAACGGAAAAAAAGTGAATTAACTCCTTACTGAATTAATTCACTACTGAATTCGTTCAATTTTATTTTCGTTCAGTGAATTAAAAAAAAATTACGTTCGTAAAATCTGCTTAAATAATTTGCTGAATATTAGTAGACAAAAAATAGCAAATGGAGTTATCCACAAGACTTTAGTTATCTTTTAGTAAAATATGAATGAATGCAAATAACAAATATACAGCTACACTCAATAAAAATATTTGCTTAAAAAAATTTTTTATTCCCATTAAAAGAAATCCAAAAAATTTTTGAAAATATAAAAAATTTTGTAATGCTTGTAGTCGACTAATATTGAAATAAAAAATTTTTTTTGCTGATTTTAGCAGAGCGAATTGTGAATTGCAATTAACTAAAATTATAGTTAAAATTTTGTTAATTTAACAATTAATTTGATTTTTATTTTCATCTTCTCATATAATTGACCATAATTAGCCCACGTAAAGAAAAGATTTTAGCAGTTTTCTTCGTGGACCCTTTTGAACTAATTTTTAGTAAATTCAGCAACATTTTGTACAACTTTTTTCTATAGGTGTAGGTACTTGATAAGAAAAACAAATACTAGTTTATACTTCCCGTTTACAAAACAAAATATTGCAGCATATTTATTTCATCACAAAGTTTTTCAAAGTTTTCCAACGTTTTAGTTAGTATTTTATTTAAAATTTTATCATGTGTGTTTTTGTTTTAGTAAAAAAATATACCCAAAACATTTGATATGTGAAAATGAAATGAAAAAGGATAAGTAAAGAATTTTTTTTTTTTTTTTTTCAAACATATTTAAATAATGGTTGGGCTGTACAGCTTTTCTTGACTGACTGACTGACTGAGTGAGTGACTTTTGTTGGTTAGTGGCAACATTAGCATCATTATAATTTTGTCATAATGCATCATAGAAAGACGAAAGAAAGTCTTTATGCGTAATATCCGCCATCGCCATTACCACTTAACTAAGTATCTATGAATGAATGTATGAATTTACTTTTCGCTACATTTATGTGGTACGAATGTTGGCGTAATATATAAAAGAAGAGGTGGCTTAAAGGCATTAACACAAAGAACTGTTTAACTACGTGTATCTATCTATCTGCATTTGTACGTAGTTTACCATGAAAGTTTCTGATGTGCCGTTTCTCTAGCTAAATAACCGAATAGTATAACAAACAAAAAAATCAACTGAAAATTGCAAGAAAAAGAATGTAATTTTTTTGCTTTGCATTGTAGGATGGATTTTGTAAAATGCAATTTATTTGCTGTCGTTTACATTACACTTGCTGCGGTGACTTTTGACTGACGCCATATTTTTCTGCAACATTTGTTCTGTAACAGTTTCAGGAATAACAACAAGAGTAATACCAACATCATTACTACCCAACACAACATTCACACACAGGAACAAATATAATTTTACAAGCGATAAGTGTAATCAACGAGCATAGAATCTCAAGAACATGAATGCATCTCAACATTTGTAAACTGGCTCTCTCCGATATTTCAAGAAGTTTGAGTAGAAGTCGAGAGTTTAAGTTTTACAGTTAAATTCTAAAGCTGGCCATACACAACGCAATATTATTGTGCAACTTTTGGTATTGTGGAAAATATTGCCAATGTGTATGTCATATTGGAAGGTTGTATAATATATTGAAAAAAATCAAAAGGGATTTGATTCTTATTGCAAAAAGCTAGAAAAGTAAAAAACATTTTGTAATGTGTAGGTCATATTGTGTCATTTTCATATAAAAGGAAAGAGTTGCGCCATATATTGTACCAGAGTATTGTACATATTATTGTACGCTGTAGGGCAAAACGAAGATTGGCAATAATATTTGTAATGATATTGTGCATTATATGGCTAGCTTAATAAATATTAACCCCTCAATTCATAAATGCTTTGTAAAGCTATAGCAGGTTTACAAAACGTCATTTTCATACAAAATTTGTTCAATATACCTCCTATAATTTTACAAAGCGTTTATGAATTTAGGGGTAAAAATTTATTGTAATTGTAATTTAATTTGTTTAAATTCAAGAGAGAGAGAGAGAGCCAGTGAGAGAGCGGTTAACAGTAGCTGAGCGAATTGCATAGAGCCTGGTGTAATACATATTCACTAACTTACACATACTTCTAACCAATACAATACATTCATATACCTTGGAATCATCTCACCTCGTCCTTGAGCAATCGTTTCTTTTGACATGCTTTCATTTTTCATTCACTTCATGTCAGTTTTTTTTAACTATTGTACGTATGTGTGTTCAAATCAATGCGTGTATTTGCGTGTGTGTGTGTGTAATGGAAACTCTTATTTTAAAAGGAAAACTATGTGCAAGCTCAAATAAGAAAAGTTAAATTCTACAGGATTTTATTAAATTCGTCTATTTCTTCAAAATACGCCATAGTTTAAGTTTTAAATTGTGTTAAGATCATTATAACTCATCGACTCGTCATCCAATTGTTACAAGATACATCTCACAATAAAGGATACATGATAAAAATCCAGAATCCAAAGAACTGGTTGCAGAACACCTCATACCTACTCCATTAGCATAGGGTCTAATTTATCTTCTGCAACCAGTTATTTTTGTATGGAGTTTGATCCATTAGCAATACAGCAACTTACCAGCAAAAAAAAATTGCAAGTAATGCTTTACAAACTACTTCTTTTAATGCTTCACAAGTATCCGTTAGTGTATTTTTACTGCTTTTTCAGAAGTTATTCTGAACAACTTCCAAAAATCACTTCTTTCATTGTTTCCAAAGTATCCGTTATTACATTTTTACAGCCTTTTTGGAATTACTTCTGAACCACATCCAAAACATCACTTAAGTATTGCTTCTAAAGCGTAATTGCTCTGAAAGTGATCGTAAAAAGTGATTTTGGTATCATTTGGCATTTCCGAACAGATGGTTCGATTCCCGGCGGGACCAATATTTTTTTATTTTTTAAAATTTTTTTTTATTCTATTAATTTTTTTTTTATATTTATAATTAATTTGTTTAAATGAGAAATGAGAAGTAAAAATAGTACTGAAAACAATATTGAATTGGAGTGTCCCTTTTACACTTGTTTAATAAGTACTTTTATTGAAGAGAATAAGGAACAATATCTCGCATTAACAAAGTGGTGTTTTTATGCCAACTTTCATATCAAAGAATAGCTCAGCGGTAGAGCGCTAGACTAGCAATCGTGAGGTCCCAAGTTCGATACTCGGTGGCGGCAATAAAAAAACTTTTGTAAAATAAAAAAAAATATAAAGAATTTTGTTAACTTTTAATTTGTGAAAAAGAGTTTCCTTTGCACTCGTTGAAAAAGTACTGAAAAAATGTTAAAGTCGGTCGTCGTCGTCGTACTCCTCTCCTATGACAACTCAATGTTAAAATCATTAGTGTTTATTTTAAAAAAGAAGTACATCTAGTTCATCAATTGTAGTGCTTTTTCTACTGCTTTGGCATCTCTTTTTTTGCTGGGCTATTTTACTTTTGGAGGCAAACAAAGTAGAATAGGTTGCTTTAGCGACGGTTCTGAAACTATCCGATAAAAAAAAACATTATATCTAGCATATGTAGTCATATCTCATTTGATATAGACCCACTTTTAATCTTATTCAAGTTCATCTCGAAATTGGGGTATCCAGTAATATCCAATAAGATCCCAAATTTTAATAAAACTTAAAAAATTGCACAAAAAATTTCAAAAACTATTTGTTTATTAAAAAAAAATATTTATTTAATAAAAAAAACACCGTTGACAGGATTCGAACCCAGATTGCTGGAGTTGTAGTCGGTCACTTAGTTCACTCAGCCACACACCGCTATACAAAGCGACTGCCTATATGAGACAACATTGTACGTGTTAATGCGTTATATATAATTATATAAATTTATATATATACATGACTTAGAGAAAATAAATTATTTATGTACGAGTACATTCTTGCAAAAAACAAAAATTCAAAATCTTAAATGTTTTTCACTCACGCAGTTTTTTTTTTTTTTGGTGAACAAGACAAAAAAAAATGTTTGTTGGAGGGTCAGGCCCCGATTTATATGGCTCAAAGTTTAAATATCAACAGTTTGTATTTGAGATACTAATAATGGTATAAGAACAACATACATGTTGTTGAAAAGGTAAGATGATGTTGACACAAAATGGTTTAATGTATTTTAAGATCTGCAAAAAAAAGTCTTTATAAGTAAATCAAATTGAGTTAAAAAAGTAAAAAAAAAATTTGTGCTGGAGCTGGGATTCAAAAATTCAGTCTAGTGCTAGTAAATGCGGTTACTTTTCAATACTCAATACTACTCGATATTTTTAATTTGGATACTCGATAATTTAAACGGTTTCTATATTTGAATTTTTTTTAATAATATTCTTCCAAAATATTTACGTGGATTCAATATTTAAATTTATAAACATATTTTATTTTTTTTACACGTTTTTTCATCTTTATCAAAATCGTGGGTCATTTTGCATTCCAGGCTTAAGTGGGTTAATGATATACGATGAAGTCAGAATTCCATAACTGTATCATTTTGGCTATACATACTAGATGATTAAGTGAAATAAAAAATATTTTTTTTTCGAAATTTCAGATTTTGGGAGTTGCTAATAATAATACACTTTTTTCAGAATGGCCCATTTTCGGCTAACTTTCGGCATAAGTTAACGTTTTCCAAAAAAAATGATCGATTTTTCCATTTGAAACCATTTTCAATAAAACTGTGGGGGGAGGGGGTGTAATAACAAATCTATTTTTAAGGGACACTAGAGCGTACCACCTTACTGGCAAAAAAAAGTGCGCCATTCACGAGGAGGTTTAAAAAAATTTTTTTTTTGGTTTTTTGCCGAACGTAGGGGTCGCCATTTTACATTTTTCGTTATATCTTTGACATTTAGAGTCGGATCTTCAAGTATGATACATCGATGTTTTTCTCTCGAGGAGACCAGTGTTTTGCTCTAAGGGCCATTGAGCTCAAGTATCCCGTACTAGTAGTTACCCACCAGATATCAGTTTCTACCACCCTAATGTCAGAAACTTAAAGCTCGCAAAAAATCATTAAACTTTTGCTAAGGAAGTTTTTCGATAAACCCAGTAGAAATTTTTTTTATATATTGGTAGCCGAACTTAAGGGTCGCCTTTTTAAATTTTTTTCATTGGATTTTTCCTTCATAGCAACACACTGGTCTCCTCGAGGCAAAAAAATCAATAATTCACACTTTAAAATCCAACTTTAAATGCCCTACGTTCGGAAAAAAATTTTTTTTTTTAATTGCCTTGCAAAAATTCTTCATATTGGAGGGTGTACGGCGAACTTTTTTATTGAGGTACGGTCTAAGGGACACCCTAATATATATATATATATATATATATATATCTATTTTGGGCACGCAACGAGAAAAGTCTTGCCAGCCCTGGTGTAAATTGAGTATAAATATAAAAAATCATCGAAAAATTTATCAAGAAAATAGTCCAACTACCCCTGCTAAAATATTTTGCCGAACCCGAGCCTGCATTAATCATATACTCGTACTACATTATTTTGCGTATGATTAATATTTTTGTATAATAATTACACATTGCTCATACGCTAAGAAACTAGTACAATTTTAAATATAATTCAAATAATTACTTTGCCTATAATTAATTTTCAATAAAAAAAGTACTCTAAAAATAAGTGACACTCTAATATTAATATGTCTGTGTTGCAATAACTGTGGTGTTGGCACCCATAACAACAATTGTTGTTGGTTTCATTTTTTTATTGCTAGTAAAGCTTTTATTTCACCTCTTCATTTCGTTGTATATTTGTATAGTACCTGCTACTTTTTTTTATTTAAAAAATATTTATTTAAAATTCCTTCTTTTTTTTTTTTGTTGAGTCGCAAAGTATTTTTTTGAAATATTTTTCCTGTATTTACTCAGAAAATTTAATTTCTAACCGCCTTTTTCATTCTGCCATTCTTCATTGTTTGGCTGTATAATATTACTCATGGTGTTGATAGATGTAAATAGTTAAAAAAAAAAACTGAAAAGTGTTTAATAGAGTGAGTTTCGTAAAGCATTTTTATTAAATGTTCACACCTAGTTTTGTTAGTTCTTTGAGACTTACTCGTATGCTGTGCTATACATAAATGTTACATACAATTTTGCTTAACAAAAGAAAATCATTTTTTTTAAATTAAAATTGCTTTTAAAGAGTAACAACAAAAAAAGGTTACATAATTATAAACTTTTTTAAAACCCGGAAAAAATATTGTTTAGTTCATAGGAAATTTTATTGGATGAAATATAATGAAAATTTTGAGCAAACTAATAAAAATTTCTTTAAATTAATGAAAAGCTTCATACTTTTTATGAAAAAAGTTATTAATTGAAAATTTTTCATTAAATGCGTACAACTTTTAATAAATAACTTGATACTTTCCAAAAAAATTGTACTAACGTTAAACTTATTTAAACAACTTTATTGCTTTTATGCAAAAATTCGTTAATATCATGAAAATAATAATCTTATAATTACATCAGGGTACGTACACATGTTCTAAATTTCCTGTTTCTATCCAGAGCGCGGTGGGGGCATTTTGCCCTTCTAAAACCTTTTTTTTCTGAAAACATATTTAGGCGTGAGCGAAAACTGCTGAAGACAGACTGAAAATCTTCTCTAAATAGCTCTGTTGTAAATGACTTAAGCTATTTTGCTCTTTCTTCCTCTCTAGCATTTTTCTCTTGCCTATAAATGTGCCTTTAGAGAGTAGTTTTTTTTCTCCAAAAACAGAAAAATAGTACTTAAAAATTAAAACTGCCGTAGAGGCGAAACGCCGCCGCTAAATGGGATTATTGTCATTGTTCCATAAAAGCGAAATGCCGTTAAGCGGGAATCCGCTAAGTGGAGGATCGGTGTAAGTTAGTAGACTAAATCAAATGTTGTTTAAATTACAAGTTGTCGATCTTTAATATTTACACCCTCCAGTTTTTTCCTATTTGTTATTAAATAAAGGAATCTTGACAAACTTTTTTTTTTTTTTTTTAATAATTTTAATCCATATAAAATTATATAAAAACAATATGTCCCAATACTTATAAAAGTTTTTAAAAATTTTGGAACAAAACTGGGGTGTGTTAGCATTAAAAGTCGATAATTCGTAAATTAAGGGACACCGTAATATACAAGTAATAAATTTCAAAAAGTTCCTATAATAATAAATTCCAAATATTTTGCAATAATAACTAATTTATACATTTTAATTGTAATGAAAATCAATTTACAAGTATTAATACATATTCTTACACAATAAATCCCCTGTAATTAATGCAATCAATGGCTGACTATTATTATTTGTATAAAAAAAACTCCCCTCCGGAAAAAACTTAATAAATACATCTTTCTTAAACTTCTAGTTAATTTATGTGAATACATTATGTACATGTACAATACATATTCATTACGAATTAATACTTAATTGTTACAATATGTCTGTCTTTCCACTTTTGTTGTAATAATAAATACCACGACTAATCTTCAATTATGAAAGCAATAAAATACAAAATTGGAAAAATGGAACAAAATGAGGACAAATACTAAAAACCCACCAATAGTAAAAAGGGTGTCCTCGTAATTTTAAACAAAACATTTAAATGCATGTGCGAAAAAGACCACCTGAAAAAATTAGACAGAATATAGAAAGTTTTTGTATAATGCTGTTACTTGCGAAAAAAAAACAGAATGAGAATAATAACACAAGGACTCACTCCAAAAACAAAAAACTATTCCTTTATATAGTAGTTATTTTTTTATATCATTTCATATAAAAAATGCAATAAAATCGCAATAAAACTATACACACACACACACACACACACACACACACACACACACACACACACACACACACACACACACACACACACCCACACATGCATATGCGAAACAAGTGTTTTCGATTATTCGACTTAAGCGGATAATCGATTGAAATTTTAAGCTTTTACCATCTTCGAGAACTCTTTAAATATTTTATTAAATTTCAGTTATGCTTAATACACAACTTGGTTTACTATTTCAAAAGTATCCGTTAGTGTAGTTTTACTGCTTTTTCTGAAGTAATTCTGAACTTCAAAAAAATCACTTCTTTCATTGCTTCCAAAGTATCCGTTCCCAGCAATATCTTTCATTACCAAATAAGTGGTTATATAATAGAAATTCATAGCTCCGCACAACTTATTTTTTGGCGTCTAAACTCATTATTTTTATTTGGCGTGGTCGTTTTAATAAGCAGTCACGCTTACCCGCTCGCTTACGAAAAAATGAGAAATAAGTAGTTATGAGATTTTGAATAATAAGTGGTTAAACACATGCTTACAAAAAGTTTAATTATAAGTGGTTATCCGATTGCTTACTTGATTCTTTAAAATAAGGAGTTAGGCAAATACTATTAGCCAAAGGAAATACATTCAGAAAAATTTAAGTTTTCTCTAGTGTGTAATTTTAGGACTCGTCATAAAAATTTAAACATAAAACATATTTACATATAATAAAAAAATTTAACTGTGCAAAAAGTACTTATTTAAACTAATACGAGTAAGTCATTATTTTATATTTAGAAACAATGAATACAATAGGCCGTTATTAGGAAGTCATTATTTTATATTATAAAATAATGCAAAAGGTAATGATATATCATTTTTGGTAATGCAGATAGTAATGAGGTGTCATTACCAATATTTTGCTGGGGAGGGACAATATTATAAAGATATCGAAGGAACGTGTCGGCTCTATTTTGCATGATATTTGTCCATGAGAAAGCTGTTTTCGAAATAGGTGCCGCGTTTGCTCAAAAACAAACGTTTGGAGCTGTTTCAGCAAGATAAAAAGGACTTTCTGCGTCGGTATGTAACAATTGACGAAACTTGGAACTGCCACTTCACTTCAGAGTCGAATCGGCATTCAGTTGAGTGGACAGCAACTGACGACCAATTTTCCACACCTCCTGCCTATTCCAGATTCCCCGCACTTACTCTACAATTTCTTAGCTGTATCTGGTAAATAAACTTTTTTGCTGAAATTGTGTTTTGAGCAAAATTTTTAGTTATATTTTTAGCACTAAACTAATTTTTAACCAATGTTCTACTAACTTATTTTGCTACCAAATATCTGCTGATTCACGCGTTGCGAATTTTTTCTGTGTTCCTCTCAGAGCTTTAACCCTCTAACCGGCCTAAGCTTTTTTGCAATGAAATTTATACCATGTGTTCCTCACGAAAAACAAACAATAAGTTCTTCTACATAATTTTTTTTCGTTGCCTACTTTAGGCGATATGGGCCAAAATAGTTTAAGGATGAATCTCGAAAACTAGCGCATAGAAATTACTAGGTTTAAGCACAAATTATTTCTCTTACCAAGATGTAATTGCAAATTACATTTTTTGTGCAGTTACTTAAGAGGATGTAGCGATTTTCGTTTTCCGAAAAATGCGAAATTGAGCGAAAACGCACCAAAACTTCAATATATATTATTCAAAATTTTAAGCTTTGCTACTTATACCAAATATATTATTTTTACCAAATTTCAGAAAAATCCGTCCATTCGTTTTCAAGTTAAGACGTATCCTTATGGAATCATGTGTGTCCTTGGACCAAAGTAAGGAATTTTTTGAACATATTAGGCTTCAATCTTACTTTATGGTCATTATCAATTGTTTTAGTCTATTTAAATATATTTTTAAGATTTTTGAAAATTTTGTTTGTTTTAAAATATTTAATTTTTGAAATTTTACGAAATTTTATCTTTGACACTTTCTCGCTTCCAAACCGTGCATTTTATACAAAAAAATTCTTCACCAAAAATTTAATAAATTTTGTTTTCTGTTGGAAAAGCACAATTTCTTATTATAAAATACTCCTTTGGCGTATTTCTGGTCAATTTAATATACCCCGCCTGGAGGAGGGTTAAAGATTTAAATCCTTTTAAGAATGAATTCAATAAAATTTTTTAATTCAAGGAATGAATTCAATAATGGAAATAAACCACGAATTAATACCTGTGAATGAATTCAAATAATTTATATTTAGCGTATGAATTCCCTGATTCATACAGGAATCAGGAATTAACTTTTTCTTTTCATTCCCTAAGTAATTAACTTTTGTATTTAAGTTTTTCATTTAAAGCCCAGAAACATTTAACTTTTCACGTAAGACTATAAAATGAAAAGCAAAATATTATTTATAAAATAATTAAACGATAAAGTAAATTCCTTAGAGAATTAAACGAAAAAGTTAATTCCTTCCGTGAACTAAGTGCACAGTTGAATAAATTCCTTGACTAAAAAATGATTTAACTAAAATCTAATGAATTCCTTAATGAATGAATGCATTAAATTTTATAAAGGAATTAGAAAATAATTAATGAATTCATACAAGATAAAACGAATGGAAAAAGGGAATTAATTCAATGCCTTAAGCTGGGTCAAAGAATTCATTCTCAAAATTTAAAATCAGTTCGATAAAAAGGGAATTAGGGAATTAATTCCTTCGAAGCTCTGATTCCTCTTCGCTTTTTAAAGAAAATGTCTTTAGTGATATAAAAAAAAAAATTATCTACAATAGCCCACAACAAGCGTAGACTCAAAAAAAGCAGTAATCAGAAATTGTACTTTAGTTAATTTATTTGCTGAAAATTTAAGTCTAAAAATTGTGTTTTAGTAATTTTTTTGAAATTATTTAGGAAACTTTGTAAAATATAAAAATGTCCAGACACATTATGCTCAATGCTCCTTGCAGGAGTAAAAGGAACAAATATATATCCACATTAATAGACAATTCTAAACAACAAAAATGAAGTAAACTATGGATTTTATATTATAAAAACCTCTTCTTTTTTTAAGTGAAAAGGCACACAACAACCCAGCAAAAACAGACATTACCGAGTAATTAAGCGAGTAAGTAGCACACAAAGGGTTTCACTACTTACCAGGCTATTTACTCGCAATATTACTTTTTTTCACAAGACAAATCCCAGGACAGGTCCCTGAACTTTGTTTTTTATGAGAGTTCAGTAACCTGTCCTTGTATTTGTCTTGTGACATGTCACAAGGGGTCAATTTCCCCCTCCTATGACAATGCCATGTAAAAGTGACCAGTCTATTTCATATAAAGGGGCCAGTTCGGTGACAGTTTGTTAAAATTTCCCGTAGGGTGTTTATACTAAATTGCTAGATCTGTCAAAACAACAGAGTAGTATATTTGAAGATGACAAAGCAAATTGTGGTAACATTTTTTGTTGTTTTTTTTTTTTTGTTTTTTGTTTTATTTTAAATGTTTAATAACGCTCCTAGACGAGTACAAGAAATTCTCACTGAGTTTGTAATTTAACTTAACAAATATTGCTAGAAATTCTAAAAACGTCGTCCACTGACGATTTCCTTAGGCAAGAATGAAATCCGGATAGGGACATGCCTACAACGGATTATTTTTCACAATTTGTTAAATACGTTTGGTATTTTAGCATATTTAATTCCTTTAATGCAATTAAAGCTTTTAGTTATTTAATTCAATTTATAGAAAAAGTTAAAAATCGATCAATAAATATTCTTATAATAAATTATTTCGTCATTAAACAAAATATTGGCGATTGATCAAGAAATCGGTTAATCGAGTAAACGAAATAAAACCACACACACACACATCTAACTTATACTCTATATAAATTACATAACAGCCCTTTAACCACCCACACTATTACAAACAACATTAAAAAAAAATACTCGTACTGTGCAGCAAAAGTAAATGTTGCTGTTAAAGGTATTGAACTTAAATTGAATGTAAATTGCGACAACTTTTTGCTAAAAAAAAAAAAGAGTACAACAGCAACAACAACACTAACACTAACAAATTGTCGGTTGCATTACTTCCTTTTCCTATTTCTATATTCTATGCATCTACAATACTTTAACAAGAGTTCTATACTAAATATCTTTGTATGTCCTCGTGGGAAACGTGCATCTGTCTTTTGCTTTTTTTTTCTTGTGTCTTTACATTTAAAATTATGCTTTCGCTTTGTTGGAGTATATTCGTTTATAAAATATACCCTAGTAGTAAATTTGTATATAGAATAGTATGGAAAATGGTTCAAATCAATATAATTTTCATACGATAACTACTGCTAACCACTTTCATTCCGTATCTCTCTAATATAAAATTTCTTATTGAACTCATCCTTTTTATGTTATTTTTAATGTTTTTTACGTTTCTGGGATTTATGCAAAACCACTGGCCTGTAACAATAATTTTTATTTTTTTTTGTGCTTTTTGAATACGTCTCTACTCGTAAAAAGTATTAAGTGGGAAGTTTATTTGTTGTTTTTTATCTTTATGGCCATTTAAAAATAATTGCAGTCTTCAGAGACAGAGAGAATTACCACACACACAAATAGTGACTTAAAAAATTGACTTTTTTATTAAACCAAACAAATATGTTGTGGTTTAGAGTAAGTTCAAACCACATATTTATAAGTTTTATCAGGTGTTTGTTGGTTTTGTTTTTCATTGTTATTGTCCATTGGACACAAAAACACAAATTATTGCATTTGTAATAAATTTTAATATAAATCTTGGTCTATATTAAGACAAATTTAAATTGCTTATTTGTTCTCTTATTTTCCAAAATAAGGGCGTCGTAGTGTATAAGAACAATTTAAAGGATTAATGAAAATAAAGGGGTAGAAGAGATAAATGTTAACGGTAAACATAGAGATATGCGTACACTCTAAAAACTGTCTTTAAATTTACAATATTAAAGAGAGTAACATTTTACTTAAAATAACACAGAATGCATACATTTACGCACAAAATGTTTTTAATTTTTTTTTAAACCCTTGTGTTTGTTGGTAAACATTTTTAAAAAATTATAATCATTATTGTTTTTAAGGCAACACATTATGTGTGTAAAATTATTTTATTGTGTCTAAATTTTATTTTTAGGCATAAAATGCGTAATCATGCATGTTATTAACTGTAGTTCAATAATTGTCAAAAAAATAATTAGAGAAAATAACAAAATATCTGAAAAGAAAACTAAAAAGATCCTCTAATAAAAATAATTCTAAATTAATAAAATAGTGAAAGTGACGCAATGTATAAGTGCAATATTTGCAAAGTAATATTAAAAAAATTGGATGTATATGAAAAGCATCTGTATAGTCATAAAAGTTTAAAAAACGCAAGTTTTAAATGTTTACATGAAAATTGCTTTAAATTTTTTTCGAATTATAATGCATTTCAAAGCCATTTATATAGAAACCTACTAATTGTTCATTAACTAGTGCAGCGTTTTCTTCTTATGAATATCAGTGCTCCACATGCGTTTATAAAACGCAAATAAAAAAATGTATCGTCGCCCATAGCATAATTCATATTGCAGATAATTTGCAAATTGAATGTCCCTTTAAAAATTGCAAAAAGACTTTTGACAACAAGGGTAATTTTAAAGTTCATATATATAGAAAGCATAACAAGTGTGATACAACAATACCGCGTGTTGGCAATGACACCCAAAATTCGATTCTACATATAGATAATCAAGATGATACTCAGGTTATAACAAGTCAAGCCAAGAAACTAACGCTGTTATTAAAAGATATATGCAAGATTGTTTCGATATTCAGAGATTATGTTTCAATAACATGAATCCAGTACCAACGATGAATTACATAAAATCCCAATGGCCATTTATTTTTCATGCAGAATTCTTGAATGACCACTTCCAAAAACTTATGAATTTGGACTCGTCTAATTTTTACAACAATTTCAAATCGTATGTAGAGAATATAATATGTTTCTTCAAAAAACTTTCGAAAAAGAACATTTTAGAAATAATTGATAAACAACCTTCTGAGTTGGCCGTACTAGAAGCCATTCTTCTATATTTTGGCGAAGATTCGAATTATTTGTTTAAAAAATTTGAGGTAAGATGTGAATATAATTATTTTTGTATTAGAATTAAATTCTTGTTTTCATAATTCCAAAACTTATACAAGATAGGGTTTATAAAAGAGATGGGAGTAATTCATTAATTACTTTGTAATGACCATTGAGCGTTTTCATTACCATTGAATCCATAATAAAGAAAATCATTAACATTACGAAATGTAATTGCAATGAAAAAAATGTTTATTACTTTTGTTTCATTACATGTAATGAAACGCTTTTTTAATTTTCATTACATTTACGCAATTGTAGTAAAAACAATAAATCATTTCCATTTTTTCTACACTAGGTAGACAAATGAAATTTCATAACCATTACTTTTCATAATGATGTAAAGGTTTTTTTTTTGTCTACACTCAAAAATTTTCCTTTATTGATATTTTTTTCGCGATTTTTTTTTTTTTGCAAGTAGCCACCAAACTTTGTTGTATGTCCATAGACTATAAATTAAAAAACAAAAAAAAAAAACACTAAACAATTTGTTAAGTAGTGGCGGAATGGCGGAATGCGAAAAAAGACTTTATAGTACAAAAATTGAATTAAAAAAACTTAACCAGCTATTTACATTCTGCAGGCAAATATTTATAGTGATATAACAACTTCCCTTTTTGCAAATTTTTTTTAAAGATTTTTTTTCGCGATTGTTTTTGCAACTAGCAACCAAACTTTGTTGTATGAATTGGGTATTATAATAACTAAAATATAATTCTTAAAAAATCGCACTTATAAAATTGCAAAATAATCGCGGAGCGCGAAAAACGACTTTGCGATACAAAAATTTAATTAAAAAACTTATACAGCGATTAAAATTTGTTTACAGAATATACTGATGTAAGAATTTTCCTTTGGAATCTTTTTTGGGGATATTTTTCGCGTTATTTTTTTTTTTTTGCCACTGGGCACCAAACTTTGTTGTATGAAATGGGTATTATAGTCCCTAGATTATAGATTAAAAAAAACCGCACTTAAAAAATAGCAAAATCTGCAAACAAATACATATATTGATGTAAAAACTTTCATTTTTTGAATTTTTTTTCGCGATTTTTGTTTTTTTTTGCAACTAGCCACTAAACTTTGTTTTATGAAATGGGTATTATAGTCCCTCGAATATAAATTCTAAGAAACCGCACTTAAAAATTGGAAAATAACGGCGGAACGCGAAAAAAGACTTTATACTTCAAGAGTTGAAATAAAAAACTTAATCAGCGATTTACGTTCTGCAAGCAAATATATTGATGTAATTGATACTTTCCTTTTTGTAATTTTTTTTTCGCGATTTTTTTTTTGCAACTAGCCACCAAACTTTGCTATAAGATATGGATAATCTAGACCTCCAAACTTCATGTTTTTAAAATCAAAACTTCGACAAAAACGGCAAGTAATGGAAAATAAATGTGTGTTTCATTACTGTTTAAACAATAGGTAAAAGTAATGGAAATTAAAAAGGTTCATTTTAATTTCCAAAAGAAATGAAAATTAAAAAATTTCACTATCATTTTTTGACGCAATGGTAATGAAAAAAAATTACCATTGCGTTAAAAAATGGTTATGATAAAAAAGCTCCATTACCATTACATTAAGTAATGGTAATAAAAATGTAATGGCAATGATTTTAGCCCATCTCTGGTACCATATATGTGATGTAACTATTTATTATTTGTCTAATTGCAGTTTGGATTAACACTAGATGAAGTAAAAGACCACATTCAAACAAATACTCCATTTATTGCAATTGTTCGTAAGTATTCCATCTAAAAAAATTCAGTTTTAGATTTGAAATTTAATTTTCTTCTCTTTTTCTAGAACTGGAAGAAAGACAGAAAGCTTATATTTTTATAGAAAAATAAATGGTAGCAGGTGAAATGGTCGATATGATAAAACTAGTGCAGCAAGTTCTACATTATTACTACGTTTTTAATATTATACATATATCCACACGAAATTTCACAATCTATGGAATTCATTTTTAGGTATTGTTATAAATACTACCCTCCAAATTTTCGTGGAAAGAAAAAAAAATATAAATAACATCCAAAAAATCAATTCCCTTATAAAAAAACTTTCAGTGAACTAATTTGTTATTTTTTCTTTTATCTTTTTTCATTTTATAAATGTATATGTACCGTTTAATAATTCAAATATCATTATTTTTTTCTTTTTGATTAGCTATTGTTTAATTTTGTTCAATTTTGTATATAACTTAATACAACTATTAGATATTCTCTGTTACTCAACTAAATATTTATTACACAGGACTGATATTTGTTAATTAACAACTTACTTGTAATAACTCTTTCTTAATAACTTTGATCTTAATAAAAACGCAAAATAAATCATTTATTGTATTAATTTTTTAAACTTAGCATATTATTTTCGATTTAGATAGATTTCAGATGTTTACTAGAAAACATTTTCGAACGCATATAAAAGCATTTGCTATTCGTTTATAAACATTTAAAATGTATCCATATTCATGTGCTTGTGCTTTTTTAGGCACAAATATTTTACATTTACACACATAAAATGTGTTTCTAAAATATTTTAAAAGGTATGTATACCAATTTTTGTGTCTATAATGTTTAGACACAATGTGTCTATAGGTTTTAATTTTACACACTTTTAGTATTTTTAGGGTTTTAAAGGTAGGCATTCAGTTACCTACCATAATGGTAGTAAATTTAAATAAAAATTTATTAGAGTGTAGTCGATCAAAAAAAAAAGTCTGTTTCCAGGTTAATCTTGTAATCAAACTAAAGATCGCAAATTTAAAGTTATTTGAATGAATAGGTTTCCATTGGCAAGGAATGTCCCTATTAAAATTGGTGCACTTATAGACCTACTGTATACAATAGCAAGCTGCCGTCTGAACTAGACTTAAATGACACTATAATAGATTAAAATTGATTCCATCGAAGGAAAAATTGTAAAAAAATAAAATTGTGAATAAAAGGGCATTGCAAATAAATTCATTTGAAGGTTATTCAATTTAAACCATCATACATTTTACCCGATTTTCAATGCTCTTATATACACAATTTTAGTTTTTTTTACGAATTTTAAGGTTGAATAGTTTTTAAAAGTACACTGAAGCGTATGAGTGTTTTTACTTATTTAAATAATATAAAGTATACGTCCCTAATTTTAAGCAGCTGCGAGTTTTAAGAACAAACTTTGTTAAATCCCAGACAGAAAGTGCTAGTAATTCAAAAAGAAGTAGTTCTGACTGATTTCGTATATTTTCATTTTTAATCCAAATAAAATAATGTACCAAGTTTCATTTATTTACGATAACTCCTTCTATTTTTGTCCATTCGTTACATGGGAACGAATCACTGTGCGAGAGCTCAAAACAAAAAAATAACGATTTCAACAAACTAGTGTGCTGACTCGAATTGACGATAATCACCGAGCCAGCAAGGTGTCATATCAGCAAAATATATAATTGATTCAATTAAGAATGATGTTGAAATTGAATTTTAACAATTATTTTTATCACTTAAAATTTGGTGATATTTTTAACTGTGAACTACTTACATTTGCAGTTAACCCAAAACTAGTCATTTTTGAAAACTGCCAAATTCCATAGAAATTTTTAATCACAAACTAAATTTTTTTAAAATCTGCTAGTTATTAAAAACTACTACTAGTTTTTCATTGTAGTATAAAATGGGCTTAATATAAAATTGATCTGACCCTATGATCTCATTTAGTGTAACGTTTCCAAAATCTATTAATACCACGCTAATGCCTACTTTTACTTATCCCACTTTTTAGTTGTTTTTTTTTTTTATTTTGTTGTTGTTCATTTTTCCGTAATACTTTTGTGAATAATAAACTCAATTGTCTATAAGACCTTTAAACTACAGACATTATAACGATGATCATAAATTGAGTTTACGAAATTAATGGTGAAATTATCAAAATACCAAGTGACTTCCGTGCGAAGAAGCAGTCGTTTGGCATGCCCAACTCAAATTAGAATTCAACTATCAGTTACGACTGACGAATATTGTCAAAGTCGTAGTTCTTATTTTAAGTAATACAAATATGTAATAATAAAACATTTATTGTAACATTTTTTTTTTTTAATTTTATTTTATGGGGATATACATTAATTGCATCAAAGGAATTAAATATGCTAAAATCCCAAACGTATTTAACAAATTGTGAAAAATAATCCGCTGCAGGCATGTCCCTATCCGGATTTCATTCTTGCCTAAGGAAATCGTCAGGGGACGACGTTTTTAGAATTTCTGGAAATATTTGTTAAGTTAAATTACAAACTCAATGAGAATTTTTTGTTCTCGTCTAGGAGCGTTATTAAACATTTAAAATATCAAAGAAAAAACAAAAACAACAACAGAAAATTTTCCACAATTTGCTTTGTCATCTTCCAATGTACTACTCTGTTGTTTTGACAGATCTAGCAATGTAGTGACATCCATTCATGTAGAAACAACAATAGAGAACAATGTTTCGTTTTTCTTTGATTTATTGTAACACTTTTTATATAATATTTCTGAAAATATTTCTGAAAGTACCACTACTACTACTATCAGTTACGAGTTCGCAACTTATGACCATTTACAAGCTTAAAACGTATTGTGTTGTATTTGTATGTGTATGGTAAGTATAATATTGTTCTTGTGTTACAATTTTTAGTTGAAGAGTTGTTTTAAGTGATGTTTTTTTTTTTTTGTGAAATATTTTTTTGTTGTACTCGAAATTACGACTACTAGCCTAAATGTTTTATTGAAGTCCTGTCAAATAGTACAACAAAAAAAAAATACTTTCAACTTGCTACTCTACTCCCTTCTCTCACTCTAACAACTGTACAATTTACTCACTTATTGTTAGTTACAACCGACACCAGTTCCCATCAAAATTAGCGTTGTTGAATGTAACATTCTATATATGTTAGATTGTAAGTTTTAGTACTTTTTATGAAGTACTTTAACTTTTTTTATATTATTGGCTTTTAAGCATTTATTTCGACTTCAACATCGCTTGCTTTTTTAGTTTATTAAGGGTTACCAGATGATTCTGTACTTTTTTTTAAAATTTTTTTTTTACCCAATCGCAAGTTAATAAAATACCACATTTGCTAAAATTTTTATCAATTATGCAAATTTTTAAGAAATTTATAGTTGTTTTCTAAAAGCTGTAATTTAACTCTGTTATTAGAATACCCCGACGAAAAAAGTTTATATACATATACACTAGGGCGGGTCAAATTGTATGGATAAAAATTTTTTGATATTGCATACTCGATTTTTCGAAAGCTTTTAGCATGGGGAAAAAAAGTTCCACTACGGCATATCAAAAAAATCATTTTCGATGGTCCCAAATTTAAATTTTTTGCAATTTTCTAATAAATCTAGATTAGCGCCATCTTGAGGTGGCTTTTTGAAACAACTAATAAAGTTGTAAACAATATAACATTACAACCTTTCCAGAAAGGTATTACTTATGAAAATCGGATAAAAAATGTGGCAACTAGAGGTAAAAGTATATAAGTAAAATTATTTTCTGCGTGATGATGAAATGATGATAATGATGAGAAATGATGATTATGATAGAAAAAAACTAATAGTGCGGATCTCGTAACTATTTTTTAGAATTCGATAACGTTATATCAAATTGTACCAAATTATATCTAACCTGATCAAATTTGGTGAACATATTGTTCGAATCAAATTATGTCAGAGCAGATCATGTATCCCAAGTAAAAAAGTGTTGATATAGTCATATATTATCATATACAATTTTGTATAATTATATATTGGAACACATATACCAAGATATAATTATATAAAATTTTACGAACTTATATCCTAAATATATAACTATATCTTGTTATATGTTGCCCAATATATAGTGCAACATATTACAATATCCAATTATATATAGGCCTACATATAGTTACATATGCCTCATATAATTATGTATAATTGTATCGAATTATGTACCATTATATCTAGTTGGATATGATTATATTATATTTGATGCATATGGATGAGGACAAAATCCGGATAAAATTGTATCAAACCATATCTTATTCCATCAAACTAGATCTAATTGTGTCAAATTAGATCTAATATGATCATAATACGATCTAATTTGATACAATTAGATGTTCTCATTTTTCGGATATAATTATATATAATATCAAAAGTCGTATATTTTTTTTTTATTAGGGATGCCATTTTTCGGATCAAATACGATATGCAGTGATGTAGAATTACATCTCTAACTAAATATAATTATATTGGAACTTTGTTCTATCAGAACTGTTGTTTGCTAATGGTTCTAATAATTTTTTCCGATATTTTGTAAAAGTTTTCGCTATCAGTAAAGAAAATTGTACTCCTTTTATCGGCAAATAATTATTTAGGAAACTTCGTATAATGTAAAGATATCCCGATTTCCACATTAGTAGACAATTCTAAATAAAAAAAGGAAATAAACTATGGATTTTATATTATCAAAACCTTTTTATTAAAAATGCGAAAGGGAACAAAAAAAAATTACCCAAACTATTGAAGAAAAAATCTGTGCATATATTTCATTCACATTAAAAATATTAATTAAGATTTGTTGGTACATTCACTTTTTATCTTTATCTTTATAAAATTTAAATATTTTATTTTGTCTATAATTCAAATCATATTTTATCTTATTGTTTTATATTTTTATGTATATGTAAATAATCTTTTGGTGTCCTTTTGTTTTATGTATGAAACACAGATACAGAAATGGTTAACGGTTGTATTTTTTAAATGTCTTTGAAGGGTTGTGTTTAAATATAATTTTCTTTGTCCGCACTACATCTAATGTCTAATATGCGACATCTACATCTTGTCTATCTGGTTGTTGTCTGCACTACAAATGTGTTTATGAACACGATTTGGGTAGCAAAATAAATTGGTAAAACATTAGTTGAAAATTAGTTTAGTGCTAAAAAAAATATAACTAAAACTTTTAAGTAAATGAATGTTCTTTTCAGTTTGACTCTAGATCATAAATTAATAATAATAATATAATATACAAGACGTTTTACTAATTTTTCTACTAACTTATTTTTTTTTTTGATGTATTATTTTTTTAGCAAATAATTCTTTTGATTTGAGCAGTATAAACTGTTATTTGCATTCAACTTAATTTAAATTTTTTAATTCTATTTTAACGGGATATACATTAATTGCATTAAAGGAATTAAATATGCTAAGATCCCAAACGTATTTAACAAATTGTAAAAAATAATCCGTTGTAGGCATGTCCCTATCCGGATTTCATTCTCATTCTCATGGGGACGACGTTTATAGAATTTCTGGAAATATTTGTTAAGTTAAATTACAAACTCAATGAGAATTTCTTTTTTTAATTTTTCTCTAATTTAATTTAACTTAAATATAACTAAACTTTTTATTTCGTAAAAAATCTTCTAATTTCAGCAGTTTTTTCTTCAAAGGTGTGCTGAATCCAATTCGCCTTTCGGCGCGAATTTAGCCACTATTTTGATATTTAAAAATAAATACAACGAGAATAAAATTAGACAAAGCTTTCATTGTTTCTATTATATTTTGTGTCACTGTATATGAGAGCGTATATATCAGTTTGCAACATAAATTTTAAGCCGATCTAGCGATGTCTGTCTGTAGAATAACTATTCTAATTTCTGCTAGCACAAATAAATTTATCGGGGGCTAAAATTAAATAAAGCAGTTGGCAAAAAACTCAGTTGACACAATAAATCAGTTTTCTCTATGTATAAAAAGTTTCGTAATTATTTTACAAATTTTGTTTTTATTAAATTTATTTTTTAAATGTATGCATCTGTTCATAAGATAAAAACTTTTTCATAAAATATATTTAGTTAGAATATTGTTCTACCTCAAGTCCAAATTCTAATATGACAATCATATTAGATTTTATAAATTAAATTTTTTAAAAAATCATTAGCTTAATGAAAAGTTTCATTGACTGCATTCCAACAAAATAATTTTTTAATACTAAACAATAGGGCGGGTCGATTTAAAAATCGCTCAACTGACAAGGAAAATTGTATTCTAGGGATCAAACTAAGAAACCTCGCCCCAGGAACCATACCTCTAAAACGAATTCTGATGTCCCAACTTTTAACCCGTAGGGTCAAATTTTGAAAAATCCCACTTTGACCCATTTAGAGTGCCCCAATCGAGTGCAAATGTATGACCGACCCCCACTAACTTCGGAGGGCCGACCTACCCATGCCAGTGGCACGCCCCCTGGAACCCTCTGGGGGTTCCCCATGCAAACATTTCAAAAAATAACCATTGTTGGCACTTTACAAATTGGTGCTCAAAAGTCCCACAAATCTGGATTTTAGGGAGAAACCATGGGAATCCTCCATTTTAGCTATAGGATGTGTTCAGCGAACTTATGTAAAACAATACGCGGAACATTTTTGTGGAACATTCTAACCCTCTAACTCTTCAATGAAAGGCAATTTTTTGGCCCCTACTTCCATATCGCACAAACATACAAATAACATTAAAATCACTGAGTCTCAAAGTCAGCAGTCAACTTAAACTGTTTTAGAAGTTACCAGATCAAGGGATTTTTGTTGTACAAAATAGGTATTCGGGTTGTAAAATATATTCCTAAAAATATTCAGTGTTTGCTTAGTAGGGCGGGTCTATTTGTAGGGAGGCAAAAAAATCGGTCAACTGACAAGGCAAATCGTATTCTAAGGATCAAAATAAGAAACTTTGCCCGAAACATTTTTGTGGAACATTTTAACCCTCTAACTCTTCAACTTACGGGCAATTTTTTGGCCCCTTTTTAAAAAGGGGCCAATACCTATTTTGTTCAACAAAAATCCCTTGATCTGGTAACTTCTAAAACAGTTTGAGTTGACTGCTGACTTTGAGACTCAGTGATTTTAATGTTATTTGTATGTTTGTGCGATAAGGAAGTAGGAAGTAGTAGAAAGAAACAAGAAAAGCATTAAATTTTATGAGCTTAAGAATAAAACGTTTTTATTTTTTTATATTATAATATACTTTTTTGCTTTTTAAAAGACAAATGCTAGTAAAACATTTAAATTTTGCAAATCACAAGCAAAAAAAAAAAAAATAATAACGAAGTATATTAAGACTTGGTGTCTTTTGATTTTAATATTTTTTTTTTTTTTTGTTAAGCAACTTTCTTAAGATTTTATTAAAATATTTGAAATTGTTTTTTTTTATGATTTTCTAATGAAATAAAGGATAATTTGGATTTTATCGTACAGGCAAAATCAAAATTAAATTATAATATGTACGTACGATATTTACACAATTTATCATACACACTCATAGAGAACCGAAGTAAAATTTGTTCCATCAATTGATTCATTTTACAAATAACAGCCCTCATTCGATGCAAAATAATTTTACATACATTTTTATAAGTATTTTGTTGGATAAGTAGAGAGTGTTTGCATTAAAGATTATCTAGGATTGAATATACAATTTATATATGACAAATGATGTGTTGTCAGGAAGAGATAATAAAAATGTAATAAACTTCATATTGTTCTGTGTTCTCAACAAAAGTATATTTATAAAAATATCTTTGTATGTAAGAATGGAATATCACTCTAATGGATACAATGATAGAAACTCCATAAAAATATTTTACATGTGTTTGTCGATAACTTACTACGATACTAGTGTATTAGTGTGGAAAGAAAATACCCAAAAAAAAACTGTAACTGCCAATTATGCATTTCACAAAGAGGGCAGGGAAAATACAATCAATGCATGTGTCTGTCTGTACAAATGAGGGTGCTTTTTTAAATTATGTTCTAAAATACTAACAAACTCACATACAAAAACAGTGGTACTAAACGTAATAGTTTTCTAAATTTAAAATCAGATTAGATAGAAAGGATAGCTTGAAATTTAACTTATTTGAAAGTAATCAAAAACACACACAACTTTCGACTTGAAAAATATATAAATTTATTGCAACCCCACTGCGGGCCAGAAACTTCATATCTCGACAAAAAAAAAGTACATTTCCGGTAGATCGAAAATTAAATTATATTACATTTTACTGCCCAAAGGAATTTTGTTGATAAGAGTTCAAAGTCGAAATCTCAGATTTTTTCATATTTTTAAATTTGAGCAATGTGCAGTTAAATATCACATTGCAATGTGTAGTAATTATCACAAACTAATACGTTATAGCCAATTCATAAAATAAAAATGCCAAACAGCTAAAGTATATTTGGACGGGACAAAAACTAGTAGTTTTTGGCCATTTTTGGCGAAAACTAAAAAATTTAATTTAGTTTTTCAATACAAATTTATAATATATTTAGACTGGACAGTGTGGACCCTCTTTTGTAATTTAGTTTTGTACAAAAACTAACTGGTTTTTGCTCAGTCAAAATTCAGTATTATTAATTTTTTTATTTGAGTTTTAGAACTGAACATTTTGCTAAAAACCCTGCTTTTCAAAAAAAATAAAAGTTATAAAAAGTTCCAAGAGTTATTAAAAACATTTTTAAAGCCAGTTTGTTCCTCAATATGGCTTCTACCTAAGTTCTACCCAGTTAAACTGACTTTTCATAATATTTCTTGATTTGGACCAATAACTGAAAAAGTACCTTCAGATCTGGCTGTTTTCCAGTATTGCAGAGTTTAAGTAAATACTAAAAAATGGGGCTAAAAATGATCTTAAATGATGGTTTTGGTAGCTGATAATGCAAAGATGGACATATCATTTATACACTCACAATATATTTTCCATAACCGATTGAGGTTTATTTGGAAAGTAATAAAGTAAAGTTTGTTTTCAATTGAAGAATCAATTAAAATACATTGAAACATATTGTTTAACTTTTTTTTATCAATCAATAAAAAACAAACTAGAAAAAAATATGTATCGTCTGTAGCAGTTGTTATTTTCAGTCAAATATTCTATTTTTAGATTTATGTTTTTAGAAAAAATAATTTAAATAATTTCGTTGTTTTCTGTTTTAAAACAAAAAATTAAAATATTTTCGGTTTTCTTTTTTGTTAAAATAGTTTGTTTATATAGAAAATTAATTCATTTAGGTTGTTTTTAAGTATAAAATATTGTGAGTGTTGCTTAATGACCTGTCATTAGCATGTTTGTGCTGGGTAGATTTAAACTAGGAGGTGTTTCGGCTTTTGTAGATATTCTTTATAGTTCGGCTTTTAGCTAACTTTTCCCAAAGCGCTATTTCCACCTCATGATTTTTATAATTTTAACTGAGTGGTAGTTCTAAATCAAAATTATTGGCAAAAAAGGTTATCAAAGGTGGTTTACGTGTTCATTAGATTTATGTCCTCTATCATATATCCAAATTTCAGCACCTTGGTGAGATTTCTTGTGGATTATTTTGTTAAAAGAATTCTGTCCTGCTGCATTAACAAAATATACATACGTTGATGTAACTAAGGAAAACTTTCAGAAACACTAGAATAAATTAAAAAATGTTTTAAACAAAATGTAGTGAATCTATAGCTGTATTTTGTCTCATGTCTAGGGCAAGGAAATTCATGCACTAAAAAATGGAAAATATGCGCCTAAAATATGCTGCTAAAAAAGAAAAATATGCATTAAAGATATAAGAAATATGCACTTAAAACTATTATTTATTCAAAAATAATGTAATTTAAAACTTAAAAATATAATTAAGTTAGTTATTTTGCAAACAGACACAGAACTCGAAGGTTTTCCATAGGTCAAAAAGGTTTTTAAGAATGTTTATTTTAAGTGAATCAAAATATAAAAATTTTAATTTTTTATATTTTTTTACAATATGAAAAATGCTCTCAAAAATTAAAAATATGCACAAATATGCATTAAAAGCACAAAATATGCATTAAAAAGGCACCAAATATGCATTTGAAGTCAAAATATGCAAAAACATGCATTTATGACAAAATATGCAAAAATATGCAACTACAAATCGATGCCATTTTCTTCTAAATTTGATGATTCGGATAAATATTTAGTCCGTATTAGTTTTGGATTATCGACAAAAAACATGCATTTGCATGGAATTCCTTGCCCTACTCATGTCTATCAACGTTAAGTATTTAAAGCAAATCTACGTTAAACCGATTGTAGTATTAAAAATTTTAAACAGGTTACGTTTATAATTTTTCCGTTATAATCGAACGTACGTCAGTAGGAAGTTTTTAGGAAGTAACGCGAATAAGTTACGTTAGATGTTAAAATGTATAAACGTTGAGTTTTCAACGTTGATAATTATCCGTGTTGAAAGTTAACGTGCATACGAAAAGTAATGTGTTAGTTTTTATGCACTTTGAGTTTTTTATGAGTTAACGGATATATGTATGTAGTTAAGTCGAAAACACAGCTAATAAAATAATTAATTTATATTTCTAAGATATTTTAAGACTTTGTGGTATTCCATAATAGTAGAAAATATTTAAATCAATTGTGTATGCTAAAGCAACTACTGTAACAATATATTTCAGCTTTTTAAATCAAATATAAACTCAATTTTCTATATATTTTCAAAAATTGAACATTTTACTTTGTTATTGTTGTTGCTTTGATCAAATCTCACCCACAAAGAACTCAAAATTGTTAATTTGAAATCAAAGCAAATTTATATAACAAATCAAGCATATGTATGAATGAATTTGTGAACACACAGATACAAACGAATATATCTATAATAATTGGGAGTTTGTATAGGTGTAAAATACACTCAAAGAAAAATACTTGATAATATGTATACAGAAAAAACGTATTAACCTTAAATATCTAATTAAACATATGTTAAATATTTAATTGAATCAATATTTTAATTGACTTTTAAATATTTCACTAAATATTTATAACATAATTATGTGTTACATAATTTTCATGTTTCTCAAACTGTACGCGTAAATAGAAAACACAAAATACATACATATTTAGGTAGTATGTACTTCAGATCCATATGCTGATTTTAGCAGGATAGACTGCTAAAATCAGCAGAAATATTTGCTAAAACAAATTGTAAACAACTGTTTTCAAAAGGCTCGTTTTTTATTTGGATTTAAAAAAAAAATCGAAAAAAACTTCGAAAATTTAAAATTTTTTTTGTAATTTTTTGGGCTACTAATTATTTGGTAAAATTTTTTGTTGATTTTAGCTGGTTAATTTGTTATTTTCTATTAACAAAAATTTAACTCAAATATAACTAAAATCAGAGCTTTAAAGAATTAATTCCTTTTTGGAATGAATTCCCAAAAATTTAATTCAATTCTTTAATTCAAGGAATGAATTCATCATAAGACATAAGCAGGAATTCATTCCTGTGAATGAATTCAAAGAATTCAAATTTATAGAATGAATTCCCTGACCAAAGCGTAAAGAATTAAAATAATTCATTCACTAAAAAATTCATTCAACACTATTTAATTCAATTTGAAGTCAAGGAATTCATTCAATTCTAGTTAATTCAACTTTTGGCTAAGGAATTCATTCAACTGTGCACTTAATTCAACTTTTGATCAAGGAATTCATTCAATTCTAGTTAATTCAACTTTTGGTCAAGGAATTCATTCAATTCTAGTTAATTCACATTTTAGTCAAGGAATTAAATTTATTTCGTTTAATTCCCTAAGGAATTAAATTTTTTTCGTTTAATTCCCTAGGAATTAATTTTTTTTGTTTAATTCCCTAGGAATTGAAAACTTAATTCAGGGAATTCCTTGACCAAAAAATGAATTAACTCGAATTGAATGAATTCCTTGACCAAAAGTTGAATTAACTAGAATTGAATGAATTCCTTGTTGAATGAATTCATAAAATTTTATGAAGGCATTAGAAAAAAATTAATGAATTCCTTTAATATAAATCGAATGAAAAAAAAGGAATTCATTCAATTCCTTAAGTTTGGTCAGGGAATTCATTCCCAAAATATAAATTCAGTTCAAAAAAAGGGAATTAGGGAATTAATTCTTCAAGCTCTGACTAAAATTATGTATATTTAGCAGTTTTTTTGTTGATGTTCATATCTTACTAATATACAACAAAAATAATCTACTAATTTTAGCAGTCTTTTCTACGGCATTATTTTTAACTAATTCTTAGTAGTTTTAACTTAATGTTTTACAGACTTTTTTCCATTAGTGTATGTATATTTATTCGTCATATTTATAAAGCATTGCATTGGATAAAAAATTATGGAATTGTAAATTATGAATTTTTCATCATATAAAGTTTTTCAAGACTATGATGAAGCCGCCTTTTGTTTAAGTGTATATCGTCGACCGGCCTGCAAAATGTGACATGTGTTTTTTAATATATTTTCAGGAGAGCGAAAAAACTGTTACAAAATCTACTTTTAAGATATTTTATTGGCATCACATGCCTTAATGATGATTTTACTAAATGAGGCCGTGAATCATTAAGGCATATGATGCCAATAAAATATCTTAAAAGTAGATTTTGTAACAGGTTTTTCGCTGTCCTGAAAATATATTAAAAAACACATGTGACATTTTGCAGGCCGGTCGACGATATGTGGTTTATGCTTTTTGTTCTTTTAAAATATGAGTCTGTGTGTGTGTGCGTATGTATGTTTATGATATTAAATCGAACATCAAATATATTGCCACTCAACAACAACAAAAGTAAAAGCAATATGCAACAACACTCTTACGGTTGGCTACCTTGGTTACATATATTAATTGTTATCCATTACACCCAAAGTATAATATTACAACTAAGGTGGCACTTATTTTTCAAATTTAACTACAGTCTGTGATACAGATCATTATGAGTTTGTGACAAGGTAGGCAACCAATAATTTATAATACACAGGGTTGGCAGGCAATACCGCTAAAATACCGTTATCGATGCAAACCCCTTTCAACTGACTACCGTTACCCCTAAAATACCGTTACCGAAATAACTGAAATACCGTTATCCTTAAAATACCGTTACCGAAATAACTAAAAAACGGTTATCTTTAAAATACCGTTACCGAAATAACTAAAAACCCGTTATCCTTAAAATACCGTTACCGAAATAATCTAAAATAGCGTTACCCTACCGATAACCTCATGGTTTCGGTTACCATCCATGATAATACCGTAATACGTTTAGTATTGTTATTAACTTTTAATTTGGTTTGGCAACTTTGTATTCGTTTTTTTACAACAACACATAATTAACTGTAAAAGCGCAATGACACCGGTAAGTGCACTCATAGAAATAAGACTGTAAAGATAGCAGAAAAAGCTACTAAACTTGCTAAATACTTTTTGCTAAATACTAGTAAAATAAGAACAGCAAATATAAAACAGTGAATTATAGAGAATTTTAATTAAGTTAAATTTAGTTAAGGGGGGACATGACATTGGCCGTTTTTTGAAAGCGACTTTTTTTATAATTTTGTATTTTAGTAAATATTCTTAAGATTCTATGAAAAAAAATTCATGGAAAAATTCCTACGGGTTTAAAAGTTACAGCCGGATTAGTGAGAGCGCATTTTTAATTTTCGCGCTACCTACGTACCTTTTTTTTCTTTGTTCACAAACTTTGAACGCGTTTATCTCGAAACCCATGTTTTTCGTACTGGTTGCGGCACTAGCGGGTTCATTTTTTTTTTTTTTTGTATTTTTTTAAAACTTGATTCGCTATCGTATGACACGAGCTTTTTCTTAAATTTTTTTTCGATTTTTTATGAATTTTTAAAGTCAATATTTTTTTCGAAAAAACACATTTTCAAATTTGGAACATCACCAAAAATTGAAAAAAAAAATTTAAAAGAAAAAAGCTCGTGTCATACGATAACCAATTTTGTTAAGATTTAAAAAAGTAATTTTTTTTCCAGATCGGACAATTTTTGCGACTCCCAGCGCTACAACCACGAGGTTTTTTTCTCTGCCGCCAGTTTGGAGCTCTATAAAACCATGTTGGAGTGAAAAATATATGTTTTTGTAATTTGTTTAATTCTCTACAATAATAAAAAGAAATTTTGGAAAAATGTTTGTTTTTGACTGAGTTATGAATTTTTAAAAAAAGGTCTGTTTACTCTGCCGCGAGTGTAATGTCCCTCCTTAAGTTAAATTAAATTAAAATTGGTTGAATGCAAATAGCAGTCGGTCCTGCTAAAATCAACAGAAATATTTGCTAAAAAAATGGGAATAACTGCTGATTTCGGAAGGCTTATTATTTATATTATAAAAAATGAAAAAAAAATTTGAAAGTTCAAATTTTTTTCGTCATTTTTTAGTCTACTATTTATTTTTAAAAATTTTTGCTGATTTTAGCAGGTTAATTTGCTATTTTCTATTGACATTACTAAAGTTTAGCAAAAATAATCTGCTAATTTCAGCAGTTTTTTCTACAAGGTCATTTTTAACTACACTCTAATTAAATTCTGTTGAAATTTACCCAACTTATAGTAGGAAACTGAACTCCTACTATAATTTGGGTAAATTTACTCTATGTGCGTAATTGACAAAAAAATACGCACATTATGTTTAAGTTGGTGCACAAATAATTTTTAAATTTACATTGAAAGTGCGTAAAAATTAAATGAAATTTTGAAATTAGTTAAATTAATTAAATTTACGCATAAAATGCGTAAAAATACACAAAAAATGCGCAAAAATCCACAGAAAGTGCGTAAAAATCCCATAAAATGCGTACATTTACAACAGTTGTGCTAACTTTTTTTTAAATAAAATAACATATTAATTTTTCGTACGTATTTTATTAATAGTAATATCCGAGTTATTCTCGCATAATCGTTTATGTCCAAATTAGTCGTTATGGGATCTTAAGACATTTGTATAAAATTCATATAAAAATTTGTTATAACTATTGAATGGGTGTGATGACTCCTGCTCAACAAAATGCCTTCTTTGAAAGGGAGGCAGTAACCGTCGACAATAACGGAAGAAAACGCTTTAAGACAGATATGGCCTACGCAGGAACAACTGAGTGCAATGACTCCTGCTCAACAAAATGCTTTCTTTGCAAGTTAGGCAGTACTCAATGAATACTGACTTTGTTGAGCAGGAGTCATTGCACCCAGTTGTTTTACCAAGGCCGTATCTCTCTTACGGCGTTTTCTCCCGTTATTGTTGACGGTTGTTAGTTGACTGCCTCCCTTGCAAAGAAGGCATTTTGTTGAGCAGGAGTCATTGCACCCAGTTGTTCCTGCGTAGGCCGTATCTCTCTTACGGCGTTTTCAATTTTGAAATGAGGTTTAGACTACCACATGCGTTAGCAATAATTACCAAAAACAATTTCATGCTTATGTTGCTATTTTTTCCAATTTGAAATGTCAGAGTATTTATTACTATTATAGGATAGTATATTTACCAACTTTGTGCGTAAAAATTTTATTTAACAAAACAATAGTAATTTTAGGCACAATGTGTTTATTTATAAACACATAATGTCTAAAAATACTTTGTGTGTGTATTATTGTGTATGGAAGTGTGTATGAAAAAACTTTACGCATTTTTTGTTTATATTTACCGAATTTTCGTAAAATTAAACAAAATTTTACCCATTATATAGTAGTAAATTTACAAACATTTTTTAGAGTGTAGTTTTTGTAGTTTTACCTAAAGTTTTTGTACTGTTATTGATGTTTCGGAAACGTTAATATCGATACTGATACAAATGAAATAGCATTACCGATACCAATACTGAAACAATAAAAAAAAATTGATACCAATACTATTAATCGTTGCAATCGTCGTACTATTGATCATATTCATATTGATCAAACACTTTTGTCAGGATGTAAGTGCAAAAGGGCCGAAAGGAAATCGATAATTTTTTAGTAAATCCTTTTTTCAAAAGCTATTTTCTAAATTTTATTCATCAAATATGCAAATTTAATATGCATAAAATGTCTAAGTTTTTGCACATAGGTTCAAAGTGGTTCAAAAAAAGTACCAAAAAAGCGCCTCGGCAAAAATTTGATAAAGACTAAAGGAGCAAGAATATCGAAAAAAATACGTGTCCGATCAAACTTAATAGGGAAGGGTTCATTTTTGACCCCTCGTTTAACCAACTAAACCCTAGAGATGACCGATAATCTCAGACACACTGACCTTAGAATTATTCTCTCTACCGCATATCCGAATTTCACCAACATCGGAGAGTTTGTCCTTCCCTAACCGTATCCAAATAAACTTTACATTGAATAGAGTTTGTTACATAGCTTCGATTGAGGCTACGAAAAATGCTTTAAATCATTTCAAGCTATTACTCAGACTCCATATGAAGATCAACCTTGAAAATAGTTAAAAGGCCCAACACCGTGTGAAATGCTTTAAATCAAGAAAATATCTTAAATTAAATTTTGTTTTCGATAAATTTCAAACACAATTTTTAGATATCTAATTAAGTGCCAACAATATTGGGGATGATTCATAAAATTACGAATCGTTTCATACACATAAATGCTACACTTTTATGTATACCTTACATGGGACTGACAAATTAATGATTTCATTAACTGTGCATTAGACCGTACCGCAAAAAAAGTTCGCCGTACACCCTCCAATATAAGTATTTTTGCAATGAAATTTAAAAAAAAATTTTCTTTTGCCGAATGTAGGGTTCGCCTTTTTCAATTTTTCGCTATAGCTTCGGCATTTAAAGTCAGATTTTTAAGTGTGATATATCAATTGTTTTGCCTCGATGAGATCAGTGTTTTGCTATAAAGGTAAAATTTAATAAAAAAAAATTTAAAAATTTTGCCTACATTCAGCAAAAAAGACATCCGAAAGAAAGGAGAAAGACATCGATGTATCATACTTAAAGATCCGACTGTAAATGCCAAAGATATAACGAAAAATGTAAAATGGCGACCCCTACGTACGGCAAAAAAATTTTTTTTTTTGGAATTGCCTTGCAAAAGTATTTCAAATTGGAGGGTGTACGGCGCACTTTTTTTGTTTGCCTGTAAGGCATTGCATTCATATCAATTGTTGTGAAATTTTTCCATTACCTTTATTTCAATTAATAATAACACAGTACAACAAAATAAGAAAAATTGAATGCATCAGGGTTACGACACATCATTTCTAATAGACTTTTGGACGCAGATCACGAATATGGCCCCAGAATTTTAAAATTAGCTATAATTTAAGAAATATTTGCAAAAACGAAATTTTTTAATAAACGTTTTGCAAAAAAAATACAAAATTGAAAGTAATAACGCTATTTTTTGCAACATTTTGAAATGATGCAATGTGGCCTTTAATTTTATATATTTCACGTATTGACAGCTGCGATAATATCCAATATACGCATATTTAAAACTAAAATTTCTCATGTTTATTAATTTATCAAAAAAATTCCGCATTTTCTGTTTTAATTTTAAGTTAAAATTAACTAAAACTGAAAAGGATAAAACTTTTGTAATACTTAAAAATGAAGGAGTCTGTGATAAATCTTGAATTATAAACCTCTGATAAATCCATTCAGAAATGTAAGACATATATTTTCTAATCAATTTCAACGAATATTTAGATAATTGAGGTGCAAATTTCTAAAAAAAATAACGATTTTTAAAGATGCATGTTCATACAAAATTAATTTGAAATAAAAGAGACATAAAATTTGTATTTCAGATCGAGTTTTCTGAAAATGTTAATGCAAAAGATGTGATTCTTTTGATAAAATAAATTTAGTGGCATATGAACTAACGTCTTATGTTAAAATTTTGCAAATACAATTAACGAATTTAATCAGATTTACAAAATAGGAAAATTAGTGAAGTTTGCACTTAATTACACTGATATCCTAGACCAGGGCTGGCAAAACTATGACACGCGTGTCAGTAGTGGCACGCGAGTGGATTTTGGGAGGCACGCGACGTTTTGTTGGATATTTTCAAAAAATGTAAACTATTAGAAGAGCAGCAAAAAATTCAGTTAAATGTTAAATTTCGCTACAAAAATGTGTGATTTAACTACATAATTATGAAATTTTTCATAGAGCTTGTAAATCGTCTTTTAAAATGAAAAAACTCTGTATTGTCACCATTTTTTGTTTAAAGAAATATGGTTAATACAGAACTCGCAATCTCGATTATCAGAAAATTCTGGGAACATTTGTAAAATTCTAGATTAAAAGAAGTTCAAATGTTTCGATGAGAAAATGTCTCATAATTGGAGAAATAAAAAGTACCAAAAAATTGCACAAAAATGGAAAAAAAAACTTATAATAAAATTGGATCTAAAAAATTAAGTTTTTTTAAAGGGAAAACAGGTGTTACAAAATACCCCTCAATGAAATAAAGGCTGAAAATAAGTTTCATAATGAAATAACCTCCTTTGTTGTTATTTGAAATTGCGTTTTGATCGTATTCCGCAGAGCCATTTCAACTGAAATAGAAATTTCTCTGTTTAAATCGATAATATTCGCTTTTTATTCATTATTATGATGATAAAAACCGCACGATTTATTTTAACAAAATCAAATTTTTGCCCGAAGCACATTTTTCAACTAGTTTCAAATACTTAATGGCGCCCAATAATTTAACTTTTTTTTAACAATATGAAATAACCACCAAAAATGTAATAACCCCCTAAAAAAATGAAAAGGCAATAATGTTCAAACTGTTTTTGTTTTATTTCATTGTGGATTTTTCCATAATGAAATAATTTCAATATTTAAAAATTAAATAAACCCCCAAAAATTCAATAACCGTCAAACATGTTTACGTCATTTCTTGGATGTTATTTAATTTTTCCCTTTGGGGGTTATTTCATGGGAGTTATCCGTAATGCCGATAAATATGTACACCTGCGATGATATTTTTAGGAGAAAATTTCCAAATTTTAAAATTTTTAGAAAACCACTTTTAAAAGGCAACTAAAATTAATGGCGTTTTCTTTTCTGAAAAAAAATGTTGCCTTGTTAAAAGGCAACATTTTAAAAATGTTGCCCTCACCCCATTAAAATGTTACATTTTTTCAATCAGAATAGAACACAATAAAATCACTGTTGCATTTTTCTAAACATATGTATGTGTATTGTATACTCGTATGCAATATTGTTTACGCAAATTATTACTAATTGTAGCCTAGTGGTTGTGATGCCTGCCTTTGACATGGGCTGGACGGGTTCAAATTCCAGACAAAGTAAAAAATAAATTTTTTTATGTATTTTCTTTTTTCAATTAAATTTTTTTTTTTTCATATTTAAAGCAAATTGTATAATTTTTTATTTATTTTTAGCCTAAAAAATTGTTAAATACTAAATAACAGCAAAACTATAAAAATCTAATTAAAATTTTATAAAAACAAAAAAAAAAACAAAAAAAAATATTGTGCTCCAACCGGGGTTTGAACCTGCGACCTACTGCATCAGAAGCCATGATAGTACCCCCTAGGCCACCAAGTTGTGAGTTAGCTGGCAAAAAACATTACAGTATATACACATGGCGTTGACATAAAAAAAAAACAGGGCAACACTCTACCCCGTAAATTTTTTGAGGGCGAAAAATGTTGCCTTTTTGCCCTTTATTTAGGCAACATTTTTAGAAAAGAACACCTAGCCCTCTTAGAATGTTACCCTTAATTTAGAAAAGAACACAAAAAAGGCAATTCAAAAGCAAAATGCAAAAAAAAGGCAACATTTTTTTCAGAAAAGAAAACGCCATAAGGTTGCACGCAAGAAATTTTTACAATAAAAATTTTTCCGTTTCTGGCACGCAGCGAAAAAAGTCTTGCCACCCCTGTCCTAGACCATTCTGATTTATCCGGTGCCAGATTCTTGATTGCACCCCAACTTCTTCTAGACATTGCGACTTACTTCTTGGACCTATCTACTCCATGTATGCGCTGGACGCCCTCTTATACGGCTACCTTGGGGGTTCCATTCGATTGCTGTACGGGCTATGTCATCAGGATGAAGTTTGAAACATAGATAAAATTTGTTATCGACTTAAAGTTATTCAATTATTTAGTTTTTCGACGCTTGCCACGTTTTTCTGGCCTCCTATAAAGTTTTTAAAATGGTTTTAAGGCACTTATTCTAGTAAAGCCTTCGACTGTTTATTATACATTAGTGCGGTTTTATTATCATTACAATTTTTTTAGTGCAAACTATTTCATTACCATGAAATTTTAAATTTCAGTGGTAATGAAAAATTCCCAAGTATGATTTGTACACACCAATGGAAAGTTTTATATATATATATCGTAGTTAGTTTACCCAAAGGTAAAATTTATCAGGAGTTAGAGATGGTAGAGATGTGTCAAACTAATGAAGACTTACCAAAGTAAATTTGACTAAAGTATTTGTTAATAATAAACAGGTTTTGTAAATTGTTTATTGGTTGAGAGTGTATGAACTATAAAGGATTTTCACATGAATTACTACAGTTAATATTAGTAAATTAAAAATAACAAATAGAGCATGAATGAACAAACATGTTGGCTAAAAGTTGTCTAATATGTGCAACTTATTTAAGTCAAAACAATAAGATAAACTTATTATTATTATTATTATTATTATTGGTTACTCAAATTGATAAAATTTAATGAAAAACTAATTTAAATATATTTCAATAAAATTATGCATGCGTAAATTTAATATAAGAACAGTTTGTTGTTAAATGTCATAGTTAAAACATACACAGTAGCAAAAAATACTAGTTCAGAACCAGTTATGTACTAGTTTAGTTGAACCAGGCAACTAGTACGAGTTCTACCGCCTCTCCATACAAACAACTATAGAATTTAACATGGAGATGTCATAGGAATGGGGACAATTGTCGCCAAACTCCCACTTTGGTACTAGTTGTAGAACTAGTTTGGAAATTACAATTTAAAGACGAAAAATAGGGAGAAAAACTGGTACTAATGTGACACTCGCGGAACCAGTTCCGAAGTGACTCTTTATAAATAGTACTGTACCAGTTGGTAAAGACCTAAATGATACACACAAAAAATAAATCAGTTGTGAATCGGCCAGAATTATCCTTATTTTGAATAAGATTAAATCAATTGTAATAGTAAATATATTCCAGCAATGATAAATAATTTGAAATTGTAACTTTGGGAAAGTTGTATATGCTTATTTATCAGCTCTCCCTACCAATTCATATACTGATAATCTAATTCGATAGTGACAACTATTTTAAAATATTAAAATGAGTAATTTTTTACTATTAATTAGAAATAACATTTATATTTTAGTTGTAACAATCAATGTTTTAGTAATTGTTGTTACTAAAATTTTACTAATTATTTTCTACCAAACGATGGTTATGTACACCGATTTAAAAAAAGTTTTATAATAAATTTTCAGTTGTGGCACCAAAATTTAAATAATATAAAAACGGTTTCTAATAATTTTGGTCACCATCACCAATAATACAGTAGCATAACTGAAAGTCGATTGTGTAAGAGTCAATTCGATTTAAATGGTAAAAATTAAAAGATAGAGACCTCAGATAATTAGGTCCATTTCCCAAATGAAATCTAAAATATTTTGTGTTTATGATTTCTACTCAGAATAAAAAATTTTAGTGTTTAAACTCAGACTATATTATTAAAAACAAATGTAAATAAAAATAGAATTTTAAAACTCTTATTTAAATTTAATATTTCGAAATAGTCTCGCATTGTTTCAATGAAACTAATAGGTACACAAATGGTTCTTTGGTACCAGAACTGTACCAGTTGACTTGCACCTCAAGTCAATTCACAGTAAAAAAAATAAAAATTAACGGTGGGTCTCATACTGCAGGTTTAAACCATAGTATAATATAGTAGCTTTACTCAGTTTCTGTCATTTGAAAAAACGAAGCAGTGTTCGTAATTTTACTTGCCCATATGGTTCTTAATACCACTACAACTACACGAGATAAGGACAAGCTCTCAATTTTTTAATGAGTGGGGCTACTACAGTATACTATGGTTTAAACTTAGGTTAATAGTTAACCCAAAAATTTGTTGTTGTTTTGTGTATATTTTTTGACATTTTATTTTGTTTTTAGTTAAGTTAAAGTTAAACCTACAGTATGAGACCCACCGTAAGTGTTTATTTGCAAACTCTGTTTTATACAAATGTAAACAAAATGAGAATTTCAAATCTCGTGTTTTAATTTAGTTAATTTGTTTTACAGTCCCGACATAGATCGTATTAAACTAGTTCACAACTGGTTCAAAATGGGTATTTTGAGAACTAGTTTTATAGTTACTAGTCAAAAAACTGGTAGTTTTTAGAACTACATAGTTCGACCATTTGCTACTGGGTAGTTATTTATTTGCACATTTTATATGGTATAAGGTAATATATATCGACGATTTTATAAATCGCAGGCTAAAATCTCATTAGGAATCAATTGATTTGATCAATTTTGCCTAAAATTTGATATGTGGGGAATTTCAAAAATTTTCTGGATCCGATAAGACTGATTTTAGATGCCTCTTTATTTCTCAAGTTTTTTGAACGCAAAGAAATGGGCCGCTTTACCAGAGAAATCCGCTATCGGTCCAATTGATATGTAGCGCTTTATGATTACCTTAGTCTGGTGAACGATGATTTTGCTCTTGTTTTAAAATTAGAGTATTTGCACAGGTTTCTTTGTTTTTTTTTTAATATTTTGTTCCTTTATAATTATATTTGCACGTGTTTATTATTCTTTAATGTTCTTTGATGTATCACTAACTGCTCACAAGTAGCGTAACATTTTTACGCTACCAAAATATGGTAGCGCTACCTCAACATGTTGACTTAGCGGTAGGTAATCACGTCGTTTACCAGATTGTTGAGTAGCAGATTAGTAACAGTTGAGCGTCTGGTAAACGTACCCATTGATAGAGTTAAGTAGACTATACTTCAAAACTAGATTCTGAGGACTTAATCTATGACATTGATGGATATTTAAAGATTGAAAATAAAAAAAAACTCGAAACTCAAAAGACTTTTTTCATAAAATTTTTTTACGATAGATACGATCGTACTTTCACGACTCAATACAAAATGTAGTCTATAGATTTAAGGGATTTATTTAAAATAGCGTTTTGTGAAAAAATTCGAATAAATGTAAAATGGTCCCAGCCAGCAATTTCGGAGCGCTCATAAATAAGATTCTTAAATAGATCATAGAAATGATTATTGTTTTTTTGAAAACACTCTTTTTTTGGTAGAAAATATGAACCCTCAGAAAACAATCCAAAAAGTTGTCTTTACAATCTAAAAAGCTGTCTCAAAATGAGGGTTCATTTTTCGGACTCAAAGAAGATTCCAACTTTATTTAGATTTATGAGGAAAATTTAAATTTTATATGTTCTTTTTTCTGAGTCATTTCTGAGTACACTTTTAGACGGACCACTTTCATAGGAAAAAGTTGAAAAATGTTTATGTTTTTGGAGCTCATTTCTGAGTCATTAATTATCATCTTTGTTTGCTGGGCGTTTTAATATTCCGTTTTTTTCAATTGCCCAGTAAAAATTTTAAATGGGATTAAGCGAATAATAAGCACTGCATTGAACTACATTTCTTCCCAAAATTTTAATTCAATTGAAAACTTTTTATTTCAATTGAAATAAAACCCTTTTAAATACATAAATATAAAAAGCGTAAAATTTTATTTGGAATTTTCCAAATCTGAAATCAACAATGACAAGTTTTTTTTTTAATTTTCTCAATCGGGAATAAAAAATCTGAACTTGAACTGAAATGTAGTTTCATTTTGAATTCTCCCAATTTCACTCGGAAATCAATGGTGCAGTCCTCTTATAGTTTTAACTTAAACTTTTTAGCAAATTTGGCAATTTTCTCGAAATTTAATACGCCATTTTTTGGGAACCGCCGAGGCAGTAGTCCAATTTTTGAGGGATATCTTAGTTATGCAAGGTACAACTATACTCAAAAAAAAGTTAGTACAAAAGTCTGTTAAACGTGTTCTGATTCTATTGAACTAATTTTCCTGTTATTTTGTCTTAAAATTTAGGATTGAGCTAATATTTTTTGTAAATCTAATTTAGCATTACCACTACTTTTATCCGTATTTGAACTAACTTTGCATGCTTATTTTTAAAACTTTGTGTTTCTTAACTTTACAAATTTTTCAGCTAATTTAAACCACAATTATCTTCTAATTATTATATTTTTGTGTCTCTGCTATCAATATCACATAGAGATGGAGCTATATTTTAATTTTTTTTATGATAAGATCGTAAAATAGTTTGTATCTCGGAATCTGAGCGAGATAGAGCAAAATGGACAAGAATTTGTCACTCTGTACCTATAAAGTAACCCTTATCAGTCACATATACTCACCAATAATAAATATGGGCCCGTCTAGGGTCAGATCCCGGGAGTCGAAATTTTAAGCGTGATTTTAACAGAAATTTGTAGTTAAATCAGGTAAAATTTCTGCTGAATTCAGCTCAAATTTCCTATCTAATTTAACTAAAATTGTTCGTATATTTAGCAGTATGTAAAATTTAACTCAAATATAACTAAAATTCTGTAGATTTGACAGTTTTATTTTTGCTGTTCCTACATTAATAATATATAGCAAAAATAATCTGCTAATTTTAGCAGTTTTTTCTGCAGCATAATTTTTAACTAATTTTTAGTAGTTTTAACTTAATTAATTCGATGCAATTATCCATAATGATATCAATGGCCTTGCAACTCTCTAAATATTTTTTATGGGAAAAAATATTATGCGGCTTCGAACAGGAACGAACTCCGACTGGTTGATCAGGGATGGAAAAGGCTCACTCAATCGGGCTCTTATACCAAAAAATGTTAGATCGCTCTTACATATGTAAAAATGTAAGTAACTAAAAACTAACTCTTTGGCTCTTTAAAAAAAATTAAAAATTTATATATTAGCAAATGTTGGCAAAAATTGCGAAAAAAAAAAATTAATTTTCTGTACCAGAAAGCCTTTTTCGAATTCCGCCGTTATTTTGCAACTTTTTAAGTGCGGGTTTTTTAAATATATAACCTAGGGACTATAATACCCATTTATACAATAAAGTTTGCTGGTTGATTGCAAAAAAAGCGAAAAAAAATTCAAAAAAGAATATTTTTACCATCAATGTACTTATTTACCGAATGTAAATCGCTGATTAAGTTTTTTAATTAAACTTTTGTACCATAAAGTCTTTTTTCCCATTCCGCTATTATTTTGCAATTCTTTACGTGCGTTTTTTTTTTTAATTTATAATCAAGGGACTATAATTCACATTTCATACAACAAAATTTGGTGGCTAGTTGCAAAAAAAATCGCGAAAAATAAAATTTGAAAAAGGAAAAATTTTTTCATCAATATATTTGTTTGCAGAATGTAAATCGCTGATTAAGTTTTTTAATTAATTTTTTGTACCATAAAGTGTGATTTTTTTAAATTTATAATATAGGGACTATAGTACCAATTTTATACACTAAAGTTTAGTGCTTAGTTTGCAAAAAAAAAATCTCAAAAAAAATATTTGCAAAAAGGAAAATTTTTGCGTCATTGTATTCATTTGCAGATTGTTAATCGCTGATTGAGTTTTTTAATTATTTTTTCTACCACAAAGTCTTTTTTCGCGTTCCACTATTATTTTGCAATTTTCTAAGTTCGGTTTTTTAAATTTATAATCTACGGAGTATATTGCACATTTCATAAAACAAAGTTTGGTGGTTAGTTGCAAAAAACGAAAATTTTGGCATCGTTTGCAGAATGTAAATCGCTTATTAAGTCTTTTAATTAATTTTTTTGAACCCCAAAACCCTTTTTCGCATTCCGATATTGTTTTTCAATTTTTTAGCGATGGGTTTTTTAAAATTCATAATCTAGAGCTATAATACTGTTGGAATAGTATAATTAAGGTTCCATACTTGATTTTTATAATAACCAAATTATTATTTTCCATACCTGGTTACAATCGATGTTTTGAGTCATACAAAGAGCGCACATAATGACCCTGCAAACATTTGGAAGATATCTTCCAAGAAGATATTAAAGCGATATCTTCTATTTGTCATTTGAATGAAAATAATCAAGTAGTATTTACTTACATTACAGACTTTTTTGGTTGAGTGTAACTATATATAAGTCTATATGTAATTGGATATTGTTGCACTATATATAGTGCAATATATAACAAGATACAGTTATGTATTTAGGATATATGTTTCAACATATAATTATACAAAATTTTTACTTGGGTTGTTAAAATTTCTTGATTTGAGTCTAATTGAGTTGTGTGCTATTATTATCAATTATTAACCCATAAAGGCATGGGATACGGAGGATAGGTCTGTAGCGAGATCCGAAAAAAGCGTATTTTATCGTACTGGCCTTATCGAATTTTTTTCAAATTTAATTCTCTGTAATTTACTTGTAAAAATGTTATCATCTTCTTTAATTTGAAAATAATTTAAAAGAAAATTTGATATATGATCTCAAATCGAACGACAAACATTCATTTAATTTGCACAATATTCATGAAAAATTTGTATATTTTTACTTAAAAACGTTTAAGTTATATAAATTTTACCAAAATAAACGATATAATGCGAGTTTCTATATAAAAGTAGAAAATTCTCGTCCCGTTGAATTTTTATACCTTTTATAATGTCTCGCTTTGTATGTTCCAGTCTATCATGAAAATGATCGACCTTTTTGAAACAACTAATAAAATCTAATATGACAATATCATATTAGAATTTGGACTTGAGGTAGAACAATATTCTAACTAAATATATAAAAATATAGAAAGTCAGAAAAAGCATTTTTTTGTATTTTTTAATGAATTTTAATGAAATGCAATTGAAATTCCCCAGGTCTGACTTTAGCCACTAGTCTATTTTCAGTTGTTGCTGTAGTGCACTTTAATTCAGGTTTTAAACTAACATCAGCAACTCTGTAATTAATAGAATATGAACAATTAATCCCTAAACAAATCTTCACTTCTCCAACTCCATCCAAATGTTTTTTAACGTCTTTTCCTTCTCCAGAAAAAATTTCTGCTTTTAGCACGTTGCAAGAATTTATAAATATTTAGACCTTTTATTTTAAGAAAAATTCTCGAAGTTAGAGATAAATTTTACATTCCTCGATTTAAACTAAAAAAAACAACAGTGCATTAGTAAAATATTGTAAAAAAAATATCGTGTAAATCGAGGAATAGATGTATTATGTTAAGACAATAATGAAATTTATTTAAACAATTTTAACTTCGTTAGGAAGTCACAGGAGTAAATTTTAGAGATTTTAAAAGTAAATTTAAAAAACTTATAATTGGCACTGGTCCTTTTTTCAAATGTTCGACACATTAAAATGGTAAATATTGCATCTTTAAGATATGTATCTTAGAAAAATCTGCACGATAATTAAGCTCAATAAAGTTCCTATGCCCGTTTCAATGCGACGATATAATAGAGATGATGCCGATCCTTTGCCAGTATTGCAAAAGGATGTCTCGCAGCAAGAAGTGCAGGCATATAATTTGGTACGTTCTCCAATCACAATACAACCAGGTTCACAATTTACCGCACATCTTCTATCTAAGGACCACATTTTTGGAGAACTGGTGGAATTTTCAGTGCTGGTGGTATAAGAAAAACGTTTGACCTGTAAAGAATATTACCCGTAGATGTTTATAATCAAAGAGATGATATCGTTTCACTCTTAATCCTTACCATACATATAAATTCTTCACCCACACATTTGTGTAAAAAATTTGTAGAATTTGTACTTAAAACCTCGACACATGAATCACCATCATCCATGGTATCACATTTATAACATTTCAAATCGTTTATACGTTCCTGGGCAGCTTGGGTACGATGGATAGCAGTGGTTAGAGATTGTCCTGCTACTGTTGTCGGTGAGTGAAAATGAAATATTGATTATTTTCTTTAGATACACACTACTAGCTTTAGGATGTGGTTGAAAACTTACTAGCAAAGGGATTGTAGGTCATTAAAATGCATAGACTTTGGAAGTATATTATTTTGAACATATTATTACTATAAATAGTCGAGTGATTTAGAACTTTTTAAATGTTTTTCTTTTTTTTTTGTTGCTTTTATTAATGGAACAGAACTTTTTTTTTGTGAACACTATATCTACCTGCTACAAATGTCATGTGAATGAAGATGAGATAAGGACCTGCGCATTAAGATGCATGGACTTCTTAAGGAATTGCCAGTTGAAAAATATTGTCTTTAAGTTGCCAACGCAAAAGAAAGATTAGGGTGACAATATCCCATAATGAGAATATTATTTCAAATTTGGTTCAGTTTAACTTCAAAAATCCATATTAAACACTTCAACTCTCAAACTACCTAATACTAATTTTTGGGACAGTATTAAACTTTTATGAGTTTAAAGTAGAGTGGACCGAAGTTAAGAAATTTTCTATTCTAAGATGGTTTCATCACTGCAGAAAAGTTGTAAAAAATATTTCAACTTAGATAAAAATAAAATTCTGAAAATCCGCAAAATAGCAACAAAAAAAAAACATGACAGTTGTTGGTGTAGTCGCCAGTAGTTGTTTTTAACTATAAGTCCAGTTGTTTTAAATAGAAAATACATATTAACTACTCGTACTATGATAGTTATTTAAAAAAAAAACTACTAACGAAAAGCAGTTATTTTTGATTCTATCATAAACAACTACAAAAACAGTATTTTCAAAGTAAACAGTTGTTTTTATTAGTCATTTCAAAAATAAAAAATTTCCTTGAATTTTTTAATATTCTAGTTTATTTGGTTTATATTTGTTATTATTGAGATGTGCTTGTTTTGCAAATTGAAATCATAAAATTTAATTGTATAAAAACGTAATAACTGGAAAAACTTTTAGAATAATTACTTTAAATTTCAACTGGGCTAAAGTAATTGCACTTTTTTGTATTCGAAAGAAAAAATATTTTAATTTTAGTTAATTTTACGGCATTGTTAGTAATTTTTAAACAGTTGTTTTAACTATAATTTTTAGTAGATTCTGGCGACAATTTTTATTTTAATTTTAATAGTTGATTTATATCAATCGTTCATAAGATTAATTAATAAACTAAGGGGACTAAATAGTTGATGGTTTCACTATTATTACATCAAAGCTGTAAATGAATCATTCATTTTTGAATTAATTCGCGAATCATTCATGCATTGAATTAGTAAAATTTTGAATTAATTCTTTTCACAAAAATCATGAATTGAGTGTAATTTGAATAAATGTGTTTTTGTCGTTCAGCGTATGTCAAAACCAAAATAAGTAATACCTGAAGAAATATACTCCAAACACCATGTTTACTTTCATTGATTGCAATTCATTTTTAATTCATTTGACTTAATTTAAAATCAATTCAATTCATTTGAATGGGAAATGAATTGCAATTCATTTTGCCAAATTCATTTGAATTGGAAATTAATTGCAATTAATTTTGCCAATTCATTTGAATTGATTAAAATTTCATTAAATTCTTTTCCTTGGTGAAAATAATTAATTAAAAATTTAGCTAATTCGTAATGAATTGAAATCAAAAAAGAATGATTCATTTACAGCTCTGCCCCGCATCCCTATAGGTCAGGGGTGGCACGACTTTTTTCGCTGCGTGCCAGAAACGGATAAAATTTTTTTTGTAAAAATTTCTCGCGTGCCACCTTAATTTTAGTTGTCTTTTAAGTCATTTTTTAAAAATTTTTTAAATTTTGAAAATTTCTCTTAAAAATATCATCCCAGATGTACATATTTATCAGCGTTACGGATAACCCCAGGAAATAACCCCCAAAGGGAAAAATTAAATAACATCCAAGAAATGACGTAAAATTTTTTGACGGTTATTTAATTTTTGAGGGTTTATTTAATCTTTAAATATTGAGATTATTTCATTATGAAAAATCCCCAATTAAATAAAATTCAAACAGTTTGAACATTATTGCCTTTTTTTAGGGGGTTATTCCATTTTTTGTGGTTATTTCATTTTGTTAAAAAAAAAGTTAAATTATTGGGCGCCATCAATTATTTAAGTACGTAAGAAAAATAGTTGAAAAATAGTTGAAATTTGATTTTGTTAAAATAAATCGCGCGGTTTTTATCATCATAATAATGAATAAAAAGCGAATATTATGGATTTGAACAGAGAACTTTCTATTTCAGATGAATTGGCTCTGCGAAACACGATCAAAATCCAACAAAGGGGGTTATTTCATTATGAAACTTATGTTCAGTATTTCATTGAGGGTTATTTCTTAGCACCTATTTTCCCTTTGAAAAAAAAACTGCAATTCATAAATGCTTTGTAAAGTTATAGCAGGTTTACAAAACGTAATTTCCTATAATTTTACAAAGTGTTTATGAATTTAGGGGTTTATTTTTTAGATCCAATTTTAATGCAAGTTGTTTTCCATTTTTGTGCAATTTTCTGGTACTTTTTATTTCTCCTTTTATGAGGCATTTTCTCATCGAAACATTTAAACTTCTTTCAATCTAGAATTTTAGAAATTTTCCCAGAATTTTCTGATAATCGAAATTGCGAATTCTGTATTAAACATATTTTTTTAAACCAAAAATGGTAGCAATGCAGAGTTTTATTCATTTTAAAAGACGATTCACAAGCTCTATGAAAAATTTCACCATTATGGAGGTCAACCACACATTTTTGTAACGAAATTTAACATTTAACTGAATTGTTTGCTGGTCTTCCAATAGTTTAAATTTTTTGAACATATCTAACAAAACGTCGCATGCCATGCGTGTCATAGTTTGGCCAGCACTGCTTTAGGTCAACATATACAACATTGGGTGCATTAAAGTCGACATTATGCGCATGATCCCACTCTGAGAATGTGGAAAGGTCACGATTTAGTGTGTCATGTATAATCTGCCTTTTGCCCCAAATCCCCTCAGGGCTTGACCTACGATCGAAGGGAAATGAATGACAATTGTTGCTGTCATCTGCAAAAGAATAGATAGGGTTGGAAGTCTGACAAAGAAGATCATTGAGAAATATAAGAAATAGGGAAGGAGAAGGAACAGAACCCTGCGGTACCGCTGAATTTAGCTGAAAGTTGTCTGATAAGATCCCATCTGTAACAACACGAACAATGGGATCTCTGAGAAAGCTCGAAATAAAACAAAGGAAGTCATTACCCACAATAAAAGCAATAAGCTTTGATACAAGCGCCCTACACGACCAGAGCTATTACAATTTTTACTGGTAAGGATTTTGTTATGATAAGACGCTATAATCAGGCAGATTCTGCCAGTGTCAAAAAAAGGTTTAGGATTATTCTTAAAAACTTCTTAGAGTAACGATCAAAAATATCATGGTCATCAGAAAGATAAACTTCTGTTGTAACCACCATTGACTTAGGGCCAGTTTTATAGTTACAACTAAGAACGATTTTTGTCTTAACTAAATATAATTCAAGAACAAATTCGCTATTAGTTTTGAATATAAAACTGGCACTTACCGTTTTTCAAGTTTTTCGAAATTTGACTTAAGTTTTCTTCAAATGTAAGAGCTTACTAAAATTTTAAAATTTTCGCCAGATATGCGGATTCCATTTTATATTTTTTATTTGTTATTTTTAAATTTCTTTTGTTTGTTCGAAATGTTTTTAATTTGATTAAGTTGAATACGATCATTTTCGATTGGAAATTAACCAACATAAATGCAGATGGAACTTTACGAAAATTGACCTAAAGTAAATTTGGCTGATTCAATGTTTCATCATTTTATTGCTCTATCTCTTAATTGGACTTCGCTAAATAGAGTTGGGCATTTAAAAAAGTTTGCATAATCGTATTCAGCGCAACAAAGTTAATCAGAAAAGATGTAGTACTATTTGAAATTCAGGTGATTTTTCGAAACTCAGAAACTGCGATAATAATGCAAAAACTGTAGACACTAACCTAATTAAAAATTTAATTTTTCTTCGAACTGAAACATTTTTTCATAACTTGATTCGGATCACTCTATTGAACAGAGATTTCCCATATAAAATTTGAATTTAAATGTCGGCTAAATTTTAACTGAACATTCAATAACAGGTCTGTTCGACGTCGTTAACGCGGATACCCGCGAGAACCCAATTTACCCGAAACAACAACAATTTACACACAATTTTAACAGTATTAACACTTTCTGCTAAAATTGGCTACGGCAAAATACATGAAACAGAGCTAATAGCGTGCTTAGTTTACGTGATAATGACAATTTTATATTAAAACAATGAAATATTATAGATAAAACGTGACATCTACGGTTAAGTAGCAAAAAGTGTATTTAAAAAATTATTTTTAATTTTTAACACACTAATAATTTAAAACAATCTTAAATATTGTAATCCCTGAAGACTTTGTATCGGATATAATTCACCCACGTTAAACATTAAATCCACAATATGAGTTGGTCTCAACATGCGCCAAGGCAAAAATTCCATTGTCTTCTTATCACAATGTACATCATGTTCCAGCTCAACAGGCAGTGGTAGTTCATTAAATAATATGTCACCATCAATACTGCGCTGTAACGTGCAAGGTAAACCCACTTGATCCGATAAAGTCTTGAAGAGTATAGCCCGTTCAAATTGACAACCACTTCGCACATGGCCCAAGGGCACAAATGTGCAGTGTAAGTCCATAGCGATAGATTTTAAATGACACCTGACGATAGTATTTTGAGAACTTTCTTCAGTTGTATTTAAATCTAAGATCACTAGATCATTACCCAATACACGAGCCACCACCTGAGCTATGATTTTGGCTCTTTTAGCAATATTATCAAAATCTATACCTCTTTTCATAACAAATGGATTTACAGTTAGGTTTTGTGTTTCGAATAGGGTTAAGACTTCTTGTAAATATCTTGGTAAAAATTCATCACCAGGTGAGCGACAATAATACCACTCCTTACCACTTACACTGCTCTTACATTCTTCAGGCGTTAAACAATCCAGAGGCACCTTAACAATTAAATTCTCTGGCGTTTCTGATCTATCGTAATTAATCACCAGAACTGGTTGTATAGGAGAAACTTCGTCCTTTAAGATTGATTGAAATATACGGAAATCATCAAATTTCTGTTTTGATACGAGAAAATCTTGACCAACAGTTATGTCGGTAAAACTTAGATGATTTCTAATGCAAAATTTCATTGTGGGTGTCTTCGATAATATGCTCTCAATAGCTGGACCCCAGGTGGGTACACAAAATGCATATTTTTGATTCATTATAAGACTAGATGAGGGAATACAGTTATAGTATATGGATTGGTGAATTTAAATCACATTTCACTTACACTTCCAAAACTCCCAAATCTATATAGTCTGCTAGAAATTCTGGAAAACGTGTTGTCTGCATTATGAAATTTGTTACGGACGTCTTGACAAGACTTGACAATGATTGTAAAGCCCTTTTAATGGAGGAACATATATAAGTATTAAGCAAACCAATGCGTACTGATTCTTCCTCTACTATGGTACATAAACAGCGGAATATATTATTCACCAAAATGCCAGTTGAAAATGATTTCTGCAATGTGAAATTTCTTTTTTTCCTCGTAGTTAATTTAAAAAAAAAAAAATTAATTTCTATTTTTTGGAAATTAAGCTTTCGAATAATAAAAATGATATTTATACACTCACAATATATTTTCCATAACCGATTGAGGTTTATTTAAAAAGTAATTGGTAAAGTTTGTTTTCAATTGAAGAATCAATTCAAATACATTGAAACATATTGTTTAACTTTTTTTATCAATCAATAAAAAACAAACTAGAAAAAAATATGTTTCGTCTGTAAGAGTTGTTATTTTCAATCAAATATTATATTTTTAGATTTCTATTTTTAGAAAAAATAATTTAAATAATTTCGTTGTTTTCTGTTTTGAAACAAAAAATTCAAATATTTTCGGTTTTTTTTTTTGTTAAAATAGTTGGGTTATATACAAAATTAACTCACTTCGAATTACAAGAAATTCTTTACTCATACACACAAACATAGCCAATAAAAATATGAACGTGTATGGTGTAGTGTTTTGAAAATTCAAAAAAAAAAAAAAAAAAAAAAACTTTCAAATATGAAAAAACAAACCACAAAATCGTTTTTCTTGTACGTTTTGTCGGTTAAAAATTGATGATTGTTTTAATAGACTTTTCAATTATTTTTATTTCTTTTATGGATTGTTTAAACAATGTTTGCAAATAAATAGCAAAATGGTTTGAATATAATGAAAAATCAGTAATCCTATTTTTAATTGTGTTTTCAATTAATTTGATATGTATTTGAGGTTGTTTTTAGGGATAAAATATTGTGAGAGTAGCACTATAACGGAATATGAGACGAGATTATTTAAAAAAAAAAAAAACAAAAACTTAAGTTTGTTTTTTTCATAAATTCCTGAATAGAGGTAGTTTATAATTTCTGAAGACGTGTCCCCAAAAAACAATTTGATCTTACCGTTAATAACATGCCAAGGTTTATAATCAATAAGCCATTTTCAGCAATTTTTTCGCGATATTCAGCATTGGCTGCCAAAATTTCTATAATACTCAATAACGACAAGAGTAAATCAATGGATTGGCATTCGTATTCTTCACCAAATATTTCTGCTAAAATTAATGCCAATCGTAATTCCAATAACTCTGAGGCAGTTTTATGAAATGCACAAATCAACAAATTATTCAATAAATCGGCTACTTGTTCTCGGGTCTTTATATTGATTTCAGTATCGTGTAATAGTTCTAAAAGTTGTTGAAAATAATATTTTAAAACATTCTACTGCAGAATAAACTCACTTAATAATTTTGGCAACAGACCCCGACTATAAAATTGAATAATATGATTAGAAGCTTCAAATGATTTCATCATGCGATTTAAACCACACAATATATGGGGAGCCGGAATATTGTCACGGTTTAATAAACAATTTAACATTTTATCAGTTATTTCGGCCATAACTAAACGTGGTAATAATTTCATATATTTTGCAGACTCGGCGAAAACCATTAGAGCTTTACACATCGACTCAGATTCCCTAGATTCATTATTAACTTGACTTAGATACATCTCAAATAGATTTAGTTCAAAAAATAATAAAGCCATTTTTTCATTACGCATGGCAGCTGCCAAAACTTCCACTACAACATCTGTTTCATCGGGCACCAAATTTTCACAAAACATTTTCGTTAATTGCTCGAGTACATGTACCACACGTGATTTTTCACCAAACGGACCACTGTTGTCGCTGGTATCCAAAATTAATATGCGTATTACTTTCAAAGCGACTCTACGAATATCCAAAAATGTACTAGTCAATTCACATAGAATTCGTTTGATGGGAAATAAGGGAAGAGCAAAAAACTTGTGTACATCTTGCGAACACTGGATCTGCAACATTTTTTCCAATAATTGAAATGAGTGGTAAATGACATCAGGATTAGTTGTCACCGAAATAATATTGAAATATTTGTCCACAAATATTGGATCGTCCAATACCACTTTAACCACCTGAGGATCTTCTAAACATTTATTGATAATGACACTTAGATATTCTATGCAGAAATTATCTTCATCTTCCTTATAGTATTCCAAGCAGACTTTAATAATTTCCAGTATTTTTAATGTTTTCATATCCACTAAACAGTCCATACTTTCAATTATAGTGGCCGATATACTCAAAGAAAATCTTCTAACAATAACGCTGGGATGTAGACGAAAGAATTGTTTCTGCAGAAGTAAGTCCAACACATTCTTTTCTTTTAACAATGATATATTTTCATCACTTGTCCGTATATATTCCGTTATGTGTTTCATGATGTTTATCAAAACCATTTCTTCTTTGGAATTCAGTAATAACAAAATGGTATCAATTGTATCCAAGTGAACGGTTAGTCTGGGAAATGTTTTACTTTCTTCAATACTCCGATCAATGTATGTATTTTTTGAAGGAAGTATTATATTTTTCACACTTTTCGGCATTTTTCAAGCGATTTTTGGTGATTTTTTTATTGAGCTTTTTTTTAATAAAAAATATAAGAAAGTCATAAAATAAAAAACGAGTAGAAAATTAAAGTCGGTCTTACCGACTATATGATACCCTTCACCAGTCTGGTTAAAAGGCAACTTCGATCCGAAATTTGAGTGGGTTGAAATGGTGGCAAAATTAATCTAAATAAAATGGTCAAAAAAGTAGAAAATCAGTAAGAAATTTTGTAATTTTGGAAATATGGTCCATATGACCCGATTTTATTTTAAATCAGTAGACTGTATTCTTGGGTCCATGTGAGTTAGTGTACCAAGTTTCAATAAAATGTCTTCCCGAGTAAAAAAGTTTTGATATAATCATATATTATTTTATGTAATTGCATATAGTAACTTATAGTTACATATGGCCACATATGCTTTTAAATTCAAGCAGATATACTTTTATATAGTCATATGTTAGATATTTTTTCCTCAAAGTTTTTAATATGGAGACATATGTGATTTTATATTATTACATATTGGCCTACATATATATGAATGTGCTATATATAAGTACATAAAGTAACATATAAAAGACATAATTACATGTACGTTTATATATAATTTAGTATGACACTATACATATTAATATAAAACTATGTGGATCCATATAAGAAATCTTTTATAATTTGTGTTAGTTATGATTATATATTGACGAATATGAACCCATATAAAACTTATAACGTTCTTTATAAAATCATCTATAATTATATATCATCCCACATAGGCAATTTTTTCAAAGTGATTTTATATAAAAATATATAAGGTCCATATAAAACCGTATTGTATTATATTTGGTTCCATGTTATCAATGATTTTGAACTAGTTTTAGATTTAGTAATTACTAGGGATTGGCGCGTGACACGAAATGTTCGTGAGTCACGTTATTCACACGTGATCGTGAGTAATAATTACTATACTTAAGTGATTCGTGCGTGAGCGTGAGTAAGAATAACCCGTGATTGATTCGTGTGTGAGTTTATTTTTTGCATCATATGTTTTTAGTAATTTTTACTGTTTTGCGTGAGAATTTTCTGATTGTAAGTTTAATACATAAGTTAATATAATCATGTGTGCTGAGTAAAAAACGAAATGCTCGTGCGTGAGTAATTTGTTTTTTTTTTGGTTTTTTTTTTTGAGCATGAGTCAAAAATGGCTTTAATACGAAATTCTCTATACTATAACGTACACTTGACAGATTTCTTATATCTTGGTTGTATATCATAATCCTATTAACTTTAAAATTTCAGTGTTGTTAACTTTATTTTAAAATTACTAAATTAAAAGACATATTTTTTCATGTTTATTGCACTGTCATGATAAATCTGGATAAAAGTAATGGAAGATTTATCGAAATTATAAGATCTCCAGCAGGCCTGAGGTTAATCATTACATTTTGTAATTAATTACACATGCAATTACACAATTACATGTAATTGAAAAAAAAACTCATCTATAATTACATATTCGGCTTTATTACGAGTGTCGTAATCGTAGTCGAAACTAAGTCGAATTTGCTGAAAATTCACTAAAAACGCAACTTTTGAACAATTTTTCAATTGGATTTACCATAGCACTCAGATTTAAAAAAATCCAGCATCAGAGTTTCATTTCTTTATAATTTCCATTATATACAAAATCATTTTATATGGAGTCGAAAATTTCGACTACAAATTCGACACTTGTAATCAGGCCGATTATTTGTAATTGCAATTCAAAAAAGAACAATTACAATTACAAGCAATTGAAAAATTTTTTTTTATTTAAAAAAATTATTTTTGTATGTATATTGTTAGATATGGTCCTATGTAAAGTATAAGGTTAATATTTAGATATAATTGTATCAAACTATGTCCACTTTTATAACATTTTATATAATTTTATACAAAAAGATATAATTTGATGTAATTGGATGAGGACAAAATTCGGATACAATTGTATCGAATTGCATTAAATTGTATCAAATTGTACCAAATTGTATACAATTGTATACAATTCGATACAATATGATACAATAACACGTTCTCATTTTTCGGATATAATTATATCTAATTACATAAAAGATTATATATAATTAAATATAATTTCATATGGCTCCATATCAATTTTTTTTACTTGGGTTTATATTTGTGGCTTGTAGCGTGCAAGCAAGCATAAGAGCTAATTTTTCGGAACCTTGGCACGAGCATGGACCGATTCTTAACGAAACTCAACATGTTTTGTCCTCGACCCATGTGAATCAGTGTTCTAAATAACATTAAAATATTTTCATATTTGCGACCTGTAACGTGCGAACAAAACAATTTAGGGGGATTAGGCGCACTAGGCCTAAACATGGACCAAATTGAACCAAAAACAATAGACTTCGTCCTTGGGCCGATATACCAGATTTCTTTAAAATATCTTCACTTAAAGTATTTTGTATGTAAAGACCGCTGGAAATGTATTTAAAAACAAATGAAATTTCACTTGAAAACAGGACCACAAACATTTCATTAAATTCAACTTACACTAAAAGAATTATGTATGTCCGTCAAATTAACTGCAATTGCAGATAAAAAAAGAGTACACCGTAAATGCATTTAACATTAAGTGAGATTGAGAAAAAATAACTGAAATTGTAGTTAATTCAAATGCAATTGCAGTGTACACTTTTTTAACTGCAAATGCAGTTAGTTTTACCGACATAATTCTCTGAGTGTACGTTTGCTTTTTACTGTTAATAAAATAAACCACAAATTAGTCAAAAGAACTAACAAAAATTACTAAATACATTTTTTTTTTTTGGTTCTTTTAAATCAAAATTACTGTACAAAATGAATGTTACGAATTCTCGTATTTAATGTTGTTTGTTTCTTTTTTAATGATTCACGCATGTAATCTAGAGCCAATTTGAAAAAAACTTGTTGCATATTCGGAATCAGAACCTCCCAAATATCCTAAATCCACTGCAAAGTTGTGCGACTTATAAATATTGTCTTATTTTGTAGTAGATTGGAAAAAAAAACTCCAAAAATTTTTAGGAAAAATATATCTTAGCCCCATTATCACAATGTCTCGTGGATACTAACTAGGACTTTAACTGACGCATTTGTTGTTTCTCATTAAAAATATGAATATGATAGGCCCTACTCTTATACTTATTTTGAAAAAGACAGTTATTTTTGATTAATTTTCCGTATCAGTAAATAATTCATAAGCCCTTAAGATCAATGATTTCAAATTGAATAAAGTGAGATATGATGTTAAAATTTATGTTAATGGAATTCGCATTACGATTATTATATGTAATACAGTAGTATTTATTCTAAATCTGATAAGTTGCTATTTATTCTAAATCTGATAAGTTTCTTCATTAATTTAATTTTGATTTGATTGAATTTTTTGTATCCCACTCAAAAAAGCTTGACAGTTTCTCGTACTGCATGACAGTTGTTTTTTTTTTAGTAATAAGTTGTTGGTTTTAACTGTAATTATAGCTGCTCTTCTGTGGAAAAATACAAAACAACTGTCATAACAGTTATTTAGGAAATCATCCAACGAAATCTACTCGAATTTCGTAGCAGTTTTTTGAAGCAATTATTTTAAATGTTGTAATAAACAACTAATAAAACAGTATTTTTACAGTAAACCGCTATTTTTGCCAGTTATTTAAAAAATTTCGTTGATTTTTTTAAGTTCTTGTTTAATTTATATTTGTTGTTATTAAAATACCCAGCAAAAAACAACATAAAATTATCACAGTTTGCTTTGTCATCTTCCAAATTACTACCCTGTTGTTGTGACTTATCTATAAAATTAGTGGTATCTATTTACGTATAATAAATTTTTAATTATTTTTTACGACTTTTTAAACGTTGATAATGATTATTAGAATTATTAATTACAATTAATGCTCAATGTAATAAAGCTTGTTTAGTTAGTACTCTGAATTAATAAAATAAAATAAATTAAAATAAAATAAAGGGATGGAAGGGAAGGGAAATCAATTCTCAACAGAATTCCTCTCTACATTTACGTTTTTTATGTATTCAATGCATACGAAAGAGATACAAATTAATGGTCGGGATCTTATATTCTTCTTTTACTCATTGCGGTGTGGTTCTTCCCGATTTGGATACAATTTTAATATGTGAAAGAGGGGAGAGAAAAAATAATGACAAAATCTGATCTCAATTATTAAATTTTTTTAGTTTTATGAATTTCAGAAGAGTTACTGAATTTATTTTTGTTCCTTTTTTTAAATAAAATTATTAAAAACACAACAAGTGTATGTATATTATTTTACGGAAAATTTTTTCGATAAATCGATTAATTTTAAAATTTTGTTCGATTAACCGGTTAAGAAAAAAAGCCGAATAATTATTTGCACGATTAATCAATTAAATAAAAAGCCGATTAATTGAATACCCTACTAACTTCCCAACAAAGTAATTGACTAAAGGAGAGGAGATTGGAAGTTAAACAAAAATCTAAAAGTAGAATGTCTGTATGTGTCTGTTTGATCACTTCTTAAAGTGAAAAACAATAACAGAAAGCTGAATAGGAAAGAAAACTATGAGTTAGTTACATTGCATTCAAGGCCTTAGTTGGGTTAGATGGCTAAGCTGTCGCACTTTAGTATAGCTTCGTTTCTAATGTGGGAATAGGCAGAGGTTCGATTCCTACAGCCGACGGATTGTTGGGAAACAATCTGACAAGAAAATATAAACAATAACACAATTGATTGGAAAATCACTGATGAAGCCTGTCCATAGGAAAAGGTAGAAACTAGATCTAGTCTGATTTGCAAATTAATGTGTTTATAATTTTTAGAGAAAAAGGTTTATTCTTCTTCTTAGCATCAAACCTATTAAAATAAGTGTTTTTGTTATAAAAATATTTAAAAACATTTTGTACATAAAAATAAAAATGTTGTTGGTGAATAGGCGTGTTGTGAAAATATTTATAAAAACAATTGCCTTTTATCGGACTAGTTGGTCTCAAAAAACAAAAACATATTTTTGTTTGTTTTTAGTAAAAATAACTTGTTAATTAAGCCCATTAGTAAATAATTATCAAAAATTAATTAACATCAGTTACATTTTAACTAAAAACGGAAATATTTATATGCGTGTTATAATCCTAAACAATGTAATCGAAATCGAACTTAAATACTCGAACATTGCAATAAAATAAATATAACAAGTGAAGTCGTCTAAAATCATACACAGTGATATTTTGAATATGAAATTAAAACCATGGAGCTTTTAATTTTAATTATTACACTACTGGGTATAACAAATAAGTACAACTATTGTTTGGTAAGTTGGGACAGTTGCAATCTAAACAATTAAGAATTAATTAGACAAAAATCAATTGTGCAATATTTAGGCTGAACAAGATTATATTGTGAATAATGATGAAATTAAACCCATGAAGGGGGAAGGTGAGACTCTTGTCGAATTTAAAAATTTGAAAACTGTTGGACGACAACATTTTGTTAATGGCTCTATTGTATTTCTTGAGGACATGGATGATGATCACTTTAAATTTTCAGTTGAAATACTTTCCAGCCCTAACGGTGATGGCATCTATAAAAGAACCCAATTGAACGTTGCTCCGGTGGCAGTTTGTGAAGGTTTTAAGAAATTCTATAAAGAATTTGTGCAGCCTTCCTTTAGTCATGGCGAAAACACCAATATACCCTTTGTCGGTGATGATGGTCTCTGTCCAATACCTGCTGGTGAATATTATTTTATGGATATTCTATTCAACACAGAGGCATGGCCGAATAAAATGCCACGTGGCGGACTACAAGTTATAGTCAAATTTTATAAAGATGATGTAATTGTGGGAGGTATGACAGCAACTATGAACATCGAAGATGATACAAGATAAGTTATACAAAATTGTATAAGAAAAAAAGGAAAATTGAATAACTTTATATTAATATAATTTTGAAAAAAATTGTCCAAAATTAAATTAGGCATTAAGCTCTGTTCAGAATATATGAGAGTGGTCAGTCATCTAGAGATACGAGAAATATATAAGTGCGAAGGGAAACGGAACAAAATCCACCCAGAAGCGTAGCTTACTCCCATATTATGAATAGCTTTTTATTTTTATTTGTGCTTAATATCCCACCAAAATTTTTATGAACTGGTTGCCTTTGAATCTGTTCTAGAATAGGTGTTTTTACCACCGGTTCCGTGGAACAGGTTCTAGAACTGATTCCAGGAAGTCAAAATGGAAGGCCTCACTGTCGCAGAACCGGTTCTATAACTGGTTCTAGAACCGGTTCCAAAGCAACCTGTTCTAGTTTGGAGGAACATAACCTGTTGCTTTTGGGACAACACCTATGATAGAACATAAATTAGAACAGGTTGCATGCATGCAAGAACAAGTTGTTCTACAACCGGTTCTTTGCATCCGACAATTTTGCTGGGATATTACGAGAAATTTTTCACATATCTGCTACGAAAAATACATTTCAAGACTGAGAACGGTTTTTTATTTAAATTCTGTACCAGAGAGAGAACCGTGTTTAGCAAAATTCAATAAAAAAAATACGAGAACACGATCACAATTACATGGATTTTTTGGGGAATGGTGAAACTTCAAGCGGTTTTAAGCGTTTTTATTTTTCGACTAGCAATAAGTGCAAGGTGACTTTTAACGTTACCTAATTTTAAAATGAGTAAAAAAGTTAGAGTAGGGCATGTCGACTATGTGATACCCAACACCAGCCTGGTTAAAAGTCAACCATTGGTTAGAATGGGTTGAAATGGACTTGTGTCAAAATTTGTCTATAAAATGATAAAAACAAAAATAGAATATCGTTGAGAAATTTTGATTTCACCTACTATTAGGTGTATTTAAGAGAAAATCGGAAATAAAGTTCATATTGGCGATGGCTCCAAAGACGGACCGATCTATAAAAATAAGCTTTGTTCTTAGGCACATGTTAGTCAGCGTACACTCATAGAAAGAATTTAGTACAAAAAACGCGTTCTAATTCAGTTGAGCTAATTTTCTCTGTTGCTTTCGTTTAAATCCGTTGTTTAGCTAAAGTTGTTACTTCTCCCATTTTACCACAAACAAATATTTCTGCTGTACTTGAACTAGTTTCCCCACCTGATATTTAGTTAGTTTTTTTAAATGATTTTGACAATGTACACATCAGCTTATCTAGATAAACTTGTTGGCAGCTTTTATAATGTTTGTGTTTTCAAAAAAAAGCGATAGCTGCATTAGTGTATTTTAATGTGTGTGATTGAGAGCTTAATCACAACTGGGTCGACTGTCGACCGACGATACCAAAAGTCGTCGTGATTAGTTTAAATTCAGCGACAATCAACCGTCGACATTATTTGACGTTTAGAAAAGGAAAACAAGAAAATGGTTGTATTTGTTTCGCCTCAATTCTCACCAATTCAACTAGTTTTGCATTAATTTTTTTTGTTTTTCATTTTATTGTATATAATTTTGCTTTTTTTGCGGTAAGTTATGTATTTTTATTTTCAATTACATTTCTTCCGGCAAAAAAATTATTTTTTTTTTCTAAACAAAATACGAATTTTTGCAGCTCTAATACGAATTTCTACAACTCTGTTCTAATGGCAACCCTTAATTAGTTAAAAATATGACAACAATTCGACAAATAAAACTGTTAAATATTCAAAATTTTGTTATTTTTGAGTTAAAGATTTGTTAGTGGAAAATAGCAAATTAACCTGCTAAAATCAGCAAACAATTTTGCCAAGCAATCAGTAGCCTAAAAAATCACCAAAAAAATTTTAAATTTTCGATTTTTTTTTCGATTTTTTTTAAATGGTAATAAAAATCGGGCTTATTGAAAATAGCAGTTTACAATTTTTTTTAGCAAATATTTCTGCTGATTTTAGCAGAATAGACTGCTATTTGCATTCAACTAAATTTAGCTTAAAAATAGAAAAATTTTGTAGATACTCGTATAACAGTTTATGTTGTATAAATTTATTTAATAGTTAATATTTTTTATAACAGTTTATCTTTTCTATTTTTAGTCTACTAATATTTTGCAAAATTTTCTGCAGATTTTACAGTACAATTTGTCATTTTCAATTACCCGTGTAAAAAAGTTTAGATCTGATCAGATCTTTTTGGATCTAAATAGATATGATTGAACCTAATTAGATCCTGTACCAGATCTCATCAAATATGATGAGATATCGCATATGTGATAATACCTTACGGCAAGATCTGATCAGATCTAGTGCCAAATCTGTTCAAATCTAAAGTGATCTGGACAATTTCGCCAGATATGCCTAGATCTGATCAGATCTAATTAGATATCAAATTTGTCCCCAATTTTAAGATCTAATTAGATCTGGTAAGATCTACTGAGATCTGGCCAGATATGCCTAGATCTAATTAGGTCTGGTAAGATCTACTGAGATCTGGCCAGATCTGATCTTTTTTACACGGGTAACTAAAAGTTAACTTAAATATGTATAACTCAAATTCTGTAAATTTAACAGTTCTAATTTTGCTGTTCTTATTTTACTAGTATTTAACAAAAAAATATGCTAATTTCAGCATCATTTTGAACTAATTTTTAGTAACTTTTTCTGCTATTTTTAACGACTAATTTCTATGAGTTACTGCTTATTATTGTGGCTTTTAGTATTGCGAACATATTATCGAGATTTTTGCCAGGTTTTCCTGAAAACCTCTTGGTGCATTCCAACACATTTCAAAATACCCGCCCATAATAAAATAATTATTATCATCAGCATAGGGTAACTCATAATTTTATTGATCTCTCAAAAAGATATTCAAAATCAAATTTTGTTTGTTTTTTTTTCTTTTTTTGATAATAATAGCACTTGTTGAATACTTTTAAATTTTGATAAAGTTCATGTAATTTTTTTTATATATAATTTTTAGCGTTTAACCTAAATTTTGTTTTAAAGATTTTGAAGCATTTTGGCACGTTTTTGTTTTTTTTTTCTTAACAAATTACAATATTTGTTAGTGGTCTCGATTATTTGTTAGCACCAGCATCTGTTTATCTAAACATTGTTGACAACATCGGTCATATTCATAATTCACTTCCTGTTTAAGATTCTCATCGTAGCTGGTCAGTTCTTTAGAATCTAAGTTATGGATGGCATGGTTATTGTCCATTTTATTACAACCAATTAAGGTTTGGTTGGTATTTTGATTTTCTTTAGTGGTTTTCAATTCCATTTCTTGCTGCAAACCATCACTGACGTAGTCCTCGTCGTCGTCGTCGTCGTCTTCTTCATAGGCATTCATGTGAAATGAATATTCAGAATTACTATCTTCGGAATTTTCACAATCAAAATAGGCAATCTGAAATTGATATTATTAGTAGTAGTAATTCCTTTAAATCGCAAGTTTTTAATAATCCTTACCTGACAATCTACACAGCGACAGTTATCACATAAACTGCATGAATATTCCAATAATTCCGATAAATCTTGACTTTTTTGATTATCGCTATCATAAGATTTTGACCAATATTTTGATTTAGTTTTACGGCTAAAATATACAATATTAGATTTTAATAGATCACCAAATTATAAAGGCTTACGAGGACGCATAAAGTTAAGCCAGAAAAGCCAATTGTAAGCCTTATTTTCGTACTTCCTCGTAAGCATATATTTTTACTTTTTAAATTTTCAAGAGTATCAATTTTTCAATTTACCTTTTCCCTTGATCTTTAGTACGCTTGACATCATTTCCAGCATGGTCACTTGTATAATTATTATTATTTTCATTTGTTTCACCCTCTAAATATTTCCAAAATTTAGTTTTTTTCTTTAATAATTCCGCATTTGATTTAAATGATTTTGTTTCAATTCCATTACAATTTCCTTGATTTAATTTTAAACTGTTACTGCTGCAATTAAATAGTTTTTGTATGGCATGAGCAGCAGGAGAACACATGGTGGAAGAGGCAGATGACCAAACTGATGACGAAGTTGATGATGATGTTGCATTGTTTGAGGATAATGCTGGTTCTACATTGTTATTATCATTGAAATTGTTATAATGAAGATTATTTGCCAAAATCTAAAAAACATAATAATAATAATGATAAATGAAGAAAAACTACATACTAACCCCTAAATTCATAAACGCTTTGTAAAATTGTAGGAGGTTTATTGAACAAATTTTGTATGAAAATGACGTTTTGTAAACCTGCTATAACTTTACAAAGCATTTATGAATTGAGGGGTAAAATTATAATTATACACTAAGGAATAGGGTGACACTTATTTGTACAGAACTCTTCACCTGCAGACAAGCCACAAGGCTTCGCAGGTCTTTGGTTTTAAGGGTTAAATGATTTATATGGAACTAGCGGGCATGCCTTAGGCCTATTTTTTGGGATATTTTTACATTATTGCTCATAACTTTTTTATTAATTATTTTAATGGAATGATAAATAGCCTATGTCCATCCTTAAGGACTATTCTAAATACTGGAACAAATATTTTTGAAATCAGATGAGTAGCTACGGAGATTACCTCCTACAAACAAACGAACAAATATACACACATTACCTCCTTATTATATTAGATTAAAAAAGAGTGTAATTATAATAAGTAGAATTCAATTAAATAAAAATATAATAATAAAAAAAATTATGTCGAGATAAAAAAAAACCTTTTCATATGCCACTAACATTGTTTTCTAATTGCTGCACACTCACAATATATTTTCCATAACCGATTGAGGTTTATTTGAAAAGTAATAGGTAAAGTTTGTTTTCAATTGAAAAATCAATTAAAATACATTGAAGCATATTGTTTAAATTTCTTTTATCAGTCAATAAAAAACAAACCACAAAAAAATATGTATCGTCTGTAAGAGTTGATATTTTCAGTCATATGTTCTAATTTGAGTTTTCTATTTTTAGAAAAAATAATTTAAATAATTTTGTTGTTTTCTGTTTTAAAACAAAAAGTTCAAATATTTTCGGTTTTCTTTTTTGTTAAAATAGTTTGTTTATATAGAAAATTATTTCCATTCAAATTACAAGAAATTCTTTACTCATACACACAAACATAGCCAATAAAAATATGAACGTGTGTGTTGTGCGTGTAGTGTTTTGAAAATTTAAAAAAAAAAAACTTTCAAATATGAAAAAACAAACCACAAAATAGTTTTTTTTTAACGTTTTGTCAGTTAAAAATTGATGATTGTTTTAACAGACTCTTCAATTATTATTATTTCTTTTATGAATTGTTTAATTGCTATTAATTTTCAAATATTGTTTAAATAATCTATAAAACGGGGCACATATTTTCAACAAAATTGAAAAATTTGGGTTTTTTTTTATTTATGATTGAATTTTAATACGAAACCGCGATTATCAAGATTATTATTATATTTAGCAATTATTTTCATGTTTTCTAAATCTGTTGAATACTATTTAATAACATATCGCATCCTAAATACAAAAGTGACACAACAAAATTTTTTACAAAATTGACTTTTTTCCACAAATGAATTCACAGTACACTAGACCGTACCTCAAAAAAAAAGTTCGCCGTACACCGTCCAATCTAAATTATTTTTGCAAGGTTTCAAAAAAAAAATTTTTTTTTGCCGAACGTAGGGGTCGCTATTTTACATTTTTCGTTATATCTTTGGCATTCACAGTCGGATCTTAAAGTATGATACATCGATGTCGTTTTTTCGAGGGGACCAAATAAATAAATAAAAATTTTTTTTTAATTAAGAAAATATTGGCCCCTCCAGGAATCGAACCTGTGGTCATATGTTTAGAAATACCAAATGATACCAAAATCACTTTAGAACAATTATACTTTAAAAGCAATACTTAAGTGATTTTTTGGATGTTGATCAGAATTACTTCTAAAAAGCAGTAAAAATACGCTAACGGATACTTGTGAAGCAGTGAAAGAAGTAGTTTGTAAAGCATTATGAAAGTGAGTGTACGAAACTCTAAATCACAGTACGAATTGTGTCATATTCCGGGATGCGGATGCAAATCCTGGGAAAGGGAAAGCTATAGTCAAAGATGTAATAGGTGTAACAAAAAGTGGGTCTAGTAAAATATTTTCGGTAGTAACAGAAATCAGCAGAGAATATAAAAAAAAGCAAAATCCGATGTGTTTAAAGTAAAAAAAAAAATATTGTAAAACGGAAAATCCAAAAAAAAACAAAAAGAAGCAAATATGAGTAAAATAAGCAATAAAAAGCAAAAACAGCAATTTTGTCTTCTCTGGAAATCAGCTTAAAAAGTCATTATATCAAGTCTCACAGAGTGTGAGGTAATATAAAACCGAATTTAGAAGGTGCAACCCCTGATTTCTACGATATCGGAACGGATCGGAGTTTTGGAATAAATGCTGCTCTCTATTGGGCTAGATTTTCTAGTTGCCGAATTGGTACATTTCATAAATATCGGATCTACGGTTACCGAGATAAATCCAAAATGGCAATAGTAAATTATTTGGTTTTTACGGGTTTTTTGGGATATTCAAATTTTAAACGTCAAACTTTTGGCCGGGTCAGGCGCCCAAAAGTTGGTATACCAGTTTGGCCTGTAGCTCTACTTACGCAATTGCGAGACATTGTGTCTCATTCTCTTGAATAAAAGTACTTATTAAACACGTGCAAAAGGCGCTCTGAAACTCAGTTGTTTTTTTAGTGCTTTCCTCACAAGTGTATATTTATTGCTTTTGTTTTAAGTAACTTTTCATAATTTTTATTTATTTTTAAGAATTAAAAGAATAAGAAAATATTGTATTTACCAAAAGAATTTTAAATATTTAAAAAATTAAAATTAAAAAAATATTAGTCACGCCAGGATTTGAACCCGCGATCATCTGGTTGGAAATAAACTGTATGCAAATTACTTCTTAAGGTCACCACTGGAGCAATAATACTTTAGAATCAATAATTTAAAAAAAGTAAAAATATACTAATGGATACTTTGGAAGCAATAAAAAAAGTGATCTTTTTTAAGTTGTTCCGAATTACTTCAAAAAAGTCAGTCGGCATACCTTGGAAGCATTAAAAGAAGTGATTTTTAAGGCATGACCTCAATTTTTGCTGGGAAAGGTCAAGTTTTTTTTTCTCCAGTTTTTTATATATGTATTTTATAAGGGCTAACTGAATAATAGAATGAACTTTTACGCGAATTGATTCAAAAAATATTTATCTTCTTCAAGGTCTAGCTAAAAATATGTAGGGTATAAAATAAGAAAGATATAAAAGATAGAACAGGGTTGCCTTAGAACCGATTTTAGAACGACTTATAGAACTGGTTTTTGGATAGTAAAATATTACATATTGACTACCAGGAATCAGTTCTAGAACTTGTTCCACGGTTCTAAAAATGTTGCTGGATATTTTTGTAATTTCGTAAGAGTTCGTGTCTATTCCGCTTTATAAGTGACACCCTAATAAATTAATAATAGTGAGTTAGGTATGGTACTTACATTATTGGATGCTGTATTCAAAATGAATATTGAATTTTGATTGGTATTGGTATTGTTTTGAATATTGTTGCTGCTGTTGGTGTTGTTAGTATAATGCTGTTGATGTTGCTGATGCTGATGCTGATGATGATTGTACTCGTATTTGAATACCGTTGAATCCATTGTTGATTTATTTATTGTTTCTTTGTTTTTTTATCCAAAGACAAAAAGGATATTTTGTCTTTTTGTTTTAACCAGGTATAATTTGCACTTTATGCTTCTTTTATTTACGCATTTGTTTAGTTTGGTTGGGTTTGATTTGATTTGTAAGTCAGTAAAACTATTGTATGTATTAGGGATTCCAAAAAGGGGTTTTATTTGCTTTGATGATTGCTCTGCTGATGAGAAATCTTTTGTATATTTATTGTTTTGTTTTTTTTTTTTTTTTTACTCGGAATAAACGAAATAACAAATAACTAACTCTAGGGATTGTAAGATTTATGATGTTGTTGTAAATGATGATTTGTTTTATTTAACATTTTCACTTTTTGGAATGGTTTCGTTGTCTTTTTGAATAAACTGAAAAGGGAATCGGCTTAATTTAGTTTGTGCTTTTATTTTGCAATCATAGACAGAAAAGTAAAAGTCTTTTTTGTGATAATTTGCTTACAAGGCCATTATTCAGATGTTAAAACACATTTCCATGGTTGGTATGAAAAAAAAATGAAAACTGAAACAAAAATGATGACGTCTAAAGCTCCATGGACCATAAACTCATGAGTTGGTTAATGTTAATGATATTAATAGAGTTTTTCACCTCAACAGTTTTTTTTTTTCTTTTCTCCTATTTCAAGAGATTTATTTTTATTATGTTATTCACTTTTTATGGCAGTTTTTAATTTAAAAATTTGGAGCATATGTTTGTGATTTGTTACTCTTATAAAGTACAGCAACTAAATCCTTAAGTTTTATTGTTTCATTTGTTTTTTTTTTTTTTTTTGCCACTTTAATATTAAACCATAAATCACTTGATGTATAAATCCCCTTTTTATTTAAGGATTTCGCAGCCTTCCAACCAAAAAGAACAAAATTAAGCTCACGATTTGCAATGGTTTTTATTTGCGAATTTGAAGTATGAATTGGAATTCCTTTGTGTTTTTTTTTTTCTTTACATTCACATTTATCCGTTGTAGTGAAACGTTTTGGTTGCTCTTGCCTGAGGATGATGACTGAATTGAATATTGTGCGTGACAAATACTTTTTAATGTTCTATTTGGTATATTTTTTTTTCGGAATTTTTGCGAATTGAGAATGTATGAGTAGAATTTGTAGGTATTTTACTAATACAGTAAATATTGGCCAAAAAGGATGTTGCTATAGATGTTGACTTGGTTTTTAGCTTTTTAGATGCTCATTTTGTGTTAGTATATGTGTATGTGTGAGTGTGTGTTTATATCTTCTTCGGTTTTTGTACTGCAAAGTGTAGAAATTCAAGAGTTTCAATTTCCTTTTTGCCTTAAATACGAGTACAACTCAAATAAATTCATGGCACTAGGCCAGTGGCACACAAACAACAACAATAACAACAACAAGAATAATAATAAACACATACAAACATTTCATTACACTGGCACAGTAACAACAACAATGCACTACTACTACTACAGTTGTGTATTTTTGTAATAGCACTCGGTAAAGATTGAAAAGTTTTCAATTCAAATCTCAGTTTAAGTAAAATATCGATACATTTTTTTTTAATTCGAAAAAAATTAACAACAATATGAATCGCGCTATAAAAATATTCTTTAAAAATGTTCCATTATTACACTAATAGAAAAAAGTCTGTAAAAAATTTCGCTGCATTAGCAGATTAGTAAAATAGGAACAACAAAAATAAAACTGTTAAATACATATACAAAATTTTATTTATATTTAGGTTAAATTTCTGTTAATAGAAAATAACAAATTAACCTGCTAAAATCAAATAAAAATGTAGCATTTTGAAAACAGCCGTCTACAGTTTTTTTTTTAGAAAATATTTCTGCTAATTTAACAGGATAGATTACTATTTGCATTCAGCTAAATTTAACTTATAAATATCAAAATTACTGTAAAAATAACAGTTTGGTTGTGCTATTTTTAGTCTACTAATATTTAGCAAAATTTTCTGCAGATTTTACAACATAATTTGTCGTTTTCAGTTAACTTAAATATAACTTTAAAATTCTGCAAATTTAACAGTTCTATTTTTGCTGTTCTTATTTTACTGGTGTTTAGCTAATTTTAGCAGTTTTTTTCTGCAAGGTAATTTTTAACTAATTTTCAGTAGCCGTATTGTAACCGATTTAAACAAAAAAATTAAATATAAAAAATAATTTAACCAATATATTTAACCGCGAATTAAAAACTTAATTTAAGAATTTTAGATATTTCAGTGTGATTTTAATAAAACTTTAAATTTTGACGCGGCGAATTTATGAATAAAAAAAGAACCGTAAAGTGTCATGTGTCATATTCATAAAACTAATGCATTAAACACATAGATGACTGCAGCTACACGACTACAGCCTGTCAAAAATAAAATACACACGTTTATATGAAAACGATTATTTTGACACCAACACAGCTACACGGCTGCACGACTACTTTTGCCGCTGTAGTCAACTTAGGATAATTTCTATTTTTGTTGGCTACAAAACAAAAATAGTGTTGAGAATACAGCAAAATATGTAAAACAGGACAATTTTCCCGCTAGAGGCGAAATTAAATCGATAGTTCTGACTAGAAAATCACCGTTATGGGAACACTGAAGAAACAGCTGTTTATATTTTACAAATTGTTTGAAGGTTTCATTAATTTATATTTGGAAATAATTTTATTGTGAAGTTTTCTAAAAAAATGGATCTTACAAAATTAACAAAATATTCCTCAGCCATTATTTTAGAAACACAAACCAAAAAAGATTAATATTTATCAAAACGTCAAATATTTAGGATATGCTCTACTATGTTGCTGTCGCTTTCAAAAAAATTAAGTAGCTGACTACACGACCAAAATTGCAGTCAGCAGCATTTGTAGTCGTGTAGTCGTGAAGCCGCAGTCGTCTATGTGTTTAATGCATAAAGCTCAAATTAGTTTGGAAGTAAAGTGCGGCGAAATGAATTATAGTGAGGTAGAAATCTATTTTCAATAGATTTTTCTATGTCAAATCTACTTCCAAACTAAAGAGTTGTGTATAATATCAACACTCAAAAGTAAACAGCTGACACGATACTTTACGATACTACCAGACTAATGAAGCCTTAATTAAATGTAACAATGTAGGAAATCTAATTTGGTTCGGCTAATGTGTAGTAGGCTGGACTTAGTGTGCCATCACAACTCAGCCCCCACTCATTATGATATTAATAAGGATTCTACGTCCCTTATTGATTATTTTCTAATGAGTCCCTCTCTTGTTGTGAGTACTTCTGGTCAAATGCAGTGTCCAGGAGTATCGCACCATTCACTAATTTTTATTGCTGTCGATATTCCGAAACCTACTTCCCAACAATATGTGTCCTACTTGGACTATAATTCTGTAAATATGGAAGTTTTAGAACGAACTGTTCATTCTCTTGATTTTAGTGGAATGTATGCAACGGATAATGTAAATCTTCAATTGGAGGTTTTTATGGCTAACCTCTATGTTTTACACTCCTTAGTGCCTGTCGTACGGCGTAAGATAGTTTTTAAGTCTGTTGACTGGTTTAACTCCCCTAATATTGTCTATCATATATCTTTACGAGACTTAGCCTACAAATATTACCTTCTGAACAGAAGTTCACTGAATTGGGCTGTTTATTGTGAGCACAGAAATCGTGCAAAGAGAGTTATTAGGGTAGCTAAGAGGCGTGCCTATTCAAGCATGTTTAGGGATCTTAGTCCTAGACAAATGTGGAGCTATTTAAGGGGAAATGGTTGTTTGGAGACTGATAATCAGTTTATCTCTGCTAATGCTGACGAGGTAAATGACTATTTTGTTTCGTGTCAGATAGATGATAATCCCAATTCAATGGATTTTTCAGGGGGTACTTTAGGTGGTGGTTTTTCGTTTCGTTGTGTGAATCTGGGAGAATTGCGCGCAGCATTGGGGAAGATTAAATCTAATGCTGCAGGTAATGATTATTTACCATTGAAATTTATTAATTTAGTTTTTCCGTTTGTGTCTTCCCATATTCTTCGGTTGGTTAATTCTATTTTTACTACTTCCGTCTTTCCTAACGATTGGAAGAAAGCTAGGGTGATACCCATAAAAAAGGAAGGTCTTTCCAAATCTTTGGATAATTTGCGTCCGATATCTGTCCTTCCGATTCTCTCGAAGGTGGTTGAGCATATTGTAAAGGATCAAATGATCCTACACCTTGATAGTAACTCTTTAATACACTCATCTCAGTCAGGCTTTCGTCGTGGGTATAGTACTGGTGCCCTTCTTCTTGGTCTAACGGATTCGATTAGAAAATTTTTGGATAATGGTAAAAATGTAGTTCTTCTTTCACTGGATTTATCTAAAGCTTTTGACCGAGTGATACATTCGAAACTTGTGGACAAACTGTTTAATTTGTTTGATTTTTCATCACAAGCTTGTAAACTTATATCCTCTTATCTGAGTTGTAGAAGTCAGTTTGTTTCGATTGGCGATTCTTTTTCATTAACGAAACCAATAACCAGTGGTGTACCTCAGGGGTCTGTTATTGGCCCACTACTGTTCATGATTTACTTGAATGATCTTCTTACATTTGGGAATGGTCTATCATGTCAGTCTTACGTTTATGCGGATGATGTTCAGTTTCTTTGCTATGCCGATTCGCAATTTGTAGATGTCTTGGAAGAGGGTGTAAATTTCATCATACATGAGGTTATATCTTGGTCTTCTGGCAATGGTTTTGTTGTCAATCCAAGAAAGACGAAGTTAATGGGTTTTGGTTTCGATACTGATAATATAATGGTTACTCTCGATGGCATGAGAGTTGAATTTGTGGATAAGATTAAATGCCTTGGAGTTTTAATTGACAATCATTTAAATTTCTCATCGCATATTAATAACGTTTCTTCGAAAATATCATTCTTGTTGAGAAGGTTGTATTCTCTTGACTTATATCTGCCTCTCTCAATTAGGATGCGTGTGGCACATGCCTTGTTGATGCCTCATATATTATATTGTGTCGAGGTATTTTCTGGTACCACAGGCGGTGAATTTAATAGGTTTACCAAGATTTTCAATAGAATTATTAGATATGTTTTTGGCCTAAGACTTCGCTCTCATGTGACTCCGTACGTAATCCAATTTCTTGGGTGCTCTTTTGTTAATTATGTAGGTATGAGGTTATTGATATTTTTTTACAAAGCAATGGTTAATGGGTTTCCGGACTATATAGTTGACAACTTTCTTTTGTCCAACTCGGAAAGAAACCCCCAACTGGTTTTTCCAACACATCATACTACTATGTACGAGCGATCATTTCAGATTAGGCTTTCAAGAATATGGAACGATCTACCTCTATACCTGAGAGGTTTTGCTTTTTCACCCCAGGTCTTTAGGCGAAAGCTTAAGGATTATGTAGCTATTCATGAGTTATAGCTTTTTATTTGTGCTACTATTTTTATCTCTCTCGATCTTTTCTTTTTTTATTATCGCTGCACTTAGGAAAATCTGGTGATTGTATTATTTTTTTTTTTAATATCTATTTATATTATTCAAGATAATGTTTTCAGTATTTTTTTTATATGATAGTTTTACTGTATTTTTTACTTATTTTTTTATTATTTATTTTTATTATTATTTATTTTTATTATTATTTATTTTTATTATTATTTATTTTTATTATTATTTATTTTTATTATTATTTATTTTTATTATTATTTTTTTTTTTTATTATCTTTATTTAAATTAGTTTTTTGTAGTAGCTTTTATTAATCATATATGGCCCCAGGGCTTATTTATTATTAAAAAAAAAAAAAAAAAAAAGCAAATTATATTTATTTTTAACAAATTAGCACATTTTTTTTCTACTAACTTTAATTTTAATTTTGTTAATTTTTTTCCTTATTTGCTTTTATTATCTTTAATAACTACAAATCGCCTGTTGTTAACGGAGACTTTAAATAGGGCTTTTTTATCTCTGTTAATTAGTAACTACTCGCAACATTAGCTTAGTTTGTACAACATTTTAGCTCTGCTAACAACTGTTAAATATTTGAGCTCTCTTATTAAATTGTTAACAGAGACACAACGATGTTAACAACAGCGATAAGTAGCCTTTTCCTGTAATAAAAAAGAAATAAATAAAAATGTTAAAATGACTTACATACACCAGAATCCAATAATGAACGATTTTTCGCGCTAAAGGTGAAGATGAAGTTTTTTTTATCTGGATCTGTTCGTTGATTTGCGGTGTTGAAATTGTTTTTTGATAAAGTCTATTTAACTTAAATGTTCACTTTAATTGAATTTTATTATAACATTTAATTGTTTTACCATATATGGTAATTTTATAGCTTTTTGTAACTTTGTGTTTTGATTTAATTCCATTTTTAACTTAACACTTTTGACACTTGTAATTTCTTTTATAACGCGTTCTAATTATTTCACCGAACTAACCATATTTCCAAAATAAAATAATTTGTACAAATTTTAATCAAACCAACCTTTATATCACTTTTTCAGCTCGAATTTTGTAATAATCAGAGATAACAAATTTTCTGTTTTTGTGCTCATATTTGATTTTTGTTTTTGCATTTTCCAGTTTTTAGCTTTAAAATAGCTTTTTCCTTAAGATTTTTCAGCTTTAAATTGTTTTTTTTTTTTTATTAATAAAATATTAATTTTTTTTTTTATTTATATCTTCACAAATATACTTTTTAGTTATACACTGAGAGAATTATCTGCATAATATCAATGAATTTTTGCATAAAACCAGTGAAGTTTCACTGGAACTCGTCCATTAATGGAATTTTTCCTAAAATTTTGTAAAATATTTCATTTTATTTATTAAAATTTTCATACATTCAATGAAAAAGTTTCATTAAAACTAAATTCATAGAATATATAAAGCTTTTTCATCAAATTTAAGAAAATTTTAATTTCCTTTGTGAAGAAAACTTCATTGAAACACTGAAAAACTTCATTAAAACTCGTGCAGCTAAATTCTCTCTGTGTATAAATATTTTTTTTAAATTATTTTTTTTTTTACTTTTTTTTTTTGCTTTTTTACAATAGTTTTTGCTTTAAAGTTTAAACACACCGGATTTTGATTTTTCTGGTAATAACTAAACTTCGTCTGCGATAATATCTGAACTGCTGACTAAGGTAAATATTTACATAAAATTAAGCGAAAATCTCACTTGTATAATTATAAATGTAAAATAAAATCAAAAATTATTTATTAATGTATTTCCATATTACAATTTTATGATTTTTTTAATTTAAGGAGCTATAATTTTGAAATTACTGATTTTACAACATGGCAAAGCATCAAGTCTTAAAAACTGATTTACCCAGGGATGCTTTCAAACTGAAAAAACCAAAGCTATGGATGGAGCAGAATTTAGAATACCAACGGAATTTTATTATGTAAATTTTTTCTACAAAATCGATAGTATCAAACAGTTTTTTATCTCAAGGGAGCAAAAATTCATGTCTGAAGACCAATGGGTGATGGTGGATGCCAAATGGGATTATTAGTATTATTCAAAATCAGTTAAGACTTTACCCAACATTAAATTATTTAGTAGGTTTGAGGTTAAGAAGAAGAATAAACCTTCCTCAAAAGTTATATAAGCACATTAAATTTGCAAATCAGACTAGATCTAATTTCTGCCTTTTTATGGACAGGCTTCATCAGTGATCTTCCATTAAATTGTATTATTGTTTATATTTTTATTGTCCGATTGTCTCTATATGAATAATTTCAGAAGTGATCAAACAGACATATACAAACATTCTACTTCAGATTTTCTCTGTTTATCTTCTTATTTCCTCCGTGTCACCTTTTCACAAATATTGCCACATTGAAGTATGGTTTGTACGTACAAGTGCAGGCAATTTGTATATATTGAAGACGGACAGCCAACAGGGCATTGTTTATTTTATTTGGCTTTTTATGCAAATTTTTTTAACTTTAAAATCAATTTTTCTGAAATTGCGGCAATACACTCAGAGAACTTTTGCAGTCAGAATTTGTTAGTTATTCAAGCAGTACTACCGTTTTGTTATTTTAAGTGAAAATAACATTAATTTGTAGGAGAACTGTAAATTTTAACTACATTCGTAAGTTGTTAACAAAAAAAATACAAACAACACGAAATACTGAAAATTCATAACGTTTATTTTATGCAGTCCTTTTGTTTTCTAAAAAAAAAATAAACCAAAACAAATGTACACTCCACCAAAAAAATGGCTAACGAAAATTTTGCTATTATTGCTGGAAATTTAATAATTTTAGCAACACATGTCTGCTGATTTGTAGTACAATAAAATTAGTAGAAAAATTCAGTAGCCACTACTAAATTTTAGCAAAATTGTTGTAAACAGCAATTCAAAATCGATTTGCTAAAATCAGTAACAAAATTTACTAAATATCAACAATTTTAGTACAATGAAATTAGTACAAATAACACAGTACAACACGAAAAAATTGCGGTGTTCTGACAATGGATTCTGGTACAGGAGATAAAGGAAATATACGTGTGTCGGGGGTTTGAAACATCGCATAGGAATTTTATTTTAGGGGGGGTTAAAATTTCCACATTTTTCAAATTTTTATTGTGAATCGGCATAGGAAACCATGTGAATGATCCTTTTTAGATGCAGGATATGTTCAGCGAACTTATGTAGAGCACTACGAGGAACATTTTTGTGGAACATTTTAACCCCCTAACTCTTCAATTAAAGAGACTTTTTTGGCCCCCCTTTTTTAAAAGTCACAAAAAGGACCTGTAAGTTGAAGAGTTATATTGTTCAAATGTTCCACAAAAATTTTCCTAGTAGTGTTTTACATAATTTCGCCGAACACATCCACGTGGTTTTCCCCTAAAATCCAGTTTTGTTGGACATTTGAGCACCAATTCTGAAAAAGTACAACACTAATAGAAAAAAGTCTGTAAAAAATGTAGTTAAAACTACTAGAAATTAGTTTAAAATGATGTTGCAGAAAAAACTGCTAAAATTATCAGATTATTTTTGCTATATATTAGTAATATAGGAACAGCAAAAATAAAACTGTTAAATATACATAATCTTAGTTATATTTGAGTTAAAGTTTTGTTAATGGAAAATAGCAAATTAACCTGCTAAAATAAGCAAAAAATTTTGCTAAATAAATTGAAGCCTAAAAAAATACAAAAAAATTTTAAATTTTCAAAGTTTTTTTTCGATTTTTTTTAATGCAAATAAAAATCGAGCCTTTTGAAAACAGCAGTTTACAATTTTTTTAGCAAATATTTTTAGCAGAATCACTTTTAGTACCTTAGATCGAAAAATAAAGTACGCCATTGTAATCAGAATGTCCAAAGTATACAGAATTGATGGTCAGAGCTCTATTAATTTTTAAAAGTCAAGATTGTGCCATGCAGTGTTATGTTTATTTGTGAAAATTCAAAAAACTTTGTTAAAAAATAGCGTTTTTCTTTTGAACCTATTGGCGTTCCAATTTGAAATTTGCAGTCTGTAGCTGAAATATTAAGTTATCCGCTTCTATAATTTAAACAAAATTAAAGATGTGTTTTTTGAGATATTTGCAAATTAAGGATATTTTTCAAATTGTATTATCCTTGTTGCATTCAACAATTTATTTTGAAAGTAGATTATATAGGTAAAAATTTTATAACAATCGGATAACGCGTTCAAAAGTTGTATCCATTTGAACATCCTGTAGTTTTCAAAAATTTACTGAAAAAAATCAACTAAAAACAGCGAAAAAAAGGGAAATAAGACGAATTATACAAAAATTTAAAAACAGTAAATTTCGTGATAGTCATGAGGATCTACAAACAGAATTTTGTCCAAATCCAGAGACCTTCTTCCGATAAGCGTCCCGGTTCCCTTTGGAATGATTCTATGGTTTTTCTTGGCGTATATAATAAAAAACGAAACTATAAAAACTAATCCCATTTCGATTTTAGGGGGAATGCATAGGAAAATATATGTTTTATACTGTTTGGAGTAATACTACTTGGATTACCGCAATAATTTATTAAAAATCTTGTCCATACGAAATAGTAAACTGCTATTATTTTACACTCAACTGTTTATCCTTTCAAAACAGCAAACTAAATATTATCATTGATAAAAATGCGCATATTCAAACTCTCTTCTTACTTGGTTCTATACTTTTCCCCCCCAAATACAAATATTTCATTTTCTAGAGCATCACTATTAGGGATGCCAAACGGGAAATCCCGAATCCCGAAATCCCGGAATTTTCAGGATTGGCAAAATCCCGAATACCGGGATTATTTCTCAAAAATCCCGGGATTTTCTTTTTTTTAATATTAATATAAACGTAAACAAACAAAGTGAGCAATTTTAGATTACCTACGTTTTTTCTTGAATTTTCTGATACACTCAAAATAATAAGTTAGTAAAAAAATTAGTAAAACGTCTTGTATATCAAGTGTACTAGTTTTCAGCAATTTTTTGCTGAAATTCCGTTTCAGCAAAAATTTTAGTTATATTTTTTTAGCACTAAACTAATTTTGAACTAATGTTTTACTAATTTATTTTGCTACAAAAATTGTGCTGATAACCGCATTCATAGCGTGGACGACAACCAGATAGACAAGATGTAGATGTCGCAGCTTGTCTGGAAACGGAAATGACAAAAAAAAAAGAAAAACAAATCTACACATATTCCAAATTTAAATTTTCAGCAAATAAATTAACTAAAGTAAAATTTCGCTACAAGTTTTTTGAGTTTTTTTCAGTCTACTAATATTCAGCAAAAAGTTTAGTGATTTTAGCAAAGATTTCTTTCATTTGCAGTCGACTAAGTGTTAGCAAAACTTTTTTTGGTAAAAATCAGCTCGCTGATTTTCAGCAAACCTTTTGCTGAAATTACCAACTTTTTTGCAAGCACGCTCCTGACTAAAAATTTGCTGACACAGCAACATTTTTTGCTGACTTTACTGACTTTTTTTTTAGTGTATTGACAAGAAATTGATGCCAAGATATTGGTAAAATTATAAATTAAGTAGATTATTCGAGTAAACTATGCAAAGACTTTGCAGAAAAATTTAAAATTTTGGTAAACAATATAAAGTTTTTGAGTAATACGTGCGAAAAATCAAGTTTGTTTGTTATTTTACCGATTTATTCTTCCAAGCGAAATTCGATTTCTGAAACTGGGACTGTAAGTTTGAATTCATCCATGAAAATATTTGATAACGATAACCAAATAACTTTGTTGCTGTAATTACACGATTTAGTGGGCAATGAATCTGTTTTAAAATCTGCTTACAAAATACTGGGCGTAAGGGAACTTAAGTGCAGACCTTCATATTATCCCAGTCAGAAAAATACAAACGGGAAAGCGATGGCAAGGTATTTTAACAGGTGGTACAAGTACTGACAAAAATTGCTTTCCCATTTCCATTATGATAACGTCAATAGACAAAAGGAGCGGCAGTTCAAAAAGCGCCGGAAAAGTACTGGAGAAACAAAATTTTTAACTTTGGCAAAACGCTGCCAAAAGCAAAAAATAAATAATAAAATCCCGAATCCCGCGATTTTCAAATATCAATCCCGATTGGCATCTCTAATCACTATGCTGTTTGGCTTCATCACCAACAACCATTCAAATCACCATCATCATCTCATTCATCATCAATACAAAATAAAAATTTAGTGTACGTTCGTTTTGTAAATTTGAGTTTATTTTTGCACACAAAATTTAATGGCTCTGCTCTCATTTATTGTTTTGGAGCGTTAAACACGTGAAATTTCACTTTTTTCACCATCGTCCTCTTTGACATGATTGTATCGTATTGTACTGTTGTTCGTTACGATTCATTTCGATTTGATTCGATTCTATTCAAACAAAATAAATAGACATTTCTAAATGTGTATGCATGAATTTAGAATTTGGATATTTGGACGTGTTTAATGTTGTAAATTGAATTTCTTACACCTTGTGGGTTATTTAATTTTTTTCTATCTTCTTCTTCTTTTATGATTCAATGTTTCTTTCAAATAAGAAAATGTTTTTCATAAGAACTTTTAATCATTAATTATTCACGTTTTTTTCCTAATTTTTTGTTTGTACGTGAGTATGGGCGGATAAGTGCGTTTCGCTTAATGTTCAAAAACAATAAGGTTTAATTGTCTGTCGTTTCGTGTAGTTTAATCTACTTGAAGTACAAGCGAAAAGTACATCTAAAAGAATATGAGTGTTTCTATGAGTTTATCATTATCATCATCATCATCATCAAGCTTCTTCCACTGTAAAATAGTAATAATAAAGTGTTCCACCACAAAGATAGTCTTTATGGTCCTCGTCGTCTTCGTTGTTGTTGTTGTTGTCATAGTCGTCATTTTTTATACTATAACATGTTGTTTAAGTTAAAAACTTTTTGACATGTACATGCATTTGGGGCTTTCCATACCAAGTATCCAGCTGAAATAAGTTTATTGAATCAATATAGAACTTATGCATTTTTTTCTTTTTGTGATCTATATGATATGAATTAAATTTTAAACAATTTTTTTAGTTTCTCCAAAACCTGGGCGTATGAGCGATATACGAGTACCTAAAGGTATATCACTCATGCGTATAGGGGTCCTAATAAATTTTATAAGAAACATTTTCATTCACACACAATATTTGCAATAAGCAACATTCAAGGAATATTTTCTGCAAAATCAAGCCGAGTAAAACTATGAAACTAGTTGGCTTGGATAGCACCATAATATGGATGTGTATATGTATGCGCGTCTAAATACATCCACACATACACATATGCAAACGCCAACATAAATGATGTTAAAATGGCAATTTCGTGTTATGACTTTGTAAAACATTGTTTCAAGTTACTCACACACACACAAACATATACACACACGCACAGTTATCGGCACACACATACTTGTACTTGAATATGGAGAAGCAAAAATTTCCATTCAACCACAAACATTTTGTGTGAGTTATGATTTTAAGACATTTTAAAAGATCAAAGTTCTTAAGGGAATAATATTCGAATATAAAACGAATGTATTCAAATTTTTAAGTATTTTTATTTGTTCAATGATTGTTTATATGAAGGCTTTGACTTGAAAGTGGTATAAGTCTCATTTTTTATTAAACTGAGACCTAAAAGGCTTTTAAAACTATCGATGACAACTTTTGTAAAATTAGTTTGGCCAGTACTCAACATCATCATCATTTATTTAGAGTTAAAAAAAATGTATAAGTATTTTTTGCAAAAGTCTTCGTTTTTCCGTTGTTTAATTGACTTATACCACTTTAAAATAAAAACTCTTTAAAAACTACAAATAACTTAAGTACTTATTTCTTTGTTTTAATTGGAAAATTTTTAATAATCAAACTACTTGCTTGAGGAAATGCCTTTTTTTTAACATCCAAATCTCAAATTTCGCGAATCTAAAAGCAACTCGTCTCATTTTTTTTTTTTTTTTTTGCTATTTCGAGAATATCAAAAGGTCAAAAAAATTTATTGTAATTTATTTTTAAACACATATATTGTGTACATTCAGCAGATACTCAACATGTTAAGTATTTTGGTAGAATCATCCTCCTAATCACCCTTTAATATTTCAACATACATGTTTTGCGTCGCAAATAGAAGCATCAAATACTATGAAAACCCATCAATAACCATTTTTTTTTTTTTTTTTTTTGAAAAATGGATTTACAATAAACGCCACTTATGATTGTCATATGTTTCATTAAGGAACAAAAGAAATTACCTTAGAGTATTACAAGAAATTAAGAAAACATGGTTTAATTATGATCAACTGCTTCCCAGCAAAAAAACCTGCTTCGCTGGATGCAGCTTTGTAAGGGAATAAATAAAATTAATCCCTTACAAAGCTGCTTACGGAAGGCATGATTTTTCCATACAAAGGGCCCGCTTGGAAGCACGTTGTTTTGTGAAAAAAAGCGCATTATTCGCTGCTGAAAAATTGCAGTAAATTCATGTTTTTCGTAAGTGCATTTAACCGCAAATAAATTCATGAACTTTTTTTTTTGGAAAAAGTGCTTTTTTTCTGCTGAAAAGATGCAGTAAATTCATGATTTTCATTGAGCGCATTTAAACGCGACTTCTTATGAAAATAAATGCATTCATTGGCCGACTTCAAAATACAGACGTCTATACATTAAACTCTACTAAAGAAGGGTAAAACACGATTGAGATGACTCAGATTTCGTGCGCATTAATCTTCGGATAACTTACATTTTATTTTACTCCCTTACAACCTGCTTCGTCGTAAGGGAATAGCGTAGCACTATAATTTTTTAAATAACTTGCTTACGATTTGCTTCGTTTAAGGCAGTTTTGCAGGGTATACAATCAAATTGCAAAATTTTTTGTGTATTGTATACGCATAAAGTGGCGCAACTATGTAAAGCAGAATTTGTGCTTCCAAAATACTAAAAATTTTTTGCTGGGTTACATAATGGGTGATATGAATAAAACTTAACAATTACTTCCCAGAAATTATTTTTAGTTGAGGAATGACTTTAAACAATAAATGTAATGTATCCATAAGTTTGTAGAATAGCTCGAAATATAAATGAACTTCAAAAAAATAGTCTTTTTTTTTAGCAAGCAAACTAACTGTGAAGTAATTATTTAAAAACCCTAATATTTGCGCTTATTTTTTATTAATACGAGCCACTGTATGTGTACTAGGGAGGCCAGAAAATAAAAATAAGTTTTCTAAGAAATCTAAAGTTACAATAATTTTTTTACGCCAAAAATAACCTAAATCGGGGGAAGGTTTAAAAACTGTAATTTTTTCATTGAAATTTCAATGTCAACAATGTCAACATGACACGTAATGGGTCGTATGAATAAAACTTAGAAATTACCTCGAAGTAATTACTTTGGGCTTAGGAATGGCTTTTAACTACAAATTTACCAATTGAATGGTAGAATAGCATCAAATGTAAACGAAAATTAAAAAATTAAATTTCTAGTCTACTCCTGAGCAGACTAGATTTGTGATGTAATTGCTTAAAAAACCCTGTATTTCCCCCTATGAGTAATATATATTTTTTATTCATATGAGCCAATATTCATGAGTCGAAAGTAATAATTACTCATTAGAGCACCCATATGTGCAAAAGTGGTATTTTTCCTGCTCCCCGCATATTTTGGGAGAAATTAAGTTTCTGCGGTGTAAACCGGCCTGGCCGGTATGATCCCCGCATATTTTGGGAAAAATTAGATTTCTACTGTCCAATATATTTTTTTGTTTACAAACTATAAAAAATAAAAATAAAAAATAAATAAATAAAAAATAAATAAACTACAAAAAAATGCAACATGTTTAAAAAATAAACCGAAAAACGCGTTTTTAATGTAAAAGAGTGGCAACACCGAAATAAAAAAATGAGAGAAAACATAGAGAATGCTGCTTTATAAAGACCAAATTATAAAGGCCAAAAATTGTTAGATTTATAAACAGTACAAAAATTTAGCGATTTCATCGCCAGATTGTCGACAATGGCACTCAAAGCCAGATCAGATCTTTTTTGGCAAAATTTCATAGGAGCAGAGAGGAAAAGCTCTTTTTACACAAAGAAAACAGATTGATTGTGACAACCGAATTTCTTGCCAACTGAATCTGGTTGTAGCAAGCGATTTCTTTCGTTGTCATTATCAAATGCCTTCCTGACACACTTGAAGTTATTGTTTTGACCGAAATTCTGTTGAATTAACCGAATATCTGAGAGAATTAGTTAAAAACGACCTTGCAGAAAAAACTGCTGAAATAGCAGATAAAACTGTTAAATATACAGAATTTTAGTTATATTTGAGTTAAATATTAGTTAACAGAAAACAACAACTTAACCTGCGAAAATCAAAAAAACATTTCGCTAAATAATTAGTAGACTAAAAAATCAACAAATAGAATTTCCAATTTTCGAAGTTTTTTATTTTTATTTTTGTTTTTTTATGCAAATAAAAGTGTGGCTTTCTGACATCAGCAGTTTACTATTTTTTTAGTAAATATTTCTGTTGATTTTAGGAGGATTGACTGCTATTTGCATTCAACTAAATTTAGCTTAAAAATAGTAAAAATTATTTAGCAAAATTTTTAACAGATTCTGCAGTACAATTTGTCATTATCAATTAACAAGAAGCTAACTCAAATATAACTAAAATTCTGTCAATTAAAACAGTTTCTTTTTTCCTGTACTTATTTTTCTAGTATTTAGAAAAAAAAAATCTGCTAATTTCAGTAGTTTTTTCAAAATCATTATTAACTAATTTTTAGTAATATTTTTTTTTGTTGCTGTGACTAATGTTATTCTTCAGATGCTTAGATGTTTAAGGGATTTCTTTAAAGGCTACACTATTAGAAATAAATCTGTTAAAATAGCAGAAAAAGTTCTAAAAATTTGTTAAAAATGATGCTGCAGAAAAAACTGCTGAAATTAGCAGATTTTTTTGCTAAATACTAGTAAAATAAGCACAGCAAAATTAAAACTGTTAAATATACATAATTTTAGTTATATTTGAGTTAAATTTTTGTTAATGGAAAATAGCAAATTAACCTACTAAAATCAGCAAAAAAAATTTGCTAAATAATTTGTAACCTAAAAAGTTTTTTTTCGATTTTTTTTTTGTTTAAATAAATATCGAGCCTTTCGAAAACAGGGGGGTTATTATGTAATTTGATTCGAAACGGAAATGCTTTCGAACAGAATTTTCACATTGAAAATCAAGTACCAAAACCCAGTTTTTAATGGGGGAAAACATTGAAAAAGTGTATGCTGGACAATCTCATACACGTTTCCATTATTTTACCCCATTAATAACTGTTTTTCGGTACTTTATTTTCAATGTGAAAATTCTGTTCAAAAGCATTTCCGTTTCGAATCGAATTACATAATAACCCCCCAGCAGTTTACAATTTTTTTTACCAAATATTTCTATTGATTTTCGGCGGATTGACTGCTATTTGCATTTAACTAAATTTAACTTAAAAATAACAAAAATTTTGTAGATATAACAGTTTATTTTTGCTATTTTTAGTCTACTAATATTTAGCAAAATTTTCTTTTCTTTTTTATTTTCAATTAACTAAAATTTAACTTAAATATAACTAAAATTCTGTAAATTTAGCAGTTTTAATTTTGCTGTTCGTATTTCACTAGTATTTAGCAAAAAAAATCTGCTAATATCAGCAGTTTTTTCTGCAGCATCATTTTTAACTAATTTTTAGTAACTTTTTCTGCTGCTTTTACAAATTTATTTCTATGAGCGTATGTTTGGTCAAAATAGATTATGCAATAGTTGTTAATAAAAATAAATTTATTTCATATTTTTGTTTAACGTTTCATTTGCTTTAATCAAACTTCTTCAGAAGCGTTAATTTTTTATCCGGCAAAAATTTTATTCGCCGAAAAATACAAATTAAATTTATTATAATAAAAAAAATCAATAAATCTTTCATTTTATAATTCTCAATAAAATAAATTAAATACTATATCACAGTTCAACTAATATTTTGACCAAAAATGGGCTATTTTTAAATTTAATGTTAGTAGATTTTTCTTGCGTTTGTACAGGTATAGACAAAGAAAAAATTTTTTTTTAATCAAGAAGAAACAACATTAAATTAAGTAGAAACAGCTTTGAAATCAAACTAACCCCTCAATTCACAAATGCTTTGTAAAGTTATAGCAGGTTTACAAAACGTCATTTCCATACAAAATTTGTTCAATAAACCTCCTATAATTTTACAAAGCGTTTATGGATTTAGGGGTTAGTATTTAATTTCTTATTTCTTTTTAATTTAAATATGTTTCTACTTACTTTTGAAATGCGAAAACCAGAGACTATTAATTATAGAGATAGGAAATCAAAACTTACACTACTCACCGGTAGAGGGCGTTGAAATTTAGTATTACCTGAGCAACTACTTAGTATCCGTTTAGTATCGGCTGAGCCTATATTTCAAAACTTAAAAACTGCTGAAAACTGCTCAAAATGAAGAAAAAACAAACGCGAAATATATTCAAATAATAAAATTGGAGATATCCGTTTGTTTTTTTTTTTTACTTTGTGGTTTGTTATTATTTATATTAAAAAAAAAAGATTTGAAAAATTTTTTGAACAAAGCGCCATCTATTGTTAACGATATTTTTATAACTTATTTTTTTGGTGATGCCATACCCCTGGCGAAAAAAAGTTTAAAATATTGACACATGAATTTAAATTATGAAAAAGTTTATTTTAATCAGAATCATATTAACTTTAAAAAGATTCGTACTTAATTTAATAATGTTCGTAAAAAAAAAAGATGTTAATTCAAATATGATGTAATACTTGATTTAACTATGATTTTTTTTTTCTTTCTGTGTACATTAGAGCGTACCACCTTACAGGCAAAAAAAAAAAAAAGTTCGCCGTACACCCTCCAATATGAAGCATTTTTGCAAGGAGGTTTCAAAAAAAATTTTTAATTTTTTTTTGCCGAACGTAGGGGTCGCCATTTTACATTTTTCTTATATCTTTGGTATTTACCGTCGGATCATAAAGTATGACACATCGATGTTTTTCTCTCGAGGAGACCAGTGTGTTGCTTTAAGGACATTTTGACCTCAATTATCCCGTTCTAGTAGTTACCCACCAGATCTCAGTTGCTACCACCCGAATGTACCACCCTAATGTCAGAAAATTAAAGCTCGCAAAAAATCATTAAACTTTTGCTAAGGAAGTTTTTCGCTAAACCCAGTATAAATTTTTTTTATATATTGGTTGCCGAACTTAAGGGTCGCCTTTTTAAATTTTTTTTTAATTGGATTTTTCCTTTATAGCAAAACACTGGTCTCCTCGAGGCAAAAAAAATCGATATATCACACTTTAAAATCCGATTTTAAATGCCGAAGCTATAACGAAAATTTGAAAAAGGCGACCCCTACGGTCGGCAAAAAGAAAAAAAAAATTTTTTTGAAATCGCCTTCCAAAAATACATCATATTGGAGGGTGTATGGCGAACTTTTTTTTTTATTTGAGGTACGGTCTAGTGTACATGTATATTACTATGAGTGCATAAATTCCTCATTACACACAAAAGTTACACACAAAAGTTTCCAATCTTTTATATGTCTGCTTGGAATAAATGAACCAGAAATTTATCAAATTTTTCCAAAACAAAGATAAGATTAAAAGCAAAAAGATATCGAAATTTCTATATACACTATAACTACATTCGAATCAAAAAACATATTTTAGTATTAATTCAATTTTTAAAGCAAAACTATTACGGAAAGGAAATGTTATGAATTTTTTAAGACTTTAATTGCCAGATAAAAAAAAAAAAAAAAAACGAAGAGAAATTGCAAAATAAATTTAAAAATAATTCAATAAACATGATGACTAATTGTAAATCATGGCTAAGAATAATAGTTGCGCTCATTGCATTCGGGGGAATTTCTATGGAAGCTATGAATGAACCTAATGAATTAGATCGTTTTTGTTATCCCGATTTACATAAGAATACCCGTAAATCTTGTGAATGCAACAGTGAAAGTTCCCCTCCCTGGGGTTTAAGGGCTTTAAATATAGATTGCAGTTTTAAGAACTTATTAACTGCCGATTTCTCACAAGTTCTTCCCTTGTATGTGGATCGTTTGGATTTGACCTGGAATCAATTGGAACGTGTACCGATTTTGGCCAGTGACAGCTTAAGGCTACTGAATTTGATGCATAATAATATTTCAATTGTACTAACTAAAAATTTTGTAAAAATATCAAATATTCATGAATTGTATTTGAGTTGGAATAGTATACAGACAATAGAGCAATATGCTTTTGCAGACTTAGCCCATTTGCAAATCTTGGATATATCCCACAATAATCTACACAATTTGGGTTTTCAAATATTTGCACCTTTACAGGTTTTAGACTCCTTACATTTATCATGGAATCGTCAATTAAATCAAACAGAAGGTATACAGGAATTGGATTTCTATCAAACATATGGTGTCAATAACAACTTAAGTGTGTTGAAGCTTAAGGCCTGCAGTTTGAACAATATTGTTTTGCCACAGAAAGCGGTTCTCAAAGAGTTGGATCTTGGACGTAACTTATTAACAAAAGTGCCAGAACATTTACCTTTATCAGTGGAAGTGCTCGATTTAAGTGAAAATCTTTTTGGGGCTTTATTAGAAGCAGATACAAAACGTTTAAGTCAAATCCATGAGTTGTATATGGAAGATATGCCACGTTTGAAATCAATTGAGGAAAACTCGTTTGTTCCATTGGAGAATTTGCAAAAAATAAGTTTCCAAAATAGTCGTGGCTTATCAGCCATACATGAGTTTTCCTTTGGCGGCAATGCTACACGTTCACCCACTTTACACACCATAATATTTCGTGGTACTTCTTTGCGTGGTTTCAATAATACTTTGTCTCCGATTTTCCACCAACTGGCCACTTTGGATCTCAACGGTGTGCCGTTACGCTGCGACTGCAATTTAGTGTGGATGAAGGAAATGCGCATCGAAACTAATGGTCGTTGTTTTAAGCCCTCTCGCTTGAGAGGAGTACTTTTGAGCAAAGCTAACGCAAACGATTTCAGCTGTGAACGTTGGCCCCGTTGGGTTTATGGCATAATCATATTGGCTCTTATCGCTCTTTGTTCTGTGTGCATATATTTCATAGTTGTTGGTTTGCGACCGAATGGCGGAGTGACTATGCGTCGTAAAGTTGGTGCTGGTAGTCCATATGCACGTGTTACTATTGAACCGAATCGTCAAGAGCATTATTAAGTGTCAAGCGGTAGTGGAAAAATGCATGATACACATATTTGTTTTTTTATAAATTTTTATATAATTTTATAATTATTGATGATTTTTTTTTTACTAACACTTTAATAAATTATTTATTTTAAAAAGACAGAAATTCAATCGCATAAATTTATAATTAATTTGTAATTTACAATTGTTTACAAAATAGTTTTTTTTTTTGTATACTAACGGTGTGTTTCATAATGAAGGCTTTACTATTAGTTAACCCAAAAATTTGTTGTTATCTCTACACTCATAGAAATAAACCTGTAAATATTTATTAGCAGAGACTGCTACTAAAAATTAGTTAAAAATTACCTTGCATAGAAAAACTGCTAAATTAGCAGATTTTTATGCTAAATAATAGTAAATTAAAAAAAATAAAACTGCTAAATTTACAAAATTTTTAGTTATATTTGAGTTAACTTGTAGCTAATTCAAAATGACAAATTATACCGCAGAAAATTTTGTAAACTAAAGATAGCAAAAAAGAACTGTTATATCTATAAAATTGTTGTTATTTTTAAATAAAATTTCGCTAAAATCAACAGAAATTTTCACTAAAAAAATATAAAAAAAAATCTGCATATTTAATAGTAATATTTTTATTATTCCGGTATGACAAATATTTAGGAAAAAAAAGTCTGCTAATTTCAGCAGTTTTTTCTGAAAGATTCTTTTTAACCAATTTTTAGTAGTTTTAACTAAAATATTTATAGACATTTTTCTATTAGTGTATATGTATTTAAAAAAAAATAATGTGACTGACTGACTTATTTACAGGACGTTGTGATTTTTAGAAATTGCTACACTAATAAAAAAAAAGTCTGTTAAAACTACTAAAAATTAGTTAAAAACGATGCTGCAGAAAAAAACTGCTAAATTAGCAGATTATTTTTGGTAATATAAGACAATAAAACTGTTAAATATATAGAATTTTAGTTATATTTAGGTTAAATTATTGTTAATAGAAAATAACAAATTAACCTGCTAAATCAAGAAAAAATTTTGCTAAATATTTAGAAGGCTAAAAAATCATTAAAAAAAATAAAATTTTTCGAAGTTTATTTAGATTTTTTTTTAAAACAACAGTTTACATTTTTTAGCAAATATTTCTGCTGATTTTAGCAGAATAAATTTAGTTTAAAATTAACAAAATCTTTGTATATAAATATAACAGTTTATTTTTGCTATTTTTATTCTACTAATATTTAGCAAAATTTTCTGGAGATTTTACAGTGCAATTTGTAATTAACTAAAAGTTAAATTTAATATAACTAAAATTCTGTAAATTTAAAAGTTTTATTTATGCTGTTCTTATTTTACAGGTATTTAGCAAAAAAAATCTGCTAACTTCACAGTTTTTTTCTCCAACATAATTTTTAACTAATTTTTAGTTGCTTTTTCTGCTACTGTTTTAGATTTATTTCTATGAGTGTACTGGGACGAGCAGAAAGCGGACAATTCTCCCAATTGACGGCCTGCTCAAACCCCTTTGGCTAGACACCTGAAATTTTAAATATATAGTGTTCCTTGGAGTATCTTACCGGAAAGACAATTTTTGGAGTTTTGGACATGAACGTTGGATTGAAACGGAGTGGAATAAGGAATGAAAGGACATTGAATGAGGAACGAAAGAATATGGAATGGGGAGCGATTGGAGTTGGAATACTAGACAACTGGAACGAATTGAGACCCGCCGTAAGTGTGATTATTTACTTCTTATGTAATTAGTTCTTCTAAAAATGTATAATTTTACAGGTTGACTATATCTCTGCCCAAGAACAAGTAATCTGTTCACAGATGGTATCAATCAAATAGTGCAATAGGCAACAATATATTAAAAATAGATATGAATTTAACAAAATAAGCATTTTTAAATCTCGAAAAAAAACATCGTTAAAGATAGAAATCATGGAAATTTTTATTTTTTTATTTTTCAAGTCTATCTTAGCGAAGTAGTCAAGATATATCGCATATTCGATAAATCCATTGCCTATTATGTTCAACAAAATGTATGAATGAATTGTTTACTAGGGGACAAGGTCCACAATGGGTGTGATAACAACTAATAAAGTGTATTTAGGGGGTAAAGTAAAGGATGGCTCACTTATAATCTGGAAGCGCATATGCGTTAGCTAATATAAGGAAAAGTGAAGCATAATATAAAAATAAAAAAATAAAATTATCTATTAGTTTATGTTTTAAGGATGCAGTTCAAAAGCAGACACAACACGCATTATTCGAATGAATTTTAACACTAAGGTGCGAGAAGAAGAAATGTTATTCCTAATTATGAATTTCGGATATTTCAGAACAATATTGCGATAAAAATCCAAATCTTTACAAATTTGCAAACGTCTCTTTCGAATTTGCAAAATTTTAAATATTCTAAATTATTTGAAAACTACACTATTTAACAATTTAAAAGTTGAAGACTTAGAGGATTAAAATGTTACAAAAAATGTTCCTCGTAGTGTTTTATATATGTAAGTTCGTTGAACACATCCTATACCTAAAATAGAAGATTCACATGGATTCTGGTTTGTTAGACGTTTGAGAGCCAATTCTGAATAAGTACGAGATTAACCCTTAAACACCCCTACGGGAAATTTTAACAAACTGTCACCGAACTGAACTTTGTTTTTTATGAGAGGTCAGTAACCTGTCCTAGGATTTGTCCTGTGACATGTCACAAGGGGTCAATTTCCACCTCCTATGACAACGCCACGTAAAAGTGACCAGTCTATTTCATATAAAGGGGCCAGTTCGGTGACAGTTTGTTAAAATTTCCCGTAGGGACATTTTAAGTTTTGATTTAGAACTTATAGTAGAATTTTATGACAAATATTTTTGCGGATCATTTAAACGCTCTTAATCTTCTTTTTAGAAAGGGACAAAACAAGCCCCGTAAAAAACAATTTTTGTATTTTTTAATACAAAAATTAAAATAATTGTTGAACAAAGCGTACCACGGCTAAGTCTCATGCAAAATATTTATTTTATTTGGGATAAATCTCGTAATGATTTATGACTAGTTTACCAAATCAAGACAGTTCATATACAAAAGTACAAAATCTTCGTCCCGTTCAATTTTTGTACTTTATGTAATGTCTCGGTTTGTATCTTCCAGTCATCATTTCCTTATTGCGAACAACTGATGAGTTGGGGTGATGCCCACGAAACAATTGTATTGTCTATCATGAAAATTATAGACCTTTTTGAAACTACAAATAAAATCTAATATGACAATATCATATTAAAATTTGCACTTGAGGTAGAACAATATTCTAACTAAATATATGAAAATATTGAAAGACTTTAAAAAAAAAATATTGATCTTGTTAGCATTCGAACCCGCGATCATCTCTTTAGAACAGACCTGGGGGATTTCAAATACAAATAATATGTAATTCAAATTAAAAAAAAAACTCTCATGTAATTGTAATTGAAAATTTTCAATTACAAATTACAAGTAATTGTAATTGAAAGTGATTTCAATTACAAATTTTAATTACATTTAGAATTAAAAAGTGTTTTTTGTTAAAATTTTGTAGAACAAATTGACAGGGATAGGCGCGGCTAAGTATAAAAAGAATACACATGTTGGATTAAAATTGTTAAATTTACAGAATTTTAGTTATATTTAAGTCAACTTTTAATTAACTAAAAATAACAAATTGTACTGTAAAATCTGCAGAAATTATTTATAAATATTAGTAGACTAAAAATAGCAAAAATAAACTGTTATATCTACAAAATTTGAGCTATTTTTAAGCTAAATTTAGTTGAATCCAAATAGCAGATATATACTGCTAAAATCAGCAGAAATATTTGCTAAAAAAGTTGTAAACTGTTGTTTTCAAAAGGCTCAATTTTTATTTGCATTTAAAAAAAATCGAAAAAAACTTCGAAAATTTAATTTTTTGGGCTACTAATTATTTAGCAAAATTATTTGCTGATTTTAGCGGGTTAAATTGCAATTTTCCATTTACAAAAATTTAACTCAAATATAACTAAACTAAATATTACTAATATATAGCAAAAATAATCTGCTAATTTTAGCAGTTTTTTCTGTAGCATCATTTTTAACTAATTTTTAATAGTTTTAACTAAATTTTTTACGGACTTTTTTCTATTAGTGTATAAAATGATGTCATTACCGAGAAATTCTTCAGGCTAAATTTGGTTATACATTTTTATTTTGGTGTCAGCTTAAATAGATCTGGTACCAGATCTGATAGCAATATCTCTCTCATCAAAATCACCCACATCACTTTAGACATGAACAGATCTGGCACTAGATCTGATCAGATCTGGCCATAGAGTGTTTCGCATATACAATATCCCATCATATATGATCTTATCTGGCAGCAGACATAAACAAATTTTATATTTTAAATAGATTTTGTTTTCTTTTAAATTCGAACATTTTAAATTGTTGTAGAGTGTAAAAGAATTAATGCGTTCAAGATCAATTTAAATAATCAAGTGACACAGTTTTTTTTTCTCTCAAACATTTCTTTTTTGTACACAAATAAATCCATTAAATTTGTGTTCAAATGGATTTTCTTTTCTTACATTTTGTTTATAAACAAATCATGATTTGTTTTTCTTTCTTTACTTTGTTTTTGTTTTCACAATTTTTCCCTCCTTAATGTACATGATCTTATTTTGTTTATGTCGAAAAACATTTTATATTAACTGGCGCATACTCAATGCAAATTTTAAATTTCGAAATTCAATTATAATTTGGAAAATACAAAACTTTTCACCACTGCCAGAAAACTTGGCCCAAAAAGCTACACAGAGTTTAGATTTCAATGAACAAGTTTTCACCAAAATATTTCAGTTGCGAGCGGACCTCTGCACGGAATAGAACAAAAAAAATAAAAAAAAAAAAAAAATTTAACGAATTAACAGTCCGCGGAAGAATTTTGTGAATATTTTGAATAATACATATATAATCTATATATATATTTAAATTTTCTACAATTTTTTTTTTAATTTCAATTCTAAAAATATATACTAGATATACATACTACATACGATAGATATAGAGAAATCGATTGAAAAGAAAAAAATTCTGAAATATTTAAATTGAAATTAATAAAATATATATTAAAATAAATTATAATAATAATAATAATAATAATATAAAGTGAAATTTAATAAAAATAATAATAGTGAAAAAGTATTGAAAAAATAAATAATTTTGAAAATTTTCTCTTTTTCCCCCATTTCAGTTTTTTTTATTTTAGTTTTTCATTCCCTCTGTTTGTTCGTTCCGTTTTTTTACACAACTTTTCGCCGATGAATTTAATTTCGTTTAAATAAAGTGAAATTAAAATTGAAAATTTTCATTTCTTAAACAAGTTTGAATACAAAATAAGAAATAGAAGAAGAAGCATTGGTTACGACAAATAATAATAATAAAATATAAAATGCATTTTCCGCGTTTAAAATTTTTACTCACTTTGGTCATTTGTTCTTTATTTGTGCTGAGTTTTCCCGAAAATGTAAATTGTGCTAACAAAAAACCCAGCGCTAATTCAGCTCCTGCTGCCCCAGCTGCGCCAATCGAACCTGAAGCCGTCATTGAAGAAGTCAATGCCAAACAATTGGAAAAACTTCTAGCTGATAAGGATTATGTAGCGGTATTCTGGTGTAAGTGAATTCACAATGTGTCATTGTGAATATTTTCAAATTCTAATTCATTTAAAGAGGAGGTCCGATTATATAAAGTTTTCATCAAATAAAACAAAAAAAAAATTAAATACTCAAGTGGAAAAAATTCGTATTTTGCTTAAAAAATCTATTCTTGTTTTTTTGTCTTTTTTTCTATTTCTCGACCATTTGCTAGTCTTCCATTTTATTTTATTCCACTTTATGTGCGTGCTTGAATGGGATGATGAACAAGAACAAAAACTAAATATTGAAATGTCTGTTCGCATGAGTGTATGTGGAATATGTGTGATAGTGTTTGTACAAAGACGTGATAGAATTCAGTGTGAATTCGTAATAAAATAGAATGGGCCAGCAACAAGTGTAGGAATAGACAGTGTTGTTGTTGGCCTTTTTTTGACATTCCTTTTTCTACCAACAAAAAACAGGGAAAGAGAAATTAATAAAAAAAAAATGAAAGGAAGTTAGCACGAGGGTGACAAATTGAAATATATTTTGTTAGAAGTTTAAGTTCGTAAGAATAAAGGAACAAGTAATTTCGAAAATTTCATTGACCTTTTTAAAATAATAATTTAATCATCAATAACAAATTTACAAAATTAATTTAAAATTTTTTTTTAATTCACAAATTAATTCTCTTTTTTGTGTTGAAAATTGTTGAAAATTGTTTGTTTCTAATTCACAGATTAAAAACTACCAGACTGTTCATTGGAGTATCCTGACATAGGGTATCGTTAAGAATTGGCTCAAGTAATAGCGAAAAATATAATGCAAATATTTTTAAAGGGTACCGATTTAAGATCGGTCTGAAAAAAGTTGTCTTTTTGTCGAAATAGGCTTTTAAAGGTTCATAATGTGTAGCTTATTATGGCGAAAATATGTATACCTTTCTTTTAAATATTGTAGTACATATTGGTAAACGGCAGCATTTTTAATTTTCAGCATAAAAATTATACCAAACTAGAGATGGGCATGTGCGTGACAAACAAATTTTCTCTATTCATACTCACTTAAACCCCGCTTAAGTGAGTTCCCCGTTTAAATGCCGAAAAATTGCTGGCAAATATATTTCACCCAAAAAATACATATGTATGAGAATAATTAAGTTTAAGTGTCCGGCTTAATTACATTCCCGCTTAAATGATTATAGTAGGCTGGGTTAAATATTTAAAAACGAAATTTATCGGTTAAATGCGTTTCTAAATTTTTGAGATTTAGCTTATGTAAATCCGGCGTCAGGTGCCGCATTCACATCTGTTTTTAAATTCCGATATTTCAATGGAAATCTCGACAGAGAACAGAACCTGCACGCAGAGAAAAAATATGGTTGCCATATGATCACGGCTACCAAACTATGGTCACTACTTCCATATATGGTTGCTCCAATCAAATTATTAATGTACTAATCGTGCTTTACAAATGATATAGTCGCCGATAATCATTTTAAAGTTAAAATCCGTTATCATATTATTCTCTCGTCTACAATCACGTATTATCTGGACAATCATATTCCGCTCTTCGAATTACAATCATATTATTATCTGAGTTGAGAGAGATTATATTAATAATAATTGGTAGTTTCGACAACCATGAGATGATCAGTATATTTTTTTAAGACCGTAATCTATCAGTTAGTGTCAGTCTTGTTTAATATTTTGTGAAAAGAAATTGTAATAAGCACTCAAATAATATAATAATATTAAAAAAAAGTATTCATTTTAATAGCCACATTATTTTTGGAAGAAGGAACTCGGTCTACCCAAGAAGTATAGAAAGATGTAGATTGTCAAGCAATCTTCAAATAAAATTATTGTTTATTGTGCAATAAAGTGTTTAGTGTTATAAATTAAGTAAATAGTCATACAAAAAGGGAATTTTTTTTTTTTTTTTGAATTTTTTGTACTGACGTGGCAAAAATATTGTTTAAGAGCGTTTTTAATAAGAAGTGTGACAGATTTTAGTTTTGTAAGAAAACAAAATTGAAAAAAAGTACTAAATTGAAAAAAAATGTAAGTGCACGACGAAATGATCATAATAATTTTCTACCGATCATATTATACTCCTGATGATCATAATATGATCCCAAATGATCACAAAATTTTATTTATTATCATATGATCTTGAGGAATATATTATGATAAAAATAGGAACATAATATGATCACTGAGAACATGTTATATTCATTTCAGATGCATTGTGAAATTGTATTTTTAAAAATATTTTTCTACGCGCTGTTATCAGATGTTTTCATAATTTATTTTTAGTTATACATAAGTGATACCTAAAATGAATTTAAATTATTTAAGTTTGTAAATTAGTTACTGAATAAATAAATGTAGAGTTTGAATAAAATAAATCATGCACAGCTTTTTCACTCACCTTCAAGAGAATGCTGGGAAGATACTATAGGGATCATAGTATGATATGCAGGACTATAATATGATACTATTGGAGTTAGTTTGGAATCATAATGTAGTAATTTAGGGATCATATTATGATAGAAAAGGGTATTTCATAATATTATTGTCGCAATCATAAACCCAAAAATATATGAAGCTCTTCGAATATGGTAATTAGAGCGTACCACCTTACAGGCAAAAAAAAAAGTGCGCCGTACAGCCTCCAATTTGAAGTATTTTTGCAAGGAGGTTTCAAAAAAATTTTTTTTATTTTTTTATGCCGAACGTAGGGGTCGCTATTTTACATTTTTCGTTATATCTTTGGTATTTACAGTCGGATCTTAAAGTATGATACATCGATGTTTTTCTCTCGAGGAGACCAGTGTTTTCCTCTAAGGACATTTTGACCTCAAGTATCCCGTTCTAGTAGTTACCCACCAGATCTGAGTTGCTACCACACTAATGTACCACCCTAATGTCAGAAAATTAAAGCTCGCAAAAAATCATTAAACTTTTGCTAAGGAAATTTTTCGCTAAACCCAGTAGAAATTTTTTTTATATATTGGTTGCCAAACGTAGGGGTCGCCTTTTTAAATTTTTTTTAATTGGATTTTTAAAAAATCGATATATCACACTTTAAAATCCGATTTTAAATGCCAAAGCTATAACAAAAAATTAAAAAAGGCGACCCCAACGGTCGACAAAAAAAAAATTTTTTTTTAAATCGCCTTCCAAAAATACATCATATTGGAGGGTGTACGGCGAACTTTTTTTTTTAGGTACGGTCTAATGGTCATCCCAACCACGTTTTTTCTTTGCGTGTGGCGGAAAAGGTTTAAGACAATTGAAAAGAGGTGATAATAAATATACGGACGAAACAGTAGTGGATTAAAACAGACGGACATAATGAAAAAATTTAAAAAGAACGAAGTTAATCGATGTTGTGTTCTGAATAAGGACAAAAAGTTACTATTAAAAATGTATTATTTTAAGTACTAATTGTTTTTTTTTTAATTTATAAATAAAGATAAATTAACTATTAAATAAATATTAAACACTATGAGATAAACAATGAAAAATAATAGTAGTATTAAAACAAGTGATGTGTTTTAAAGAAGAGAAATGATTACTCGTTTGAAATAGCCAAAATCGAACAACTTTGTTTTTTAAATAAAAGAATGCTCAACAAAGCTTTTGAATTTATTTTAATTTTTTATTATGCATTGGTATGCAAAACATCGCACATTTTTCGAATTCAACCCATTAGTGTTTCTACGAGATCATCCACTTTTCTGGCAGCTACATTCCACTTAGTTCCGAAATCTTCTATAGTTGACAACTACCGAACCTGTCTTCTTTAAAGTTCCTTTTATAATTGACCAATATTCTTCTATTGGTCGAAATTCTGAACAATTAGGTGTATTGTTTTCTTTTGATATAAAATCGATTTCGTTGTTTTTGTACCCTTGCATAAAGTTTTTACAGTAGTTTTGATTTAACTGCCTTTTTCCTAAGTGCACATTGGTATAACTGCACAAACTTTTCGTTTCGTTTCTATTTTACAAAATTATGTACGCAATTGTCTTCTTTAAGTGCACTTTTTGTACCTGCGCATTTAAGATAACTGCCTCATATTTATGGCAGTTTTACATTATTTTCATAAAAAAGATCACCGTTAGCTGCCTCTTGTGTTTTGCTTTGTTTTTCAATTCTAGGAAAAAAAACAAACTTAAAATAAATGTGTTGTCAACTTTTTTTGTGACAAAAATATCCTACTTTAGTCGTTTTTTAACCATAAAAATCGCAAGATTTGGTGCAAAGCACAAAGTTGTCATCATTAGCTTCATTTGTTTTGTTTGTTTTCAGTCTGTATTGGTATACCTGCACATTAAGGCAGGTAATCAATTTGACTTAGCTGCGTTTTTGGCTTACCTGCACAAAAATTCTTGCAAAAGTTGGTTTTGCAGCTAAGTCAAAATTACTGTACCACTTTTCTAACCGTGGAAGACGGTAATTTGATTCTTTCTTTTTTATAAATCGTATGGAAACACTTTCATTTTTATTATATTCGTGGAAAATGAGTTTTCTTCGTTTATGTTCCGAAACCATTTCTCACAAAACTATTTAGAATTTTTAAAATATATTTATTGACATAGATGTTAGCCTAAAATTAAAATATGTAAAAATATGTATTTATAAGAAAATATGCAAAAATATGCAACAACAAATCGATGTCATTTTGTTGCAAATTCTTTGATTCGTAAAAGTATTTGGTTTTAATCATTTTTGAATTAATGACTACAAACATACATTTGCATAAAAGTCGCTGCCCTGGTTATGAATAACATAAGAGCTATAATTTTAGAAGCACTGGAATTTTCTACTATGTTCTACATTTGCGACCGTTAAACTATAAAAACCGAACGTTAGGAAGGAAGTGGAGTGGAGTGAAGTTGTTCTTTACAACTTGTGCTGTTAAGTTGCGTACTAGAGTTTGTAAATTGCGCATTAGCATTGTATAGTCAGTTAATCATTAGAGTTTGTGTGTGTGTCATATTGTTGTAGTTAAAGTAATACAATCCCAATAAGCACATAGGTTTTAAAAATTCAAGTGCTTTAAATTTAGCTTGAAGTAAAGTACATTTCATATTCTAGCATTTGTATATTTAACAAAAATATTTGAAACTTGAATTTTTGTTTCCCTTTTGCTGGAGTATGCTATTGAAATAAAATGTAATTAAAGTTGTATTCAAGCCTTGAAACTGGAAAACAGGGCTGGAATTGAACTTGTTTTCAACTTGAAATTGTTTATAGGGATGTTAAATAAATAGCTGTAAAACTAAATCATTTATTTAGAGCGTGTTATTTTTATTTACTAAGAACACCAACCCGTAACAATTGGTGTCAGCGGTGGGATTGGTTATTTTGATTGCAATAGAAAAGAACCCAGTTTATTTAAAGGAAATAAACCAACGTTTTAAGAAAGTAAAAACGTAACAATATATATCGGTATTTAAAATTAAAAGTAAAAACGTAACAATATATATCGGTATTTAAAATTAACGGCAACGCAGTATCGGGCTTTTGAGCTGGTGTTTGTATATAAATCTCATTTATCGCTATAAGAGAAATTATAAGTATTAGACATTGTAGGCAAGTTAATAGATCATCCTTAACCGAATGCCGAACAACTTTAAAACAGTCATTTAAAAAATTTATAAATAATTTATACAAATTTAATAAAATCTGTTACATATATTTACAAATATACCCTGTTGGCAGTCCGTCTCCAATATACACAAATTGCCTGCTCTTTAACGTAAAAACCATACGTCAGTGTAGGAGTTCGATTAATTCACTGAAGCTTCCCTAGTAAAAATGATTTTTATATAATCAGATATGATTTTTATATAATCATTTATGATTTTATACTATTATAACTTGTCGAGTATTGTGAAACATATATTTTTATATGATTATATCAAATGATATTTAATTATATAAAATTATATTAACCAGATCCACCATTTTCCGGATCAAATCATGTATGGGTTAATATAGAGCAATTCCATATGAAAGCGATCACCTTTTGGACGACCCCTCTCCGATTCTAAAATAAATAGTCTCAATCGATTGCCCAGCAAAAAATAATGTACCTACATATTTTTTTTTTTTTATAGTGACTGGTTTAGTGGTGGTGTACACCACTGTCATGTGACAAAATTGAAGAATTCTTCATAAGGGACCTCATTGAAAGTTGTTTTAAAGCGATCGCAACGAGTGATACCTCGTTGGAAAGGTATTGAATCAGGCTTTAATTGAAAAATAAAATTTTCCTAATTTTTCTCAGAAATTTACCTTTTTTCCCATGAAAATTAAATTTTCCCATGAAAATTAAATTTTCCGATTTTCCACAGAAGCTCCTAAATTTTCCGGCTAATTTTTTTTTTTTTTGGATTCCTCATAATTTTTGCTTTAAGAATCAGCAATAAAAAAATGGGCCCCGACTCCTTGTTTGGACAGGAGAGGAGCATTTAAGAGACCACCTTGTTCTCATTGTTTTTATATTTTTTATAATTGAATTATTTGTAATTATTTAACATTGTTTTATTTTATTATTAAAAATACATTTTAAAAATTATTTTACAGTTAAAAATACATTTATGAAGAAAAAATCTTTCTTATTTTGCTGCTTATACTTAATTACAATATTTATTAAAAATTTCAATTGTCTTGGCATCATTATAAAATTAAAGTAACTTTAAATTTAGCACGTCGGCAGACGAAGAGTACCGCTTTACATTAATTGACATATCAGAAATATTTGGTATGAAGCAATGAAACTTTTGCGTTCCAGTTATAGTTTTGACATTATTATATCTGTTTTGAATTCGGCGCTCCATGGCATCGTGTTCTTTTTGAGTGCATAAAACTGTGTTAATGGCAATGTCCTTGCTTTGAATCCACGAAAACAAATGTTGTACATTTAAGATCTGGTCAGTATATGGCTTTTGCAAACTTGCCTTAGTCGCCATGCGTTTTAGGGTTCCCCCTAACGCATCGCATGGGCCCTTACCGTGGGACGTCGCAAAAAAGTGCCACTCGACCTTGCAGTTTTGTTCTTCTTCAATTATGCAAAGATTGTAAAAATTTTTTTATTCTTGTACTGAGAAGCCGCGCCGTCTGAGAAAAACGTTACTTTGTCGATTGCATCGAATTTTGATCTTAAGAATTCAAACAGTTTCATTTGAAATAAATAAACGGACACATAATTATGAGCTAAACTCTCCGCGACAACAACAAGGCTTACGGTCTGTAGTTCGTTATCTTCGTTTTTGAAATAAATGCAAAAAGGATGCACCGTGCACTGGTCGTTTGCCCAGTGATAAGCCTGAATTTCATCCTGAACGAGAAAAGTGTAATTCTCGGCAAAGTCGCTTATCACAATGAATTTATTTTGGGCTAATTTCTCCTTACTTTCCTTTAGAAATTTCGATTGCATCTCGGATATGAAATGGTGCGCCTTCAGTTCATTCAACTTGAATCCGAATTCCTCGATGAATTCCGGAATCTGCTTTACCACGGTCTCAAGGGAACATCTGCCGCTGCTAATTATCCACTGTTTGAAATGCACCTCCTGAATTAACAGCTGTTCAAACTTTTCCGCCAAATATTGCTCTAGCTCGTCAATCTTCGGACAATTGACGCATTTGGACAGATGACAATTTTCCGTGGGGTATGCGCACAACGACTTCGACAGGAGGTCCCTATATGTTTCAATTTCACCGTGAAATACTTTCAATTTCTTGCATGGAAAGAACATTAATTTGATGTTTTGATGAAACATGCAAACGCAGACTGAATGCGTTCCGTGCCTGTCTAATGCCAGCACGCATTCTTTTGGTCGTAGGATGGCAAACTTAGTAAATCCCACTTTTTCTGCTGGGTATTTCTCTTTGAACTGATGGTATGATTCGGATAGATTACATAATAATAATCTGCGCTGCTTGTGTACTTTTTCTCCATCTTCACGTGTGATAACATAGTCACGTGTACCTGGGCAGGCGCGGCTGTTGTCATCATTGCAGTAAAAGTCTTGAATCAATTTCACCGTTGCTTCGCTGAGGGTCCTTGAGCCAAATTTCTTGGTGGGAGTCGCCAATATGCCCTTCTGTCGAACTAATTCTTTGCTTCTTCTCGCGATGTAAAAAGATGTTTGAAACTGTTCAGAAATCTTGCGTATAGACCATGATTGAGGCAGCACAGATAAAATGAGATATTTCTCCGGAAAAGTGGTCGCTAAATTGAATTTTCTTTTCAACTGCTCAATCATTTGTTTGCCGTCATCAACGTCATCTGCTTGACTGCATTCGTTATCAGAGCCTTCATCAAATATTGTCGCGATTGCACTCATAACCTTGCCTTTTTTCTCTTTCCTGTATTTTTCACTTCGCAACTTTCTTTTTGTAATAGGCGATTCACCTAAAGTGGTAATAGCCTCATTCAAAGGACTCAAAGACATATTGACCATCGGAATGTCTGCCTCACTATCAGATGAAACATTTTGTTCAATTGTCATTTCACTCTCGGATTGTGGTTGCATTTGTTTCAATGCATTTGATTGTTGAGACAAATCGATTTTACACTTGGGGCAAATGAATTCTGCTTCTTCACCGTATTGTATATTTAATTCATTCATGTATCGCTTCGAAACACCAGTTAATTTTAATACTTTTATCTTTTTCGAACGATGTCCACTCTTGTTAAACGGATTGCAGCAAAATTTATTCATTTTACTTTAAATTGTCTTTACAGCTTCACTCTTTACTTTACAAAAAAAACACTTTAACACTTTCACGTTTAGTATTCAACTAAAATTTGACTCAGAGTGTGTGAAGTATTTATATTTATTTTTTGGTAAAAAATAGGTAAAAAAAATAAGCGATATTTGCTTTTCTTTAATAGGAAAATTTGCGTGAACTACTGGTCATAAAATGTTTTTTAAAGAGGGACTTAATTGGTTACTGCCAATAAGCCGACCACAGGTCATAAAATGTTTTGTAAATTTTTTAAATTACCAGGTAATAAATATTTCGCCATATTTATGGAAAATCCGTGTTTTATGACTTGTTTCGGCACGTGTCATTTTAGGCGAAATATTTATTACCTGGTAATTTAAAAAATTTACAAAACATTTTATGATCTGTAGCCTCAGTCGGGTTTGGTGCGCCATTACATGCCACTGTTGCTATTATCCATGGATTTATGGCCGATCTTGTGAAGGCAGGCAGACCATATTCACTACACACTCAACTTGGGGCTCTTAAAAAAAATTGATTTTTTCTTCATAAATGTATTTTTAACTGTAAAATAATTTTTAAAATGTATTTTTATTTATAAAATAAAATAATGTTAAATAATTACAAATAATTCAATTATAAAAAATATAAAAACAATGAGAACAAGGTGGTCTCTTAAATGCTCCTCTCCTGTCCAAACAAGGAGTCGGGGCCCATTTTTTTATTGCTGATTCTTAAAGCAAAAATTATGAGGAATCCAAAAAAAAAAAAATTAGCCGGAAAATTTAGGAGCTTCTGTGGAAAATCGGAAAATTTAATTTTCATGGGAAAATTTCATTTTCATGGGAAAAAAGGTAAATTTCTGAGAAAAATTAGGAAAATTTTATTTTTCAATTAAAGCCTGATTCAATACCTTTCCAACGAGCTGTCACTCGTTGCGATCGCTTTAGTTGTTTTTTTTTAAACAACTTTCAATGAGGTCCCTTATGAAGAATTCTTCAATTTTGTCACATGACAGTGGTGTACACCACCACTAAACCAGTCACTATAAAAAAAAAAAAAATATGTAGGTACATTATTTTTTGCTGGGCAATCGATTGAGACTATTTATTTTAAAATCGGAGAGGGGTCGTCCAAAAATTTGCCAATTTTGATCGTTTTCATATGGAATTGCTCTATAATTATATAAAAAAAATATTATTTGATCCGAAAAATGGTGGATCTGGTTAATATAATTTTATATAATTAAATATCTTTTGATATAATCATATAAAAATATATGTTTCACAATACTCTACAAGTTATAATTGTATAAAATCATAAATGATTATATACAAATCATATATAAAAATCATTTTTACTAGGGTTATTATAGAATTTTATGAAACTCTTTAATGAATTCTTTCATTCGAAATTTTTTGTATGTCCGTAAAATATGCTACAATTTTATTGAGCTTTTCGCATTTGCTACTTTTCCAGTAACAAACGCTAGGGTTGCACTTTTCACTCCAGCTTAGCAGCGACAACAACCAACTATAATAAATAATAATAAATGAAATTGCTTCACAAATTTTTTAGATGTGAAAATGTATAAACGTTGATAATTATAAACGTTGAAAGTTAACGTACATAGGAAAAGTTATGTATTAGTTTTTGTCTCAAACACGTTTCTGTGTACTTTGAATTTTTTTCTGAGTTAACGGATATAGTTAAGTCGAAAACACAGCTCTTAATGAAAACTGTTTCATAGATTCTATGAAAAGTTTCAATGGATGAGTTCCAGTGACAATTTTCATTGAAGCTATTAAGAAATTTATTACTGAAGTAAAAATAATATTCTCAGTGTGTAACAGGTGTTTAAATATCATATAGATTTTCAGATTTTACTTTTATTAATTTGAAAATATAAACCACAAGTATTTTCTGTTTTCTTTTTTTTTACAAAATCGTCCCCAAGGTATAATTGAACTAATTTCAGATGGTTTATAATGAAATCAGTATTTATATTTATAATTGTATAAAAAATTAACTTGGACCACCTATACACATATTAAATAGATATTAAATAAATATATACTAGTTATACGGCGAGTGGAAAGATGAATGGGAAATATAAAATAAACATATAGCGGTACCATTGTAGGTAGGTACATTCATACAAGTATATATATACATTAGAGTGTCCCTTAAGAATGGATTTGTCATTACACCCCCCCAGTTTTATTGGAAATGGTCCCAAATGGAAGAAATCGATTTTTTTTTTTTGGAAAACGTTAACCCGTGCCGAAAGTTGGACGAAAATGGACCATTTTGGAACAGAATTGTATTAGTATTAAAAATTCCTAAAATTCGAAATTTGGAAAAAAAATATTTTTTATTTCATTTAATATAGTCAAAAAGATTCAGGCATGGAATTTTGACTTCATCAGATATCATTAACCCACTTTAGCCTGTAATCCAAAATGACCCACGAATTTGATAAAAATGCAAAAACGTGTTTTTTTTTTTTTTTAATTAATTTTAAAGATTTTTTAAAATGCCTAATTTGGAGATGTCGATTGATATTTGTACCACATGATAGTTGATATTGAAGAAAAAAAATAAATTGGAAAAATGATAATTCGAGTATGTGTTTGGAGCGACTGCTTTCCAGGACATTTTACAAAAATTGCTCATTTTGGCAAAAATTTAACAAAATTTGAATGTTTTCATCAAATTTTACACAGTTTTCGAAAACGGATCACTTAAATTTTGTTAGACTACCCAGGAAAATTTTTTACAATCGGTAGCCAACCACACCCATTCTACAACTGGTTCCACTGCAACCGATTCCATGGAACTGGTTCCGGAACCAGTTGCTGGGATCCTATATGGAAGGTGTGGGTGACGTAGAATCAGTTCCATAACTAGTTCCAGAACTGATTCTAGAGCAACTGGTTCCACTTTGGAGCCATAGAAGGGGTTGCTTTTGGGACAATTTCAAACAAAAAGAATCGGTGTTAGAATCGACAGTAGAAGGGGTTGTGAATGAAAAGTAGCTATTGTACAACCGATTCTTTGGAACAGAAAATTTTCCTGGGTATAATTATCTTTATATTTGTTTAAAAAATATTTAACCCTCAGTGGCCTGGGGTCAGAAAAGACCCATGAAACTTAATATTAATTATGACTACGAGATTGTAAAGCCAAAAAATCTCAACTGGATAAAAATAATTATTTTATGTAACGTTATCCACATGGGGTTAATTTTTATACTTTTGGCCAAAAACGCCCCACTAGGAAATTTACAGAATAACACCTTTCATAATTTTCGGAAAATTATCAAAAAAAAATGTTTCCACTTGATAAAAATTATTATTTTGAGTAACTTGATCCATATAGGGTTAATGTTCTCACTTTTCACAAAAAAAAAGACCCACTAGGAAATTTACAGAATAACATTTGTCAGATTATATTATGAAAGCTGTTATTCTGTAAATTTCCTAGTGGGGCGTTTTGGGCCAACAGTATAAAAATTAACCCCATATGGATTACGTTACAAAAAATAATTATATTTATCCAGTTGAGATTGTTTTTTTTTATCAATTTAATGGCTTTACAATCTCGTAGTCATAATTAATATTAAGTTTCATGGGACTTTTCTGACCCAAGGTCACTAAGGGTTAAAGATTTTTTAAACAAATATAAAGATAATTATAGTCTAACCAAATTTAAGTCATGTTTTTCCGAAAACTGTGTAAAATTTGATGAAAATATTGAAATTTTGTTAAATTTTTGATAAAATGAGCAATTTTTGTAAAATGTCCTGGAAAGCAGTCGCTCCAAACACAAACTCGAATTATCATTTTTCCAATTTATTTTTTTTTTTTTTTCTTCAATATCAACTATCATGTGGTACAAATAGCAATCGACATCTCCAAATTAGGCATTTTAAAAAATCTTTAAAATTAATTAAAAAAAAAAACACGTTTTTGCATTTTTATCAAATTCGTGGGTCATTTTGGATTGCAGGCTAAAGTGGGTTAATGATACCCGATGAAGTCACAATTCCATATCTGAATAATTTTGACTATATTAAATGAGTAAGACAAGTAAAAAGTTAATTTTTTCGAAATTTAGAATTTTGGGAATTTTTAATAGTAATATACTTTTTTCCAAAATGGGCCATTTTTGTCCAACTTTCGGCACGGCTTAACGTTTTCCAAAAAAAAAAAACAAATCGATTTCTAACATTTGGGACCATTTCCAATAAAACTGGGGGGTGTAATGAACGAAAATCGACAAATCGCTATTTTAAGGGACAGTCTAATATACATACATAACTACCTCATAATATTCTTAAATATTACAAAGGTATAAAAGACATAAACACACTCCGAGAGATTTCAATAAAAGGAACTTGTTTATCTGAAATATTTTAAAGAAATTATAAAAAAAAACAATAGAATTGTTTCATGGGCATCAGCCCAATCTTCAGTTGTCTGCAATAAGTAAATGCTGATTAGAACACATACTGAAGATTGGGGTGATGCTCATGAAACAATTGTATTGTCAACCATGAAGATGGTCAACCTATTTAAAACAACAAATAAAATCTAATATGACAATATCATATTAGAATTTGGACTTGAGGTAGAACAATATTCTAACTAAATAATTAAAAATATAAAAAGTCCGAAGAACAATTTTTGTATTTTTCAATGCAAAAATTAAAATAATTTAAAAAAAATTATGCAATATGTCTTATTTTTGTTTGAGTAATATTTCATCTATAAATGGATAAAGTTGCCTGGTAATTTTTACCAATTTCTGATTTTATATGTGCATTACGAAATTAAATAAATTCGTGATATTGGAAAATCGGCTAAACAATATTTGGAAAAATAAAAAGAAATCATAAAACTTCATTACAAAGAGCCAACAAATTGCCTTTCCTTTAAAGGGACACAATGCATTAATGGGTGAAGAAACTTTTCAAATTTGTTATTTCGATTTCAAATTAAATAGAGATGATGATTTTATTGAAATTTCGCCAAGTGTGTTGTACGTTTCAATTAATATGTACGTAAGTTTGTGTGCATAAATTATGCACATTAATCAAAATAAATTCTATATTATTTATATCATTTCTATGGTTCTTAACTTGAACTACAGCATCAGCAATGACAACGACAACAACAAAGAAATAGAAAAACCAAAACTTTTGCACATTTTCAATTGAAATTATTTTTATGAATTAAAAAAATCAACAAGTTTTTGATCAGTGTAATTGAAATTAAAAAAAAAAATGTTTTATTCATCCATCAGTGGTTGAAAAAACAAAATGAAAGAGGTGGAAACATTATAAAATATAAACAAAAAAAAAATTAAAATAATATACATCAATTAATAAAAACTACTATTTCATTCATACAAAACAAATTGAGGATGTTGCTGCTGTTGCTACCGACGATGCTGATATTTGTTTTGCACCCACTGTGCAGCAAGCAAATAGCAAAATAACCCACAAATATTTTAAACGAAATATTCTATACTGTATGTTACCTAAAAACGTTTTTTTTTTATTGTCTTAATATTTTTGTACACGTGTAATTTAATTGTTTGCCAAGTTAAAAATAAATCAATTCGTAATTTTTATTTGTTTACCACCCTTTTTGTTGAAATTATTAAGGGCTGAAATATTAAGATATTTTTTTTTATTTATAAAATAAAATTGCAAGCATTCCACACAGTGATTTGTTTAGGGATAAAAATCAAAGCTTAAGATATGTTTATAAAATGCATGGCACAGGAAACTGGAAAGCTGAGAATCTAAGCACCTCATATAATGATTAAAGAGCCCGCCTTAATTTTTACCACCTTTTTAAACATAATCCCGATTTTACATATAAATATTAGACCTTTTTTAAATATTTTTTTTCATAAACAATAATAAAATTTAGTAACCGACGGAACAGTTCGGCAGAAAATGTATTTGGTCGGTATATATATTTTTTGTTTCCTTTCGTCAATTTATCTTGAATCCAACCTGCAGAGTGGATTACTTCACCGCACAGTGTGAAATTTATTAACAAATTAGTTGGGCAAAAGGTGTTCAGTGATTTTATAAAGCACTTTCAAAATTAATTTTAAGAGTTCGAAATTAAGAGTGGCAAATTTTCGATTTTGTTTAAATTACTGAGATAAAGTTTAATGGTTATAGAGCATATCTGTTAACATCAAATAATTTGAGAACCGTAATTTATACTTAATTATCATTCCCAAAAAGGTATATAAATAAAATATATATACCCAGGTAGAAAAATACAAACGGCACAATGTCGGCCCGGTATTGCAGACGGTAGTACATGCACTGGCAATGCGTCGGATTTTCAACTTTCACTGTACTGGCATAATGTCGAAATGATAACACCAATAAACGCTTGGCCGTAGTTATTTCCCAACGTTGGCGCAGGCTTGGGATTTTATATTTTTGGTATTATCCCAATACATTTAATAACACATTTAGTAGTTTGCTAGTACTTTACTGTCCTCATAGTGTACATGACGACAGATTTTTAATGTATTCTTTCGAAACTTCACAAGAACAGCACGTTTTAAGTAGTACCGGCAATTCGTAAAAAACAGTGCTCTCCCAGTATAATTTCTGTTGTAACATCGACAATTTTTAGCTGGGTATATACGTATATACAAAATATTCAGGTTACTACAGATTTTCCAGGCCATTACGAGTAATGTGTCAACGACCATTTAACTATGTAACCCAAGATCAAATTTTATTTTTTTCTAAAATTTTCTAACGCTTTATTTTTTAATTCTTAAGATTCGAAAATACTCAGATATGTTTATTTGTCCCTCGAGGATAACCGTAATCCATTCCTAGGTATGGCCAAAAATGTTAAAATTTTTTTGAAGCATTATCAAAACTCCAACTTTAATTTCTTAAAAAATTTGTTAAACCAAAATTAAAAATTTTGGGAATTACATTATAGGGATTTGATTAGTACTCTACAGGGAATCAAAATGGTAAATATTACAGATATCACTCTTTTAATTTTGCGTTGGTTACTATTTATATTTTGAGCCTAACAGTGAAGGAACAGAAATTTTTTATTAAAGATGTTTTTCAAAATATTCTCTTTTATGATCTATACACTTTTGCATGCGTTCGAACGACTTGTCATAGCAATTTTTCCATTACAAGTGAGACACCTCCAAAACATGGTTTTTGAATGCACCCTACGGGAAATTTTAACAAACTGTCACCGAACTGGCCCCTTTATATGAAATAGACTGGTCACTTTTACATGGCGTTGTCATAGGAGGGGGAAATTGACCCCTTGTGACATGTCACAAGACAAATCCCAGGACAGGTCACTGAACTTTGTTTTTTATGAGAGTTCAGTGACCTGTCCTAGGATTTGTATAGTGACATGTCACAAGGGGTTCAATTTCCCCCTCCTATGACAACGCCATGTAAAAGTGACCAGTCTATTTCATATAAAGGGGCCAGTTGGGTGACAGTTTGTTAAAATTTCCCGTAGGGCATCTACGTCTTCTTCTGCTGGCGGAAATCGTTGTCCACGTAGTTTATATTTGATGTGCGGGGACAAGAAAGAGTCATTGGGTGCTAAGTAAGGGCTGTACGGCGGATGACTCATAAATTCGATCTTTTGAATGCTCAAAAAGTAATTTCTTGGATTCGAAGTCTGAGAGTGCGTGTTGTCATAGTGAAGACATATCAGTCTTTGTGGGTTTGGTTTTTTGCATATCTCCGAACACTTCTTTCAAACAAATGGTGGTGTACCATTCAAAATTAACTGTTTTGCGTTGCTGATGGCATTACAATTGATCAGTGAAATTTTTATCAATTAGCATTGTTCAATGCCCAAATGCCCAATTATAATTGATAAAAAAAGGCATTGGTTTTCATGTTTTAATAAAAGAACAAATTAAGAAAAAAATTAAAAATTCGCGTATTTCTTATCTTATATTCGCTATTTCGTAAAGTTTGCGTTACAAGAGGCTGATCCATCTAGACTAACCAGTGTTAAAATAAAATTGAACAACAAATACTTGATACAACTTGATAAAATAGTGAATATTTACAGAGTTTATAGTTGTAAAATTTTATATTCTTGTCTAAAAATTAAAAAATTTTATATCGAAAAAATTAACTGTAAACGAAAAGTAATATTTAACAAGTCAGTTATTTTTACGACATTAGCTTTATTTTCGCTCACACACTCACAATATATTTTCCATAACCGATTGAGGTTTATTTAAAAAGTAATAGGTTAAGTTTGTTTTCAATTGAAGAATCAATTAAAATATATTGAAACATATTGTTTAACTTTTTTTTATCAATCAGTAAAAAACAAGCTACAAAAAAATATTTATCGTCTGTAGGAGTTGTTATATTCAGTCAAATATTCTATTTTTAGAAAAAATAATTTAAATAATTTCGTTGTTTTCTGTTTTAAAAAAAAAAATTCAAATATTTTCGGTTTTCGTTTTTGTTAAAATAGTTTGTCTATATACAAAACTATTTCAATTCAAATTACAAGAAATTATTTACTCATACACGCAAACATAGCCAATAAAAATATGAACCTGTGTGGTGTGTATGGTGTAGTGTTTTGAAAATCCAAACAAAAAAAAACTTTCAAATATGAAAAAGCAAACCACAAAATCGTTTTTTTTACGTTTTGTCAGTTAAAATTTTATTATTGTTTTAAGAGACTTTTCAATTATTTTTATTTCTTTTATGGATTGTTTAAACAATGCTTGAAAATAATTAGCAAAATGGTTTGAATGTAATGAAAAATCAGTAGTCCTTTTTTAATTGTGTTTTCAATTAATTTAATATGTGTTTTAGGTTGTTTTTAAGGATAAAATATAGTGAATGTAACTATCAACGTTACGTATTTAAAGCAAATAAATGTAAAAGGGATTAAAGTATAAAAAAAAATTGTAAACAGTTTTTTATAATATAAGTTGCGGTATAATCGAACGTATGTCAGCAAAACTTTTTAGGAAGTAACAAGAAGAATTTACGTTATATGAGAATTTGTGTAAACGTTAAGTTTTTAACGTTGATAATTATCCACGTTGAAAGTTAACGTGCATACGAAATGTAATGAGTTAGTTTCCATCTTAAACGCGTTTTGGTGTACTTTGGGCTTTTTTAAAAGTTAAGCACCTTAAGTTGTTTTTCACGTGGAAAAATTTCACTCCAACTTTAAAGGCCTCAACCTCCAATTTAAATTATAAAGATGAACAATTTTTTAATTTTATAATAAAGACACAATCACAATATACACAAAATGTCACTTTCTCACCTGAAAAATAATAGTCTTGTACACTCAAAAAAAAAGTCAGTAAAGTCAGCAAAAAATGTTGCTGTGTCAGCAAATTTTTAGTCAGGAGCGTGCTTGCAAAAAAGTTGGTAATTTCAGCAAAAGGCTTGCTGAAAATCAGCGAGCTGATTTTTATCAAAAAAAATAGTAATATTCAGCAAAAGTTTTGCTAACACTTAGTCGACTGCAAATTAAAAAAATCCTTGCTAAAATCACTAAACTTTTTGCTGAATATTAGTAGACTGAAAAAAACTCAAAAAACTTCTAGCGAAATTTTACTTTAGTTAATTTATTTGCTGAAAATTTAAATATAGAATATGTGTAGTTGTTTTTTTTTTTTTGTCATTTCCGTTTCCAGACAAGCTGCGACATCTACATCTTGTCTATCTGGTTGTCGTCCACGCTATGAATGCGGTTATCAGCACAATTTTTGTAGCAAATAAATTAGTAAAACATTAGTTCAAAATTAGTTTAGTGCTAAAAAAATATAACTAAAATTTTTGCTGAAAACGGAATTTCAGCAAAATAATTGCTGAAAACTAGTACACTTGATATACAAGACGTTTTACTAATTTTTCTACTAACTTATTTTTTTGAGTGTACATTGAACTTGCGTGAAAACAAACTCTACACACTTTTCATGTGAAACTGATTATCGTGAAAAATAATTTTTTTTTATATGGAGTATAACAGTTTTTTCACGTGAAATCAAAACGTTACGGTGCTTTAACGAATATAGCTAAGGCGAAAACACAGCTGCTGTTAGTTTGTTTTTACTGCATTTGTTAGTTATTTTTGAACAGTTAATACACTCACAATAACTTTATCGTAAAAGTTCAACAGTTGTTTGAAAAGTAAATCAGTAAAGTTGTTTCAATTAAATAAGTAGTTAAATTGCAAAGAAATATATATTTTTTAACTTTTTCTATCAGTCATTTAATAAACAAAATACACAAAATATGGACTTTCGGTAGAAATTAAAATATTCAATCAAAATTTTCTTTTAAAAACAATCAGTTGTTATAATACGATTTATTTTAAAATAAACGAGAAAGCTATTATTTTTACCGACTTTGCCAGTTAATAAATTAACAGTTAAAAATAAACGACAAAATACAATTGTTTTGAACGAAAAGTGGGTAGTCCTTTCTTTAACTTTTTTTCAATTGTTTTAATGTTTTTAATTCGGTTGATTTTATGTAAAAAATATTGTGAGTGTAGGAACTATATTTTTAGTTGCTGTAATGGTTGTCGACTTTTTGACCACAACTGTCATTTTTATTAGTTTTAACTGTAATTTTTATTAGTTTCTTTCGGCAAACTGTTTAAATTTAAATTTATTATGATATAAAAAACGAAAATTATCACTCACAAAATGTTCTACATTAAGATTTAAGGTTGATCAAACATGATCATCATCATCGAAATAATTTAAATACCTGTGCCAATGTCCTTTTTCGTTTATAAATTCATTTACAATTAGCGTGCTAATAATGTATATTATATTTATGGAGTTGATTTATATTATATACTTATTTCTTCATCTTTTGTTTTTTTTTTTTTTTTGCTCTTTTAGATGCTCGAAGCTGTGTTACCTGTGACAAAGTGTTAGCCGAACTCGAAAAAATCGACGATGACACCGATTCATTCGGTGTTGATTTCGTTAAAATCAACGATAAACGTCTAGCTAAACAATACGGTATTAAGAATTTCCCAGCACTAACATATTTCAGGTAATAAAACAACGTTGACACCTGGTCAACAATCTAAAACACTCATCCTAATACAAATCAAAACTCTTACTCCTCCTTCAAATAGGGAAAAAGAACCGATTATCTATGATGGTGATCTTATGGATGAAGAAGGCGTTTTGGATTTCTTAACATCATTAGAGGCCATGGACTTACCAGATCGTATTGAAGAAGTTAATGCAAAAATCTTGTTGAAAATTATCGAAGATACAGATTTTGTAGCAGTATTATTCTGTAAGTAGACAAAAAAATATTTGTTTATTTTCTTTTCAATTTTATTTCAATGAATAAATAGAGCAACTTAAAGAGGATTTAAAAAAAAACAAAAAATCATGTAAAAAGGAAGGGATTATATTGTATTTAAAATGCAGTTGCAGTTTTTTTTTTCGATAATAACTTAAAAAACAAAATCAAAGTAGAATAGAAATGTGACTAAAAACCTTTTAGCAACAAACACTGCTACTTAACGTAGATGAGTAGTTTCAGAAAATAAGCAAACAAATACAACAATATACAAAATATTAAACATTTGCAAGACATTTGATATTAGAAACATTTAGCATCTAACAGTAGTAGTTGTGACTAACTTTTTTTTTTTGTTCTTGTTAATATAATAAACAAAAAGAAACTTCTGTAAAAAAATATTCAAAATCATGAAAAAATAAAAAATATATGTGAGCAACTATGACATAGAGTGTGTTCAAATTTATACTTAATTAAAATTTTGAATTTATTTTCAAAAAACAAACAAACAATCGTTTATACATGCATGGGTAAACAGGTCCTGATCATGCCACCTGTCCACCTAGGGTTATGGGTAAGTTTAGTAAAAAAAAAAAAAAAAACAAATCAGTCTATAGACATTTTTGCCCAACTCCCTTCTGCTAAATCTGATATTTCAATTATCCCAACTTAAAACCTGTCCAGTTCTTCTAGAAAATAAAACCTTGATTGAAATATCTAAATACCCACTTCTATCAAAATTATATAAAAATTTCCTCTCTCTCACTGTTGTGTATAGTAAAATGATCATTATCTTCCCCTTTGGTTTAGTTCATTACTAACAAATCATGGCTTTAATAATATCTCCCTATAGCTTTAAAAACTATTCTCTCTGTACTCTTTCTCTCGATGTCTCTCTTTTAATACCTCTTCTCATTCTGTGGCATGTACAAGTATGTATATTTTTTTTTTAAATACACAATTTTTACAAAATTTCTAACCAAAATATAAATAGATTTAAACAATGTAACAGTATTAGCTCTTTTCTTAGAGAAAATTCGAAATATACTAATTTTTAGTATGTGCGAACAAAAAAAAAGAAAAAAGTCTTAAAAGAAAACTGGTCATTTTAGTAATGTCTCAAGTTTTGACCCAATGATGTTTTTTCTTCGAACAAATGTAAAAATGTAGTAAAACATGTACATTATTAAAATAATACAACAAAAACAATAAAAATCAAATACTAGATATTTATAGAATTGACCATAGCAACAACAATATTAAGTATAGACTAAAGTGTTAGTTTGTATTATTAGAAAGGTAGATATAAAATTCAAAATAATACAAAAATGCAGTACAAATACACTCATTTTTCGTTTTAAATGAAGTTTGTGCCAAATGCTTTTAAAAATCCACACTTAAAATATTTCATTCGTAAAGATCGCTGTAAATGTAATTCAAAACAAATGAAATATCACTTGAAAACAGGACTACTGACATTTCATTAAATTCAACTTGGATTTTCTTTTGTTTCTGACAGCTAATAAAATGAACCACAAATTACGTCAAAACAACTAACAAAATTTATTACATTCAGTTCAATTTAAAAAAAAAAAAAAACTACTGCATAAATTGAATTTTACGAATTTTCAGTATTTTCTGTTGTTCGTTTTCTTAATGACTTACGATTGTAGTTAAAATATACATTTCTTCTACAAATGAATGTTATTTTAATTTAAAACAATAAAACTGAAATACTACTTGAATAGCTAATAAATTTTGACTACAGAAGTACCCTGAGTGTATAACTCAGTGCTACACGTTCAATATATATTGACCGCGATCCAGTATCGCGATATTTATTGAACGTGTAGCATGCAGTATTGATGGATCACGATCCATATTGCAGAATAGCCTAATATTTAGAAATCCAGATCACGGATCACGCGATAAATATTGAACGTGTAGCATAGTTTGTGATATCAATTCGCGATACAATAGTAAAAAGTGAAAGAATAAAGAAAATAAAACAAACAAAAAATAAAATACGCAGTGGAAATAAAAAAGGTAAAACATTTCATCATGTTTTTCTTCAATGAAGAAGCACAAGCAAAATAGCTAAACAGGCTTTCTTTTTTTGGTTTTCTCGGGCCATTTTTTAATAAACGACCAGCACAGCATAAAAATAATGTAAATACTGACGCGATAAATATTGAACGATCCATCAATCCATTAAAATGAATCGCAATCCAAACATCACAATATATATTGAACGTGTAGCACTGCCCAAACGGTGTTTGATGCACGTTTGAAAATTGTTCAGTAATTTTGATTTGTACGTACACAAGGGTTAATTTCAATGTTTTCATTTTAATAAATCGTGCAGTGTTATTTAACGTTTTAGTAATTGGGGCTAATTTTAACTTCCAATGCATATGATGGTTAATTTTTATATTTTTCTTTTCTTCGGAGAATTTTTTAGGTCAAATTTTTATCAAAATCCGCAAAAACTAAAAACAAATCGTTATATTTTCATGAAAACCACAAAATATAAACAAATTAGCGTTTTAACCTCGGCGAGAAAGTACTTTGACGGATTATTGACAAATTTTCCAAATAGAATCCGTAGGATTTGGGACATAATGCTCAGAATTGCATTTACCGGAACCGGAAGGAGCAGTAAACAAATATTACCGAAAAAATCAAATTATTGTCAAAAATGTAATTTTATATTTACCATTTCTTATATCGCTAAATGAAATGGTAAATATTTTTAAGGTTTGCCAGTTTCGCAAACTTCAATTTTTTATTTTTGTTTAACAAAATTTTTAACAAAAAAAAAATTGATACTTAAGTTTTCAAAATGATTTAGAAGAAAAATATAATTTTTGTTATACCTAAGAACGAATTAGAGTAAACCTAGAGGCATAAACTCATATACAGGGCGGCCCAAAAACATTTACCCGATGTTGTTTTACAATAGCCGCTTTTTCTAATCACTTGGATTTAATAAATCCAAAAAGTAGTTCTAAAAGTGCTCAACAGAATAGAATTTTCTGTCCGACACTTCTTTCACCCTAATTTTTAATACCGAATTCGATGATGAAGGATTTTACTTTAACTTTAAAGTTTTAATTATATTTTATATAAAACAGCGATAAACAATCTGCCTTGTCAGTTTTATCACTGCAATTTATATTTTTACACAATTGAAATATTCCACTGCAATATTTAATATTCACTAATTGGATTTAATTAAATTACTTACAGTAGAATGAAAAATTGCCATTTCTGTTTCAGCTATTTCTCCATGTCCAAGATGGAAAATATGTATTTGCTGAGGTGTAGTTTTTTTTCTAAACATATTTAAAAAAAAAAAATTTAATAAAAACCTTTTATTTGTTAGTTTTTAAATTTTTTGTTTCTATTTTAAATTTCATTCATATATGTTTTTCTGGCATTAAATTAATATGCTGTTTCATATATTTTTGCTTTTATTGTGGATTTATTAAATGCAGCTTTTTTTTGGATTTAATAAATCCAGTTTTTGTATGAAAAATTCTAAATCCAGGTGATTAAAAACAACGCTAAATATCTTTAGAATAAAATGACATAATTTAAAAAAAAATTTAATGTTTATTTGGACCTTTAATTTTTGAAGATTATATCGGTCAAGTTGGCACCGCCGTTGTTGATGATCATTTGGGTGCTTTTTTCCATCGTTTTGGGGAGAACTGCGGGCAATGAGATGGCACTGTTGTCTGATATTCACTTTGAGTGTTTAAGTGTTCGATTTTTGGAAATTTTTCGCAAATTAAATTTTCTTCTTTTTTCTTTATCCAGAAAATGATTTTTAGAATTCTAAAAGTATTTATGTTGAAAAAAAGTTAAAAAAACTGTACTTTGTGTGGACAAATCCAAAGTGCTAAAAATCTGATCTTATCAAATGAAATATGTGTTAAAAAGTATTTAGCATATTTTTCTAAAAAAAAATATGCAATTTTTGAACTCAATCTGCTGCATCTAGTAGAAAATATACTAACATGACAACACTGGTAGCAACTGCTTTTTTCTTTGTTTTATTTTAATTCAATGAAGTTGAAGATTACTTCCTATAAATTGAACTTTCATTGTTTATTTTCTCTTTTATAGGTACCTACTTCACACAGAACCCAAAACTAGTACACTGAGAGAATTATCTGCATGGTATTAATGAATTTTTGCATTAAACCAATGAAGTTTCACTGGAACTCGTCCATTGAAACTTTTCATTGAATTAATGAAGTTATTCATAAAATGTTGTAAAAACTTTCATTTTATTTATTAAAACTTTCATACACTCAATGAAAAAGTTTCATCAAAACTAGATTCATAAAATATATGAAGCTTTTTCATCAAATTTAAGAAATTTTTCATTTGGTTTGTGAAGAAAACTCATTAGTTTACTGAAAAATTTCATTAAAACTCGTCCACCAAAATTCCCTCTGTGTACTTTTAGTTTTTTTTTTCAGTTTTCTGTTTAAAATTTATATGGAAGTTGACATTCGAAAACTGAACAAATTGGAACCCATTACTAATCTAAATATTTTTTTAGACGTGATAATAACTCGATCTATTACTGTATTATACAATAATCAACATGAAACAACATGCCAATCTTTATATTTGGTTTTAAGTTTTTTTTTTTTTATTATTCTTTTTGTTGGTTACACGCAGTAGTCCATAGTAAATTCAGACAGATGAAAAAAAAAACTATATTTACTTTTCTTAAATATATTTAATCTTTAGACGACAGTCGTCGTACACAAATTTAAATAACTGAACGCGAAAAAAAATAAAACCTATTGAAAGGAAATAACAACCAAATAGCGTCTGGGCTCATAGCCAGATTTTCAGATGATTTTCTTGGTTCTGTCTTTTGTATATTTTATTTTAACTAAATGTACGTAAATATCCAATTTTTTTTGCCCCTGTGTAGATTTTCAAAAAATTGAAAGTAGCGATTTTTTTTGCAGCCGGTGCGTCAATATTAGCAGAAGTACAACAAAAAAAAATTTATTTTATCTTTCTTTGCAATAATTTTAAATAAAATAAATGAATGTATTAACAAATTGTTTAGTTTTAAAATTAAAATAAAATTAGAAAATGAAGACATACATTTGTTACATTACGACAGACGGCAACAGCAAAAAAAAAACAGACAAGCGAGGAAAAATTAAATAATATATTAAACAAAGTTCAACAATAGTGTATTTGGCAAAATAAATTTATAAATATGTCACAGATGTTATGTGGTTTTTCTTTTTAAAATACAACTGGCGCCCCCACAATAAAACAAAAATCCCTGAGAAAAAGTCATGTAATTGTTATATCGGAGGATTGATAATACACACCGTCACCTAAAATGCAAAAGGGAGTAACAACACTTTTAATTTTTTTACAGGAGAAGCAAAAAAAACATTGTAGAATTAAAGATATTTTAGATTTCAAGAATATATTTTCTTCTCTTTTGTAAAACACGACTAAAGACTTATTTTTATATACATATAAGTAGAATATGTTATTTAGTCTAGTGCATTATAATCAATCAAAAACTTTATTTTGAATTTTTATTTTGTTGTTACGCCCTTTAACATTTTAGGTGTCGATACATTGTATGAAGTAATTATGTATGTACCCTACAGGAAATTTTTAACAAACTGTCACCGAATTGGCCCCTTTATATGAAATTGACTGGTCACTTTTACATGGCGTTGTCTTAGGAGAGGGAAATTGACCCCTTGTCACAAGGCTGACAGTTTGTTAAAATTTCCCGTAGGGTAATTATGAAGTAAAAGATGGCCCGTTTCAATAATTTCAATTTAACCTAAACTTAACCACCCATGTGAAAATCGAAATATATATGAACATACATGATAATACACTGGCTCGTATATGATCATGCATGGGCATACATAGTCATATACGTCCATGCATAGTTCAATATATCATCATACATGATCTCATATATTTCCATATACCTTTGGATCCCAAATTTGAAGGTATATGCAGGTATATGCCCATATATGATCATATATGAGCATTTGTGAATCATGTATTTCGATTTTCACATGGGCAGTCACAAATGTAATGACTTTATTAAAATTGCAACTCAAACCTTATACGGGATTCACACATACTCGTACGTGCACATTAGACCGTACCTCAAAAAAAAGTTCGCCGTACACCGCCCAATCTAAATTATTTTTGCAAAAAGGTTTAAAAAAAAATTTTGTTGTTCCCGAACTTAGGGGTCGCCATTTTACATTTTTGTTATCTTTGGCATTTACTGTCGGATCTTAAAGTATGATACATCGATTTTTTCTCTCGAGGGGACCAATTTTTTGCTCTAAGGGCCATTGACCTCAAGTATCCCGTTCTAGTATTTACCCACCAGATCTCAGTTACTACCACCCTGATGTCAGAAAATTAAAGTTCGCAAAAATCATTAAACTTTTGCTAAGGAAGTTTTTCGATAACTCCAGCAGAATTTTTTTTTTTTGCCTTTATAGCAAAACATTGGTTTCCCCGAGACAAAAAAAAATTGATATATCACACTTTAAGATCCGATTGTAAATGCCGAAGATATAACGAAAAATTAAAAAAGGCAACCACTACGTTCGGCAAAACAAAACCGAAAATTTCCTTGCAAAAATACTTTATATTCGAAGGTGTCAAAATAGCCCTGAAGTCATCCCTTAACTAACTTCGTATATGATTAAACTTCATCATTTGATAAAATTATTGATACACTTAAGAAATTTGCCAATTTTTTTATAGTTCTAGGTTTTCAGAAAAATTAATTTGAAAATTCACCAAAAAATGAAGGTGACGTGCCGTATCGGCCCTGAAGTTTAAACTATGATTTGCAAGGGGAAAATTACTTTTTTGGCTTTATTGAAAATACTGGCTCTTAAATAACCGTATTTCGCCAAAATATCAATAGAATCATAATCTAGAATCTAGGGGTGGCAAAACTTTTTTCTCTGCGTGCCAGAAACGGATAAAATTTTTTTGTAAAAATTTCTCGCGTTCAACCTTAATTTTAGTTGTCTTTTAGTTTAGTTTAGTTTAGTTTATTTATTGTTTCAATAGCTATCACAACAAGAATAAATCTTATAAATTATAGTGATAGCAAATCAAATTTTCATATTAATATTAGTCATTCAATAACATTTATAATTAAATTAAAATTTAAAAGTAAACATAGTTAAATATAAATTCAAAATAAACATAAAACATAATAAAATAAATATATTTAATTAATTTTAAACAAAGTTAAAGTAATTTAAAAGTAATTTTTTTTACAAATTTTTAAAATTTGGAATATTTCTCTTAAAAATAACATAGCAGATGCACATATTTATCAGAGCTACGGATAACCCGCATGTAATAATCTTCAAAGGGAAAAATTAAATAACATCCAAGAAATGACGTAAAAATATTTGACGGTTATTTAATTTTTGGGGGTTTATTTAGTCTTTAAATATTAAGATTATTTCATTGTGAAAAAATTCCCAATGAAATAAAATTAAAACAGTTTGAACATTATTGCCTTATCATTTTTTTGGTTATTTCCTTTTGTTAAAACAAAGTTAAATTATTGGGCGCCAAAACTTATTTAAGTACCTAAGAAACTAGCTGAAAAATGTGCTTCGGCCAAAAATTTGATTTTGTTAAAATAACTGACGCGGTTTTTATCATCATAATAATGAATAAAAAGCGAATATTATGGATTTGAACAGAGACATTTCTATTTCAGATGAAATGGCTCTGCGAAACACGATCAAAACACAATTTCAAATTCCAACAAAGGGGGTTATTTCATTATGAAACATATTTTCAGCCTTTATTTCATTGAGGGTTATTTCGTAGCACCTATGTTCCCTTTTAAAAAATACTTAATTTTTTAAATCCAATTTTATTACAACTTGTTTTCCATTTTTCTGCAATTTTCTGGTACTTTTTATTTCTCCGATTATGAGGCTTTTTCTCATCGAAACATTTAAACTTCTTTCAAACTAAAATTATAGAAATTTTCCTAGAATTTTCTGGTAATCGAATTTGCGAGTCTGTATTAGCCATATTTTTTTTTTTTTTTTTTTTTTTTTAACATAACATATTTTATTTAAACAAAAAGTGCTGACAATACCGAGTTTTATTCATTTTAAAAGACGATTTACAAGCTCTATGAAAAATTTCACCATTATGGAGTTAAATCACACATTTTTGTAGCGAAATTTATCATTTAACTGAATTTTTTGCTGGTCTTCTAAGAGTTTAAATTTTTTGAAAATAACCAACAAAACGTCGCCACCTAAAATCCACTCTACTGGCATGCGTGTCATAGTTTTGCCAGCCCTGAAATGCAATGCATAAAAATCCAAAATCGGTTGGAAAATATAAGTAATTGCAATTTGCCCAGACCGTTGTCGGGTTAAAAAGAGCTAAATTATGAAAATCGTAAAGAAATAATTTTTTTTTTTTTTTTTCAAAAACTTACAATGTTATACTCTAGTTTCATTTCCAATATTCATAAATATTCAGATATAAATTTTTGTCTTTCTTGGATTATGCTAACCTGGTCCCAGGTATGGGCAAAGATGGTTTTTTTTATAAATTTGCAAAACTCTAATTTTAAGTTTTTTAAAATTTTGTTCAACAAAATATTAAAAAACTGGTCAACGCATAAAGTTTTTTTAAATACACCTCAGAGAATAATTCTACTGTAAATTACACATATCCCTCTTTTCACTTAACAGTGACGGTGTTTTAAATTTTAAAATTTTAGAGAAAAGTGTGATTTTGGCCAATAATTTACATAGGCCATATTTCGAATAACGAATAATTCGAATAATTTAATACGATTAATCGATTAATCGAAATTGGTAAAAAATTAATAAAATATTTAAAAAATATATAATATTTATTAAAGTAATAATGGGATTTTATTAAAACTTATTAAACAAAAACATCTTAAATATCAAAGAAAAAACAAAAAAATTCAACAGTTTGCTTTGTCATCTTCCAAAGTAGTGAGCACTCTGCATTCATAATATATTTTAGCAAAGGATATTATCACAAACCATAGAATTCGAACTAATAAATGGCAAATTAAAAGAAAAATAAACATATTCAGGTGTTTTTAATTTGAAAAGTAAAACAAAGAAATTTACAAACAAGTTGTTAACAAGATTATAGTCAAAATTAGTATTTATGAGTTCTAAATAATGTTTAATGAGAACTAAATAACCTCTTATACGTATGAGCTTTTCAGAGCGCAATTCAGCTAACTCTGCTAGAAACAAATTTGTTAAAATTAATCGCAATTTTTTTTTTTAATTCCCTGCGAAATAGTTGCTAAAATCAAATAAAGGGATGGAGGGACGTAAACGTGGAGGGAAAATGAATTCTCAATAGAATGTCTCTCTACATTTAGGTGTTTTATGTGTTGAATGCATACGAAATATATACAAATTAATCTACGAGTTGTTCTATCCTTTTACTCATTGCAGATATTATAGAGCGCTATGTATAATATAAGAACGTCTGGCTAATTTTTATAAAATGATAAATTTAAAGAAAGGTCTGCGGTGTGTTTCTCCCCGATTTGGATAAAATTTGAATATATTACAGAGAGGACATAAGTAATAAAAATTTTGATAAAATATGATCTCAATTATAGAATTTTTTATTTTTATGAATTTTAGAAGAGTTTCCGAAACTCTTTTTGTTCTTTTTTTAAATAAAATTATTAAAAATACAACAAATGTATGTATATTATTTTACATAACATTTTTTCGATTAATCGATTAATTTTGAAATTTTATTCGATTAATCGGTTAAGAAAAAAACCCGAATAATTATTTGAATGATTAATCGATTAAATTAAAATGTCGATTACCTGAATACCCTAGTGTTTACATTGTAAAACTTCGATAATATTAACCCTTTTTTACCAAGGTCAAAGGTAAATTTTTTTTAAATTTCGATTTGTCCTGAAAAAATATCAAAACATTCTTGCGGAATTTGGTGAAAATTGTCCAAATAACTCTGTTAACACCAAATTTAATATATAGTAATGAAAAATTAGAAATTAACCCTTATAACACATGGGGTCAAAATGACACCAAATTTTTTAAATGAAAAAAAGTGCCATTTGACTTAAAAATCGACATAAAAACCTTTAATCCATCCGGAATCCATTGTCAGAACACAGTAATTTTTTTTTCGTGTTGTACTATATTGTTGCAAAATCGTAATTTTCAGCGATATAAGTACGTAAATAAACAAATTGGTAAGCTTGTACAACGAGCATATAATTTAAAAGGGGTACCAGCTCTCATTGATACAAGCCAGGCGGTTTTCATCGCCTCTTTCGAACGTTAACATTTTGTATCGAAAAATGTTAGCCTTTGCAGACATGTGTAATTCTTATAGCAACATTTTTCGACACAAATTAAGAAGAGAGTGATTTAACAGAGGTAGGAAGAGTAGGTATCTCTTTTAAATTATATGCTCGTTGCTTGTATATTTGTTACATGTCTGAGGTGGTCCTGGTAGGCCTGTAGGGTTAGTGGTCAAAACTTAAGCTCGAAATTAATGTTGCTGTCTAACATTTCATGCCAATTTGATCAGCCAGTAAGAAAGGCCTACACTATTTCTAAAATATTTTAATTCTGCCCCACTGTTCACAATTATTTTTTTTTTTTTTGTTGTGAGTCGAATAGACATTTCAAAAACTATTTTTCATTGCTATAACAAAAATGTAAATGCAGGTTTTTATATAGTATTTCAATTGTATCGTATGTTGTTCTTTTTTTTTTATTCATTTCAATTAAATTGTCTTAACAAATCTATTGAAAATCAATAAATTTTTTGTTATAAGATTTTGTAATAAAAACATCTTGTTTTAAATTTTACACAAAAAAAAAAAAAACAAAAAACAAAATGTAACTTAAATAAATAAATACACATACAAATTAGTATTCGTTTTTTATAAAGAAAGACAAGGAAATTTTGTTGAAATGTATTAAAAAGAAAAACAACCGTCCATAAGATTTTTAGATTTTAGAAAAATGATTGTTGTTGCTATTATGTATATAAATCTTGCCACCTACAATTGTTGTTAAAAATAGAAAAATCACACAGAACAGATTTTGAATACTGTAATACTGCTGAATACACAGAGATGTATTGTACAACAAAAACTCACACACACACATCCACAGTATGCAATAACAAATACATGAAAAATGTGGCCAAATGATTATATATCTTGTCTTTAGATATTTAAAATAAATAAATAAAATTTAATGAAAAATATATTTTCAAACAATAAAAAAGCCAAGGGTTTTAAAAAAATTATAACACACTTCATATACAATATGGTTATGAATATTATACAGAATTCCGGTGTTAGGAAGTTATTATTAGAGAAGTCTCCGGAAGTTACAAATAAGTAAATAAGAAAACTATTTTTTTGATGTTTGTTTAAACACAAAAGAATATTTATGGGTCAAGTACCTTAATATGTTTGTACATTTTATAAGCTATACTATAAATCATTTCAAATATTAAACCATTAAATTTGAAAATGGTCTGAGTCCACTATATGTTAAAAGGATAAAGGTTTTGCATTTCACCGTTTTGAAAACTGTAAATGGCAACCTTCGTAGAATGCTTCTCGTCAGGGGACGTTAAATTAATTTATCTTGAGTAAAAAAGTTTAGATATAACCAAATCATTTTTTATATAGGTAATTGTGAATACTTTTATGTGGAACCATATGAAGCCATTATTAAGGTGGGATAATTTAAAAAAAGTTTTACAAATTTTCTGTACATTAAAACAATAATCAAAGTTCGTATTATTTAAATAGTAAATTACCTTTTATCATTTTACCACTTGCAATGGGTTAAATTTAAAAAATCATGCTATTTTGCAACGATAGCACTAAAACTATAAATTCCTTCAATATGAATGTTAGTTCTATAAATATAAATCAATTAAATTTAACAAATGTATTCCTGCTCTCGGCTTAGAATCGATTTTTTAATTTTAGCAATCCAAGTTTAAGAAACAAAATTTATTAAACTATCTTTTATTGAATGTTTTTTAGTTTGACTCTAGATCATAAATTAATATCACTTTCTGTTTAAATTATTTTCAAATTAAAGAAAGACGATACAATTTTCACAACTAAATTACAAAGAATAAAAATTTGAAAGAATTCGATAAGGCCATCAAGACAGAATACGTATTTTCGGCTTTCGCTACAAAGCCATCATCAGTGTCATTTGCCTTGAATGGGTTAATAATTGATGAAATTTGAAAGCAAATCGAATATGTTATTTGTACTTTTATTAGTAATTTTTGCACAGAAAAAAAAAAAAAATAGAATCAAGCAGAAGGAATATTAAATTAAATAGAAACAGCTTTGAAATCAAACTAGCAATGCGTTCCCTTCGGTCGTAGTAAGATTAGCATATGTGATAGAGGAGAAAAAAATGTAATATATATGCGTATTTTGTTAGCGGCCCAATCTTATATTTAGGGGTTAAAATGTGGGGTCGAAAAGGACACAATTTCTTTTTTTGTAATTTATTTCCTGTAATTTCTAATGAATACTTTTTTGCAGACGCATTTACCGGTGTAAAAACATTTTCAACTTTTTTGGTTAGTCAATTATTATTTTTGTCGAATAGAGCATTTTCAAGGGAAATTGTTGTAGGATTTAGCTCAAATTTACATATAATAATTCCTATATTTGGATTTAATCGAGGGGGTGTCTGAGCTTTTTGCGATATTCGTTATTTTTCGGCCTTGATACGACTTTTCCATATCGGATTTTTACCAATATTTTTGAAATATTTCAAATAAGTGGCAACCCTGCGTCCACAATATGGGCAATATGAAAAATGGTCTAAAAAGCAAAATAAAGACAACCCAAAAACACGAAAAAAAATGCTTAAAAATAAAATGAAAAATTACCCAAAATTAAAAAAAAAAAAAAAAAGAAACTAACTTTTACCAACAACAAAAGAAAGATTTCTCAAAGGCCATATTTTCAAAAATCAGCAAATTGAAAAAATAAAAGATTTTTTAACATTTTTAAATATCTGTATGGTATCTTGAACAACTGTTGTACATTTTGCCAAATTTTCGCGTAATTTTAAGATAAACTCACTGCAAAATACGAAATAATTATTAGTATAATCATTTTTATCATAATATGATGCTGACGGGACATATTATGATCATTGAGGATGATTTTATGATCATTAGATATCATGTTATGCTCATAATATGATTAGTTGATATTTAGAATCACTACATGATGTCTTAAACCACATTTTTTCTCTGTATAATTGACAAATGTTTTATTTATTATTTTTTTTTTTTAAGTTTAAAGTGGCGCATAGATTTTCAATATTTTTGATCAATTTTTGATTGCTTAATTGAAAGTGTTTCAATAAAGTTGAAAAATTCATTTCATATTATTGAAAAGTGTGTAGCCAATATCTAATTGGACCAGCTAGATATTACAGCAGATTTTGGAGAATATCAAATTGGATATGATTTTTTACTCGGAAATACAAGAATTGCGTTAAAGTTTCAGCGATTTTAAAAGCTTTAACAAAAAGATTTTAAACCAATGAATATTATGAACACCTTCTCTAGTCAATTTTTTTTTTAAATAACTTTTCACAAGAGACTTTTTATACACATTTTTTATGAGTGTATAATAAGTAAACATGAAATCTACTGTGTATGCATGAATGTGTGGGTTGATATTCATATTTTTTTTTGCCGTTTGTTAGCATTGACACTCATTTTTTTTCTAAACGATTTTTACGTGTGAAATATGTAATTCATCACAATATTATTATTTAAAAAAAATTGATATTTCTGTTTAAAACAACAACAAAAATCGAAAAATCAAGGTTACAATCTTGAATAAACCTCCAAAAAAAAAAAAAAATCATGAAGTATTATGAAAAGCAAAGTAAATTCAATGATGCACAACAACAATGAAATAATTAAAATTTTTATAAAACTAATAAAAATTATAAATGCATTTTTATATAGCTTTTTGTATAAATTTTTCAAGGATTACTCACTACTAACCCATTTAAATATACCTCACTCATTAAAAAAAAAAACACAGTACCTTAAAAGAATAATTTCCTTAAAACAATTTTCAAATACTCTCAGCAAGAAAAGGAGTCATTTAAAGTTTACAACTTTTTATGGAGTACTTAGTTACTACATAAGCCGATCTCTCACTTTAATAAAGTTCTTTTCATATACACTCACAAAAAAAAATATACTTCCGATACAAAAATTTAATTTTTTCATATAATTTAACTTTAAAAAATTGACAGCCTCGAACATTTTGTTAGAGACTGTAAACAGCTCTTAAAAGAGCACATTAGCAATTGTTATTATTTCTAGTCTCACCAAAAAAAAGAGATGCCAAAGAAGTAGAAAAAGCACAAGAATTAATGATTTAGATGTACCTCTTTTTTAACAGAAATACTAATGATTTTAACATTGAGTTATCATAGGGGAGGAGTACTCCCACTTTCAAATTTTTTCATCAAAAAAGTTTAAAAAAAATTCTTCACAAAAAAAATTATATTTTTTTTATTAAAAAAAATATATATATATATTGCCGCCCCCGGGTATCGAACTTGCGACCTCATGATTGCTAGGCTAGCTCTCTACCGCTGAGCTATTCTTTGATATAAATGTTGCCAAAGAGAACACCACATTGTCATTGCGAGATATTGTGGTTTATTCTCTTCAATAAAAGTACTTTTTAAACAAGTACAAAAGGTGCACTACACTCCTTTGTAAGTGTGATTCCTTTCTAAAAATAGATTTTGTTGAAAGCCAGAAGAATAATATAAATAAAAGACCATTTAAAAAATGTTCAACATTTCGAAAACTAAGAGAGATAGATTAAAAAGAACAAAATGTTTGCTTTCCACAGCACTTGCCATTGGGTCCATCAATTTAACTCAAAACAAAAACTTTTTATTATTTCGTTCTAAAAAAAAGTATTAATTCTTTGAAGCTCTTCTAAAAATATTACTATTTTTATTGTTAAAATTTTTATTATTAAGAATGTACATGAATTTTATGAACATTATTATTGCTACAGACAATAATCATAAAATGACTAATTTAATAAATGTTTTGTTTTCTATATTCAAATTAATTCGTTTACAAACTCATATGCACACATAAATTTATACCGATTTTACTGCAATAAGAATAGATTTTTTTTTTTGTTTTATTGAAAAATATCTTTTAACAAATAGAAATTCATAAAAAAAAATTACATACAACAAATTCATTTTATAAGTGGCATTAAGCCAAATCTACTTGAGATCAACAAACGATAAAATCAAAGAAAAGAAACACACAAAAAAAATGGTCAAAAATAAATTAGAAACAAACCTACAAGTTCACATTGATGAATATATTGGACACATATTGAAAGGCGTCTAAATACTAAAAGAAGAAGAAGAAAACCCTAAACTAAACCATGTGAATAATATTTGCACACCACTACCAACACACATACACACACACACACACACACATACTTATACAGAGAAGTATAACAACATTAACTGTTTGTTTAATTGTTTTACAAAATCTATTTTGATTATCAAATTTAAAAAAAAAAACAATTTAGTAAATAGTTTTCAAAAGAAAATTGCGATAAAATTATATATGCTCGTTACAACATGTGTTGAAAATGCATAAGCGAATGTATGGTTTTAGTATATTTAGTGGTGAATTTTAGAAAACATCTGCTTTTCTATGACAGATGCATTTTGAATGAAAGCTTTGACAAGAGCTTTAGCTGCAAATCAGCTGTAAATTCTGAAAGTATGATCTTCAAAGCTTTTTGTGACACTTTTAAATTCTCTTCTGTGTTAGAGATTCTCATTTAAGAAACTCACCACGAGCATTAGTGTCATAAAATTTCAGTTTTTAGTTGGAAAAATATTTTAAACTGGATAATAACTATAATATTATGATTTGTTTATTCTATAATTAAACATTAAATCTTATTTGTAGAATAATTTAAAAATTTTAAAGAAACTCTGGGAAGACAATTTCCAAACCCTAAAAAGGTTTGCACTTTCACCAGACCATTATAAACGTATTGCAGAAATTATCAAATGTATTTCACAAATTATTCCTTATAAACTATGAAATACAATCAAAAATTTCTGAAATACGTTTGATTAACAAGTTTGATTTGATTCATCTGAAAAACAAGTGAAAATGGTGCTGGTACAGTAAAACATTACATTTTGACTTTCAGGATCACTTCTGGAACATGATCCATGCAACCTGTGGTAAAAGAATACGTTATGTAATAGTTCTGGAAATTTTGCTGGGTACCAATTTGTAACTGGATCTAATTAATTCAATAAGAGGGAACTAACAATCCAACCTATATTTCATCAATGAAAAACATTTGTTTTTTTTTATAATTATAAATAATTCAGGTCTTAACCAACTGATACACTGCTATTGACAAAGAGTAACTGTAGAACTGGTTTCGAGAGTGTAACATCAGTACCAGTTTTGTTCCCTAAATTTCGTACTTAAATTGCAATTTTTAAACTACTTCCTATGACGCCTCCATATTAAGTTCTAGCCGATTGTTACTCTACATAGATAATTCCAAGGCTTTTGATCGTGAGTTGCACAGGACATTAGTTTTAAAGCTTATTGCTATCGGTCTCGGTAATGAATTCTGTTGATATCTAAATCTTTAAATAAATAAAACTAAAATCAAATAAGAACATATATTGGTTTAATTTTTATTTTTAAATTTCAAAATAAAAATAGTTTTTTCGACCTTTAATTCTACAATGAAAAATTTATTTATTCTTATTTAAGGGAAATTATTTCCTTTCTATTAAAAAAATATAATAAGCACTTTTTTAAAAACTCTGCCATTTTCTCCATAAGGATATTCTCCTACCAAATACTTCACAGAGTTTTTGCTTTAGCAATATTCTACATCCTACATAGATCTCAAAATTGAGTGTATCCATCCTGTTGTATACATGGAGATCCTGTTGTATACATGGGGATAAACTAAGACCAACTTATATCTCAAAATTTGGAGGTCCAATCATAGATCTAAATGGGAGATCGAATTAGATCCCGCAATATATTTGAGGATTTGGTAATATCTAAATTTATCCGAAAAATGGCAGATCGACAAATGATTTTGCACATTAATAGCTGGTGGTAAATCGGGTAATTCTAAAGTATAAAAAGGAAATCACAAAAGCTCATATGATAACATACATAAATTTGTTGCATTATGTATGGTTTAATATACACTCCGAAATATTCTCAAAATTTAGTTGATAATGCATAATAAACCATATATATGTTAAATATAGTGAAAAATTGTTGATATGGACCCACGAAAGTGTTATATCTTAACTGACATTGGAATTATTATACCATACATCAGTATATATCTGATATGTTTATATGGCTTCATATATGCATACCCAGTCAGAAAAATACAAACGGGAAAGCGATGGCAAAGCACTTTAACAGGTGGTACAAGTACATCATTAGACAAAAGGACCGCCTGTTCAAAAAGCGCGGGAAAAGCACTGGAGAAAAGAACGTTGGCAAAACGCTGGGAAAACCAGTAAATAGGTGGTCTGGAAATATATTTTCCAAAATAAAATTAAAAAAAAGTTCATATGTATTTTGTTCGTCCTATCGGGGTTTGAACCCAGTTCATGAGATTGGCAGACGACAGCTCTACCCACTGACATATAATACTTGGTGGCTAAACACATAAATGAGTGATAACAGCTGGACAACAAAAAAAGTTGGTCTTAAAGGTGCTTTCACAATGTTAGAGTGACTCTACTCTGCAGCAGAGATTAAAATGTTAGCTGTTCACAATGCAGAGTAGAGTTACTTCAAAAAATATTTGACACTTAAATACTTACATTTTGTTTCGCGAATTTTTAGGCTTTAAGGTGCGTTTACAATGATGGAGTACTACAATCTGTAGCAAATTTAGTTCTTTTCTCTTTCTTACTAATACATTTTTGTATTTTGCTATCTTTTTTTATTCCTCTCCAGAGTCAAACTTGTTCTACTCTGGAGTGCGGTTTTGTTTCACTCTAGAGTTAACATTGATCTGTTAACCGTTTAACATGCCAAATACAGTTTAAAAAAACACATCACTAATTTGTTCACATCCCTAATTGTCAACAAATTAGAAAAAAAATATTTAGAAACGTAAAACCAACACAAAATATTTGTGTTGGGAATTTTAATATAAAATAAAAAATTATTTCAAAATATAAGCTGTCGTAATAAAGCCCGGAAATTCGCGAAACAAAATGTAAGTATTTAAGTGTCAAATATTTTTTGAAATAACTACTCTACATTGTGAACAGTTAACATTTCAATCTGTGCTGCAGAGTAGAGTCACTCTACCATTGTGAAAGCGCCTTTATTCCAGCTGCCGAAATTTTGAAATAATTTTGTATTTTATAATAAAATTTCCAATACAAATTTTTTGTGTACGTTTTATGTTTTTAATATTTTTTTTCTAATTTGTTGACAATTAGAGATGTGAACAAATTAGTGATGTGTTTTTTAAGGTATATTTGTCATGTTAAACAGTTAACAGATCAATGTTAACTCTAGAGTGCAGGAAATCCGTACTCCAGAGTCGAACAACTTTGACTCTGGAGTGGAATAAAAAAAGATAGCAAAATACAAAAATGTATTAGTATGAAATAGAAAACAACTAAATTTGCTACAGATTGGAGTACTCCATCATTGTAAACGCACCTTAAAGGAGCTTTTCCAGAAACAAAAAAAAAATGATTTAAAAAAAATTTTTTAAATTAAAAAAAATCGAAAAAAAAAATGTTTGCATTTAACCGGATTTGAACTCGGAACCTACTGACTACAAACCTTTTTTAATGAAGCGTCAGCATTTCTATAAAATCATTGCTCTACCAGTGAATTGACTTTTGTACCGCTGGCAATTTCTGACTAGGTAGCACTGGATAACCACTGGTTGCAAACCTTGGTTTAGCACTCTAAGCCCATCTTTGCCATAAACCACCGAAATTTTTATTATCTGACTGGGTAGATAACATTTCCAAATATATATTATATATGTTTATACTGTTAACAAACCCATGTGAAAATAGTATCCAAAACATTTAAAATATAAATTTTTTTTAAATTTCTTCAAGTTTGGCGCGTTTATTTTCTAATACTTTATTTGAAAACATATTTTTTTTTTATTTTTATTTGAAAGTACGTTTATTAGTGAGTACAACTAGAATATGCCTAATATTTTTTCATTCTTGCTTATTAACGAAGAAAAGAGTTAAATTTCAAGTGGCTGAAATTTTTTTTGAAGATCTCAAATTTTTATACACCGAGGCTTCTCTGTTATTTAGAATATACAGAAAATCAAGTCAAATGTCCACAGACACTTCTCCTTCTTACTTCCTTCCCATAATCCATATTCCTAATGTCAACAAAATGCACTAACCAAACAGGCGACAGCCATCCCCTGGTTCATCGTAAAAAAAATAAACACAAAAAATAATAAACTGTCTTCAAATTTGATTTCGTCTGGCACTGACAAACTAATCCTTAGGTTAATATGTGTATTAGAGTTCTTAGATTGTTCGTAATTATTTTGCTTTGTATAACAAACTTTGTAAATATTTATTTAATTAACCACTTAAAATAAGCATGTTGCATGTTAATGTATTTCAAAAGTACAATATTTATTCTGAATGTTTTATTATTTGATAGCGAATAAATTGATTGTAAAAAAAATTTTGAACCTAAACCTTTTAATGAAATGTATAAAAACCATAAAATTCTATGCCTAAATGTACGCCCGCTTAATCCAAAATACAACCCTGTTTGTTGACACAACATCACATATTGTTTATTAAATCTGCATTTTTCTTCTTCTTCGTCGACATCGTGACCGCAACAGATAAACCACAATGTCGTAAATGTTCAAAGGCATTACAAGAATTGGAAAATATTGATGATGAAGCCGATCAATTGGGCATTGGTTTTGTAAAGATACACGACGAAGCATTAGCTGAAGAATATAATCTTGGCAATTTACCAGCCTTGGTATATTATAGACATCAAACTCCGATTATATACGAAGGTAAATTGGATTGGATCACAAATACACACCACAAATATCCATCAATCCATCTACACTCCAGTCAAAGAAAACTCCCCCCACCCATATCGAAACACCTTGAACACAGATTTTTAATGTTTAAATTCTCTTCATTTCCAAACAAACCATAATTAGGTGAATTATCACGCGAAGAAGATGTATTAGAATGGTTGGTACAAAATAAATCCACTGGAGATGAAGATGATGTCATTGAAGATGTTACACCCAAGACCTTGTCCACCTTAATAAGCAATATAGATAATTTGGTAGTTTTGTTTTGTATGTTTAGTTCCTCGGAATTTTCCTACTCTTTACAAGATATTTTTGATTAATTATGGTAATTTTTAATAGATGATCATGGTAATGATGATTCAATGACCGTGTTAGAAGAGCTAGAACAAATTGACGACGACTGCGATAAATATGGCATACAATTTGTAAAGATTGATGATGCCAAGACCGCAGATGAATTCGGAATTGATTCGGTACGTGTTAAAGAAACCCAGAGTAGAAAACAAAGATCAATTGTTTCTTCATTTAAACTAATCAAAATTGAACTTGTTGTCCATGCAGATTCCAGCTATAGTTTATTTCGAAAAAGAAATTCCCAACATATACGATGGTGATCTTATGGATGAGGAAAAAATCTTACATTGGTTGGTCTCCCAGTTGGAACATGATGAAATTGAAGATGTTACCGATGAAATGCTCGATAAAATGGTTAAAGAGGGTCGTGTTTTGGCTGTACTATTCTGTAACTATTTTGATCTAATATTATCCAACTCAAATTGTCTACAATAAAATATTCTAATCTGATCTGCAGATGACAACAATGATGAAAAATCTGAAAAGGTATTGGAAGAATTGGAAAATATTGATGATGAATGCGATCAACTGGGAATAACATTTGTGAAAATCGATAATCCCGAGGAGGCCTTAGAATATGGCATCAATCAAGTTCCTAAACTTATATACTTTGAAAAAGGCATTCCAACCATTTACGAAGGCAATCTGGAGGACGAGCAGAAACTTTTGAAATGGCTAGACGAACAAACAAGTTCGGATCAAATTGAAGATATTACCGATGAAATGTTAGATTTGATTATTGAAAAAATGCCTCTTGTTGCAGTGCTGTTCTGTAAGTTTAAAGATGTGTTAAGAAAGCAAGAAATAGGGAAATTTATAGTGGTGTTTTAGGGTAGTATTTGAAAAATGAGAAATCGATGTTGTTAGTGTTTAAATTATCGGCAATATCGGTGTATAGAGGCTTTGCTTTTTGGCTTTTAATTTACTTATATTAACTTATGATGGTGTATATTTTCTTTATCTTTTAATATTTAATGTTGTAACATGTTGTTCAATTAAACACAAAAACTAACGAAATTTTAAAAGATCTATAATCATCTTTTAACAATCTTTTCAAAAAATCAAAAGTGGGAGATTTTACTATTGATAATATTGAGAACAAGTGAAGTTTTTTAACAACAACATAATAAAAATGCTGACATGACATGACCGCAGCGGACATTATCCCAATTCAGGGGATAACCGCCTAACTGAAAGTTGCTGCTATGATCGAAACATTTTCGGTTACTAAACCCAGAAGGATATAAGCCCAGAGAAAAAGGTTCAAAGTATTTTCGAAGTCGGTATTATGTTTACCTACTTCCTCGCTAGAAGTGGACCGACTTTGGTCGGGCTTAACGATCGGGCTTCGCTAACCAAAACTTTTTTATATATAAATACAATATTTTAAATTATATTTCATAATTCCAATAGAAATGGTTATAACCCCATTTCCGTAATTGGTATTATGACCGAAAGTTTCTGAACATAAATCCAAAGCCGGATATTGGGATAATGCCTGTTGGGGTAATTTCCGGACACCAATTATAATAAACTTTCAATTGCCGCATTTAGAAACATAGTAGGTTATGTTTCTAGCCTATTAAGTGTTTATGAGGTTTAAATGAGTCACACAATTGATTGGTAAAAAACAATCAGTTTTAGGATTTCCAAATTTAAATAGGTTACCTAAACTATTACTTGTCTATGTCGTATATATGCGCCATACAGTGATGCAATATATATCGAAGAAAAAAAAACCGAATTCTTCTAAACCGACTGGATTCAATTGTAACGAGTGGCAGTTAAAAGTACTATTATTCTCCCAGTCCAAAAACAAAGTGAATTAAATATGATCTTAGTTTAGAAATTTGAACTCCTACTATGTCACGCGTTCTATATGTACTCCCAATTCTGTAGCTAGCTCGGGAATTTAGGAATTTAACAGATTACATGTCAATACCGCCACGGATATTATTCCCCACTTCCGATTTGGGAATTATTGTTAAAATAGGGACTGTGACTAATGCTCTCATTCCTCATACGCATACTGTGTGATAGGTAGAATTGTAAAAGTATTGAGTATTTGCGTATTGAGTACTCAATACCGACCATTTTGTTCAGTACTCGATATGTAACCGTACCTACTCCATGCAATCAGAGTTGTATTTTTCTTTATATAAACATAATTTTGCCATAGAAACTATGAAAATACAACCCTCTTTTTTGGTATGAAAATTCGACCAGTTTTTTGTATAAATATAAAAATTATTGAGTAGTATCGAGTCAATCCTTGAAGAGTATTGAATAGTATCGAGTATTTAAAAGTATCGACATTTTACAACTCTACTAGCTGGGCTGCGGACGGCCTTGGGGGTTTTTTCAGTTTTCTTTTTATGTTCCGCTTTGCAAATGAAGGCTTTTCTGTGTAGCCGTCATTTGACTCATTTGACTGAAAGTAGGAGATCCTGTTAATCAATTCTAGACTCGTGTTACCTCAGCTGACTATATAAAAACAGTTGGAAGAATTTTGATTCACATATACATATATTTACTTTATTTCTAGAAATATTTAATAAATATTTTGTTTACAATTTAATAATTTCCCTTGAAATCGCCCCATTTTATCATAGACGACAAAGATCAAAAGAAATCTCAAAAGGTTTTGGCTGAATTGGAAAATATTGATGATGAATGCGATCAAAATGATGTTGCTTTTGTTAAAATCGATGACGATAACGAAGCCAGGGAATGGGGTATTGATGAAATACCTGCCATTGTGTTATTCGAACGTGGTATTCCTCATGTCTATGAAGGTGATTTGATGAAAGAAGATGAATTATTGGGTTGGTTGGTACATCAAAAACGTTATTCGGAAATTCCGGAAGTAACCGATGAAATGAAAGATAAATTAGTGGAAAATACTGAACATTTGGCGGTTATATTTTGTAAGTTAATTCATTGGATAAACTATTAAAACTTTCTTTAAATATATTCCCTTATAATTTTTTCTATCCGCAGATGACAAAGATGATAAACAAGATATACGCATTTTAAATGAATTGGAAAATATCGATGATGAATTGGAAAAGGAAGGAATTGTCATTGTTCGCATTGATAATGCGGCCGAAGCTAAGGAATATGGTTTGGATCATTTGCCTGCCTTGATCTATTTCGAAAATAAAATTCCCGCTTTGTATGAGGGCGATCTTATGAATGAAGATGAAGTCTTGGAATGGTTGATATTGCAAAAGAAAACTGCCACCATTGAAGAAGTGACCGACGAAATTCTAACCAATCTAATTAATGATCACGAATATGTTGTTGTCTTCTTTACCGGGCCCTGTGAACCAGGCGAGAAATGTGATCGAACTTTGAATGCTTTGGAAACAATCGACGATGAATTGGATGAAACTGGCATTATTTTTGTGACCACTGAAGACACTGGCATTGCTAAGAAACATAATATCAAGTCTTATCCACAATTGGTATTCTTTAGAAATCGTGATCCTTTGCACTTTACCGGTGATTTGGAAGATGAAGATGAGGTTTTATCTTGGATAACGGCTGATGAAACTTTGGAAATTCCCGGTAAAATTGAGGATGTCAATATCAAAATGCTGGATAAAATTTTAGCTGAAAATGAACATGTAGTTGTCTTCTTCTGTAAGTTTATTTTGAGCAGAAAAGCAGAAACTAGGATTTTAACAAAAATGTGTTTAATTTATGGTGAATTTCAGATGACGAAAGTGATAAGAAATCTTTAAAAATTTTAAATGAATTGGAAAATATCGATGATGAGTGTGAAGAAAAGAACATTGATTTTGTTAAAACGTCAGATGACGATGTTGCAAAGGAATACGATTTGGCCGGTCTACCAGCTTTAGCTTTCTATAGAAATAAATTCAGAACCATTTATACAGGTAAGTTAGGAACTATTTAGACTTTATTTTTCCCCCAATAGGGGCTCCAATTCGGAAATTGGAAATCACAAATCACTAAGGATGAAATTCCGCGAATTTTATAAATGTAAATACTTAAAGTATACTACACTGTTTATATTTTTGAAAAAGTTTCTGTAAAAAAAAAATACGTTAGTCTATTTTACACAGAGAGAGAGAGGGAGAGAGAGAGAGTTTCTAAAGAACTTTTTTCATTAAACTTATGAAGTTTTCTTCACAAAGTGAATGTAAGATTCCTAAATTTTATGAAAAAGCTTTAAAATGTCTGCTTTACTAGTACTAAAGGAGCTTTAGTCATAGCAGCAACAATAATATAGGGAAAAATAATAGCTTTGTGAAAAACATGTGATCTTCGTTGTAATATGAAACAAATAAGTAAAAATGTTTGAGTTTACTTCTCCAAGTGTTTTTCACTTTGAAGTTATATAAAAAAAAATTAAAATCTACATTATAACCTAGAGAGAGCCCCATAAAGGTAATCTGCACTTGAAAATTCAGTAATTGTCAACCATTGGTTCTAGGAAAGTTTTTTTTCATAAGTTTTTTCTTTATTTGTTATAAAATAAATTGTAAATTCTATTTGGAATTTGTAATATTTGATCTTAAAACCGAACAAAAATAACACTCATTATTAATTTAATGAAACGCTTCAGTGTACGAATTTCAGCGAAACTTCATTGAATTAATGTAGACATTAATTTTTGCCAAATTTACTAAAAGAAAATTTCAAAAGAGCCCTCTGGATTAAATTGCTACTTAAATTGCTAGAACTTCTGGATCCTGAAAAATTCTCATCCGTCCAAAGATCCCGTTTCTTTTATATATACATATAGAGAAATATTTGCACTTATTTTTAAAATTCAAAAACAAAATCCAGAATGCTGGCATATTAATTTAAATACGAAAAAGTTTAGTTTAACTAGAATCTTATTTACTTTAAAAGAATTAATACTTGATTGCAAAGTATTTTTAAGAAACTAACATGATATAATCAATGATTTAACAACGATTTTTTCTCTTTGTGTAGTAATAACTGGTTCTACTAGAATCGACTCAATAGATTCTTGGCTGGATAGTAGACTTTTAAAAAACCGAAGTTTAAAGCCAAAAAATTTGATTATGACTGCGCGAATTGGGACACATAGTATAAGATAAGATTAGTTATTGTTTCACGGGGTTTTCGCCGTCGTTATTAAAAAATCTAAAATGGCGGATCAAATATGACAGAGACAAATTCTAATCTGATATTGTCATATTAGATTTTATTTGTTGACCAATTTCATGACAGAAAATACAATTGTTTCGTGGGCATCATATTAACTCTTCAGTTATCCGCAATAAGAAAATGATGATTGGAAGACACAAACCGAGACGTTACATAAGGTACAAAAATTCAACGGGACGAGAATTTTGTACTTTTGTATATGAACGGTCTGATTTGGTAAAATCCAGACATAAATCAACACTTTCTGAAAAACAACACTTTTATATAAAGAGTTAACTCTTTGAGTACCAATATATACAGTGAATAAAAAAAAAAGTTGGACACTAGATAAAATAAAATGAACAAAGAGATGACAAAGCAAATTGTGGTGAAATTTTTTTTGTTTTTGTTTTTTCTTTGATATCTTATATGTTAAATGACGCTCCTAGATGAGAACAAGAAATTCTCATTGAGTTTTTGATTTAACCTAATTAATATTTCTCGCCTAAGAAAATCGTCGTCCACTGACGATTTCCTTAGTCGAGAATGAAATCCGGATAGGGAAATGCCTCCAACAGATTGTTTTTCACAATTTGCCAGATAAGTTTTGGGATTTTAACACATTTAATTCCTTTAATGCAATTATTGTTTGTCCCGATGAAAATAAATTTGGAACAACCATGATTTTTGAATTTCTTTTTTCAAACAACATAAGCACATTGTACGTAAAATTAACAGTAATTTTATGCTTTTCAATATCTTCTTTCGTTTTTGGTATTTTTTTAAATTACAGCTCGTTTCATTTTAATATATAATGTGTCAGACTCTTTTTTTGTTCACTCTATATGTACGCCCAGGTAGAAAAATACAAACGGCACAATGTCGGCCCGGTATTGGAGACGGTAGTACATGTACTGGCAATGCGTCGGATTTCCAAATTTCACTATACTGTCATGTTGTCGAAATGATAACACCAATAAACGTTTGGCCGTAGTTATTTCCCAATGTTGGCGCAGGCTTGGGATTTTATTTTTTTGGTATTATCCCAGTACATTTAATAACAAATTTAGTAGTTTGTTAGTACTTTACTGTCCTCTTATTATACATCACGAAACTTCACAAGAAATTAATGGCGATTTCTCTCTTACATAAATAATTGTGTAATATATGAAAAAATACATAAAAATTATAAAATTGTTAATTTTAATAAATTAAAAAAAGCTCGGTAATTTTCAGAAGACAGTACTGGCAAAGCACATTTTAAGTAGTACCGCTATTTCGTAAAAAACAGTGCTCTCCCAGTACAATTTTTGTTGTAACGTCGGCAATTTCTACCTGGGCGTTTGTGTGTCAATTACATTTGTGAAATCAACGATCTTCCCAACAAAACAATATTTGCATGGAACTAGCCCTGGTATGCTTTTTGTTCAATTATTTTATTATTTTTGTATTAAAAATAAAAAAATTGTTTTTGCGGACTTGAGGTAGAACATTATTTTAAATATATTTTAAAAAGTCCGAAAACACTATTTTTGTATTTTTTAATGCAAAAATTAAAATAATTGTTGAATTTTATATAAATTTTTACTCGATTATTTCTTGGATCTCCAAATACGAATCTGACAATTCTGTTTTCAAAATTCAAAATGATAAATCCAAAATAGCGTACTGATGGGATTCACTTTTTAAGCGCGAGTTTTTGAAATCACTGAAACGCGAATTTTAAAAATTTTAAATTAAAGATCCAATAAAAATAAAAAAAAATATATATACTTATCTGTCTATTAGGATCCCCTTTTTTTTTTTTTTTTTTATTTTATGTATTTATTTATTTTGTTGTTCCCCACACAAGACTTAAAGTCTTATATTGCAGTGAAGAACTGATTATTCGTTAAATAAACTTTTAATAATTTAATAACTTAAGAACTAATTATGAAGAAAAAAATAAAGTAATCAAACATACATATATATATTTGCATAATAATTTCAAAACCTTGTAACACGTTTTTAAAATGAAAAATTCGATTTATAAGCCATTTATAAGTTCAAAAAGTTGTCTATGTTTATAATAGCAAAGGCACAAATAATAATAATAATAAAAAAAAAATAAAAAAAATAATAATTTTTGTTTTTTGACTTACAATTAAAAACTAACAATTTGAAAAATTATAAACATAATACAAAAGAAAATAATTTAATTTAATCAAATACGTTTGAAAAATAGGTAATTATGGTTTTTTTGAACCGCAGTGCGTTACTTAAGATTTGATAACAATAAGGAATTGAGATCCAGAGATGGATGGCATTGACATAGAATTGCCAAGTTGATATAAGGCTTTTATATTTAAATGCCTTCGTTCTCAATTTTGAAAATCTGCATTGGAGAAACTCCAAAACCGCAGAATAACCATGCCAGATTCAATTCCCGACATAATTGCGACTAGTGAATTCAATCATTAATATATAAGCCATATATGGCCCCTTGGGCTCGGTTATGTAATTGAAGAATAAATAAAAAATACTTCTCATTAGAATGACAATGATATATTTTCTATTATTTTCCAAGGTGATTTGATGAAGGAAGATGAAATTTTGGAATGGGTTGTTGAATTATACGAATCTACTGCTGATGTTATTGAATCGGTTGATCGTAAAACTTTGCAAGTTCTTATCAATGATGTCGAACATTTAGCTGTATTCTTCTGTAAGTTAAGAAAATCCTTTAAATATATGAATATCTTTGCAGCTAAAAGATAATTTAAAAACTCTTCCACCTCTTAGATGACGATAAATGTACATCTTGTTCTAGCATCTTGGAAGAATTAGAAAATATCGACGATGATACCGATAAGCAGGGTATTCAGTTTGTTAAATCGAATGATGTTAAGTTGGCCCATGAAATTGGTATTTTTGCTTTCCCCGCTTTGGTCTACTACGAAACAGGCGTTCCAATCATGTATGATGGTAAGTGGTGTAAAACACAAATTATTAATTTACCAGCAATTTAATAAAAATCTTTAAATCTAATCTTTTTAGGTAATCTCAGAAATGAAAACCGTGTACTGCAGTGGTTAATCAATCAAAAGAGTAAGCTTTGAAAAAACTACACCTTGTTACCAACAAAACTACTAACATTTTAAACTTAAAAAAAACTCCAAATCAATTTTACACTCGTAATTAAAATTCATGGATCAAAAAAAAAATAATAATTGCACAGGTTCTTGTCTTATTGAAACCACAGTCCATATTAGTCTTGAAACAGAGTTGCCTTTGCCATTTCTATGTATTAGTGACATCCCACGGTGGGATGTCAAATACATGAGATTCAGCAATTAAATGAGATTCAGCCATTGAGTTGATACTGTGATAGCCATATTCTAAAATACCAGAAAATCAACTCTGTTGCCAGACTAATATGGAATGTGATGGAAACACAATATTACTTTTAACCTCTGGCACTAATAGAAATCCATATGCCTAAAAAGATGAAAGTAATGTTTCGAATAAAAACGAGTCATATACAATTTCATTCGGGAAATAGGCCCATATAATTATATCGGTTTAAACATAATTACATTAGTTTAGATAAAATTATAACTACATCATTTGTAATTGTATCCGAGTTTTGGCGCGGTACGGCTGTGTCAAACTGTGTATAATTTTATTTAATTGTATCAGTTTAAAACCAGACTTAAAAAATCATATTGTATAATCAAATATAATTATATCTAATTTTTAATCTGATGCAATTATACAGTAGTGGACTAAAGTGGATATATCTAAAATAAATAAAATCTAATTAGATTTTTCGAAATTTGTTATAATTTTTATTTTATTATAGAAACTTAAATGATTTTTTTTAAAGCACAAAACTGAAACATTCTTCTTCAATAGAAACCTAAATACAGTACACTATATCATTATGAAGTTAATGAAAAAAATAATTGCAAATTGTGACCGCTTTTATCCAGTATTGTTCATATTTGAAAATTTCGGCAAGTTCTTTCTTTAATATTTTGTCGAAAGTCCTTTGTTCTTTAAAACAGATTTTATGCGAGAAGGAATGCTTTCTACGAGATTTTTAATAGTTTGAGGTGGAATATTAGCCCATTCCGCTGAAACTCCTAACCAAAGATCATCTAAGTTGGTCGGTGCTCGTTCACATTGGGAGAGTCTTCTTTTGACAATTGCCCACCAATTCTCGATGGGATTCAAATCGGCGCTCTGACCTGGCCACTTCAAAAACTGGAAAAACTACACTTGGATATCACAAATTGAACAAAAGTTATTAATACAGATTTAAAAATATTCAAATATGTATCCACTTTAGTCCACTACTGTAACTGATAAAAACTAGGATGGATCAAACAACTATATCGCGACAATTTTCGGATACAATTAATTACATCTGATATTTACTCAATTTCTGATAGGATTTAAACTACGAGTAATAAAATAATATTGAATTTAATAGAATTATATATTTGTTAGCTTTACGAAAGTTTAGCGTCTTACTGTCATATTAATAGGCGTGGATTTCTATAAATACCCTACGAGAAATTTTAACAAACTGTCACCGAACTGGCCCCTTTATATGAAATAGACTGGTCACTTTTACATGGCGTTGTCATAGGAGGTGGAAATTGACCCCTTGTGACATGTCACAAGACAAATCCCAGGACAGGTCCCTGAACTTTGTTTTTTATGAGAGTTCAGTGACCTGTCCTAGGATTTGTCTTGTGACATGTCACAAGGAGTCAATTTCCACCTCCTATGACAACGCCATGTAAAAGTGACCAGTCTATTTCATATAAAGGCGCCAGTTCGGTGACAGTTTGTTAAAATTTCCCGTAGGGTATAATATGACTTGTTTCATTTCCTTCTTAACGAAGTGAAACATTTCCATTATGACATTTAACTTGGCAATATTGTGTTTTACAGTTTTAACCAATTTATTAGAGTTGGAATCGAACATTCCCTTTCATATTTTTCTTCCCTTACAAAAACTGTTAATTTCAATTAAATATCTTTTTTTGTAATTACAGTTGAGATTATGAAAAAGTTAATATTTGGAGCTTTAAAAATTTTAAATCATTGTCTACCAAAAATAATGGCATTGATTTCTTGGCTCTAATTTTTATAGCATTTTACAACGAGAGACTTTACTTCCACGTTAGCTTTTACTTTTAAGCAAAGTTTTCGTAAAAATCTTCTACGTTTCTTGTTTAATATATATTTCTCTAAAGACTGAATCAATTTATTTGGAAAATTCTCACTCTTTAATCGTATTTCTTAGGTATACATAATTTTAAAATCGTTTTTATTTTTTTTTATATATAAAAATTTGGTTTTTTGATGTTGGAAGCTTTTATCTATCTAAACCTGTACAAAAGTCCAAGGATTTATCCTTCTCTTAAATCGGCACAGTGTGTTTTTGTATTTTTATACCCTACACCACTACGTGGAGAGGGTATAATAAATTTGTGCTGATGTTTTTAACACCAAAAAAATATTGGACCTAGACCCACCTTATAGCATACCGAGCGACTCAGAATCACTTTTTATTTCGATTTAACGATGTCCGTCTGTCTGACCATGCATTTTTGTGCGCACTCTACAGGTCGCAAATATTAAGATATTTTGATACACCGACTTACGGCGGCCCAAGGACGAAGCCTATTGATTTTGGTTAAAATTCGTCCATGTTTAGACCTAGTGCCCATTTAAGGGTCCCCCCAAAATTGGCTTTTTTACAAGCTGCAGGTCGCAAATACGAAAATATTTCAATGAAATTTGGTTATCTGACGCACATGGTCCCAAAGACAAAGCCTATTGATTCTAGATAGGATCGGTCCATATTTGGGCTATATTTTCGATTTTCTCTTCTTTTATCATTTTATAGAAAATTTTGACATAAGTCCGTTTTAGCCCATTCGAATTTCGGATCCAAACATTAGTTAGCTTTTAACCAGTCGGCATGCCCGACTTATAACTTTTTTACTCGTTTATTCCTATTTTTATCGTAAATCATTCTGGGAAAAATTTTACAATATTTTCGCATAGAAAAAAAATTAAAATTTTCAATAAAAAAAAAAACACACTGTGCATATTTTAATTTTTATTTACTACATATATTAGAAAAATGTTCCTTCAACTTGCATGAAAACCTTAAACTGCACTATTTTAATGAAATCCAAAAAAACCACAGTATTAAGCACTAAATTGCAAAATACATTTTTAAAAAATTTTCAAACATATTTTTTTAGTTTAGAAATCAATAATTTTAAAAATATTAATTTAGAAAACATAGCTGACACAATGTTTTGTTTTGAAATATCAAAAATAAATATATATTTATATTATATTAAAGTTATAAAAAAAATAATAATATTTTAATTAGTTTGCTTATGACAAAATAACAATTTATATAAATTATTAGAAAACAAAAACAACCAACCAGAAACAAATTCGTTTGTAATTTTAGGTATTGTTAAAAAATAATAAACACACATATTGATAATTAAATAATGTAAATAACAAAAATTGATTGTAACAAATTAGATATATTTTTTTTTCTTAAAAATGTCAGCAACAAAAGCATTTTGTCAGTTATTAGTTTTTGTTTATAATAAAATTTTAAAGTATTCAAATTAAGAAGAATTGAAATGTATATTTGCATACTGATTTTTTTTTTAATTTTTAATTGTTTGACAGAAAAAGCACGCTTTTTTAAAAAAAATTTTGTAAATGCAAAAATGTTTTTCTTTTTATAAAAAAAAGAAAAGTTTTAAAAATATATATAAAAAAATTTACTAACTTTTTTCACTGTCTATATAGAAAGCAAAAAATAAACTTGAACTTGGCTAATTCTTAAAAATAAACAAAATTTTCTTTGTTTAAATATCTACTTTTTTAACTTATTTAAAAAAAAAAATGTTTGTAATGTTTTTTTTTTTTCACTAAAATGAATCTGACAAAATGTTTTTGTTTAATTGTAAACAGATGACGAATGTTTCTATGTTGGATTGGGTCATGAGGGCCAGTCAGCCAAGCGTGGTAACAATTTTGTGCCCGATTTATATAAGCCATTCCAATGCTGTCCAACAAAATTGGAAAAACCAACTAAAGTTCCTAAAATGACTGCTCAAAGAATAGGACACACAGTTACCAGTGATAATGGAAAACGTCTATCAACAGCCGGAAATTTTAAATTTGGCACAGCCGATTCAACACCCATTAACACTAAAACCTCCAGCTCCACTAAAAAATCCACACAAACCAAGAAACCCATTACAAAACCCACCAAGAAACCCACACAGCAAGATAGTGATGAAGATGATGATGATGATGAAGACGACGATGATGATGATGATGATGATGACGAGCCTATGGTTAAAGTATCCTATGCTACTCGTAAAAACAATAACAAGCCTACTAAACCTGAAAAACCCACTTCAAAAGCCTCTATCAAATCTTCTACCAACTCGAAAAAGACTCTTGCTAAAAATGATGATAAATTAAACGTTAAAACCGGTACGTTTGATTTTGGCAAATTACTGATTTTGTAGTTTTTTTTTTTTTTTTGCTTTAGAAACACTTTCAAATGATTACACCCAAGAAAAAAATCTCTGTGAATTCACAATAATTCTTTAGTTTTTTTCTCTTCTGAGTTTTGTCTTTTCTTCTATTGTGTTTCTTTTTCTCTTTTTCTCTTTTATAGGAATAAATTATTTGCATAAACGACTAAAAAATTTATATGACCTCATTTTTCAGGATATCTCGCTGTAGGAGTAAGGAAACATTTCAATTGACTAAAAGTGAATTAAAATTCAAAATTTGCACAAAATAAATACATGCACACAAAACAATTTGAAAAACACTAAAACAAAACGCAATATTTTAACATACTTTCAAAATAACTGACACTACCGCAAAAAAATGGTTAATTTGCCCAAGTTTTTGTATAAATTACAATCGCTAATCTTACAGAAATAAAGACAAACTTACTGATAAATACGGTAAAAAACTTGGACATTTTTAGCACAGTTTTATTTTTTAAATAACAAAATATTTTGTGTAATTACCTAAGCTTTTGCATAAATTACGTATATAAACTTCTGTAAATCCATAAATAAACTTTCACAAGATTTTTGCCTAATTTATGCAAACATTTTTTGCAAGTTAGATCTTGTAACTAACTTGGAATCTTTTACAAAATTTGTATTGAGTTGAATTTTCTTAAAATTTTGTAAGTTTAACAAAATTTTTGAATATTTTATGTCAAACAAATATTTTTGCATAAGCTCAGCAAAACCTTAGGTAAACGCTGTTGACAAATTTTGACAAGTTCTTAAAATATCATATAATTTTCCGTATTTAAGTTTTTTCATAAATTATGCAAGGACAGTGTTCACAATTGATTTTATACAAAACTTGGTCAAATTAAGCCAAGTAGTTTTGTTTGCGAGCACTTATTATTCAAACTGCATTACATATTATTTAAAAGCAAGAGTTTTTTTCGTTAAAATTAATATGTATAAAAAACAAAATTGCAACCCTGTATCTACGCATATCTTCTATTAGCGCTACTGCGTTTAAAATCAACATTAGCTTTGGACTGTTTTGCATACACCGGCAGAAATACCGCTCATCATATAACAACTCAACTAATAGATATTGTTTTTCTATCACTAATTCTATTTTTTGTATGCATTTCTTTGCAACTCTCTCAAATATTTTTTGGAATCTTAACTTAGAAAACAAAACGTTGTTCAAATCTTAAAGCAGTTAATTCTTAATACTTATACTACATACTACCACTACTATTTTTTATATAAAAACTTTACACTTTTTTGATACTATTAATTTACTACTACTTTATTCTAGAAAGAACAAATTAAATAATTTTTTTTTTAATTAATTAAAATCTCGTTAAAACTCGCTTGAATTTGCATATACATATTTTTAAAATATTAATAGATTATAAATCAAAGAAAATATCTATTTTTTACTAAACTTTTCTCTTAATAACTTTTATATTTTTTCTAAATATTTTAGAGAAGTGTGATTAACGTGTCTATTTCTACGAATAATCTGTGACTCTTAGTTGTGACTATATTCCCTATGTGTTTGTTGTTGCAAAGTCACAATAAATTATAATTATTCGAATTTTTGTTTGAAAATTAAAAAAAAAAATTAAGATCTGTAATGGTGTTCTGTAACTGTGTGAGAAGTTTCTCATATAAAAAATACACCTCTACCATATTTAAAACAGGGAGAGTCGCATAATGTCAAATTCAGTGCTGCCAACTCTTGAAGGCATTCAGGCACCGTGAGCATTATGAAAACGGGTAAAAAGGGTAAAAATTTACCGAAAATGGGGTAAAAAAGCACGATATTAATTTTTTTAAAAATTTAAATCAAGAATTTAAAAACACATTTTAACTTTGAAAAATCGTGTAAAAAAGGCTCAAAAAATAACAAAAAAACGGCTGAAAAAGCACCAAACTAATATTTCAAAATTTTGAAGTTTAAATGTAACGAAGTTGCTATTTAAAATTGTACTACAAACATTGTGCAAAAATGTATTTCTTGTATAGTTCGTATTATTTTTTAAATTTTGACAGAAAATACAAGAAAAATTAAAAAAAACGAGAACAAATACCAAAAATATAAACTGTACAAAAAGCACTAAAAGCACTGCCAGAAATATAAAAAAGCACCGTAAATACCCGCTTTTTTTAAACGGGTACTTGTAAAAAATCACCGGGTACGGAAAGGAAAAAAGCACCAAAAAATACCCGCAAAGCACTGAAATGGCAACACTGGTCAAATTTAGTTAGAGGTATGTAAAAAATTTACTTATATATAAATTTGAAATTATGTGGCTCGCCCTGTGTTACATATGGTAGGGTTGCATATTGCAATGTGAGAAACTTCTCACATAGTTACAAAACACCGGCATCGACGCAATTATAAATTTGACAAATAAAATTTGAATTTTTTGAACTTGTATGGAAAGGTGTGACTAGCAGTCTTAAAAATAGTCTTATGACAGTCACAACGAATCTAAATTAGTGAGAATAGGCACCTAAAATTACGAATATTTTACGCAAATGTTCAAAGCGTAATTTTGTCGAAGGTTTTCTTATAACATTGGAACAGTTAACAAAGTTTTTATAAAAGTTTCTTAATTTACCTAAGTTTTTGCATAACTTTTTGATTACTCAGAGTATTTACTGAGTTTAGTCACACATCTCTGAAATATTTTAAATAAGATTTTTATTTTTAAATTTCATTAATTTTTTCACTTTTTTTAAACTTAGTAATATTTACCAATTTTGTTTTCTTTTTGTTAATGTTTTCTAACAAACTAGGAATTTTCAAATTTTTTTTTGCTTTTTAATATATAATTTGAAACAGAAATACTTATATTTGTTTAATTTTTATTTTTCAATTTAAAAATACTTATTTTTTATTTTAAAATTTATAAAAAAAACTAGTTTTTTGTTATTATATTTTATTTATACTTAATTAATTTTTAATAATTATTTTTTTTTATAAATGTAGAAAAAAGAAATATATTTAAATAAATCGAACATTTACTTAGAAAATTTGTAAAATTAAATACACATTTTGTTTCAACACGATACAATATGTATTTATATTTGTAACTACTTTCATAGTCTCTTATTGGAAGTGCCAAAATAAGTAAGAAGAACAAAATAACGTTTTCAACTTAAATAAAAATGTTTCGAATTAAATAAATTTTTTTTTTCTACATACTAAAATTTTGTTATCGATATTAAAAATATCGAATTTAAATTTTATAAAAATATAAATTTAGCATAATTTAAAATTATGTTATACACTCAGAGAAGAGTAACTAATCAAACAGAAAAAATATTGTAAATTTTTCTTTGAGTGCAAAATAAAACCCATAAGGCTATAATTATTATTAAGTAAGACTTTATTTGAAAATTCTGTAAAAAAACCAATATATTTTGGAATCTTATTTATAAATTTAAATAAAATATTTATAAATTAATGAAATAAACAAACATCTTTCCACATAAAACATAAATACGAGTAAAACCATAGGAATCAGAAAAATTGGTACACTAATAAAAAAAATCCAGTCCTGTTATTTTAGAAGAATTTTTACCTATTTGTACGGGCTTTTTTAGAGAAAATAACAGAAAAATTAGTTCAACTTAATCAGAACGCGTTTAACAGACTTTTGTACTAACTTTTTTTAATGAGTGCACCTGGACATAACCTCAATGGGTTTATTACGGGATTATGGCCGAAATTATATTTTAAATATTGTATTTATATATACAAAAAAAGCTTTAGTTAGCGGGGCCGAAGTTTGACATATGTATTTCAGGAAAAGAAATCCTTCCGCCTGGCCGAAGGCCGGTTACACAAAAAACCGCATTTGACCTAAATATTTGCATTGCTTTCAGAGGAAAAATATATTTTAAATGACTGATAACTTTTACCAGTCAGTTGTATAGAAAACAGTGTACTTTATATAGGAGCTATTCGCATGAACCGATCCGTCAGATTTTAAATCAACATATATATTTGACATGAAATTTCTCTTTATTAGAATACATTTTTAAATTTTTTTTAGTAAAACCAGATAAAAAAAACCTAAACAGGCAATCATTATTTATAGTTTTAATTAATTTTTGTCAAAAAAAAAAATTGAAAAAGTAATTGTTTTATAAGAAAATTTGAAAGCCAATAATATGGAAAAATGTTACTGTACACTTTTGTGTAATTAGATATCAAAAATGGTAAACAGTCCCACTGTGGGCCAGCATCATGGAATTTTCGCCAAAATCAGAATATTTAGTATATGAGACTAAAATATATAACAAAGGAAGGTTTCGAAGTTGCTGATTAGGAATATGAAATAAAAAATTTTAAATTCAAAATGCCTGATCTAAGATGGCGGCCATGAATTTTTAGTGTTTATTATATTGGACTTAAAATAATTAATTGTATAGGTCTAGGGGTCGCTGATTAAAAACCTGAAATTAAAATTTTGAAATTTAAAATGGCGGATCCAATATGGCGATTAACAAATTTTTTCATTTAGATTCTTATGTGATTTACTTAAAATTTTCACCACCCGAAGTTTCTGGATAGCAGATTACGAAACTGAAATCAAATTTAAAAAATTCAACATGGCGGCCATAAATTTAAAATTGATTCCCATAGACTGATTTAAATAAGTAAAATTAGAACTAAATTTATCGCTTAAATACGTTTCTAAAAATACGATTTTTTTTTTCTAAAAAAAAAAACATCCCGTCTAAAAAAGTTTAGATCTGATTAGATCTTTTTGCATCTAAATAGATATGATTGAATTTAATTAGATCATGTACCAGATCTCATCATATATGATCAGATATGGCATATGTGATTATACCTTATGGCAAGATCTGATGAGATCTAGTGCCAAATCCGTTCAAATCTAAAGTGATCTGGACAATTGCGCCAGATATACCTAGATCTGATCACATCTAATTAGATCTCAAATTTGTCCCCAATTTTGAGATCTAATTAAAGATCTGCTGAGATCTGGCCAGATATGCCTAGATCTGATCAGATCTACTGAGATCTGGCCAGATCTGATCTTTTTTAAACGGGATTCTATAAAATAAAAAATTATTTAAAATTTTTTTATTAAACACAAAATTTTGTTAAAAATTTTAAGGGAAAGTTTCCTTAAAAGGAAAATAAAACAGTTTAAAAGAACTTTCACTAAAAGAAACATAATTTCGTGTAATGCGTTTTTGGGTAATATTTTCATAAATGCGTAATGGCGCATTTAACCGCATTTAGGCGGGGACTACTGTAGTTGTGTTAAGCCAACATATTTAAAAGGCTCGACTTTGGTAATATAATTATGTCAATATATATTTATGTCGCCATATTTATGTAATAACATAATTATGTCACAAAATTCATACTTTTATTCACATTTTTATGTCATAACATATTTCTTCCATTACATATTTATGTCAAAATTTATTTGTGCCATAAAATATCTAACAAGGAGGGTACCCAATGGGTTCTCACTGATCTGAGATTCGGATAGAAAGAAGTACTGTTCAAATATTCTTCTTAGCGGCCCTATCTCATGTTAAGGTGCTAAAAAGCGGGGTCCATAACTACCCATTTTTGGTATTTTAATTTATTTTATTTAATTTCAAAGAAAAATAGACAAATTGGGTTTTGCAGAAGCAGAGAGGTGTCTGAGCTTTTTCGATAATCATTATCGTTTCGACTTTCCCCATAGCGCCTTTTTTTACCAATATTTCACCAATAAGAGGCAACCCTTGGTCTACGACAGAGGCAAGATGGGTATCAAAATTTTTTATTTTTTCAAGTACTGTAACGCCGGGTTCTTTGTATATTTCATAAATTTCAGACATGTCTCTTATTTTCTTTTGCTCTATAAAATATCAACAAATTTGAAGAGAACTCACTGGGATAGTTTCCTCGTAAGTTATAACATTAAATTCCGTCATATAAAAAAAATCTCATCTCTTCATATAACCCTCGGTTTACGCAGTTGAATGAAATCAAGAAAAAATGTTATCGACTACAATTACAAATTTAAAATTCTTAAAAATATTTGGATGAGTTAAATCTATATTTAAACTTATGCTAGGAAATTTGAGATTGCAATTATATTCTGAAGTCGAAATTGTCCAAGTCTTAACAAATTAATTTAAAAATATAACTTTTAATTTTCAGAAACTTTTTCTGGTTCATTCTCCCAGTCCCATTAATGCAATGTCCTGTTAGCTACTGACTTTGACTTTAACTGACGTATTTGTTGTTGTTTACCATATAAATTTTGAATTTACCTTTAGTGTAAATTTTTACCGGCCTTAAAGTCTAAAGTTTTTTTCGTATTAATTTATGAAATCCTTTTTGTATAAATACAGATTTTTTCATTAGCAAGATTTGTCTAATACAATTCACCTTTAGTTTCAATAATTTTATTATATGTAACTATATTTGCTCTATATTATGAAACTATTAAAATTTTATGCATTTCATGTGGAAAGATTTTTCATATTATAATTTAATATATTTTTTGTTTATTTTTTTCTTGAACATACATACCGACGCTGTTCTAGCAAAATACGCCATGTGTTTTAAGAGAGTCCAAAAAAGACAACTTTATTTTAGCATTTTGCGATATATTTTTAATAAACTTTTTTTTTTTTAAATATTTTAACAAAATATCAAATTTTTATTTGTAAAAATACAGTTACTAAATACATACATCGCGAAATGCCAAACTGAAGATATTTTTAAAAACTTCTCCAAACACACATGTCGTGTCTCGGTGGCGCAGCGTCGCTTTATACATTGTACAAAAAAAACAATAACTTAAAATATTTTATATGAAATATAATTTTTTTGTTTATTTAAAAATACATAAATTCTTTTTGGCATAAATGGTTGTTTTTGTTTTACTAAATAAAAAAATCTTATAAAATTTATTATTCTTATAAAAAAAAATGTTATGGAATTTTAAAAAATCACAAAGATACACATGTGAACAATATTGAGGAGGTTAATGGAAAAACACATACATATATATAAAACATCCACCAAACAATAGTTTTATGATGTGTTGCCAAAAATGTCAGAAAACATACGTAAAATATATAGTAAGTACACTTACCAAAAATGGAAAATTTTGGCACAAAAAAATAAGACGAAAAAAATATGTCATTCACACTAAAAGTAATATGATATTTATATATCTTCATGACTTTTGTATTATGTCTTGTATTATCACGGAAATTTTCGTTCAAATTTTCTGTCAATAGCATTGTGCTCAAATCGGAAATATATTTTTCTGGTAAACAGGGCGACACCCAGTCGGTAAACCTTAGTGGTGCTGGCGTTTTGAATAAAATTTCATTACAATTTAATACCAATGAATTTATTTTAATTGGCATTGATTAAACCAATGGCAATGAAATGTACACCAATGCCTCAAAGCAACCAATTATAATTGATAAAAAAAAGCATCGCACTCGTATACAACAAAAATTGGTTTGGAAAAAAGGGAAATTAAGATAAGAATGTAAAATTTCAGAGCTATAAGCAGAATAAATATTTGCTATTTTATCACGATGTATCAATTTGTTCAGTTTTCTTTGTACAATAGTTCGTCTAGATTGATCAGACTCTAGTAATGTAAACTTGCCGAAATAGCGAATATTTAGCTGAAAAGTTCGCGATTTTCTAATTTTTTCCACAATTTGTTTTTTTATGAAAACAAAGCTGCGATACTTTAAGAATTAAAGTTCAAAGCAAAAATAGTACACTAATAGAAAAAAGTCCGTAAAAAATTTAGTAAAAACTACTAAAAATTAGTTAAAAATGATGCTGCAGAAAAAAACTGCTAAATTAACAGATTATTTTTGCTATATATTAGTAATATAGGAACAGCAAAACTAAAACTGTTAAATATACAGAATTTTAGTTATATATGAGCTAAATTTTTGTAAATGGAGATTAGCAAATTAACCTGCTAAAATCAGCAAAAAATTTTGCTAAATAATTAGTAGCCTAAAAAATCACCAAAAAATTTAAAATTTTCGAAGTTTTTTTTTCGATTTTTTTTTTAAATGCAAATAAAAATCGAGCCTTTTGAAAACAGCAGTTTACAATTTTTTAGCAAATATTTCTGCTGATTTTAGCAGAATAGACTGCTATTTGCATTCAACTAAATTTAGCTTAAAAATAGCAAAAAATTTGTAGATTTAACAGTTTATTTTTGCTATTTTTAGTCTACAAATATTTAGCAAAATTTTCTGCAGATTTTACAGTACAATTTGCTATTTTCAATTAACTAAAAGTTAGCCTAAATATAACTAAAATTCTGTAAATTTAGCAGTTTTAATTTTGCTGTTCTCATTTTACTAGTATTTAGTAAAAAATTCTGCTAATTTTAGCAGTTTTTTCTGCAGCATCATTTTTAACTAATTTTTAGTAACTTTTTCTGCTATTTTTACGGATTTATTTCTATGAGTGTAATAACAAAAGAATAAAAATAGCATTGTTAGATTTCGTTGATGTTAGTCTAGTTGAGTTGTTAACATATTATATTTGTTTTCAACTTTAGCTTAAGTAGATCATCATCAATGATTAACCCATCAAGGCAAACGACACTGATGATGGCTTTGTAGCGAAAGCCGAAAATACGTATTCTGCCTTGCTGGCCTTATCGAATTCTTTCCGAAAAGTTTTTTATTCTTTGTAATTTACTTGTGAAAATTGTATCATCTTTCTTTAATTTGAAAAATAATTTTAACAGAAAGAGATATTAATTTATGATCTAAAATCGAACTGAAAACATTAATTTACCAAATAAAAGATCAACTATACATACCCCTCATTCAACAAAATGTTTTTGAAAACAAATTGCTTTTGTCATCAATTATAATTGGTTGTTTAAGGCATTGACTAATGCCAATTCAAATAAATTTCATTAGCAATGATCAATTCTAATGCCAAACAATTTCATTTTCTTTGACCAATTGTAATGCCAATGAAATCGTCAATTAATGTTTCTAGGTTATCTTAAAAAACAAAGATATTATAATTTGAAAATTTTGGTTCCAAGAATCCACTAAAACAATTCCATCAATGTTTGATATTCCTGAATACACTAACAGAAAAAAGTTTGTAAAAAATTTTGTTAAAAACTACTAAAAATTAGTTAAAAATTATGCTGCAGAAAAAACTGTTAAATTAGCAGATTATTTTTGCTGTATATTAGTAAGATATGAACAGAAAAAATTAAATATACAGAATTTTAGTTATATTTATTTTGTTAATAAAAATAACAAATTAACCTGTTAAATCAGCAAAAAATTTGCTTAGTAATTAGTAGCCTAAAAAAACACAAAAAATGTTAAATTTTCGAAGTTTTTTTCGATTTTTTTTAATGCAGATAAAAATCGAGCAGTTTACAATTTTTTTTAGCAAATATTTCTACTAGTTTAACAGGATAGGCTGCTATTTGCATTCAACTAACTACAAAAATTTTGTAGGTATAACAAGTTTATTTTTGCTGTTTTTAGTCCAGCTAAATTTTCTGCAGATTTTACAGTACAATTTGTCATTTTCAATTAACTAAAAGTTAACTTAAATATAACTAAAATTCTGTAAATTTAATAGTTTTTTTTTTTTCTTATTTTACTAGTATTTAGCAACAAAAAAAATCTACTAATTTAACAGTTTTTTCTGCAGCATCATTTTTAAATAATTTTTAGTTGCTTTTTCAGCTATTTTTACAGATTTATTTCTATGAGTGTACAACTAAATCCCTTAAACAAATATCGGTAGAAGCTTTGAATATATAATATAAAAACTCAAATATTTCATGGAAAAGAATAACCAATTTTTTAGTTAAAGTATTAGTTAGCAGTTAATTAGGTATTTGTAAATGGGAACTAAGAAGGCAGATATCCCAATGGGTTCTCTCCGATCTTAATGAGATTCGGAAATGTAAGAAGAAGAAAAAATAATAAACATATGTTTTTTTAGCGGTTTAATCTCATGTTTAGGGGTTAAAAAGTGGGGTCAAAAATTACCTAATTTTTCGTTGCTCAGATTTATTTCTTATAATTTTAAATAAAAATGAAAGCTTTTCTAGAGTTGCATCCATTTCAATTATTTTTTGTTTTTTTTTTTTAATGGCACATTTGCATCCGAAATTGTTGCTGATATTCGTTCTTATTCGGCTTTAACACGACTTTCACCAATATATCAAATATTTCAATTAAGTGGCAACCCTGTGTCCACGGCACGTGCAATATTACTATACAAATTTTTAATTTCTCAACTATTTTAACGCTGTATACAAATAAATCTAAATTTCAAACATATTTTCACAGAAAAATAAGTTTGTTTTGTATCCTACTGTTTAATCCTTAAACGTGAAATTTCATTAAAATCGGAGAGAACCCATTGGAATATCTTCCCTGTAAGTTGAACAACAAACAAGTTAACAAATCTTTTTACTAACTAATTTGTTTGAGTCTATATGATGTACTTTATACTAGAATTTAAATAAAATTTAAATAATTTACTATACTAAAAACGTATTCCCAATATGGAAAATACAGGGTGTAACAAATAAAAAAATTTTGATTGATCCTAAAAACACTGCAGTATTACAGGTATGTGATTTAATAAGCAAATTTAAAAATTTTATAAATGAATATTGGAAAAAATAAATAAATTTTTTTACATTTCAAAATTTAATTCAAATAATTTAGGTAAAATTGACGATGAAAATGAGGTATTCAAATGGATATTGGAACAAAAGGCTGATGAAAGTATTGAATTAATTGATCGGGAAACTTTATTTGAATATATTGGCACAAAAGACTTTTTGGCAGTCGTATTTTGTAAGTACTCTACTAATACTAATAATAACAAATCAAAATTAAAAAATTTAACTCTTACACTGACAAAAAAGAAAAACAGGACTTTTAAGTTTTCTTAAAAAAGTTTTTTAGAAAATCAACAGCTACTACTACTACAATAATTATTACTAGATTCTTTACTATAATATCGTTACTTCGTTAGAAAATCTATAAACTAGAACATTTAGATTTTTACTAGTATTCTGCTCTTAATTTTACTAGTTTTATTCGTATCTTTACTAAAAAAAAACCTGTAACTGCTAAAAAAACTAAACTTTCTTTTCAAATATTTTAAAATTTAATTAAACTTATAACTATTATTTATTGATTTTCTTTTATTTAAACCTTAAACTAAAATTTAACTTTGTTTTCTTGTTTCTATATTTTCAGATAAAGAAGATGATTCTGATGCTCCTAGAGTTTTACGTCATATTGAATTAATTGATGATGAAGCGTCAGAATATGGCATACAAATTGTAAAATGTCATGATAAATTAATGGCCAAAAAATATGGTTTCCGCAATCCCCCCGGTATAACCTATTTCCGCAAGGGCAAATACATTAACTATGACGGTGATATAGATGATGAAGAAGAAGTATTGGATTGGTTGACCAGTCCAGCCAATATGGAAATGACCGATCATATTGAACAAGTTAATCGTAAAATGTTTGAAAAAATACGTAAAGCCTCCGATTATTTAGCAGTTATATTTTGTGAGTTTCTCCCTTTACAAAACTAATTATTGAAAACGAAAGTATTTAGAAAAACTGTCTTATTCACCCCCAAAAGATAGTGACGACTGTAAACAGTGTCCTCGTGTTTTGGCTGAAGTTGAACATATTGATGATGAGGCCGATAAGGCGGGTATTGATTTTGTTAAAATCGACGATAAACAAATGGCCAAGGAAATGGGTGTTTTTGCTTTACCCGCCATTGTATTCTTTAAGCCCACATCTAAGGAACCAGTTATTTACGCCGGTAGGTTCATTCAATGCAGAGAGGAAAATATTTTTTTCGTAATTTTGTTCTGTGTATTCTCTTCCTTCTGTTTATAGGAGATCTTTATGAAGAAGAACAAATCCTCACTTGGTTACTAACGCAAAAGGATCCAAGTGGAGATGTTATTGAAGATCTTGAAGGCGATAGACTTATTCATTTAATTGAAGAATCTGGTTCAATAGCGGTTTATTTCTGTAAGTTTTCAGTTGGAACTTTTGAGTGTTTTTACACTCGTATAAAAGCTGTAATCGGTTTGGTGACATGAATGATATAAAATGTTTGAAACTCTAAAAAATTATAAAAAAAACCAATTTCTAAAAACTTTTCAAGTCAAGTATTCCCAGTGTAGAAACGGTAATGACATATCATTATTTTTGGACTACCAGTAATGACACCCACTTACCTTCTGCATTATTTTAAAACATATAATAATGAGTTACTGATAATGACTTATTTTTATCATTATTTCAAATAGAACATAATTTTCTAAATTTTTTTGAAAAATTTTTTTAAATCTATTTTTAGACTCAATATGTTTTAAACACTGGTAAGGATATATGTAACCACATATTTTTTGATTTTTTGTATGTTGGCGAGTAAGCTTACTTGTGTGCAGTAGGTCAATTATGTTTTTATCTATTAAATACTACATGTCGATATAGCTCAGATGGTAGAGCTATTGACTGGCAATCTGTAGACCCAGGTTCGATTCCCGCACCATCAAGTTTTATTAAAAAAAAAAAAAAAATACAATAAAAAATATTTTTTTTATATAATTTATATTTTTAAAAATCTATTTTGAGACTCATTATTTTTGTCAGTACTGGTAAGCACATAGGTAACGATATATTTTTTAATTTTTTGGATGCTGGTGTGTAACCATAACTCATTATTTTTCGCGACATCGCCATATAAAGGTAATAAGAAATGTAATAACAAAAGTATCTACTTACCATTACCAGGTATATAATAATATAACCACATATCTGGTAATGATTTTCTACACTGGGTTATCTAAAATCAATTAAGTATTTTAAGTGTATGCGTTAACAAATATTTTGTGTAAAAATTCTCTTGAATTTATTTAGAAAATGAGACACTTTGATCCAAATACAGGAGTAACGTATTTTTCTTAAACACTTTTTTAACCCAGCTAAAAATTGACATAGATAGATCTATGCAGGATTATTTTGTGTTATGCTTACGTATATGCTTACATGAATTTAACAGGAGCGTGTGATAGGAAAGAATCGTTATCGTTGTAAATTTAACAAATTTTCAGTAGAAAACTATGCTTGTGCGCCATGTTTCCGTGTGTTGTTTTATTTGCATTATTTAATTTTTGCATATTATTTTATTGAATGTTGATAAAATAGTCATTATTTTTGAAGTAATATTTTTGCCGGAATGTGTAAGCATTGGAGTGTTGTAAATAAAAATATAATTTTAGTGAAAAATAGGAAAAATCTATTTGTTCCGTTCTATATAAAATTATATTTATAAAATTTAGTGACATCGCATAGAAAAATGTTCCCCCTTTTTCAAACGTTTATTGTGAATAGGCACAGAAAACCATGTGAATCTTTCATTTTAGGTATAGGATGTGTTCAGCGAACTTATGAAAAACACTACGAGAAACATTGTTGTTGAACATTTTAACCCTCTAGCTCTACAATTGAAGGGACTTTTTTGGTCCCTTTTTTAAAAGGGGCAAAAAAGACCCTTAATTTGAAGAGTTAGAGGATTAAAATGTTAAACAGAAATGTTCCTCGTAGTGTTCTACATAAGTTCGCTGAACATATCCTATACCTAAAATGAAAGATTCACATTGTTTCCCCCTAAAATCCAGGTTTGTTGCACATTCAAACATCAATTCTGAATAATTACGAGATAGACCCTTAAACACATTTTAAGTTTTGACTTATTTCTGGCATTGAAGTTAAATTTTCAACTTTGATGTCTTCAGAGACTTATAGTAGAATTTAATGACAAATATTTCTGCGGAACTTTTTAACGCTCTTACTCTACAATTAAAGGGACTTTATTGACCCCTTTTTAAAGAGGGATAAAAAGGCCCGTAAGTTTAAGAGTTAGAGGGTTAAAATGTTCCCAAAAAATATTTGTCATGAAATTCTATTATAAGTCTCTGAAGACATCAAAGTTTAAAATATAAGTTCAATGCCAGAAATAAGTCAAAACTTATAATGCACTTAAGAGTTATTTTCGTACTTATTCAGCTTTGGCGCTCAAATGTCCGACAAACCTGGATTTTAGGGGAAAACCATGTGAATCTTCCATTTTAGATAGAGGTTGTGTTCAGTGAACTTATGTAAAACACTACGAGGAACATTTCCGTGAAACATTTTAACATTCTTTTTTTATGGATTTTTGGACTCCGCGGATCTGACCCGAAAGAGGCATATATTTATTACTGGGAGTATAGGTAGTTTATAAGGCTTAATAAGTACAGAGTAAAGAATTTGTGTCCAATTAGCTCTATCTTCTTCCTTAGTTTCTGAGATATAAGCCATTTTATAATTATACAATAGCAAATATGAAAATATAGCGCCATCTCTATGTGATAGTGATAGCAGAGACAGAGAAATATAGTCATTTGAAAATAATCAGTAGAGTCTTCAAATTGCAAGACGTTTGAATTTTCCAGCTCCTCAAGGCCCCATCAATGTGATTACCGTTTAGAAGTTTATGCAATCAAAAAAAGATAAGAAAGTTTTCATCTTAAGGTGGTCCCTAAATGGCAATAAAGTTTCAAATATAAAAAAAAATTGAATTTAATATCATAGAATACTATACATCAAATCTATTAAATATTTTGGCGATAATTACGAATATGAAATCTCAATTTCAAAAAGAGGAACGGTTTTTGCGATATCGCTGATTAAAATTTTTCCAATAGAAATATTTTTTTTTTTTTTAATTTTAAAGTGCTTATGCATAATAATTTGAAAACCTTATAATACGTTTATTTTATAAGCCATTTATAATTTTAAAAAGTGATTATGCATATGACCCTAATTCTTTTTTCAATTTAGCTTTCAATATCATGGAACTATTTTACTGGGTAATTTTTATTCTCCCAAAAACAGTTATCTATATAAAGACTAGTTTTTAATAAAAGTTCGAATAAAAAAATTCGACCAATATTTTAAAAGTTATTAAACAATAGGCAGAAAAAGTCATATTTTATGAAAAATTGCCAGGATAAAATTATCTTTGCTGCAATAGTTCACCACGATTCCACATTGAAGAGCGAAAATCGGACTACGTCCTGTTTCCCCATACGATTTTGAAGATTCCTAATAATCAGGGTTTAAATTTGCTGCAAAAGAACGATATCGAAAAGGGGCAATTTTTCACGACGGATGAGGAAGTAAAAGTCGACTGTGCTGTACTCAATCCTCAATCGACTGTGCTGCACCCTAATCCTCTAAACCCATGGGAAATATCTAAAAATCGGTCGTATTCGAGAAAACTGTCCCCAGTCTGAAGAGCTGGCTTTTTCAAACCGCTCTCTGTATTTTCACTATTATTTCTGGCGTTAGTTTTGACCAAGTTCAGAATTTTAAGTTATATTTGTTTTTAAAGCTGATGCTAAAAATGGACCTGGAATTTGCGGAAATGTGTAAAATTGCTGAATTGAAATTACAAAAAATATTAGTCTAACCTTAAATTTTAAAACGCGTTTAACAGATTTTTGTACTTACTTTTATTTATGAGTGAATAAGATTATTTTTAACCAAAAAAGGGTAAACGAATTTAAATTGCAAAAACCGTCATAACTTTTAAAGTAGCAACACTAAAGCTCCTCTTAGAGTTTTCAAATTCTTCGACCATTAACGGCTAAATAAAACTAAGAAACAATTTTTTCAATACACTTTTATTGTATATTTTCAACATAAAAGAAAAATTAAAAAAATCTTGTACACCCCAGGATTAAAATTGGCAATGGAAACGGATTCTGGTTAAGAAATGCGTAAAAAGTTCACTTCCGGGAGACCAATTTTGTACAAATTTGCTGACCAGTGTTGTTAGTTATTTTTAGAAAGGAATCAAAAATGTTGTTTATTTTTTATTACTCAAAACAGCTTTTGTTTAAATTTCAATATTGTTTGTTTAAATTTCAAATTTTTTATTTAAACAACAGTTTACTTAAAGTACTGATATTTTTCAAATAGTAAATCATTTAAAATATTTTATATCGTTTTTTGTCACACTTTTGCGCAAAAAGGTTACAGCTCCTTTGAAAAAAAAAAGTAAATAATATAAAAAAATATATTAACCTATTTCAACGCAAATAAAAACGTCTATTTAACTCTACTTGAATATAATTTGTGACTAACCAATATGAGATTTTGTTTGTTTTTTTATTTTATTATAAAAAAATTTAGCTTCTCAAGCAATGTTTAAATTTTCTATTTTATTTTTCAACAAAAAAAAATACATTTTTTAAATTATACTTACACTTGATTATACTCAAAAACAAAAACCTGACAAAACACTCGAACAAATATTTAGGGAACAAAACACAGTGTGACATTTGCAATTCAAAGGCAGCCCGAAAGGCTAGACAAAAAAAAGAGAAAGAACAACAGACGCAAGATGGTGGCGCTGGGGCAGCAGCAGCTTTTGGTGGCGGAGCTGAGACAGGCGGCGCCGAAGGTGAAGGCGGAGAGGGAGGAGAAGCAGCTGCCGAGGCAACAGCCAGTGAACCGACAACAACCACTAGTAGTAGTAGTAGTAGTACTAAACAACATGAAGAGGGTACAAATAAAAAAACAATCAATTTGGTTGTGAAAATGATGTTGCTGTTGTTGTTGTTTAGTGGAGTTATTGTTTTTAAAATCCAAAAATCCATCTACCACAACCACCAATCACCAACCAATCAACCACCCTGTATTATGAACCTCTTAGATATTTAAAATGTTTTATACAATTGACACCAAAACACAACTATTTCATATTTTTCTACATTTATTATTTTAGAAACGAATCCTTTCATGACCTTTAACTTTCTTTAGAACTTAACGGTTGCAGCAATACAGTTTAGTGTATTCAATTTGCTTGGTTATGTGCTTATTTGTTTGTTGTTTTCAATTTTGTTTCAAATCAAATATTAATTAGATATTCTATTCTACAAAACTAGATACGGATGGTTGTGAAGTTTGTACTAAAGTATTGGAAGAATTGGAAAATATCGATGATGATTGTGACAAACATGGCATTAAATTTGTAAAAACAAAAGATTTCTCAGTAGCTGATGGTTATGGTGTACATGATTATCCAGCTCTGGTATACTTTGAAAGTGGTATTCCAAATGTATTTGAAGGTGAGCTAGTAAATATAGCTTTAATATACAAAAAATAACTAGAAAAAAATTAAAGTTGACTAATCAAAAACAACAGACAACTTTAATATGCAAAAGAAAAAACTGACTGATAAAAACAGTTAAAATTAACTATTCAAAAACAGCATATAGATAAGTATACAAAAAAAATTACTTATAAAAATAGTTAAAAGTGACTATTGAGAAACAACAGATATTCACTGCATTTTTTAATCACTTGGATTTAATAAATCCAAAAATTAGTTCTCAAAGTGCTCAATAGATGGAGTTAGTTTCCATCTATTTTAACAAAATTTTTTATATCCGACCTTCGTTCACCCTAATTTTTAATAATGACCACAATGATGCATGATTTTATTGTAACTTATATTGTTTATTATATTTTATATAAAAGTCATCACTTCAATTTATATTTCTTTTAATATTCACTAATTGGATTTAATTGAATTACTTACAGTAGCGTGAAAATTGCCATTTCTATTTCAACTATTTCTGTTTTCTATTTAAGATGGAAATAAATATTTTACAATTTTTTGTTTCTCTTTTAATTTTCATTCGTATTTTTTTCTGACATTAAATTAACCGAATGTTTCATATACATATTTGTGTTTTTATTATTATGTGTAAACCCAGATAAATAAATCCTAATTTTTTTGGATTTAATAAATCCGCTTTTTCTATGAAAAAAATCTAAATCCAGGTGATTAAAAAATACGCTTTTAAATTAAAAGATTAATTTAAACTATTTGCCTATAACTTATATAAAATTACTATAATATTTTTGTAACAACATCCATCGGTTTTGTTTTCTAGGTGAATTACAGGAAGAAGAAGAGGTATTGCAATGGTTAATAACCCAAAAAACTGAAGATCGTATTGAATTGATAACACGTCAAATGTTAGAAACCATGGTAGAAGAAACACAATATTTAGCTGTTTATTTCTGTAAGTTTGTAAGATTTTGATATAAAAGATTTTCTGTAATTCTCACTCAATTTAAAATTCATAAAATCCCAACTGCCTTTACACTACAATTACACTTAACCAAAAAACTAGTAGTTTTTGAAAACTACTTGTGTTTATTTGGTCAAATTCCATACAAATTTTGAATCAAAAACTAAAAGTTTTCAAAAAAGACTAGTTTTTTGTTGTAGTGTAAATTGGGTTTTAAACACAAAATTAAAATTGTTTAATAACTTTTTGAAAAAACAAACCCCTACACACACTGCAAATTACACTACTACACAACATAAATGAACCAAATCATCATCGATTGTCTTCGTCGGACAGTACCACCTGAGCGTAAGGGAAAACAACCTGCTTATTGTCGAAGTTATTGTGTTCCCTTGTTCACTAATGAAGCAGCCAGCTATGCCAATTCCTCCTCGTATACCCCAAAATCCAAACATACAAAAAATTTCCTTAAGAACTATGAATCACGCAAAAGAAAACGTATCGAAAATCAAGGTATTCAACAAAACAAAAAACTAATAAAGCGGGTCTAATTTTTCAACTATTCTTCTTTTTCTTAAAAAAATTACCGAATCTTTTATTTTGTTTTTCTTAACTTTGTTTAATTCTAACATTTACGTATTAATACAAACTTTTTTTGTAATTGCGACCAAACTAAATAATGGATTTCGATAACGGTTACTATATATATATTTTATATAGTACTATATAAAATGAACACGCTATGTAACAAATTTAGGGCATGGTCTTGGGAGGTGGATGATTTTGTGTCGATGATTGTATTAGTTAAGAAACTACAAAGAACTTAATGGCCCATAGAAATTATAGATACATTTTATTTTTGATGTCTACATACAAAGTCAACTCAGAAAAACACTACCGTCATTTTCTTAACTTAAACTTTTTACAGTTACTTTATGACAGTTGTTTGTGTAGCAATCAGTAGTTGTTATTTTTAAACGCATTATGATAGTTATTTAAGAAAACAACTAACGAATATTACTGTACTTCGGAACAGTTATTTAAAGCAGTTATAGTTAATATAACAAACAACTACGAAAACAGTATTTCAATAGTAAACATTTATTTTAGTTATTTGTTTAAAAAATAAATTTCGTTGAGTTTTTGAAAATTCTTGTTTAGTTTATATTTGTTATTTTTGATATATTTTTGCACCCATGGCTAATCTGGAAAGACTTACGGTGGGTCTCTTACTGTAGGTTTAACTTTAACTTAACTATAAACAAAAGAAAATGTATTCCTTAAGGGTATGCTTGCCGCATACATAACAAAAGCAGTCAAGTTTTTCCAAACAAAAAGGCATTTTTGTTCTTACAAATGGCAATTTTGAGTGGCAAAAAGATAGTGGCAAAAAGAATGAAGAAGAATATAAACAACAAAACTGATTTCATAGTGACATAGATACAAAAGTATTCGGTAGTTGAGTGTCAAACCTTCTCGTCAGAGATGGGATGACCTACATATCTGAACAATAACTTAATCAACTCTTAATGGGCTTTATAAAATTAACCCTTAATGGGCAAAATTACGGCTTTGTTTTTTGTACCACTGGCGATTTCTGAATAGGATGTGATATCAGCGAGTAGAAAAATATATAAAAAAAACAATTTTACAATGCATCCGAAATGATCATAATATATTTCTAATGATCACAATATTTTCGTTAAGATTATAATATATTGCCGGTGATCATATTATGGTAATGCATAAATTTTTTTAATCATTTAGTATCATATTGTAATTATTAGGAAGTATTATGATCAGTTCGTGCACTTTTTACATATTTTTAAATTTTGTACTTTTTTCAATTGTACTTTCGTACAAAACTAAAATCTGTCACACTCCTTGTTATAGACGTTCTTTTGAACAAAATTTTTTATAGGTGAGTACAAATTATAAAAAAAAAAACATTTTTTTTAAATTTTAAGTGCACAATAAAAAATAATATTATTTGAAGGTTGCTTGACAATCTACATTTTGCCCAGACTTCTTGGCTAGACGGAATTCTTTCTTTCACAATGTCACTATTAAAATCAATACCACTACCCGGTGAAAAATGTTCATATACGCTCAAACATGTTCATATATGGTTTATGTATGGACACATATGAACAAATATGGATTTTTTATGAACATATATGGATTTTATATGAACATATATGGAAGTATATGTGATTCCATATATGGAAAAAATTTCATATACAGACATATATGGAAACATCTGTTATTTCATATATGGAAATGGCACTCATATATGGACAAATATGAAAGTATATGTTATTCAATTTATGCAAAAGGGACTTGTATATGAACATATTTCGAAGAATACATTTTTCCATATATGTAAAAGGAACTCATATTTGGATAAATATGGAATTATATTTATATGTAGCGCCTAATTTGAATGTCATACATAAATTTATATCTATCGTACAACCTTATAATAAAGGACAGCAACGTTCGCATGTATTCGCATATATTTAATAAATGTATTTGTTCATATATGTCCATATATGAACATATACTTAGGTGTTACCTCATTTTTTGAATTTCTTCATATATGTGCAAACCATATATGAACATATACGAACATTTTTCACCGGGTAGTTATTTTTCTATTTTTTATGTATTTTTGTTTAATATGTATTATTTTATTTGACTGCTTCTTACAATGACGTTGACGCTCATAAAAAAATACTGTACCAATGACTGTGAACATGATATCTATCAATTCAGATGATAATATGATTGCAATTCGAAGAGAGGTATATGATTGTCCACAAGAGCGTAACACCTTACAGGCAAAAAAAAAGTCCGCCGTACACCCTCCAATATGAAGTATTTTTGCAAGGAGGTTTCAAAAAAAATGTTTTTGTTTTTTTTTTGCGGAACGTAGGGGTAGCCATTTTACATTTTTCGTTATATCTTTGGCATTTACAGTCGGATCTTAAAGTATGATACATCGATGTTTTTCTCTCGAGGAGACCAGTGTTTTGCTCGAAGGGCCATTGACCACCTCAAGTATCCCGTGCTAGTAGTTACCCACCAGATATCAGTTGCCACCACCCTAATGTACCACGCTAATGTCAGAAAATTAAAGCTCGCAAAAAATCATTAAACTTTTGCTAAGGAAGTTTTTCGATAAACCCAGTAGAAATTTTTTTTATATATTAGTTGCCGAACGTAGGAGTCGCCTTTTTTAAATTTTTTTTCATTGGATTTTTCCTTTACAGCAACACACTGGTCTCCCCGAGACAAAAAAAAACGATATATCACAACTTAAAATCCGACTTTAAGTGCCGAAGCAATAACGAAAAATTGAAAAAGGCGACCCCTACGTTCGGCAAAAAAAAAAAAATTTTTGAAATTGCCTTGCAAAAATACTTCATATTAGAGGGAGTACGGCGAACTTTTTTTTGAGGTACGGTCTATTGTCCACATAATACATACGTGGACAATAGACCGTGTGGCTGTTGACGACAGAATATGATAACCGAAAAACGAGTGATTTAAACTATTAAATGAAACGATAATTACATAATACTCATTTTCAACGGACGATGTGTCTAATAGCCCAGCTGAAAATTGTGTCTTAAAGACATTGTCAACAGCAGAATTCAGATATTTTTACTTTGTTTTTTGCAAAAATCGGTAGAATCTGGTTTTCCATTTGTATGAAAATTGTATTGAAAAAACTAAATTCAGTTTGTAGTTTTCGGCTCAATAATTAAAAATGGTCAGAGACTACTAGTTTTTGCCCAGTCTAAATGCACTATAGGAAACTTTATAAAACGGTGAACTAAAGGTTTCTGGTTCGAATCTTGGTAATGTGATACCAAATCAAAAACTGTGATTTGTTTGCGGTTTGTAATTATTGAGGAGGTGATGACAATTTACTGACCCGCGTTAGAAATGTCAATGACGACTGCCGAAAGATATATCTTCAACTGTTTATCACATTGGCCTCCTGCTGACTTGTATTGATAACATTTTTACATTTGTATGAAAATGTCGTCTGGCGTTTATAGATATTTTGTATGGGAGCAGATCAGCGAAGTCAGTGACATGTTGTTGAGCTGTCTTTAAGACGTTTGCAGCTGGGAAGATATAATATATTGAAAAAAAATCATTTTTGTAAACGTTAAAAATTTTGTAAATCCGTTTATTTAGTTTGGTAACGAATACCTTAATTTTTGACGTTTTCTATAAGCTTAATAACTAGTACTACCATCATTAACCCAACTCCTAACTCATCATTAACACAAAGTTCTACAAAATGAGCAACTAAAATCCAATTTAAATTCATATAACTTTAACCGTAATTAAAATTTACAGATAAAATCAATTGTAATATTTGTGACCAAATATTGGAAGGACTTGAATTGGTCGATGATGAATGTGATGTCTTCGGTATACACATGGTTAAGATACAAGATCCACAATTAGCAAAACGTTATTCAATTAAAACATTCCCAGCTTTGGTATATTTCAGGTAAGACTTATGCAAGATTAAATTTAAGACTCCTTTCCAAGTGGGCGTTTTTTTTTTTGCAGAAATGGTAATCCTCTATTATTTGAGGGTGATTTACAAAATGAGCAATCCGTATTGGAGTGGTTAATCGATGATGATAATCGTGAATTGGCAGATGAAATTGAAGAAGTTAATGAACGCATGTTGGAAAGACTAATGGCTGAATCAACATTATTGGTAGTATTCTTTTGTAAGTTTAATCAGGGTGTTTTAAAATATTGTGAATTTTTTTATTAATTTCATATTTGAGTTGTAGATGATGAAGATTGTGCTGAATGTGAGGAAATTCTGGAGGAATTGGAAGAAATTGATGGTGAAGCTGATATGTTTGGTATTGATTTTGTTAAAATTGCAAGTGTTGACGCAGCTAAGAAATATGAAATTGTCAATATACCTTCATTGGTATATTTTAGGTAAGCACACTAATCAATTAGGTATACCCATGCATACCTATAGATATTGATGAAACTTGGATATATTCTAGAGGGGAAAGACTGGACAGCTAGTCTTTTAAATATGTTTAAAGGTATAATGTCCTATGCGGCCCTATGTTCCACTGGGAATTAAAGGATTAAATATATATAAAAGTGAGGTGAAAATTACCCGATTTATTTGTTTTTGTATTGTTTTCGGGTTTGTTTCAAACGAACTATAAAAATTGGGTATTTTTGAGGATATATCAAATTGAAGAACAAAAATATTAAAAAGTTCTGAAACAAAGAAGTTTCGAATAATTTTTAAACCCATTTTTAACAAATGTTTGCTGCTGTATCATATAACCAAGTACCTTTGAAGTCTGAATTTCCGATCGCCGTTCAATCCCTTGTAAGAATTAATGTTTATTTTTTCATTTCTCCTATAACCCCTTTTCAAAGAAAGCCACACATTAATTAATAGGAAGAACTTCAAAAACTTGCTCATCTTAAAAAAAAAAAATAAATAAAAAAGGCGAAGAGTTTTTTAAAAGATTTCCCATTGATAATCTTTGTTGAAATTATGGCCTTTACAAAAAAAGTTTTGCCACCTCTGCTGCGCTATACCATATAGCATACATGGGCAAATGCGGCCCGTCAACCAATTTCGTGCGGCCCTTCACTAATTTTAAAACAATCAAAAAAAAATTTTTTTAAATTTTAAACAAAATTAAAAAAAAAATTAAAATCAGAATTTAAAAAAATACAGAATATAGAAGAGAGCGATAGCAGAATAAATATTAAATGGAGCCTCAGAAAAATTACACCGATCAACAAATATCAACTTTTTTGCACAGACTTCCTCTAAAACTTTTTAAAGTATTTTCGCCTCCTACATTGGAACATTTAGTGAAAAATTTCATCCTCTTTATTTAACTCTTAAACCTGGGAAAATACTTTATGGCTCAATATGACATAGAAGTACTTAGAGGTCTCTTATTTTTTATGAGTTTGAATTCAAAAAACTACCTTTCATTTGAGGAACTGTTTAAGGCTGTTCCACGGATAATAATCGTAATAATCTCTGAAATCTACTTTTGAGAATAGTCCTTGAAGCACTTAAATTTGGTACAACAGTTAGACACAATAAAATTTTATTCATACACTCATAGAAATAAACCTGGGAAAATAGCACAACAATTAATAGCTTTTTCTGCTATGTTTACAGGTTTATTATTTAAAGATGTCTTTGCAGACATTTTTTTAACAATTTTTGCTAAATATGAGTAAGATTATAAGAACAGAAATAAACTGTTAAATATAATAATAATCATCCAGCTAAAATTTACAGAAATGTATGATGAAAAACAGTAGACTGCTGATTTCAAAAAAACAGATTTTATTATCCTCTCAAAACAATTTAAAATTTTTTTGAGTTTGATAATTATACAAATATACAGTCATAGTCAAATGTATTTACACAAACTAAAAATTTGAGTAAGCTTTGAAATAAATCTTAATTTTGCTATTTTATGAATTAATTTGAAACAAAAAACTTCTCTATTGTTATTTTTAAAGTGTATAGATTAAGCTAGTTAAAAATTGTTATAAATAAATTTGCTGGTTGTTAATTAAAATTACAAAAGATGTCTATACCTCAGTTTTCAAAATTATTTACACAAATTTATTTTCTTTCAAAAATATTTACACATCATTAAAACTAATATAAAACAACAAAAATAATAATTTTTTGATTAGTAGCCGGATAAATTTCCTTCAGCGTCTATGACAGCTTGTAGTCTAGCTGGAATAGATGCAATCAAATTACGTACAAACTCGATTTCTAGGCCGTTCCATAAATTGTTTATTTCATCTATTGTTTCTTGTCGTTTTCGGCCTTTTTGTAAAGTTCTCTGCCTTTTTATGAACGCCCATACATTCTCTATTATATTTAGATCAGGACTAGGGATGCCAATCGGGATTGATATTTGAAAATCCCGGGATTCGGGATTTTGTATGAAATCCCGGGATCCCGATCTCGGGATCCCGGGATTTTCGGGACTACGGGATCCCGGGATTTTACGGGATCCCGGGATTTTACGGGATTTAAATTTTCCTTTATTTGTAAAAATTTTTATGTTATGTAACTAATTTTTTTATAGAATAAAGCGTTTTATAATTATTTAATAGTTGTTAATTAATAATGTGGTACATTTTATGAATATTGAAACATCTCAGTCAGAAATTGACAGTAGTACAAAAAATCAAGTAGTTGCATACCACTGGGTAACCGCGATGTTAAAAATAAATAACTGGCAGAACACTCATTTGGGACGCTTTGCCAGCGTTTGCAAAAATCGTTTTGCCAGTATTTGTTTTACAAAACATCACGGCAGGGCAAAAAAAAGATACATATGAACTTTTTTGAAATTTTATTTTGGAAAATATAATTCCAAACCACCTATTTATTGGTTTTGGCAGCGTTTTGCCAAAGTTAAATTTTTGTTTCTCCAGTACTTTTCCGGCGCTTTTTGAACTGCCTGTCCTTTTGTCTATTGGCGTTATCATATTGGAAATGGGAGAGCAATTTTTTTCAGTACTTGTACCGCCTGTTAAAATACCTTGCCATCGCTTTCCCGTTTGTATTTTTCTGGCTGGGATAATATATAAAGGCCTGTCATTAAGTACACTTGCGCCCAGTATTTTGTAAGCAGATTTTAAAACAAATTCGTTGCGATAACCTTGCCCACTAAATCGTGTAATTACAGCAACAAAGTTATTTGGTTATCGTTATCAAATGTTTTCATGGAAGAATTCAAACTTACAGTCCCAGCCAAAACTTACAGTCCCAGTTTCAGAAATCGAATTTCGCTTGGAAGAATAAATCGGTAAAATAACAAACAAACTTGATTTTTCGCATGTATTACTCAAAAACTTAATATTGTTTACCAAAATTTCAAATTTTTCTGCAAAGTCTTTGCATAGTTTACTCGAATAATCTACTTAATTTATAATTTTACCAATATCTTGGAATCAATTTCTTGAGAAAATTCAAGAAAAAACGTAGGTAATCTAAAATTGCTCACTTTGTTTATTTGCGTTTATATTAATATTAAAAAATAAGAAAATCCCGGGATTTTTGAGAAATAATCCCGGGATTCGGGATTTTGCCAATCCCGAAAATCCCGGGATTTCGGGATTCGGGATTTCCCGTTTGGCATCCCTAATCAGGACTCTGTAGCGGCCATGGCAAAACAGCTTGGCCAACTCTATTAAAAAACGTTGTTGGCAACCATGCTTTGTGGCATGGAGCATTATCATGCTGTAAAATCCAATTAGCATTGGGAAATAGTCTCTGAGCTGAAGAAAAAACATGGTCATTAAAAAAGTCAAGGTATCCCGTCGGATTTAGAGTATCTTTTATTGGTACCAGATCTCCAAGTCCATTTTATGAGACACATCCCCAAAATATTGCAGAGCCACCACCGAAACGATTAAGGGGTTGTACTGCTTTATGCTTCGATCCTTTGGAAAGATGCATATAAGTTTTTCCAAATTACCCCTCAAATTGAAAAGAGGACTCATCCGTCCATAATACATTGTGCCAAAACTCCACTGGCTTATGGATATACTCCATAGCAAACTGCAGCCGTTTTGTTTTGTTAGTTTGAGATATATCTATTATTTTTCTCACAACGTAGGTCTTAATATCATATGTGTTTAACCGAATTGTAAATTCACTTACATGTTTTCCAGTGATGTTTTCTGTCTCTGCAGCAACTTTAAGTGGACTTGCAACTGGATTTTCTGCGAATATTTTTACAATTGAATGATCTTCCATTTTGTTTGTCACATATTTTCGACCAGTTCTGACCCTATTTTGTAGATTTCCATACATACCTTTCTTTTTTTTACTAAATTATAGACTGTTTTTCGACATACCCCATACTCCTTTTCCAATTCTAATGCTGATATACCCATTTTAAATTTAGTCACAATCTCAACTCGCTTCTCGACAGGAATTTCCATTATTTTCACCATTTCGTTATCTTCTTAGTGGCTTTTTGAATTGTTATATTATTTTCGGTTGACGTTATTTTCATTTGACGTTTTAATTTTGACGTTATTTTCAAAGATTTAAGATTTTTCAACGACTTTTTGGGAATGTGTAAATACTTTTGAGAGAAAAACAATTTGTGTAAATAATTTTGAAAACAAGATGTATAGAATTCTTTTGTGATTTTAGTCAACAGCCAGCAAATTAATTTAAAAAATGTGTAACTAACACACTCTTTAAACTTTAAGCATCGCGATAGAAAAGTTCTTTTGTTGCAAATTTATTCATAAAGTAGCAAAATTAAGATTTATTTCAAAGCATACTCAAATTTTTAGTTTGTGTAAATACATATGACTATGACTGTATAGCAAAATTTGTTGATTATTCTAGCAGAGGAATTTTTTTATTTCAATTAACTAAAATTTAGCTGAAATACAACTAAAATTCTGTATATTTAACAGCTTTGTTTTTGCTATTTTTATCTCATTAATATTTAGCAAAGAAAATCTGGTTCTTTCTGCAGTTTTTTATGCTAGGTAATTTTTAACTATTTTCTAGCAGCTTTAGCAAAATTTTTTTCAGGCTTTTTTCTATTAGTGTACTTAACTTGACCAACCAATCCGCTTTTGACGGGATTATATCGCTTTCTAAAGGTTTGTGCCGCCTTGAATTTTTATCCCGTTTTTAAAAAATTAATCAGAACAGTGCTAAAAATATATTATTAAACTTTTACTTGTACATCTTTACTATTATTTACTTTTACTTGTTTACTTGGTAGATCCAAAATAATATTCTTTTTTTTTTTTGATTATAAAATGACTCTAAAAAATTATTTAGGATAAAAAACGATTTTTTTGAGTCACTCTTGAATTGTTCACAAAATATTAAAATTTATTTACATTTCTGAGTCGTTTCTGAACCTTTGGATTTAAAAATTTACCTCAACTGTTTGTGCCTTTTATAATTTTATGATTATGACAAACAAATTTAAAATTTTAAAAATATGTGCTTTTTTAAATAAATTTTGATTTACAGAATAACAACCCTCATAAAAGTATCCAAATGTTTAGGCTAGGTTATGAGTCTTGTGATTGAAATTTTAAAATTTAAGAATTAGCCCTGGTTTATGCATCACGAAAATGGTCTAAACGAAAATTGTATATGTTTGGATCAAAAATCATAAAAATATAAAAGATTTTGATGTACTTCTCCGCAATATTGACTCATAAAGTACTTTTCTGGGTGAGGGAATAAAAAAAGAAAGACCCACAATTCGAAGGCTATTCAGTGGAACTTTTTTGACTTTAGATCCGGGCTTGGGAAACCAAAATACTCAAACAAAAAAGGTTTTGGCAGAAGGCTGTACAAAAAAAATAATTTTTGTCGAGTAATTAATTGGTGCGGCCCATAGTAAGTTTGTGAAATCTCAAATTTCGCCCTTCAAGCCTTTTATGTGCCAAAAATACCTGCCATATATTAGTATAAGGTAAAATTCTAATAAGAGGTGTTTAAAAATTTCAAATCACGATTTCTCCAATATTCGACGCGTTCAGGGTTTCGGGTTATATGCTGTATTTTAGTTCAGTTCCCGAATCGGTAAATTCAAAATGGCGACCGTGAATTTTACGGGTTTTTCAGATGTTTTTGGGTTCATTGTTTTTACGACCTGTAGAATGGCAAAAAGAATATTTGGATGGACCGACCCTGATCATGTAGTGGCATAGTATATAATAAAAGTCGCATCGACCAAAAATGTGTGACTGTCAAACATTTCTTTAAAGTTTCTAAAAAATAAAAATGTCATTAGTTAAATTTTAATTAAACATTTTCCCAGTGCATATTTTGTGACAACATTAGAGCGCTTAGTTTAAAGCAGAGTTGAATTTTTACAATTAGTTGCATTTAGAGTTGTGTTTTCAATTAAAAATGAGATGTTTGCTTTTTTTTTCTTTTCTTTGTGTTTTAGAAAACAAGTTCCCGTTTTATATGATGGTGATTTGCATCAACATGATAAAATTATTACTTGGCTGACATCTCAAGATGTGTTTGAGATTAAAAATGAAATCGAAGAAGTCAATCGTAAAATGTTGGATAAATTACTAGAGGAAAATGAATTTATCACAGTATTTTTCTGTAGGTTTCACCTAACGAAAAATTAATTTAAAAAATCTAATAATTATTTTATATTTTAAATCTGTAGATGAACATAATCAACCCGAATCTGTTGCTTGCTTGGAAAAATTGGAAAATATTGATAGTGAAACGGATAATCTAGATATAACATTTGTTAAAATGGCCGATTCCCGGTATGCAAAAAAATGGGGTGTTACTAAACTGCCAGCCATGGTCTACTTTAGAAGAAGATTTCCTAGTATTTATAGAGGTAAATATTAAAACTAAATGCACACTCAGCAGCTCGTAATGCCAGAAGAAAAAACATTATTTTTTAGTACTTTCTCCAAACAAAAAAAAATTAAAATATATTTGTCGACTGCTTTTTCATACAAACAAACATAGAAGAGCTCGTTATCCGGACCCTCAGATCCAAATTAAACTTGGATATGTGGTAGAGGACTAGGGTCACAACATGCACGAGTTCAAGTTAAATGAAAGGGATTAATCACCAGAAAACCAGATCTACAACCTAAACTAGGACGCTCTTTAAGTATATTTCCAATGTAGCACCGCGTAGTTTTCAAAAAGCGCTAAAACAAAAAACTTATGAAGAACTTTGAAATTCAATTTTGCCTCCAAAAATTGAGTTATATATGTTCCCATCATTCCTACAAGGAGCATAAATGGATATAGAGCAAACCAAATATATATACATATATATATATATTTATTTAAGTCCCTTCTACTACATATTCAAGTTTCACTAAGATCTGGGAGTCTGTGCCAGAAGAGTTTCCTTTTAAGAAAATGGGTTTTTTTTTCAAACAACAGTTCGTCGGCTTATTACTAATTTGACCTACCTACCATTTGAAAAAAACTGAGTTAGGTATGAATTACATACAATGTAAATATCCTCTTTCGGATTCCGAAACCCCTTTCTTGATACCTAGCATCATATCTGAGATATCCAGTATCGAATTTGATCTCCCACCCAATTTTGCACACAAAGATGACAAAATGTAAAACTTCTTTATCGTTTTTTCGATAACGACTTTTTGGCATATAGGTCAAACCAATAATAAGCCGACGAATTGCCTTATGTGCATTTAACCAAACACTACATATTTGCTTTGAAAACAATTTTTTTTCTTCTTTTTTAATTTCCAATTTTTCTAGGTGATCTCCTTTCCGAAGATGAAGTATTAGAATGGTTACGTAAAAATCGTTTTCGTCAGCCGGAATTGAATATATTCATGTATGCTTTGATAGCTTTAGCCGTGGCATTTGTACTCTATACAGCCTTTTTATTACAATGTTTTAAACCAGCACCACCACCGCCGCCACAACATCCCAAACAATCGTGATATGTTTAAATACAGCGTATACAAGGAAATAATTTGAAATGTTATGAAATTTTTTTTCAAATTCCAAAAAATTTTAGCAAAATTATAAAAAAAACAGTTACATTTATAACTGTTTACTTTTAATTTAATTTGTCATTCAAATTAACGACTTTTATATTTATAATTTAAATTTTAATGTTTTTTTTTTTGTTTTGTAAATTAATCGAAATCAATAGTATATGCACAAAGGACTCGTAAACTTTTTTCTTTATTAATCTCACAAATCCGATAAAAAATTTTAATACAGTTTTTTTAATACGATAACAAAATACTTTAAGAAATTCTAAGAATTTTCCATTCAAATTTTATAAAATAAAAAAAGTTTATTCTTTTAGTCCTGCAGCCTGTTTTTGTAAAACACACTTTTATTACAATTCGCATTTGGTTTAGACGAGTTGTTTGTAGTTATTTTTCTGGCGTTTTACAAAAACAGACTGACTGTTTTATTTATGCTTAAATTGATGATTAATATGTTCCACTGTTTTAAGACCCTCTTATTTAATGTTTTCGAATTCAAACTAGGCGAAAAGTTACTAAAATTATAAAATAAAACAAAGGAAACTACCAATTACTGTATGTAATTTTAAATGTAAAGCAAAACGATTTATAGATATTTCGATACAGAATAAAAGAAATAATAAAATAAAACAAACAACATAATATCGTTGTACGATTTATGCGATACCAACTAAAAGTATGTGTCTTATTAAAAAAATAATAATAATATTTGATAAAGAATCTCTCTAAAACAGCGCTTAGGGCCAGTTTTATAGTCAGAACTAAAATTGACTTTTTTTTATTTTTTCTTCTTAAATACTTCTTTGCCTTTGTGCCTGAAAATGAGACAATTTTTAACATAATTGAATTAGATTTAGAATATGTTAACAACCGTTAACTGTAATATAAATTACTTATTGTTTTCAGTGTAGTCAGTTAGTCAAAATACATCATCTATATTATTTAAAAATTAATAATCAAATATTTAGTTGCGTCAAAATGCAATTAAAAATTTAAAAGAATTTTAAACACACTCATAAAAAAAGTTAGTACAAAAGTCTGTTAAACGCGTTCTAATTCAGTTGAATTAATTTTCCCCGTTGTTTTCGTTCAAATCCGTTGTTTAGCTAAAGTTGTTAATATCCTAATTTATCACAAAAACATATTTCTGCTGAACTAATTTTTCCTCCTGATTTCGTTAGTTTTTTTTTCAATGATTTTGACAATAGCTGTGTTTTCGACTTCACTATATCCGTTAACTCATAAAAACCTCAAAGTGCATAAAAACGCTTTTAAGACAAAAACTAACACATTACTTTTCGTATGCACGTTAACTTTCAACACGGATAATTATCAACGTTGAAAACTCAACGTTTATACATTTTCACATCTAACGTAACTTATTCGCGTTACTTCCTAGGAACTTTTGCTGACATAGGTTGGATTATAACGGAAAAATTATAAACATAACCTGTTTAAAATTTTTTTTATACTACAATCGGTTTAACGTAGATTTGCTTTAAAGACTTAACATTGATAGGCATGAGACAAAATACAGCTAATGTATCAGCTAATCTAGATAAATTTGTTGGCAACTTTTTTCATGTTTGTGTTTTCAAAAGAAAACGATAGGGGCGTTAGTGTATTTTAGTGTCTGTGTGAGCGTTTCTATAATTAAACGATTGATGACGCTTGATCTTTTTCAGTATGTGTTGGTGTGTTTGTCGACTAATACAAAATAAAAACAACATGGCGCTTGTTAAGAAATTTCTAGTCAATAAAATAATATGATAAGAATATGTTTTCTCTTGTTTCTTTAGTCAACAAAGGAACACTAAAAAAACGGAGTTGTACTCGTACATTAACATTTCGTAGTTAAAAATTTTATTAAAGAAGTAAAATAATGAGGTTTGTTTTATAATATAAACGATATTTATTTACGTGAATAGTATTATATTAAATATTGTTTTTCTTTTATTTCAGCCCTTTGACATTTTCATCTAAATTCTTTCTACAGGTAGAAACAATACAACTTCAGCTGGCAAGAAAATTAAAGTGATATTTAGTGCAAATAGTGTTTTTCGATTGTCTAACTTATTCGAAAATAAAACTAACAATATTTACATTAATTTGTATTTATTCAGTTAATAATACAAAGTGATTGTAATTTCATCAGCATGTTTGCAGATTTCAACTGACCCACTTTCATTTCTATTAAACGAACATTCTTCTTAATTTCTGAATGTTAACTAAATTTTTAACTATTTTTAATCAACTAACATTTAGCAGAAAACATGTGCTGATTTCTACTGAATAATTTTCATTTCTATTAAACAGCCTTTCTTCTTTTTTAGCCAAAATTTATCTCACCTAAAGTTAGCAGACCATGATTCTCATCATCATTGAAATTTTCTGCGGCGCAAATATAGGTACTATTTTCTGTTACTTTAGCAGGAATTTTCAACTATTTGTAGGGTCTTTTTTTTATGAGTGTACACTTAAAATAATCAAAAATAATTTTATATGTGCGTAATAGGCTCTGTTTGCGGCTTCCAATCTTTCCTTAATTGACATGTATGTATCATCTTCGTCACTTATTATCATCCCTAAATATTTAAATTTTCTGACTGCTTCAAATTTGTTGTTTGATTTCGATCTAAAAATGTACTTTGTTTTCTCGTTATTTATATGTGACTAGGGATGCTGAACGGGACTGGTTTTTACAAATCCCGGGATTCGGGATTTTGAAAATTGAAATCCCGGGATTTTTCGGGATCCCGGGATTTATCGGGATCCTGGGATTTTTCGGAATTTTTCGGGGTTTCGGGATTTTCTTGTTTCATCTTATTTTTAATTTTAAAAACAAATAGCTCATATAAATCCTACAAATTAAAATAATTCATTATAAATCTACTTATTATTTTTTGAAGTATGAAGAAATAAACAAATTAAGCCGGATTCACAATGCTGGAGTACTCCTCGCTGTACAGTGGAGTGTGTAAAATAGAGATAGCATGATACAAAAAATATGGAGTACTACAGCATTGTGAATCTGGCTTTAAACAGAAACTCCATTCATAGAAATAAGTATGTAAATATAGCAGAGAAAGCTACTTAAAATTAGTAAAAAAGGTTCCGCGATTAAATCTACTGAAATCAGCAGAACTTGTTTGCTAAACAATTGTTAAATTTCCGAAATATAAGTAATATACTTATGAGTTAAATTTAAGTAAATTTCAAATTACAATTTACTTCTGAAGAAACTTTTTAACTAAAAGTAGCCAAAACACTGCTTATCTACAAATTTTTAAGTTATATTTGGAAAAAATTTGTTGAATGCAAATACAAACTACTCTGCCGAAATCATCAGAAATATTTAGTGACTATTAGTTTTTTTAAATCAACTAACATTAAATACTATATTAAGCACATACCTCTGCTGATTTCAGAAAGGCAATTTTTGAGATTTTTCTAATTTAACAAAAACTTGCTGTTTTTAGTCGGCAAAATTATTTTGAATGAAGTTATGATTTTAGCAAATCATCAATAAAATAAATAAAAACATATCCGTTTAAAGATTAAATAAAGCTGAATTATGATTTTTAAAAGTTTCACAGCTGAATAAAAGTTTTTAAACTATTAAGATTTTTATTCAGATTTATTCAATATGTAATCTATTTTAATCTATTACTTACACTCATAAAAAAAGTCCGTACAAATGCATAGGTCAAAATTGTGCTGGGGCAAATTTCCCGTTATTTTAGCAGAATTTTGACCTATTTGTACGGACTTTTTTAGAGAAAATAACAGAAAAATTAGTTCAATTTAATCAGAACGCGTTTAACAGACTTTTGTACTAACTTTTTTTTATAAGTGTATGAATAGGAAAAATTAGTTTTTTAATAACATTTAATATGATATTAGATTTATGTGATTTTGGTCGAATATAACAATAAAAACAAATACAAAAAGAGGTAAAATATGCCAAATAATGAAATCGGAAATCCCGGGATTTTTCAAGTCCAATCCCGGGATTTCGGGATTTCTAAATCCCGAAAATACCAGGATTTTCGGGATCGGGATTTCGGGAACCCTATATGTGACCCAACCTTGTTAGCTTCTCTCTGTAGGTCGTTAAACAACTTTTCAAATTCTCTCGTATTCTTTGTTACGATTACTATATTGTCGGCATACGGACATATTTGGGAGCTTGTGTTAAATATGGATCTGTTCGAATGGATTTTACTAATGACCGAGTTCAGCATTAAATTAAATACAAGAGACGAAAGAGCGTCTCCCTGTTTTACTCCAGAGATTAGTGCGAAAGATTTTGAAAGTTCTCCTTGCACGGAAACTTTGCTGTTTGTGTTAAGTAGAGTCATTTTGAGTAGGTTGGTCAGCTTTTCGGTATACCACTCCGTAGTAGAGTGTGTTCTATTTTTCCCCAGTTCATTCACTATATTGCACTGTTCATTCCTCAAAATCTCTCTATTAAGAATTCATTCCTTAACGACTCTCACAAAAGTCTTAAAAAACTTTTAAGAGAGAAACTTTTTTAAAGCTTTAAATTAACTCAATGAATAATAAAAAAAATGCTAAAAAAAGCTGTTATTTGTCAACATTTTTGCAAAGTTTCATTTGTTTACATTTTCTTATTTGTGTATATTCTACACAAAATAGAAAGTAAACAAAAAAAAGCTTGCAAGGATTTCTAAGGAGTCATTATGAAATGTGCGCACAGTTGAGCTTTTTTATATCAACATCGATTTATAATGAAAAAAGTATAATAAATTCAAGCAACCCTGTATAAATGAGCACAGTCTAGAGTTTACTTGCGATACTATGAATCATTATTGTACAAGCAGAAAATTTTATATTTAAGGTGAATGAAAAAAATTAATTAAAATAATAAAAAAAAAACCAAAGAAATTCTTAGACAAAAAAACACAAAATACAAAACGAAATTGTTTTAAAGATAACACGAATATAAAGTGGTTATAAGATAACGTATTAAGTAGATTGAAAAAAGTTTAAGGTAAGTTAAAAATGTGTATTATATTATCCCGTTAATGAATATGAAAAGGATATTGATAATTGGAAGCATAGAAAAATGTTTTGTGTAGTTGATTAGAGCAAAATGGCATAAATATTTCATACTTCTCATGATAAATATGAAAATATATTAAATTGTCCCAAGGCAAAATAAGTATTTGTAAACCATACATCAATGATTTATGATATCCTTTTTTTATATTTTATTTAACTTTAAGTTTTTGTTGTTTTTCTATGTGTGTGTGTATGTCTGTGTTTGTGGTTGAAATTGTCAGTATGTGTGTGTGTGTGACTACCGTTCCTATTATAACTGCACACTCCCTACTTTAAGCTCTATGTAGTATTCAGTGTCTTTCTGCATGTGTGTGTGTGTGTTTTTTTTTCTTCCTTCACATTTGTTTGTGTATCCTTTGTGGCTCAGCTGATTTTTATTTCAAAAGAAAATCATCACTATTGATATCTGAGTGTTGTCTTTTTTTTTTTTTGTAGCTTCGTTAACGTTGATGTCATATTTTTATACTTGTATTTTCCGGATTATTGTGGAAAATTTTTATAACCTTCATCCCACCAAATAAATTTGTATGAGTAAAATAAACACTGCTCCTGTTAAAGTCAAATGAATATGTATTTTTATTATACGTATTTATATTACATTCTTTTCTCCCTTCTTGTTCCTCACAATTCCATTGGATTGTATTTATGTCTGTCTAGTTTAAACTAAAGATACTCTGTATAGAACCCGACAAAATAAAAATATGCCTGTTGTAAATTATTGAAAATAGTACTTTTGAATTTTTAACTACAATACAATTCGTAAATTTTATACTTTATTTGGTTGCATAAAATCCCAGCAAAAAAAGAGATGCCGAAGCAATAGAAAAAGCACCACAATTGATGATCTAGATGTACTTCTTTTTTAACATAAACACTAATGATTTTAACATTGAGTTGTCGTAGGAGGGAAGTTCTCCCACTTCACCATTTTTTCAATACTCTTTGAGCGAGTGCAAAGGAAGCTCTTTTTCACCAATTAAAAGTTAAAACAAATTATTTTCAATAAAATTACTTTTTAAACATGTGTAAAAGGTGCACTCCAATTCAATATTGTTTTCAGTACTATTTTTACAGGTGCATAAAAAGCTATTTTTCATATTTTTTTTTATATACCCATGTAAAAATCGAAATATATATGAACATACATGATACGAGCCAATGCATGTGATCATGCATGGGCATACATAGCCATATACGTCCATGCATAGTTCAATGTATGACCATACATGATCTCATATATTTCCATATACCTTTCGATCCGAAATTTGAGGGTATATGGAGGTATATGCCCATATATGAGCATATGTGAGTCATATGTGAGCATATATGGTCATATATTAAGATGTACAGTCATATACCCTCAAATTTCGGATCCGAAGATATATGGAAATAAATGAGATCATGTATGGTTATTAGAGTTGTCCAAAAAAACATGAAAGTTGGAATTCGCGATCTCCACAATTTTGCCCCTATTGTATTTTAAGGGTATCGATATTTCATTTTTTTCGGTATCGGTATTTTAGGAATAACCGTATTTCGGTAACGGTATTTTAGGGGTAACGGTAGTCAGTTGAAAGGGTTTTCAATCGATAACGGTATTTTAGCGGTATTGCCTGCCAACCCTGAATTAAAGTTATTCAAGTAAGTCGTGTGTATACGTGATTGGAAAAATCGCTGTGAGTCAGCTACAAAGTTAATGACAAAATTTTGCGATTAACGCAATTTGTGTGCTTAACGCCTTTAAAGACACTTTTAATTAAATTTCCAGTCGTTTTTTTTATATACACTTACCTTATGGATTATTTTATAATACTGCTAAAGGGTGAAAAATTAGACTTTAAATTTAACACATTTAAGCTTTCGCTTGCAACGGTTTTCCATATTTTTTAAGCCCGATAGCAAGAAAAAAACCAAGAAAAAAGTTCCTTATTCGCCGGTTCCAAAGCAATCTCTTCTAGTTTGGAGGAACCTGTTGCTTTTGGGACAAACTCAAACGAAAATCACGGGTGATAGAACATATAAAAGTTGGCATGCAAGTATAAATTGTTCTAAAACCTGTTCTTTGCATCCGACAATTTCGCTGGGTTGTATCAAATTCTTTGGCATTTTTTATTTAAACCGAAATTTGTGGGTAACTTCTTCTAGTGAATAATATCCCCAGCGAAAAAAGAGATGCCGAAGCAGTAGAAAAAACACTACAATTGATGACCTAGATGTACTTCTTTTTTAACATAAACACTAATGATTTTAAAATTGAGTTATCATAGGAGAGGAGTACTCCGACTTTAACATTTTTTTCAGTACTTTTTGAACGAGTGCAAAGGAAGCTCTTTTTCACCAATTAAAAGTTAAAAAAATTCTTCACAAAAAAAAAATATATTTTTTTTATTTTACAAAAGTTTTTTATTGCCGCCACCGGGTATCGAACTTGCGACCTCACGATTGATAGTCGCTGAGCTCTACCGCTGAGCTATTCTTTGATATGAAAGTTGAAGTTGTTAATGCGAGATATTGTCCCTTATTCTCTTCAATAAAAGTACTTATTAAACAAGTGTAAAAGGTGCACACCAATTCAATATTGGTTTCAGTACTATTTTTACAGGGACATAAAAATCAATTTCTCACCATTTTTTTATATAGGCATAGATTTAAAAATTTTAAAATTAAAAAAATATTGAATTTAAACAAATCAATACTGAATTTAGACTGAGCAAAAACCAGGTGGTTTTTGTACAAAACTAAATTACATAAGCCAATTCATTTACACTGAATTTTTAGTTTTTCGTTGTCACATCACTTTTTTATTAAACACTTTTCTTTATGTTTTTATGGTTAAATTAAATTAGAAAAATTATTAACACGATTAAAAATTTATAAAAAAAACACAATTTTAAACTAAAACTGAATTATTTAAAAACATTAAAAAATATATTTTTGACACTTGCTTTAATTCTATATTTGTTGTAACAGGGTGTATCGAAAATTAGTTATAAAAGAAATCGGGTGTATCAAAAATACAAAATTCAGATATTTTTTCTTGGTTTTTGGCAAAAACCAGGTAGAATCTGGTTTTCAGTTTGTATGAAAATTGTATGGAAAAACTAAATTAATTTTATAGTTTTCGGCTCAAAACCTAAAAATGACCAAATACTACTAGTTTTTGCCCAGTCTAAATATACTATAATTATAAATATTTAAAAAAAAATTAATAGAATAAAAAAAATTTTAAAAAAAATAAAAAAATTTGGTCCCGCCGGGAATCGAACCCGGCACCCTCTGTTTGAAAATGCCAAATGATACCAAAATCACTTTTTACGATCACTTTTAGAGCAATTACTCTTTAGAAGCAATACTTAAGTGATTTTTGGAGGTGGTTCAGAAGTAATTCTAAAAAAGCTGTAAAAATGTAATAACGGATACTTGGGAAGCAATGAAAGAAGTGATTTTTTGAAGTTGTTCAGAAGTAATTCTAAAAAATTAAAGCACCAAGCATAAAATTGGAAAAACCTTAATTGATTCTATTGTATTGTCCGTCACTGTATAACGTCATATAAAATTGGATTAATCGTATCTAATTTTAAGTGCAATATACAATTCGATATTTTTTAAGATGCAACTAAATATGACATCATATTACAATTTTTTGAGAAAGAAAAATTATATATGGATACATATAATTATGTCCGGTTATATACACTAGCGTACAAAAACATATATGGCTATATAAAATTATATATTATTATATACAAACGTTTTAACTCAGTTTGTTAATTTTTAATTTTGCTTTCATTTGGAAAATAATTTTTAAAAAATTTTTGTTTTTTTTCGAATTTTATATAAATATTCCATACAAATTTAAGGATTTATAAGTACACTCGTAGAAATAAATCTGTAAAAATAGCAGAAAAAGTTACTAAAAATTAGTTAAAAATTGTGCTGCAGGTAAAACTGCTAAAATTAGCAGATGTTTTTACTCAATACTAGTAAATGAGAACAGCAAAATTAAAGCTGTTAGATTTACAGAATTTTTGTTATATTTAGGCTAACTTTTAGTTAATTGAAAATAGCAAATTGTCCTGTAAAATCTGCAGAAAATTTTGCTAATATTTGCAGACTAAAAATAGCAAAAATAAACCTTTAAATCCACAAAATTTTTGCTATTTTTTAGCTAAATTTAGTTAAATGCAAATAGCAGTCTATTCTGCTAAAATTAGCAGAAATATTTGCTAAAAAATTGTAAACTGCTGTTTTCAAAAGGCTCAATTTTTATTTGCATTAAAAAAAAATCGAAAAAAAACTTCGAAAAAATTTTTTAAATTTTGGGCTACTAATTATTTAGCAAAATTTTTTGTTGATTTTAGCAGGTTAATTTGCTATTCTCCATTTACAAAAATTTAGCTCAAATATAACTTAAATTCTGTATATTTAACAGTTTTATTTTTGCTGTTCCTATATTACTAATATATAGCAAAAATAATCTGCTACTTTAGCAGTTTTTTTCTGCAGCATCATTTTTAACTAATTTTTAGTAGTTTTAAGTAAATTTTTTACGGACTTTTTTCTATTAGTGTAGGTATAAATTTAGCTTCTTAAAAGTTAAGTAGTTATAAAAATGCTGCCAAGTCTTGAAAATCCTTTTAAATGTAAACAAAAATATTTGTCATAGAATTTTTTGAAATTTTAGTATTTTAAAAGTGATAAAATATTAAAAACAACAAATGCAAACAAATGAATTATGTGGTTGTTAGTAAAAGGAGAGCTTGCCACTCAAGCTAATTGCTCTATTTCGCGTTCCGGGTAAGCCTATATACGAAAAAAGATTTCGTTCAAAGGCAGCCCTAAATGTTTAAATTTTATTTGTTTACAAAAAATAAAAACAAGTCACGTAAGTACGGATAGTAGTTATCAGGGGTATGGCATCACCAAAAACAAAAGTTATAACGACATCGTTATCACTAGATGGCACTTTGTTCAAAAAATTGACAATTTTCTTTTTTTATTTAAATTGAAATAATAACAAACAAAAAATCAAAACAAAAAAAAAGGAATTCTTAAATTTTATTATTTAAACATATTTTGCGCTTGATTTTTTCTTATTTTGCGCAGTTTTCAGCAATTTTTGAGTTTTTAAATATAGGCTCAGCTGATACTAAACTGGTACTAAATAGTTCCTCAGGTGATACTAAATTTCAGCGCCCTCTACCGGTGAGTAGTGTAAGTTTTGATTTCCTATCTCTATAATTAATAGTCTCTGGTAGTTATAGACAGAGACATACAATATAGAGATGCAACATGGATAATTTTTTAAACAAACTGTAGATGTCGCTAGCATGTGGGAAATTTTGTCAAAGGAGGATTTTATTTTGGGAAATTTTCTCAAGGGAGGATTTTTTTTATGTCAAATGAGGTTTTACAGATTTGTTAGGTAAGGGGATTTGGGCCCAAATTAGGGATTTCGACTTCGTTTTGGGGACAAATTAAAAAATTTGTAAATTTTAAAAGATTTAATTTTAGGCCAAAATAAGAAGAATTTTCATATAAATTATATGCGTATTATTTCAAATTAAAGTCAATCAAATTAGGTCTGTTAAAGAATTTCAAAATTTCTACAAAATATTTGAATTATTGAAGAAATGTTCTCCAAATATTTATAAATCTTGAAATAGCGAAAAGCAACCAAGCTCAGTAGTTAGTTAATCTATTCTATCTAATCTATCTAATCTATCTATTTTCCAAATACTGAAATTGTTACATGCAAAGGACTCGGAAAAAAATGTTTGTGTAGGCTCAAAAAGTACCAGGGGTTTCCATATAACCTCTTATGTACCTTCTGAATCGTGTAAACTCGACTTATGCAAACTTAGTGTTCAAAAGAGTTTATGAACCCTAGAACTTACACCTTACTAGATTTACAAATTTTAGAAAAAAAGACCACCATAATGAAGTTCGTGTGAAAATTGTGTAAAATTTTTTCTCCAGAAAATTTAATACACGACTTTTATTTTGAAACGGTGATTTAATTGTGATTTGTCTTTCGTATAATAAAATTTTTTTAGTTTCATAATTTTAACAAAGATTAGAGGCCTTTAAAGTTCGAGTGAAAACGTAAATATTTCTTCGTAAGATATTCAATTTTATTTAATTTGCTCACATATTTCTTAATAATTTTCTGAACTTAAGAGCGATGCTAACTTAGCTTCTTTTTTGATTTTTTGTTTAAATTGAAATGAATTGTGTATGACATTGGGGATTTAAACATTTAAAATGGGTATAAGCTAAAAGTTTTTATGCAACACTGCTCCCCAAATAAAATGAAACAGTATTGCCAGAAAAACAAAACAGCAGTGAGCGCCATATGTTGCCAAGGTTGCCAACACTTGAACTGAAAAAATGGCTAGGTTACGGAGAAAAAATGGCTAAAAATGGCTAAAATCGGAAAATATTTTATTATTTTATTAGCTTTAATCATCTAATTAAAGATTTATTTAAAATAAAATTTGTTTTTAAACAAATATTTAATAGAATCAATTATAAATATTTCAACTATTTAATTGTTTCAATTAATCGTTCGTACACAATTTTTAGTAATTGATAGTATCATTTGCGTGATGGGTGCAAAATCAATTAAAATATAATTGACATTAACAGTTTCGTAATTGAAACTCTTTTTTAATAAAGCTCAACCATACATAAACTTCCCAGTCAGAAAATACAAACGGGAAAGCGATGGCAAGGCACTTTAATAGGTGGTACAAGTACTGGCAAAAACTACTTTCCCATTCCCAAAATGATAACATCATTAGAAAAAAGGACCGCCAGTTCAAAAAGCGCCGGAAAAGCACTGAGAAAACAAAATTCCCTACGTTGGCAAAACCAATAAGCAGATGGTCTGGAAATATTTTTTACAAAATAAAATTTTAAAAAAGTTCATATGTATTTTTTTTTTGTCCTGCCGTGATTTGAACTCAGGCCGTCAGATTGGCAGACCATAAGTTGAAATCGGTCTTGCTTGCATTTGAATTCGGTCCTGCCCAGATTGATCCGGGTCGGATTTGAACCCGGAACCTTCTGACTACAAACATTTTTTAACGAAGCGTCAGCATTTTTATAAAATCATCCTTCTACCAGTGAATTGATTTTTGTACCTCTGGCAATTTCTGACTAGGTAGCCCTGGATAACCACTGGTTGCAAACGTTGGTATAGCACTCTAAGCCCATTATTTGCCAGTGGTTTTTTTATAAACCACCGACATTTTTGTAAAACAAATACTGGCAAAACGCTTATTACTAACGCTGGCAAAGCGTCCCAAATGAGTGTTTTGTCAGTCATTTATTTTTAACGCCGCGGTTAGCCAGTGGTATGCCAGTGCTTGATTTTTTGTACCACTAGCAATTTCTGACTGGGTTCATTTATTTCACAAAATTTAATTAGCTAATATCTATTTTGTTTATATTTGCAGATTTATTAAACAAGTTATGATAATTTGGGTAAGAAATTTCAATAACTAATTATCATTTGCATGTTGGTAGAACATATTACATAAATATTATGTATTTGAAACAAAAGAACAACAAAATATCACAATTTAAGCATTTTTCAATAAAAAAGAATCACCCCTCAATTAACAAGTATTACTATTATTTATATAATAATTGCAAAAAAAAAAAAAAACATACAATAAACAACATTAAAATACATACCAACATAAATATAAACATATAAATATTGTCCTATTTGATATTCTTTTGATCTCATCTAAATGCAAATTTCTATTAAAATTAAGATAAAAAAATATGAATTTATATGCAATTCCATTTGCTCCTACACACACACATACACACGTATTTTACTCCCATCATTATACATACATATATTATAAAACCCTACTTATTTATACACTCAATGAAATTTAATTGCGGTGAACCTGATTTTGTGTTGCAGATCTAGAGCAAATTGATTAGATCTAGCAGAAAATTCAATTTTAAACTGATAGAATGTTTTTTTTTTTTAATTTAAGCCCATGAATTTGAGAAACTTTAATTTTAATTATATTTACACACAAAATTATATGTCCGTAATTTAACAAAATTATATTTAGGTATGTTCGTAATGTTGGAATTAACAACATTTCGTGTTAAGTCGCTATGAACAATTTTGTTGGAATTTAAGTTGATATTAAAATTAACATTTTTCCCATCTTAAATTCGAACTCGAATTATCTGTCATATTTAAATATCGCTTAAGTCTACTAAAGTGTAGACCATTTACTTCAAGTCAAATTTAAGCAAGAAACACAACTGCCCTTATATAAATTTCATTGAATGTATTTAACTATAAATAATTCACTCTATTTACTATATTTTATTTATGTACCTAACTATCCTTTTCTATTTTTGTGTAATTTTTTTTGGTCTTTTTTTGTTTATCTTTTTATCTTTTGTTGGTGTATTCTATGTACTTTTTTTTGTAGTCGTGAATCAAAAAATATTAAAAAAAAATAAAATCTAGACTTTAATGTACAAAGAAAGACATAAACGAAGACAAAGTATATAAGGAGAAATACACACACACACGGGACGAGAAGACGAAAGGAGTCGCAAGGAAATTGGCTGATAAATATGGCTCCGTTTAAGTTAAAATTTCGCATGGGTGGTTCACGCAGTACATCACAAGAACATGAACCGGATCCTCAGGTAAATGAGGCCTTATTAAATCATCAAATTGTTGGTGGCATTGGAGCAAGTTCATCAACTATAGACTCGGTGGAATGCAATAGTTTGGTTTCACTTAATACGAGTGAACGCAAATTGTTGTTGCCCAACAAAAGCAACAATCTAAGAATGGGTAAGACTTACAAAAAAAAAACCAAAAACCAAATCTGAATACTTTACGTTATTGATGTTTTCAATGTGTTGTAGACAAAACATAACAAAAGAAATACTAACAAAATAACAATAAAATGCTTACATTGCACAAATTTCATTTGTACTACTCGTATAAAAAGTAAAATAACTCATTTACAGATCTATTAACCCTTCTCATTTCTTAATTTTTTTATTTTTTTTTATTTTTATGGTATGGAAAATTTTTTATTTTTTTTATTTTTTCTGCAACACTCACTCATTCAAAGAACAAAACTCTGCAATTTGCCATATATAAATGTACACCCCACTCAAACTAAAGCATGACTATGAATGACGACTCCTTTGAACTAAAATAATAAAAAATTTATGGTTGAAAACTAATTTTGCAGGATTTATAAATCACAATCAAATACAAAAAGGAGAGAGTATACCCACGACACCGCCACCAACATATGAACATGTTTTAGAAGAGGTAATTAGAATAAATTTGAAATTATATCAATCAACTCAAATACCCTCTCTCTCTCTCTCTCTCTCTCTATCACTCTGTCTCTCTTTCTCTTAGCAACGACAATTAGCAAATGTTGCAGTTAATGATGATCAATTAAATTCTTTAGAACAATTAAGTCTCAACGAATTACCCTGTACAGATCCAAATTGTCAGGAAAATTTCAATACTAACAACAACGAAATCATTAATACGAATCAAGAGCAACAACAACAACACGAACGCGATCAACTACCAGAAGATCTTATTAACGATCCCAATAATATAATCGCCACCACCACTCTTAACAACGTTGAAAATACAGTTAACGAAGACGATCGCAAAGAATCGATAGATTCACGGGAATTTCTATTGGGGGAAAATATGACAGATTCATCCTCAGATCAGGAACGCGAACAACTGGAGAATAGTTGTTCGGGTAATTGTCAACAATACAGTGCTGATGGTCAACAATACAATTCAGATTGTCAGCAATATAATTCAGATGGTACGGCTTCATGTTCAGGTGGTCAGGTCGAGAGAAATCAAAATGATTTTTATGATCCGCTAATGAATCATCAGTATTGTAATGATGGTAAGTTTAGGAAAGAAATTGTGAAATTGATATTATATTTAGACAGATCTAACTAGTTTTTGGCTCCTGCTAGTTTATTACTTGTCAAATCACAAATATAAATAAAAAACAGCAAACACTACTTAGGGCTGTACGAAAACTATGCAGTTTTTAAATATCATAGAATTAAGCTCAATATGTAGTACAACCAAATACTTTAAAAACTTTTAAAAACTTTTTTTTTCATGCAAATTTTGAATCAGAAAAAAACAGTTTTTAACCCTTTCGACCCCAACTTTAAATGGCTGGGAATTTTCCGACCAAATTTCGTGTAAATGTATGTAGATCGATACGAAATAAATATTTTTTATTACTTTTATGGCTTAGCAGCACCCCCTAACGGAGATATTTGGAATTGAAGTTCAAACATTAACATGCTCCGGTCCCGAAAGGTTTAAGATTTTTTTTAAATTTTAATTTTATATTTTTTCTATTACTAAACTCTATATAAAAATTTTTGATTTTCTGAAATTAATTCATCACACAATTTTTGAGACAAAAAATTTATTTTTCCGTAAAATTTGCTGTGAGAAAAAATGTGTAGGAACACTATGAAAAACAGCTCGCAAACGAAAACTATCAAAGCCTGCTATATGAAAAAACATAAATATAACGGGAATTATAGGCACATAACAACGAAGTTGCTTGTAGACAACTTTGGTGCTAAAAGGGTTAAAAACTTTGCTGCTTTTGCTGTATTCTTTATTCGTCTTTAAGAAAAATTCTGCTATTACTCAGCAAAAAAAAAAAAAAGAGATGACAAAGCAGTCGAAAAAGCACTACAGTTCAGTTGAATGCGAATAGCAGTCCATCCTGTTAAACTAACAAAAATATTTGGTAAAAAAAAATTGTAAACTGCTGTTTTCAAAAGGCTAGATTTCTATTTGCATTTACAAAAAAATCGAAAAAAACCTCGGAAATTTTAAGTTTGTTCGTGTTTTTTAGGCCACTAAAATTTTTTGCTGATTTCAGCAGGTTAATTTGTTATTTTTTATTAATAAAAATTTACCTCAAATATAACTAAAATTCTGTATATTTAACAGTTTTATTTTTGCTGTTCCTATCTTAGTAACATATAGCAAAAATAATCTCCTAATTCACTTTTAACTAATTTTTAGTAGTTTTAACTAAATTTTTTACAGACTTTTCGTGTAGCAAGCAGATACACTATTTTTCCGATCTGATAATATATTTTTATATATAATGATATTGAACCATATATGATTTGATCCGGAAAATGGTGGATCTGGTTAACATAATTTTATATAATTAAATATCTTTTGATATAATTATATAAAAATTTACATTTCATAATACTCGACGAGATATAATTGAATAAAATCATAAATGATTATATAAAAATCATTTTTACTAGGAAATGATCTAGATAAAGTTATGTTTTTAACAGAAACACTAAAGATTTTAACATTAATAAAAACTTGAAAAAAAATGTTTCGCAAAAAAAAGTATATATTTTTTTTATTTAAAAAAAAATTTTTTTTATTGCCGCCACTAGGTGTCCAACTTCAAGATTGCTACTCTAGCTCTCTACCGCTGAGCTATTCTCCGATATGAAAGTTGGCTGGCATACAAACACCATTTTGTCACTGCGCGATATTGTAACTTCCCTAGTAAAAATGATTTTTATATAATCAGATATGATTTTTATATAATCATTTATGATTTTATAGTATTATAACTTGTCGAGTATTGTGAAACATATATTTTTATATGATTATATCAAAAAATATTTAATTATATAAAATTATATTAACCAGATCCACCATTTTCAGGATCAAATCATGTATGGATTTATATAATTATATAAAAAATATATTATTTGATCCGAAAAATGGTGGATCTGGTTAATATAATTTTATATAATTAAATATCTTTTGATATAATCATATAAAAATATATGTTTCACAATACTCGACAAGTTATAATTGTATAAAATTATAAATGATTGTATAAAAATCATATATGAATATATAAACATCATTTTTACTGGGGTTATTCTGTTCAAGAAAAGTACTTATTAAACAAATGCAAAAGGTGCACTGCAATTCAGTATTGTTTTCCAGTACTATTTTCACAGGTGCATAAAAAGCGATTTTTCATCATTTCTATTTAATATATTTTTTAAAATTATACCCAGGAAAATTTTTGGAACCCGTTCTAAAATTACTAGTTCTAGAACTACTTCTCAGGGAGTAACTACATATTCTCGAATAGCACCCTTGGAACTAGTGTTACTGCAACTAGTTCTAGAACCCATGCAAAGGAGTCATATTTACCACTTTAACTACAGCCTTAGAATGTTTTGCGAACTAGTGATTTAGAACTTCTACATCGGTTCCCAGCATATGATACTAGTTCCAAACCAGCTCCGTGGAGTTATTTGAAAATTTTAAATATTTCTTTTTCCTTAAATTAACAAAAAATGCTCTGAAAATGATTGCTATCAAAATGGAAAACAGCTCAAGAACTGTGCATAAAAATAACCGTTAAAGAAAGGAATTTATGTTTTCTCGGTTGGTAGTTTTTCGAAATGAATACTTAAAATCAGATGTTTTCTCATACGAAATACAAAATACATTTGGAAAATTGTAATGGAAATATTTTTCATATGTTAGATGCACCTTATACGAATGTGTATAAAAAAATTTATTAAAAAAATGATTTCAACAAATATTTTTTTTTTCGTTTAAAATGTATTTTTGCAAATCTAATCGTTCTTGAAACTGTTTCAGTATGACTAAAAATATTAGTTTTAAAACCGATCTACATAAGGGATTAATGCTCTTTGATGGCTTCCTGGAACTAGTTCTGAGGGTGACAATTTCATACAAAAATCACGGATTGAAGAATACGTTCTAGAATCGTTCCGTACGACTAGTACCTGTTCCTCAAACCATTCCCTAGAACTAGTTCTAAGGGTGACAATTTCAAATAAAAATCATGGGTAACAGTGCCAAAGTAGAACTAGTACTGACTCTAAAGAACTAGTTGTAGAATTAGTTCTGGAACTGATACATGTTTTGCTGGGATATATTTTTAAAAATTGAAAAACTAAAAAAATATTGAATTTAAACAAATTAATTATAAATATTAAGAAAAAACAATTAAAAACTATTTTTAAAAAAAAATTAATTTTTAAAAGAAAAAATAAAAAACTGTATCGAACTCACTTTTTAGGACCAATTTTCGACCAATAATGCTTTTGAAGCAATACTTAATTGATTTTTTAGATGTTGTTCAGAGTTACACACTTCTAAAAGAGCTGTAAAAATATACTAATATATACCAGCAAAAATTTGGAAGCAGTAAAAACGATTACTGCTTCCTTACTGCTACTTTTACCGCTTCTAAAAATGTGTAGCTTCGTAAACAGCACTAATGAAAGGCCTAAGTTGATTAATTGTTTACATCGCTTTTTGCTCTTTTTGCTGTGCTTTTTGATTGCTTAAATATACATTTTGATTGCTTAAATATTTTTGCGGTTCTTTTATCAAAATTTATTAAAATGCGGAAAAAAGTTATTTTAATGAAAATAAGAGGTTTTACTAAAAATAAGAGGCATTTTCTCTTCACGGAAAAATATGCAGGAATATTGTGCTTTTAAGAAGGTATGATTTTAAATATGTAGTTGAAAAGCTTTATAATATGCACTTCCGAGAATGCATGAATCATCGACATTTAAAACAAAAAAAACAGGAGCACTAATTAAAAGCGGTGAATTCATGCCTTTTCGGATCTCGAAACAAGTGCTTTCACGCGAGCTATCTCGAACAAAAATCAGGCATGATATCATCAATAATGCAGCAATCGCTTCACTGCTCAACTTTCCCTGACAAAACTGCTTCCAAGCAAGCAGTAATTTCTGCTGGGATACTTTGGAAGCAATGAAAGTTATTCAAAATTACCAACCATGATATATATTAGTGACACCAAAAACAACCGACTTTTTTAAAACCTGGTTTATCGGCTAACCGAAAATTAGCCTCTTTTAAAAAATCGGGTTTCGGTTAACTGGTTAACATAACATATGAATATTTTTTGTCCCGTCAATACTTATTAAATGTCTTATTTTATATTTATTTAGCATCCCACTATGATGAGGATTATCAAAATCAAATGTATGATCATAATGATGGTAACACGGGCGAATGCAGCAATGAACAGTGCAGTAACGAACATCATTGGGATGATAATCAGCAGACAAGTTCGCAGCTTACCTTACAATATGAAAATTGCGGTGAACAGCAACAACAGCAACATCAACAGTATTATCAGGAACAATCACAAACACCGGAAATAATAAGTAATAAATCCTCAAAAGAAATCTATAAAGATTTAGCCAAAGAATGGGGTATAACATGTAAAATGTCAGACGGATGTCGTTGTATGGAATGTCAAAGTCATTATTTTGATTGTGAATATGATGATGTAAGTGGAAAATGTGAACGTTATTAAAAACAATAAAATGTTTAAAATATTTTCTTCTTTTCACTTTTTTTTTTAAGAATGAACACCAAAAAACAGACGGTGGCTTAGGAGCGGGAACACCCATGTTCATAACTGAAGTCATGCATGGTTCGGCCTGCACCATATTGTAAAAAAACGAAAATCTCACATTTTTTTGGAAGAAATTTTTATCTCAAACTTATGACTGAATATGATTAAATCATATTTTGTTAAAAAAATTACAGATAACAAAAATATATTTAGACATGCACCAAACCGGCATAGAAGTATTAATTCAAATAGTTTCAAATTTACCAAAAAAAAAAAAACAAAAAATGTTAATAAAAAAACCAATTTAAACAACCGTTTTAAAATTCCAATTTTTCGTAATTTTAAAAACATTTTTCAAATCAAGAAATTGGCTCCAGTTTGTTTGTGCCAAAAAAAGACATAAAGACAACATTTTAGAAAATTCTTTAAATGTGTATTTTCTAAACTAAAAAATATTTTGTAGAATATAATTATAAAAAATTGTTTTATTATTTTTCATATCTTGATATTGAACATGCACATTTTTTTTTTTGGAAATTTTTGTTAACATTTTTTAGTTAACTAATCTCAAAGTAGTTTCCGATAAACAGTTTTTATATATAAAATTGTTGCTAGTATCACTTAATAGCAAAAGAAAAAAAGAAAAAAAAACGTAAACGCAAGAAAAGCAAAGCAAAACAATTTTCTCAACTTTAAAAAGCCTTAAAAATACATGTTTCACTCATAATCATATTCAAAATTTCTGTTTTACATTAATATGTATAAATATATTTTTCTACTTTATAATCATTGCATTAGAAATCTGAATTAAAAGAAGAAAAATAGAGTTTAAAATATAATAATATCGAAAAAACTCAAATTTTAAAAAGTGTTTTATTTGATTTGTAAAAAATACAATTTCTACAAAAAACTTTGTAAAGTAAAATTTACTCACTAAAGTTTTTTTCTAAGTGTACTTAGGAAAAATATCGATTAATACCAGTAGAGAGTAAATTCTGACTCAAGCTCTGGTCGTAAACATTCCAGATAAAAAAGAGACGCCAAGGCAGTAGGGAAAGCACTATAATTAATAATCTTAGATGTACTTCTATGAAAAATTTATTCTTGTTCGAGACCAATTATTTCCTTATTATGAAGTAACCTAATAACCCTTTCAGACCTAAGCAGCTTGCAAAAATTTATTGATTTTATAAATTTAAGGTAAAATGGTATTAAAATTATTAAAATTTCCCAATCTCAATTCATATTTTATGAAATATAATTTAGGTATAGAAGTATAATTGAATTTTTTTTATCTAAATAAACCTATTAGTATTGAAAATATTTGTAATTTTAAGAGAAAACATCACGTCTCACAATCGTGTATGCTGGGTCTGAAAGGGATAAGTACTTTTTTTTACCAAAACTCTGCCATTTTTCTTCATCAAGATATTCTCCTGACAAATACTTCACAGAGTTTTTTACTTTCAAAGTATCCCCGAAACGATCGTCTTTTTATTTCTGAAGGTGTAGAATATTTTAAAAGCAAAAAACTCTGTGAAGTATTTTCCAGGAGAATATTTTGATGAAGAAAAATGGCAGAGTTTTGGAAAAAAGTACTTACTAGGTTATTTCATAATAAGGATATAATTGGCTTCGAACAAGAATAAATAAATTTTTCATTATAGAATTAAAGGTCGAACAAAAACTTTTTTTTTGTTTTTAAATTTAAAAATAACGAGTAAAAAGGTTAAAGTCGGGCATGCCGACTATACAATACCCTACACCAGTCTGGGTAAAAGCCAACTAATGTTTGGATCCGAAATCCGAATGGGTTAAAATGGGGCTTGTGTCAAAATTTTCTATAATGTGAGTCAGCGCACCAAATTTCATTAAAATGTCTTAATATTTGCGACCTGCAGTTTGTAACCAAGCCAATTTTGGGGGGACCCTTATATGGGCACTAGTTCTAAACATGGACCGATGTTCACCAAAATCAATAGGCTTCGTCCTTGGGCCAACATAGGTCTATGTACCAAATTTCATCAAAATATCTTAATATTTGCGACCTGCAGCGTATAAACAATATAATTTTGGTGGGACCCTTATATGGGCACTAGGTATAAACATGGACCGATGTTCACCAAAATCAATAGGCTGCGTTATTGGGCCAACATAGGTCTGTGTACCAAATTTCATCAAAATATCTTAATATTTACGACCTGCAGCGTATAAACAGTATAATTTTGGTAGGACCCTTATATGGGCACTAGGTTTAAACATGGACCGATGTTCACCAAAACCAATAGGCTGCGTTATTGGGCCAATATAGGTCTGTGTACCAAATTTCATCAAAATATCTTAATATTTGCGACCTGCAGCGTATAAAAAGTATAATTTTGGTAGGACCCTTATATGGGCACTAGGTCTAAACATGGACCGATGTTCACCAAAATCAATAGGCTGCGTTATTGGGCCAATATAGGTCTGTGTACCAAATTTCATCAAAATATCTTAATATTTACGACCTGCAGCGTATAAACAGTATAATTTTGGTAGGACCCTTATATGGGCACTAGGTCTAAACATGGACCGATGTTCACCAAAATCAAACTTGTTCGTCCTTGGGCCAACATAGGTCTGCGTACCAAATTTCATCAAAATATCTTAATATTTGCGACCTGTAGAGTGCGCACAAGATTGCATGGACAGACAGACAGACGGACGGACGGACGGACAGACGGACATCGTTAAATCGAAATAAAAAAAAATTCTGAACCGATCGGTATACTATAAGGTGGGTCTACGACCAATATTTTTTGGTGTTACAAACATCAGCACAAACTTATAATACCCTGACCACATAGTGGTGTAGGGTATAAAAATTAAAGAAACATATGTACCCAGTCAAAAAAAATACAAACGGGAAAGTGATGGCAAAGCAGGTGGTACAAGTACTGGCAAAAAGTTCTTTTCCATTCCCAAAATGAAAACATCATTAGGCAAAAGGACAGGCTGTTCAAAAAGTGCCGGAAAAGCACTCGAGGAACAAAATTTCTGAATGTAGGTAAAACACTGGCAAAACCAGGAAATAGTTGGTCCGGAAATACAATATATTTAACAAAATAAAATTTAAAAAAAGTTCGTATGTATTTTTTTTTTTTTTTTGTCCTGCCGTGGTTTGAAACCAGGCCGTCAGATTGGCAGACGATAGCTCTACCCACTGAGCTAACGAGACATATAAAACTTGGTGGCTAAACACATAAATCAGTGATAACAGCTGGACAACTACTGGCTGTGCGAAAATGCTTGCACTGGCAAAGAGCTTTTCCACAAGCAAAAAAATTGATTTCATAAAACAAAAACATTTTTAAATAAAAAAAAATTGTTTGCTTGCAACCGGATTTCAATTCGGAACCTTCTGACTACAAACCTTTTTTAACGAAGCGTCAGCATTTTTAGAAAATCACTGATCTAGCAGGCACCCCAGGCAATTTCTGACTAGGTAGCACTGGACAACAACTGGTTGCAAACCTTGGCATAGCACTCTAAGCCCATCTTTGCCAGTGGTTTTTTTTATAAACCACCGAAATTTTTGTAGAACAAATACTGGGAAAACGCTTTTTGCAAACGCTGGCAAAGCGTCCCAAATGAGTGTTTTGCAAGTCATTTATTTTTGACACAGTGGTTACGTAGTAGTATGCCAGTGATAGATTTTTTGTACCACTGGCGATTTCTGGCTGGGAGGGCTATGAACTAAACAGATTCAACAATGGCGTGAAACAACTGATGGCGTGAAACAACTGTTCTAATATTCAACATCTCGCGCAATTACAGTGTTGCCATATTTTAAGCCCTTCATCTTTCACCTCTGCTCTATCTCTTTCCAAAGAAAGCAACACGTTAATTAATAGGAAAAATTGTCTGAGTGTTGCTTCAATTTGTTATACGTAAATAGATGTCACTACATTGCGAGATCTTTCAAAACAACTAAGTAGTATTTTGAAAGATGACAAAGGAAATTGTGATAATTCTTCTGTGTCATTTGATACTTAAGATGTTTAATAAGGCTCCTAGGCAAAAAGAAGAAATTCTCGTTGAGTTGAACATAACAAATATCTCTACAAATTCTAAAGTCGTCCCCTGATGATTTTTTTCGGCAAGAATGGTTCAAGCCTACAGCAAATTATTTTTAACAATTTGTCAAATAAATTTTGCGATTTTAGCACATTTAATTACATTATTAGAAAATATATTTATTAAATACTTTTGAAACTTTTTTTTATTAATTTCGACTAATCGATTAATCGTATTAAATTATTCGAATTATTAGTTTTTCAAAATTTACATTAGTCGAACAATTTTTGATTAAAACAGTGCGTTTAATCGAATAACGTGTAATCGATTGAATATGCTAGTATTATCTCATGAACTTAAAAAAACTTTAAAATGCAAAATTTCTTATCAAGAGCCCTCAATTTGAAATCAAGAGCACTCTACGCACAAACTTTAAATGTTATTTATATATTTGGTTGAATTTTACCCAATGATAAAGTAAATACCTACTTCCAAAATAACTTATTTATCAATTGAATACATTTTAACAAGCTAATAATTAGATTTTTTCCTAAATACTCATGTATTTAGGTGCAGTTAGTTTTAATAATTTGTATCCATGACCCTATTTGGACAGTTTGAAACGTACATAAATAAGTACATAAAATACATATGTACGTTAAGGTGGACCTTGAAATGAAATTTTTGCGATATTTTGGTAGATGAGGGCTCTATTCCGTGCCTTTTTGAAAAAAAATGACAATGCCGAAAAAAAAAATTAAAAAAAAAAAAAATTAGGGGTTGCGCACGAGCCGAGAAAAAGGTCCACTTTGCCAAAATTAGGGGGGAAATTGCCATAGGTCATCAGGGGTCACCCGTAGGGGGGAAGAATGTATGGCCGACCCCCATTAACTTTTTACCGCCAACATTTTCCCCCAAGCCACCCACCCCCTAGCTCCTCCCCTTAGGGGGGTCACCATACAAAAATGGAGGTTGCTCAGTATTTTCGAAAAACACCATAGGTCATCAGGGGTCACCCCTAGGGGGGCAAAATATATGACCGACCCCCATTAACTTTTCATCCCCAACATCTTTTCCGAACAAACTTACCCTCTATCTCCACTCCTTGAGGGACTCCCCATACAAAAATAAAAGAAGCTGTAATTGAGTAGTACTACTAAGCACTTTTAATATAATATAGTCAAATTAACATATTTTTGTTCGCTGATGGGTATTTCTTGCGGTAAGAATCGATAACATGTAGTAAATACTGTTTCTCTTCTTCGCCTTGACACAGTATTCTATTATAATCTTGTATCATTTTTACTCCTCTTTCGGCAGTGTCGTTCACAACGCGCAAGTTATTTACAATTCTACGACCTTCTTGATAGTCTGCGCGAGATTTCCAGGTTGCTGGATTTGCTAGAATGAAATCTTGCGATATTCCAAATCGTACAAATAAATTTTTGGTATTATGAGAGACGAAGTTGCTCAAGTCTTTAGCCAAGAATTCCTCATTCACATCTTTGAATTTCACCTCGATTTTTTTAACGCTGGTGCTTTTGATTACGACGCGAGGAGCTGGGGGAACCGGGTCGTCTTCTTCATCTTCTTCACCTTCTTCGTCTTCTTCGTCTTCTTCATCTTCTTCACCTTCGTCATTCTCCTTTTCTAGCAATGCTTGGGCCATTTTGGCCTTCAACTCATTTGAAACCTTGTCATCGAAAAAGGCAAGGGCTATGTGCTCATCGGCGAGATACCATAGGTGACCGATAAATTTCTTTATCATTACCCGAGATAAATCCTGGTCAACGGACTTGTACTCGACGATGTCCTTCAAAAACTTCCAATCTTGATTCGGCGCCTCAGCTGCTCGAGAAGAACCAAACCATGCCTTGACGTAAAGTCGCACCACAAAAATACAAACGTGTCGAATACCATTCAATTCACATACAGATAAGTGAAAAGTTCTCCGAAACAAAAACATCTTGAGGCTGTAAATGGCTTTTGCCATCCATCGAGCATGGGAAACGGGTCCTGGAGCTCGGAAATGGTAATTCTCAAGTTTTTCACCCAGAAACAAAAGAATTAATTGTAGCATTTCTTTGTAGTCATCGCGAGGGTGTTTCTCCTTCAATTGATCTAAGCAAAACTCCTTTATGCCGACTTGCATTGCCACAGGAATTTTTCTGACGACTTGATCGTCTATCAAGCCAGAATGGAATGGTTTAACCTTTACAGCGTCCCATTCCTGTTTGAAACGGTCAAAGCAAGGAACGCCTGGTGCACTGGTCTTTCCCATTTTTGTCTCAAAAACTTCCCTTAGCACCAGTTCGTATACGTGGTGTCTGCAAGGTAAATATAAGATTTCTCTCTCCAACAGCCGCTCAAGAGCAACTGCGGCTCCGGAGAATGGGCCACTGTTCGTTGATGTCGTGTCGAAAGAAAGTCCTTGTATTCGATGTGTCATATGCCAAGATGCCAACAGTTGATAAACGGCATGTGCTATTCTCCGGCCTTTTCCTTTCCCATCTTCTACTTTGGGAACTCCAAGAAGTTGTTCTTTTTCTCCGTACGAGACAATTACCGGTAGACGGTCCACCTTCTTTGTACCCACAAAATCCAAAAGCATTTTGCCATCCCAATGGACTACGAAGGATTTAGCTGCGACAAGCTGGAGATAAATGAAACGCGTTGAAGAATAAGAATTCTGAATGAGAGCAAATAAATCTATGCGATCTTACTTCTGGATTGTCTTTCACATAACTCAGCATGTTCTCTCGATTTGAACGCCGACATCTCCGAAGCGACGTACGGTTTATTGTGTATTGTTGAGGATCGCGTCCAAATGCTTCTGCCGCCGCTATCATAATGCCGACCGCGTCTCGGTCAGTCACTTTGCACTTGTCCAAAGCTGATAGGACTCGTTCAGTAAAACATTGTTTGTAACCTCTTATGTCACCAACATTTGATGGGCCAGCTTCTGCCGGGAAGTTTTCGTCCTGTCTCCCATTATCATCGCTTGAATCACTGCTTGAGAATTTAACCACTGCAATTGAAAGAATTTCATTTGAATATAAACATTGGACGAACACACAAAGCGCGAAATAACTTACCGCCTTTAGCGAACTGATCTCTACTAGATTCCGTTGCACGTTTGCGTCGCAACTCTTCTTGTTCTTCGCGCTCAGCTTTTCTTTTCCTCGTTCGAGTATCAGTAGCGTCCACACCTCCCATAGTTCCTGGCCGGCCATCTTCTCTTTGCTTTAGCAGAAACTCAATGTCTTCGGTATTTGTCATTTTCTCAAGGGCGTTGGCGTGTGCGATGTCGAAAAGATTATCCAAGCTATCAGAAAACTTATTCTCTTTTTCTCTAGTGGACTCAGTCTTTCTGTGAGATGACTTTCTTAAAGCATCCCACTCATCGTGCAGCGCAGCTATTTTTCTTGTAACATCTCCTCTGGCTTTCGTCGGAATAGCTGCTTGGCGCCAAAAAATCATCACTGCGTCCGCGACTATAACCGCACTATTTTTCTTCGACATGTTTCGTTTGCGAATGTTGAAGAAATGCATTCTTAGCACTTGCTTCTTCGACGGTAATTTGTTCCCCGTAATATTCATGCTTGGATAACCAATCAAAAAAATATCGTCGCGCGATCTAAGTTGTGTTGTCATCTTAACTTTGGTGGAATATTGGTGGAATTTCTGTAAAAAAATCAAAAAAAATCAAAAAAATCTCGATATTGTGCAACTGTAAATACATAGATTTTCAGTATTTTTGTATGGGGAGTCCCTCAAGGAGTGGAGATAGAGGGTAAGTTTGTTCGGAAAAGATGTTGGGGATGAAAAGTTAATGGGGGTCGGTCATATATTTTGCCCCCCTAGGGGTGACCCCTGATGACCTATGGTGTTTTTCGAAAATACTGAGCAACCTCCATTTTTGTATGGTGACCCCCCTAAGGGGAGGAGCTAGGGGGTGGGTGGCTTGGGGGAAAATGTTGGCGGTAAAAAGTTAATGGGGGTCGGCCATACATTCTTCCCCCCTACGGGTGACCCCTGATGACCTATGGCAATTTCCCCCCTAATTTTGGCAAAGTGGACCTTTTTCTCGGCTCGTGCGCAACCCCTATTTTTTTTTTTTTTTAATTTTTTTTTTCGGCATTGTCATTTTTTTTCAAAAAGGCACGGAATAGAGCCCTCATCTACCAAAATATCGACACAAGGTCCACCCTAATGTACGTGTGTGTACATTTTACATCAAGAAGGACATGAATGGGCAATATTTTAATCAACATATCGATGGTGCCAACAACAGAATGCCATTTACAAATTGCGTGTTACCAATACAAGAAGCCGGAAATGGGAAACTAAAGTTTCACTTTAGGAATGTTATTTTTGGTTGAAACCCCTCTAAACCTCCAACCGCCAAAAGCGTTACAAGGGCATGTAATATCTTAAAAATGGCACACAAAACAATAATTTAGAGCATGATTGTTATAAATTAACAAGTGGAAAGTTAGATTGACCTATATTAATTTTTTTCTTACAAATAAAATTATGCGAAAATTTCCTTTGGAGTTAATTTTAGCTACACTCATAAAAAAAGTTTGTACAAAAGTCTGTTAAACGCGTTCTGATTAAATTGAACTAATTTTTCTGTTATTTTCTCTAAAAAAGTCCGTAAAAATTCTGCTAAAATAACAGGAAATAGTACATGTATTTGCGCCATCACAATTTTGACCTATTTGTACGGACTTTTTTTATGAGTGTATTAAACAAAGGAACATAACAAAAAAAAATTAGATACAAAACAACAATAAGATTTTAAGTTAACTCCAAAACGTTCAGTATGAAAACCCGCTTTAGTGGATCGAGAAAAAAAAACTTAAAAGTTATTTCGTCTCCAATTGTGTAAATTTTTTAATTTTAAGTTTTTTGTTAATTTAAATACTCGTTTAATTCGATTAGACGTTTAAAACACATACAAAACCTACTAAAACCCAAACCTTATCAATTTTTGTAGAAAAACCTTTTACATTAATTTGAAAATTAAATTTGAACTTATCAAAAGGTAACGTTCCAAACAAAAATAACGTCAGGATTTACAAATTGCTTGTTGGCATGTAATTATTTCCATTTCCACAACTATTCGTCGCTTGCAGAAATGTGAAATGTAAACTTTATAGTTCTTTTTTTTACCCATCATTTCTCAGAAACATTCTTTCATACTTTCTCACGAAACAAAACAGCAGGTGTATTTTAAGAGTACTTACCAGGGAAGTCTTCCGAGAGGTTGAAGTTAGGATATATTGTAGAGACGACACAAATAAGGGACTCACTTTTTTAACCGCACAATTTTTAGGCACAACTATACGAGAATGAAAAACTGCCGAAGATATATCGAAAGCATCTCCAAGTAGCTTAGAATTTCCTCCGCCTAGGAAGGAATCTCATTTTGAAGAGGAAATTCACAAGAACTTCACAATTCCTAACTTCTATAGTACAGAGAAATATTATGTATGTACGATATATAAAGGTAGACAGATATGGTCAATATTATAAGTCCAGCTTTATGCAAAAAATACCTCTATAACATATCCAAACTTTAACGAAATCTTTTGGGACGCCTAGGGAGACTTCCCTTTTTTATATGTATCAACACTACAGTTTGAGACATTCGTTTGCACGCACAAAGAAATAGTTAAATAAAAGCGGTTAAATATTATCTAAAAGCAAAGTTAGAATTTTTATTCTGGGTTTTATTAACACACAATATATTTTCCATAACCGATTGGGGTTTATTTGAAAAATAATAGTTAAAGTTTGTTTTTAATTGAAGAATCAATTAAAATACATGGAAACATATTGTTTAACTTTTTGTATCAGTCAATAAAAAAAAACTACAAAAACTACGTATCGTGTGTAGGGGTTGATATTTTCAGTCAAATTTTCTATTTTTAATTTTCTATTTTTAGAAAAAATAATTTAAATAATTTCGTTGTTTTCTGTTCTAAAACAAAAAATTCAAATATTTTCGGTTTTCTTTTTTGTTAAAAGAGTTTGTGTTTATATACAAAATTATTTCAATTCAAATTACAACAAATTCTTTACTCATACACACAAGCATAGCCAATAATGACCACGTAGTGGTGTAGGGTATAAAACTATGAACGTGTGTGTAATGTTTTGAAAATTCTAACAAAATAAAAAACTTTCAAATATGAAAAAACAAACCACAAAATGGTTTTTTTTTTACTTTTTGTTAGTTAAAAATTGAAGATTTGTTAAGACTTTTCAACAATTTTTTTTTTTTTTATGGATGTTTAGACAATGTTTGAAAATCAGGGTTGGCAGGCAATACCGTTATCGATTCAAAACTCTTTCAACTGACTACCGTTACCCCTAAAATACCGTTACCGAAATAACTGAAATACCGTTATCCTTAAAATACCGTTACCGAAATAACTGAAATACCGTTATCCTTAAAATACCGTTAACAAAATAACTGAAAAGCCGTTACCCTTAAAATACCGTTATCGAAATAATCTAAAATAGCGTTACCCTTACCGATAACAGCATCGTTTCGGTTACCATCAATGTTGAAATTAGATAGAACAATGGTTTGAATATAATGTAAAATCAGTAGTCCTTTTTTTAGTTGTGTTTTCAATTAATTAAATATGTATTTTAGGTTGTTTTTAACGATAAAATATTGTGAGTGCATTACTTTGTAGGCTTTCCAAAACAAAAAACAATTGCAAGGGTATGGCAATTTTTATGGAAACATTTTTGTAAATTTAAGAGTATTTCCCTTGGGTAGCAAAAATTTAAATGGGGTTTTTACCATATTTGTTTAGAGCAGAATGTCAGAAAGGACCCCGGACATTGGCTCCATGGACATTATTCCCCTTTTGATTTCGGAGGTTGAGGCCGAAAATTTATCGGACAAAAATGGGGTTAAAACTGATTACAAAACGGTCATAATCCACAAAGGGATTTATCAGATGTAATTGTACACTCAAAAAAAAAAGTCGGTAAAGTCAGCAAAAAATGTTGCTGTGTCAGCAAATTTTTAGTCAGGAGCGTGTTGGTAATTTCAGCAAAAGGTTTGCTGAAAATCAGCGAGCTGATTTTTACCAAAAAAATAGTAATCTTCAGCAAAAGTTTTGCTAACACTTAGTCGACTGCAAATGAAAAAAATCCTTGCTAAAATCACTAAACTTTTTGTTGAATATTAGTAGACTGAAAAAAACTCAAAAAACTTGTAGCGAAATTTTACTTAAGTTAATTCATTTGCTGAAAATTTAAATATAGAATATGTGTAATTCTTTTTCTTTTTTTGTCATTTCCGTTTCCAGCAAGCTGCGATATCTACATCTTGTCTATATGGTTGTCGTCCACGCTATGAATGCGGTTATCAGCACAATTTCTGTAGCAATATAAATTAGTAAAACATTAGTTCAAAATTAGTTTAGTGCTACAAAAATCTAACTAGAATTTTTGCTGAAAACGGAATTTCAGCAAAAAAAAATTGTTGAACACTAGTACACTTGATATACAAGACGTTTTACTAATTTTTCTACTAACTAATTTTTTTGAGTGTATGTACTGATCAGAGAAGACAAAATTGCTGTTTTTGTTTTTTTTGCATTTTTTACTCATATTTGCTTCTTTTTGCTTTTTTCGATTTTTAAAATTTTTTAGCTTGAAATTGGTTTTTAAGACTTTTTCTTTCGCTTATAAAAAAATATTTTTTCTCTTAACTTTGAACTTTTTTTTAGAAACTTGTTTTTCCAAGTTTTTTACATTTGCTTATTTTAATTTTTTGCTTTTTTACAATATTTTTTGCTTTAAACATATCGGATTTTGCTTTTTTTTTTTTCTTCTATGGTAATAATATACGATATATACACGTTAACGTGGCTACATTAATAGTCATATTTTACCAAATCAATCTTTTATACATGTGTAAAGTTAACGTGCATACGAAAAGTAATGTGTTAGTGTTCGTCTTAAATGTGTTCTTATGCACTTTGTGTTTTTTATGAGTTAACGGATATGTTAGAAATTTATTAATTCCACGGATATATTTAAGTCGAAAGCACAGCTTATAAGTATATAAATAATTGTTTAAAAGCTTTAATATCAAGCTTTTTCTTTTTTTTTTCTTTTTTAACAAAAAAAAACACAGTGCATGCTAACGAATATATCGGACTGTATATAGTTTGTGAAGAGTAGACATGGAAGATCGTAAATTTTATAAACTTTAACAATTGCGAGCAAAATAAAAATAAAAGTGATGGAACTTAAGGAATGTTAAAAATATCCGGGTAACATTTAGCTAATAACGGAAAATTAACTTATCGTACACTTAGAGAAGTAGTAAGCACTTCAAAATGTATAACATGTATAAGTGGTGAAAAAATTAAAAAATCTCAAAATTATACACGCACTGATAGAATTTTCGTTCGTTCTATTGATGAATCGATTTCATTGAATTGGATTTATTGACTTAATGCACAATTTTCTGTAAATGAAAAATTCATTAATTTATATATTTTAAATTATCTGTAAGATATGCTATGATTTTATTAGGGTTATTGGATTTGCTGAAAGTACTGAAATATATGTGTATGTTCCAGTAATGCACGCTAGGGTCGCATACCACAATTATTTAAATATAGAAGTCCAAATAATCACATCATTTTGTTGTGGTTGTTTATTGTAGATCAATCAGTAACGCGGTACTGTTCACATTGTGGTGATTGCGTGTTCGAGTCCAGTTCAGGGAAATGTCAAAAATATAACAGCAAAAAAAAAATTATACATATAAAAATAAAAATTAAAAATAATAAAAAAAAGTACCTAACATTAAAATATTGTTTTTTTCAATTACTTTTCATTTAATGAAAACGTTATCTTTGATTCAGTGAACTTAGGATCATATGCATAATCACTCTTGAAATTTATAAATGTCTTATAAAACAAATTTTTCATACAAAATTATTGTTATAAACGTTTTATAAGATTTTAAAATTATTATGCATAGGCACTTTAATCTTTGGGGACTTTTCAATGAAAACAATCATTGGATTAATGAATAAATTGATTAATACTTTTAACAAAATTCTATCAATGTCGGCAGAGCTTTTAGAGAGTTTTAAATTTTATTTTCGGTTTCAAATAAAATCGTCATATGGCAAAAAAACAGCTTTTCCGGAAATGTAATATTTTTAAAAATGAATTAATGTCAACATAAAAAGCATAAACTTGTACAATTTTTGAGCTTATGTTACAAAAATTTATTAGAATCTACATATGTGACTCGCAAAATAGAAAGGGACCTAAGGATAGAAAGGGACCTAAGGTCAGGAGAGCATTCGATGCTCAGATGTTGTCCACAAAAAAAAAAAAAAAATTGATTTTTTTACCCTTAGGTCCCTTTCTCTATGCGCTGTCACATATATACAATTTTCACAAGTTAACACAACTATTGAACCTGTTGACAAGAAATAAATCTGTAAAAATAGCAGAAAATTTTACTAAAAATTAGCTAAAAATGATGCTGCAGAAAAAACTGTTAAATTAGCAGTTTTTTTTTTTTTTTATTGCTAAATACTAGGAAAATAAGAACAGGAAAACTAAAACTGTTAAATTTACAGAATTTTAGTTATATTTAAGTTAACTTTTAGTTAATTGCTGATTTAGCAGGTTAATTTGCTATTTTCCATTAACAAAAATTTAACTCAAATATAACTAAAATTCTATATATTTAACAGTTTTAATTCTGCTGTTCTTATTTTACTAGTATTTAGGGGAAAAAATCTGCTAATTTCAGCAGTTTTTTCTGCAGCATAATTTTTAACTAATTTTTAGTAACTTTTTCTGCTATTTTTACAGATTTATTTCTACGAGTGTATTGAGGGTAGGTAACTTTTTAGCAGCAAGAGTGTACTTTTACGGCTCCATCCGTCTGTTTAGTTTATTTTGGACGAAGGAAAAAAATCACAATATAACTGTTACTATTTGTTTTTAAATAACAGTCGTATTTTAAATTGTTTTTATTTAAATTCAAAATATAAATCACAGAGCGTCTTTAAACAAATTCAAATATTATTTTAATTAAAAAAAAATAATCAGAACTATTTAAATTTTTTGAATAAAAATTACGTGCCTGATAAAAATAATAGTCCATAATTTTGTATATTTTACTCACATGAATTTTGGAGTGGTAATAACTTCGACTTTCGATTTTTATCAGTTATTGCTTGGATTATAGAAATGCAAGGTCAGAGATTTATGTTGTGTAAATTTGAGGAAAATCGGAAAGCGTAAGCCTTGGTGAGCTGCGAGTAAAGTCTTCCACTTTTGAATATATTTCGAAATTTTTTTACTTAAATGCACAACAAATTTTATTTTAAGCCCAAAACGAGGAATAAATTATGTTAAATTAACAAATTTTTCTGTTGAGCCAACACAGACAAAATTATTGGAAATAAAATTTCACTTAAAAGTTTAATAATATGAATTAAATTTGTAATTGAAAATAGGAAAAAATATTAGCTTAAATCATCTAATTAAAGATTTGTTTAAAATAAAATTTGTTTTTAAATAATTAATTGAATTAATTAATTAATTATATCTTTGAATTCTTTGATTCAATTAATCGTACACAATTTTTAGTAATTAGTGGTATCATTTGCGTAGTAGGTGCAAAAACAGAGAAAATAGTAATTGTCTGGAACAATTTGATAATTAAACCTTGTTTTTACTTTTTTGTGTGCGAAAAAATTTTTAGTGTACCATAAAAGTGTACTTACTCACTAAGAAAATTAATAATTCAATATAATTGAGTAATTAAATAAATTAAAAATCTTAATTGCTTTTAAACTTCAATTTAAGTTTCAATTAAGTTTTAATCAAATAGATTTGAAGCAGGAATTTTAATTAAAGATTTAATACATTCGATTAACAAGTTAATTACTTTTTTTCTAAGGAATTCAGTTAAAATGTTCATTGATTTTTGGTTTTTTATATTAATTAATGTTTTAATTGATATAATTAAAACTTTAATTGAAAATTTTGATGTGTTTTTTTTTTTTTTTTTGTTGAAAATTATTCAATTAAATTTTTGCAGACTAAAATTAGTTGATATAACGATTTTCTTAATTGGTCGGAATACAATTAAATTTTTAATTGTATTTACTAATATATGAATTGAAACTCGATTTTATTTTTTTTTTTTTTGTAAACAGACATATTATTCTGAGTGTAGCCGCATTATATTAAATGTGTAATACATTCGTTCTCTTTCGTAGCATTTAGGAATGAGAATTTTACAAACCTTTTTTGAAATGATTTTTTTTAGTGTCCAATATTTTACTTTATGCAATTAAAACAATTCCTCATTTGAGTATAAATCAGAAACAAATTCCAAATCACTTCTCAGTTTGCAACAATTTTCAAAGATTTTTTTTTGTATATAAAACTTTGCGTTCCATAAAATACCAACACTATTAGTATAATTTTACTCAATTTTTATTTCTTTTGTAGTTTTAACTATTTTTTTATTTTAACTTCATGCTACTAGACTAAAGTTAAGCAACAATATTTAGTTGTTATAATCACTTCAAACGATTAAGTACAAATTATTATACGTTCTTTGCAAGTATACGCCAAACGATGCCTGAACGTAATGAAATAATGTACTTAGCATGTAAACACAATGACAAGTAAAGATTTTCAAATGGCGCCTTGGAATTCAGGCTACTTCCGGTTTAAAACGGAAATTAATATTTATACTTGATTTTACAAAAATGAAACGCTTTCGAAATAATTTAAAATGTGCAGAAGGATAAAAAAAAGTGTGAAAGAAATGTTAATAATTAGTAAAAAATGACAGGCAATAACAAAAAAGAAACAATGAGTATGAGTTATGATTAATAACAATAGTTCATAAAAGCAACAAAGTGTTAATTACAACAATTATTTTAGGGTGAAAATACAGTACAACGACATAGATTGGAAAGAAAACATGGGGTAAGTACACATATGATTTCAATTTAAAACAAGCAAACAAACATGTGAAATAAAATAGACATGCCAACATGGGACCAAAGAAGTCATCATCTGTTTAAGCAAAGTTCATATTATCCGAGGTTATTCACAAAATAATTCCGATTTTTAACTTTACACTCAATAAAGTTTGTCCGTAAAATATACTGAAAATGGCGACTACAATTGCACTAAAAATATCTAAAAATGTCGTAAAATTAACTGATAAATTTGTACTATAAAAATTTAAAAAAAAAACTGACAAAATTGATATAAAATAGACAAGAACAAAAACTACTGTTTTTTACAGTTAATTTCAGTGTATCAAATTTAATCAAGGTTATGTTGAATGGGAGCCCGCCAGAACGGCGAGTTTACTCGGAGGCCCTAAGGCCCATTTCGATTCCCTCAGTCTCCCCCTTATTGGCATGAAAAGAAAAACCACGACCCGAGAAAAAAACTTAAAACCATCCAGATCTTCTCAAAAAGTCGCGAGATCGGACATAGAAACATTGCGCAGACTGTCTTCGTCAAAGAACCTGCTTCCCAGATATCTGAGTTTTAATTGAATTAATGGAATTTTTCAGAAAACGTACAAAATTTCATTTTATTTATTAAAAGTATCATACGCTCAATGAAAAAGTTTCATAAAATATAAAGAGCTTTTTCATCATCCGGATGGCTTCCTCGTTAGTTTTAGTTTATTATTATTTTTTTAATTTAAAGGTTTTTTTTCGAAAATTATCGTATTGAAAATCTCTAAAATTTAAGGACATGTCTTGTAAAATATTTTTTTATTCAAAAGTTGTAATAATTAGGGCCAGTTTTATAGTCAGAACAAAAATTGATTTTTTCTTATATATTTCTGAGATCGATTTTTTCCTTAAATATTTTATTAAAAATCTTCAAAGAAGCTAGTTCTGAGTATTAAACTGCTCCTTAATCACTTCTTCTATATTAGAACTATTAGATTAGGAAACATTGTTGTGTTCGAAAAACTCTTTGACTCTGGAACATTTTTTTATATTCTAGGTTTGATGTGAAAGCTGTAGGATTTGGAGTAATTTTCTTGTACAATAATCACAAACACTGCAAACAATTTTACAATTTAAGGCATGTTCCTGTTATCATATGCTGAGGATTTTTTTCATACTAATCTCAATTGTTTCCTGAATTTAATTTATGACAAAATTCGAGAGTTAACGAACAAATTTGTTGAATATAGGAAAATATATCGTTAAGTTATTACAATAAAAAATTCTTCTAAGTTTATATTAACAATTTTTTAGGCAAACCTATGGGATACCGTATAAGATATAAAAAATCATTTGCCTTCCTCCCGTCCCACGCTCTTGAGTGAATCTTGGATCCAGCATGTTGGTACCCAATTATAATTCTCAAAAATGCTTTTTAGCATATTTCATTTGACAAAAACAGATTTTTAGCATATTTCTGTCTACGCAAGATTCAGTTTTTATTATTTTTTTCAACAATGATTACACTAAATTTTTAAATGATTAAACGCGTATATTTTAACAAAAACTGTCAAAAATGTTTATCTAACACGAAAACTTAACAAAAACGCGGCTAGTAGAGTAAAAATTGCAACATTTTTTACTCAGCAAATTTTTAGCATATTTTTGTAGGAGGTAATTTAGCATATTTTCAGCATAATGAATATTTCAACAGTTTTGTAATTTTTTCTTTGGCATATTTTTAGCATATTTTTCTTTTTTCACGATTTAGCAGAATTTAGCATATTTTTTCGGTGATTTAGCATATTTGGAACGAAAGTTTCTGGCAACACTGTTTATTCATCGCTATTAATTGCATTACTAACGTATGAGTGTTATTAATTAAAACAATGAAAAAATATCACTCATACGCCTCGTTCTTATGAATGTTGCTTAAGAAACTTAAACAAGTAAAGTAACTAGCAAACTGAGCAAGTAAAAACTAGTTAGTTTTTGCTCAGTCTAACCGTATTATTAACGAAAATTATTATATTTTTATAATTTATATTATAGAATACTTATTTACAATTCATTTACTGCCGTTTATAAACATAATATTCTTACTTGTTTTATAAGTACCTACATATGTACAATATTGTACAAGTATGTTAGTGACCTTGATAAATTCTTATAAATCTAAGAAAGAAACAATAGGTGAAACTGGTTAAAAGGAATACATGTCATTGACACACACGCACACACTCACACACATATAAACGTAGAAATCCTTTCATGCACCTTTTCCCGCCTGCATATTAATCATTCATTTTGGGGCCAACTAAACAAATGAGTTTTGTTTGCCATAACTACCCATCTTTGTAGGTTTCTTCCTACATATTTCTTTAAAACCAGAAGAAAGAACTTGATGAATTGGTTTTCTTGTTTTGTTTCATACAAACTAAATATATTAAAAATAGCAATGGAAATCGTTTTATTTAGCACAAGTCATTGCGTGCCACGCGAAAATTTAATTAAGCGCTTATTTCTTTTTTTTTTTTTTGTGTAATGAAAATGAAAGTTTGATTTGTTTCTCTAAGTTTCGAACATACAAATCAAGAAAACTATAAAAAGCTAAATTTATTTTTGGGTGCGTTCATTATTTGAACACGGAAATTGTAAAACCAGACGTAATTTTAGTCTAATTTACACAAGGTCAGACATATGGTCAGACATTGTTATTATAACTAATTGAAAATTATTTTTATTAAATGCCAATCAAATATAAAAAACATAAGTAATAGAAATAATTGAGAAGATTTCTTTATTTCATTTAGAATAGGGTGGAGCGATTGAAACTTAATTTTTAATTCGATATCGCCCCTATGCGGAAAAAGTAATGTTACTTTTTGTAAGCTAAGAAATTGTCCAAAATTTCATTTCCATCCGACCATAAATCAATTACAAAGGACCTTACTCAGAACAATGATATTTCAAAAATCCGGAAACTTGGCCATTATCGACTTGAATGTTCAGTACAAAAGTTGATTCACTTGGGATCATTGTAGGCTATTGATATTTCATAAATAGTTAAATATTAGCGTATAACTTGAATTTAAAGTTCTCGAAATAACAAATCAAAATATTCAAAATTCTTACAAGGAAAGTATCTCAAGTGATAATCTCCGATCTTAATGAAATTCGGATATTTTGTAGAGAAAAAAAAATTATAAGGGTGGGATGTCTGAGGTCATCTCAGAAATTTAGGGTGTTAAAACTGGGGTCAAAAATTACCCATTTTTTCGTTTTTTCCATTTATTTCTCATTTGATCCCAGGAAACTATACACAAATGTTATATTTTTGGATAGGGACTTTTAAGGACCATTTGTTGGTACCTTTCTTTGGTATCTTTCGATATTCCGGCACCTTCGCGTTTTATTGGAGTTTTCCCAATAATTTGCAATTAACTAAATTGCAAATAACAATTCTGCTAATTTTAGCAGTTTTTCCTGTGCTTTTGCTAATTTTTAGTAGATTTTTATGCTATTTTCACAGATTTATTTCTATGAGTGTAGTTAACTCAAATGAAATGGCAGTTAATTTTAGCGACATAATTAACTGAGTGTATATTACGCGTTTTTTGTCTTTGGGTAGCAAGATTTTTTATTTCCTAATTGCTCATGATGGAAAAAAAATAAAAAATACTTTTATTCCCCTTAAACTTTGTTTTTGTTACAGGGTTTTTGTAGGTATGAAGTCCCCCTTTCGCTAACGCAATAGCGGGCGTGTTATACGCTTGTATTACACTATGCGACAGTCAAAATCGGGATGAGATGAAACCAACGGGAAATGTTATATCGGTCAAAAACAAGTTATACGTGTCCCGGCGTTTCGCTGGGTCACCCCTAGGAATCGAGATATATCTTTTTTTTTTACATAACTCGAGAACCACTAGTCCGATTTTGCTTAAACAATTTTAAAAAAATTAAAAATTACAATTTCTTTAATCTGTTCATATAACGTTTTTCTATATACTCAACAGTTTTGCAGGTAAAAATAAATGTTTTTTAGCGCTACCATGAAAATCAATAACCTTTTGTTTATTACTTTTTTTTAATATTTTAGGCAAAAAATATTTTTTTCTTCATACATTTATTTTTACCGGCAAAACTGTTGAGTATATAGAAAAACGTTATATGAACAGATTAAAGGAATAGTAATTTTTAATTTTTTTAAAATTGTTTGAGCAAAATCGGACTAGTGGTTCTTGAGTTATGTCAAAAAAAAAGACCACCAAAGGTCAAATCGATATATCTCGATTCCTAGTGGTGACCCAGCGAAACGCCGGGACACGTATAACTTCTTTTTTACCGATATAACTTTCCCCGGTAGTTTGAACCCTTCCCGATCACTGACCCCTACCATTTGTCTCACAGTGTTATTATAAAACTAATGAAATTTCAGAATCACCAAATATTGTATCAAAGTACTTTTTATGTATTATAACATTTTTTTTTAATTGTCTATGCCATTTTATTTTCTGTACTTATAACGAAAAATACGCTAAATAGCTAAGCATTCTGATCAGAAAAATAATGTTTTTGGGAAATAATGGACTTTTTCTAAACTTTTCCGAAAAAAGTAACATAGTAATATTAAACAGTTCATTTACTTTTAAGTGCTAGGATATTGTTATTATATTTGATATCCTTTCATATCCTAAAACATTTTCGTTAGGACAAAAACCTCAGGTATTTCAAATTGTAAACAAGTAAATATTTCAGTGCTAAACAACTACTATAAATCATAACAACGCGACGGTCGCATTCGATTTATAAACAACATAGTTGTTTATAAAGTGCTAAGCAACATCACCACAACTACTAAATACTTTCAAATCGTATTGGAACGTACCTAGCAATATGTGAATATAGCGTCGTCATATGTACGTTCAAACACTCACGGAAGACTGAATAAGGAAATGAGTTTTTTTATACCCTACACCACTCTGTGGAAGAGGGTATATTAAATTTGTGGTGATGTTTGTAACTTACGGATCGACTCAGCATCACTTTCTGAGTCGATTTAGCAACTTCCGTCTGACCGTCCATATATCCTTGTAATCAACCTGCAGATCGAAATTCTGAAGATAATTGGATTAATTTTATAACACAAATTTATGTTGGCTCAAAAATGCGTCCATGTTTTGACCTAATCGCCATAGAAAGGTTTTATCTGAGCTTAAATGTATTGACCTTAAATGGTTTTAACAAACCAAAGCGTTTTAAGCGATTGCTTGCACGGGTCCTATATAATTTTATTCATTAATCGAATAGAGCTTATTCCGGGCAAGCAAAGACGAGTCCATCTTTGTCTCAGTTCGTCCCGGTGGCGTAGTTTTTACTTTTTTTTATTTGGAATGTTGCAACAAAGTTGGTAATCTCAGCAAAAGTTTTGAGAACACTTAGTCGATTGCAAATGAAAAGAATCCTTGCTAAAATCAAAATATTAGTAGACTAAAAAAAGAGAAGAAAATTTGTAGAGAATTTGTACTTTAGTTAATATATTTGCTGAAACTTTAAGTCCAAAAAGAGTGTTTTTGTGATTCTTTTGAACATTATTTAGGAAACTTCGTAAAATATAAAAATGTTCAGACTTCCATTTTAGTAGAGAATTCTAAATAACAAAAAAGGCTTTCATATTATAAAAAGCTTTTTCTTAAAAAAGCCTAAGGGAATACAAAAAATTACCCAAACGACTGAAAAAAATGTATGTCCTTGTATTTCACATAATCGTTATTTATAAACATTTTGTTTTTATCTTCACTAAATTTAAATATTTTATTTTGTCTATAAATTAAATCATGTTTTATCTTATTGTGTTAATATTTTTATGAATATGCAATCTTTTGGCGTCCTTTTGTTTTATGTATGAAACACAGTTACAAAAATCTTTCACGGTTGTATTTTTTATATGTGTTAGAAGAGTTGTGTTTTTAGTATCATATTGTTTGTCCGCACCACATCTGCGACATCTACATTTTGTTTGTCTCTGGTTGTTGTCCACACTATAAATGTGTCTATTTAAACAATTTTAGTATTAGCAAAATAAATAAGTAAAACATTAGTTCAAAATTAGTTTAGTGCTAAAAAAAAATACTACTAAACTTTTGCTGAAAACACAATTTCGTTTAACTAATTTTTCTTCTCACTTATTTTTTTTTTTTTAGTGTACCGTATCACACAGTCCAACGAAAAAAGACGGGAGAGGAATAAAAAATTCTCAGAAAATAAAAATTATAATAACAAAAGAAATATAATTAAATTAAAGTTTTAAATGAAAAGAGTCGCATTTTTTCATCAGTTGGATTTAATAAATCCAAAAAGTATTTATCAAAGTGCACAATAGATGGAGTTAGCTTCCACCTATTTTAACAGAATTTTTCTATCCGACCGTCTTTCACCCTAATTTGTAATAATAAATACAATGATGCAGGATTTTATTATAAATTTAAATCTTTTGTTATATTTTATACAAAACAGCAAGAAACAGTCTTTCTTTTGATGTTCATCACTTCAATTTATATTTCTACACAATCAAAATATTCCACTGCAATACTTAAAATTCACCAATTAGATTTAATTAAATTACTTACAAATTAAATTAAAGTGAAAAGTTGCGATTTCTGTATCAGTTATTTCTCCATGTCCAAGATGGAAAATAAGTATCTAGAGGAGTGTAGTTTTTTTCTAAAGAAAATGCTTTTGTTTTCTAGTTTTGCAACAAGAGCGCCGGATTTAAAGTTGCCGCTATTTTGTTAATACGAGTTGTACTTTATTATATTTATTATTTGTGTGTGCCAACATAACACCGAGAGCTCTGAAACAATTTTCCATAAAAACCATACGTCATAGTGGCAATATTTGAGAAAAAGGAGACACGGAGGAGATTAGAAGATAAACAAAAAATCTAAAGTAGAATGTTTGTATGTGTCTGTTTGATAACTTCTGAAAGTAAAAAAAACAATAACAGAAAGCTGAATAGGAAAGGCATGGGTTCGATTCCTACTGCCGACGGGTCGTTGAAAAAACCTAGGGTAAAAAAAGGGTTTTGTTCAGGAGAGCCATTTTAAAGATTTAAATACGTGTATCTTTGGTGTACCAAAAAAAAATTGATTTTTTTACCCCTAGGTCCCTTTCTCTATGCGCTGTCACATATAGAGACAATCTGATAATAAAATATAAACAATAATACAATTTAATGGAAAATCACTGATCTTCTTCTTAACCTCAAACGCACTAAAATAACTTCTGTAAATTTAACTGTTTTAATTTTCTGTTCTTATTTTACTAGTATTTAGCAAAAAGTCTGCTAATTTCAGCAGTTTTATTTTTCATAATTTTTAACTAATTTTTAGTAACCGTTTCTGCTATTTTTACAGATTTATTTCTATGAGTGTAGTTCTGACATGTTATTAGCGACTTTTCGAAGGGGTTAAAGGTTTAAAGATATATCGCCAGCCGTAAGTTATCGGTGTGGATCTGTGGAAACCTTTCGTTAATCTATTATTCTATAGTGTATGTACTACACACACACATGAATATATTTTGATTACTAAGCCAACCTGTTATTATGAGTATCACCTAGTACTACATGAATGAAGGCATGTCGAGACATGACTGTCTGTCTTTCAACATATTGAATGTTCGTTCTTCTAAATGAATTTACATGATACATGAAAGTATGCAACAAAAAACAAATTCCTTTATAATGAAGGGAATAATAATGTGAATTGTGTGAATTGTTACCTCTGGAAAGGAAGAAAAAACTAGCAAGTAACTTAGAAATATAAGGATATAACGAAGAAAGTAATGTTACTTATAAATTTTAGTTGTTCTTGAACTTTAGGAAAAGTTAGACGTACTTGAGAATTAAACACAAATCATAAATTTCTTTGCACATTTCACATAAGTTCTCTTTCCGTTTTACTCTATTTTAGTTTTGATTTTGACAACGACCGTTTATCATTTTCGGAACCAGATTTAGCAGCTTCCATAAAGCATCTGGATCGTTTTGCTGTCAAACAACCACACGAATATATAACGGTAGATGAGTTAAAGTTCTATAGACGTCGAAAACCTCCCGAGTGGTTGACCAAGAGTAATATTTGCCTAACGGATTTAAAAAATGAATTAGTGCTTCCTTTTAGCCCTTTAAAATCTGAATATACGAGAAGTTACGTTAATCTAGAGCTGCCGCTAAGAACTCTATCACTAAGGCGAGCTACATCCTTGCGCTTAGAAGGTTTAATGCCTTTTAATAGATCAGAACATCAAGATCGTTATCATTGGTTTACACCAGAAGACTGGAAAAGGTGGGAAATATTTGATGTAGTGCAAACAATTAAATTGTAAATAAATTTTGTAATTTTCCTCCCTCTAATTAGCTCTCGTTCGTATCCTGTGAAAAAACCAGAGAGTTTACGCTTGGCTGGTGTTTTTGATATGGAACCTGAATATCGATCTTCCTACATAATGCATCCTATGGTAGATCGTGCTACTAAAATTTTACCCAGAGAAATGTTTAGTTTACATTCTCCTTTCAAATCCAATAAAAGCGACAGTAAACAATCGCCTGATATTGAAATTATACAAAAAATAAACGAAGATAAGGTTCAACGCGAAAAGGCCGTTGAGCTACAACAAGAGTGTCATTTGCAAAAAAGAGCCATTACCGATGAGAATCAATTTAACGTTTCACCCTCCGAATATCAACGACAATATGTACCGCAATTGATAGAAAAAGCTCATTCCATACCGCAAATGAGTCACATTAAAATGCAAGGAAATTTCCATACGATTCCCGAGTACCAAGATAGTTTTAAAATGTATGCCAATTATGCTAAGCCGATGCCCATCAAAAAAACAGATAATCTACACATGTCGGGTTCTGAAATACAAATGAACGCAAATATAAATTCCAATACTATGCCAGAATACCGTGACAAATTCCACGATCATCCCAAAGATGTAGCAAAGGAGAAATCTTTGAAAACCGAAGATCACTTGCGACCGAATGGGGAATTTTCCAAAGATGTGCCAGAGTATTATGAGAGCTTCCGTGATCCACAAGTTAGACAAATGCCTGAAAAGGGTAAATGTCGAGAACCGTACCTGCACTTGAAGGGGAAAATCGAATTTAATCCAGAATATAGAAATACCTATTTAGATTTTCCTCGTGCCCGCCCAGTGGTACCGAAACCTACTTCCACATTTCGTCTACCCACCTCTAATAACACCAACTCATCCCGAAACAGATCGTCAATTTCTCCAAGAAAATATGGACAGCAAGCTAACTCAACACCCAGTATTAGAGAACCAGAAACAGATATAACAACAACACCCGAATATAGAAGAGCTTGTTACAATTATCAAATTCGCGAAAGGTCTCCGACCCATAAAGCCGTACCGGAGATTGTTCCTAAAGATAATAAAAAATATCATCGTAAATCTATATCACCACAATATCATTCAAAGACCTCTTCTACCACTGCCCCTAATCGTCAGCGTAGACCGGGTATATTAGAGTCACAATCTTCCTCGCCGGGCCTAGAAAATATTGGGCAAAAGTATAAACATCAGAAGACACCGAAGTTTGGTAGACGTGCTGCTAATTCGGTTTTAAAAAATGCTGAAAATTGTCGTGCAAATACTTCCATTATTGAAGGAAATCCAAAATATACAATGTCGCAACGTAAAGATGTCTACAATTCCGAAAATATACATGATTCGTTTGTTGTTTTGGAAAATAAACCCTGTAAGCGTTCCCACTGGATGAATTAGTATTAAAATGAAATTTAAAATTGTTAAGAAATTAGTAAAAATATAAAGAAGAGTAATTACAAAAAACGTGAATTCATACATTTCGAAAAAAATATTAGGGGTTTTCATATAAACTCGTAAATTCCTTGTAAACCTTGTATAAATACAAACCATATTTTTTATGTATGGGGTTTACGAGTAGAATACGAGTTTCTATGAAAACCCCTATTGTTTTTTTTTTCTTTTTCTTGTGTATAACAAAGTAAAAAAATTATATTTTCAACAGGGATTTTTAAATATTTTTCTTAATTTCTTCAATGCAATGCACTCATAGAAATAAATCTGTAAAAATAGCAGAACAAATTGTTAAAAATTGTGCTGCAGAAAAAACTGCTGAAATTAGTAAATTTTTTTTTGCTACATACTAATAAAATAGGAACAGCAAAATTAAAACTGTTAAATTTACAGAATTTTAGTTATATTTAAGTTGACTCTTAGTTAATTGAAAATAACAAATTGTACTGCAGAATCTGCAGAAAATTTTGCTAAATATTAGTAGACTGAAAATAGCAAAAATAAACTGTTATATCCACAAAAATGTTGCTATTTTTAAGCTAAATTTAGTTGAATACAAATAGCAGTCTATCCAGCTAAAATCGGCAGAAATATTTGCCAAAAAAAAATTGTAAACTTCAAATATGACTAAAATTCTGCATATTTAACAGTTTTAATTTTGCTGTTCTTATTTTACTAGTACTTAGCAAAAAAATCTGCTAATTTCAGCAATTTTTTCTGCAGCATCATTTTTAACTAATTTCTAGTAACATTTCCTGCTATTTTTACAGATTTATTTCTATTAGTGTAGAGGTCGCCTTTTTAAATTTTTCATTATATCTTTGGCATTTACAGTCGGATCTTAAAGTATGATAAATCGATGTTTTTGTGTCGAAAGGGCCAAGTTTTTGCTCTAAGGCTCATTGACCTCAAGTATCCCGTTCTAGTATTTACCCACCAGATTTCAGTTCCTACAACCCTAACGCACGACCCTAATGTCAGAAAATTGAAGCTCACAAAAAATCATAAAACTTTTGCTAATGAAGTTTTTCGGTAATTCCAGCAGAAATTTTTTTTATTCTTTTTGTTGCCGAACGTAGGGGTCGATTTTTAATTTCTTTTTCATTTGATTTTCCTTTATAGCAAAACACTGGTCTCCTCGAGGCAAAAAATCGATATATCATACTTTAAAATCCGTCTGTAAATGCCGAAGCTATAACGAAAAATTAAAAAAGGAGACCTCTACGATCGGCAAAAAAAAATTCAAAATTGCCTTGCAAAAATACTTTATATTCGTAGGTGCACCGCGTACTTTTTTTTTGCCAGTAGGGTGGTAAGGTCTCATGTCCATATAACACTTTCTGTCATTAATCGCAAAAAGACGAATTGCTTTTAAAAACAACACACATGGCCTACCCTTTAACTTTGAGTAGAAATTATGTTATGACGAATGCAATTCACAATTACGCGATGAAATAATTTGTAAATACTCGTACCAGAAAAATCTATATAAACAAAACCTTTAAAAATATAAACAAAAGAACCGTCGGTCGAACAGGTAGTTGGTTATCTTATCAGTATGTTGGAAGAGAAACTAAAATTCTATTACCTCCGTTAGGTGTGCTTTGCACAACTGACTCATAATGGATTTTAGTTTTTTGATCAATTTTGCAAACTTAACATGGAATATAAAAACGGTATAAAGTAAAACGGGAAACATAAATTTTTAAAATACACAAAATTTTACAAACTATGGACCCACAACATGCCTGTAGGCCACCACATCATATATTAGGTTTAACTATACGTTCACGTACCCGTATTTATGCATCGTACGTCATACCAAATGTACTCGAATTACTTGTTTATATTGTACAAATTGTAGCCGATTGTGCAGTGAGTTTTCAACATTTTAAATCGCAACAAGCGGATTTTGGATGGGCTACATTGTGTTTGATATTGGTGCCACCGGTATTGACATGTATCTTAATTTTAAGTTCCAAAAGTCAGTGGATAAAACCGAAACAAGATGGAACAGAAGTGAAATTTGTTTCTCTACAGTTAGTGCAAATGTTATTATTTCCATTCTTCGTAGTTTATCGGTAAGTTATTTAGGAGGAAACACCCCTCAGATTTGTATGCTACCTATATGTTGGTTGGTAAGGTAAACATACAAAATTTGAGTTATATTTGAGTTAAAGTTTAGACAACAGAAAATAGCAATTTACCCTGTTAAAATCAGCCAAAAAACAATTTGTTAAATAATGTAACATTTTCAAAGTTTTTTTAGATTTCTTTAGTGCAAATAAAAATTTAGCCTTATGAAATTAGCAGTCTGCTGTTATTTGTATTCAACTCAGTTTCAAGGCAAACATACACGTTCAAAATAATTGATCAATGTTTTTAAAATCAACCAGCAATTTAAGCAGGGTAAATTGTGATTTTCAATTAACTAAATTGAAATTACCTCAATTTGTTTAAATAATAGGTAAAAATAGCAGTTATTTTGATTTTTATACCCTACACCACTATGTGGTCAGGGTATTATAAGTTTGTGCTGATGTTTGTAACACCAAAAAATATTGGTCGTAGACACCCACCTTATAGTATACCGATCGGTTCAGAATTTTTTTTTATTTCGATTTAACGATGTCCGTCTGTCCGTCCGTCCGTCTGTCTGTCTGTCCCTGCAATCTTGTGCGCACTCTACAGGTCGCAAATATTAAGATATTTTGATGAAATTTGGTACGCAGACCTATGTTGGCCCAAGGACGAACAAGTTTGATTTTGGTGAACATCGGTCCATGTTTAGACCTAGTGCCCATATAAGGGTCCTACCAAAATTATACTGTCATACGTTCAGTGTGTTCGTTTACTCGAATTTCTTACTACTTTTACTACAATTGGAAAGTTTTGTTTACTTTTTGTATTGATTTTTTCCAGCTGTAGTAAATGTAGTAACTTGTAGTAAGTAAACGAACAAGCTTGATTTGAAACAAAAAACGAGTAAAAAAGTTAAAGTCGGGCATGCCGACTGTATAATACCCTACACCAGTCTGGTTAAAAGCCAACTAATGTTTGGATCCGAAATTCGAATGGGTTAAAATGGGACTTGTGTCACAATTTTCTACAAAATAATAAAAGAACAGAAAATCGGAAATATATGTATATATATGGGCGATAGGTCCAAATATGAACCGATCCTATCTAAATAGAATCATCTAGAATCAATAGGCTTTGTCCTTGGGACCATGTGAGCCGGCGAACCAAATTTCATTGAAATATCTTCGTATTTGCGTCCTGCAGCGTGTAAACAAGCCAATTTTGGGGGACCCTTATATGGGCACTAGGTCTAAACATGGACCGATTTTTACCAAGGATTCGTCCTTGGGCCGACATAGGTCGGTGTACCAAATTTCATCAAAATATCTTGATATTTGCGACCTGTAGAGTGCGCACAAGAATGCATAGACAGACAGACGGACGGACAGACGGACATCGTTAAATCGAAATAAAAAGTGATTCTGAGTCGATCGGTATACTATAAGGTGGGTATAGGTCCAATATTTGTTGGTGTTACAAACATCAGTACAAACTTATTTAAACCTCTCCACGTAGTGGTGTAGGGTATAAAAAATAAAAATATTTGTACGTAAAGGTCAATTTATATGATTAGTTGTACTCTTTGTGAAATGACATTTTATATTCCCAATAATGGAAAACAGTAGATGTGGACGGCCTCTTATTCCCGATTACGGAATTCCAGTTAGCTACTAACTGAAATTTTAAGCGACGACACATTTGTTGTTCTTTCCCATAAAAAATCTGAACTGTCGGCTAAATTTTTATTGGACATTCAGTAATCGGGCCTTAAAGAATTATTATTATTGGAGGAAATGTTTTTAGTTGATCTGTTATTTTTTTTAAGTAAATGAATGTTATTTTAATTTGACTCAAGATCATAAATTAATATCACTTTCTGTTTAAATTATTCTCAAATCAAAGAAAGATGATACAATTTTTACAAGTAAATTACAAAGAATAAAAATTATTGAAAGAATTCGATAAGACCAGCAAGACAGAATGCGCATTTTCGGCTTTCGCTACAAAGCCATCATCAGTGCCTTTCGCCTTTGAGTGGGTTAATATTTTGATATTCGTCTACTTATGTGACTGTTGAAAGCAAATTGGATTTGTTACCTATTTTTTTATCAACTTACGGTGGGTCTCATACTGTAGGTTTAACTTTAACTTAACTATAAACAAAAGAAAATGAAAGAAAAATGTACACAAAACAACAACAAATTTTGGGTTAACTATTAAACCTGCAGTATGAGACTCACCGTTACAGTTTTCTATATCGCCTCGATTTGAAAAATGTTCCATTCTGTTTTTAGAGTTTGTATTAATTTGTATTAGGTCCATTCGATTACTGGATAATTTGTACAAATTTTTACTGGACGGCGTTCGTTAACACAAATACTCAGTAAACAGAAAGAAAAAAGAGAGAATAAAGTGACAGTTCTATGATGAGAGTTTCTAAGTCTTCTTATTTTTCTTGCAAATTTTTACTGAATAAATTTTTGACAGTAAGAATTTGCAAGCAGAAAAAAACATATGTTTCGAAACATACACTCATAAAAAAAAGTCCGTACAAATAGGTCAAAATTGTGCTGGCGCAACTACATGTACTATTGCCTGTTATTTTAGCAGAATTTTTACCTATTTGTACGGACTTTTTTAGAGAAAATAACAGAAAAATTAGTTCAATTTAATTAGAACGCGTTTAACAGACTTTTGAACAAACTTTTTTTTATAAGTGTATGTTTTAAATTTAAAATTTATTTGTATATTTGGTGTTGTAATCAGCTGTGTCTACAAACTTGCAAATTTTCTGTTCGCGTACATATTTGGGAAAATTTTATTTTGAGAGTAAATCTTGTCTTACTCTGCGTAAGTTTGTACTAAGTAATTCTTACTGGACTTGACTCAGAAAAGTAATCGAATGGACCTATTATCACGTAAAAAACAAATAAGTTACACTGTGGCTATTACCTTGGGATCGGTCCTATATATATATATTTATACCAATTTACGCGATTTTTACTTTTATCAATATATCCCACACGAGATTAATCAAAATTTATATCTACACAGAAAAAACTTTAGGCACCAAGAATGGAATTTGTAAAAGCAACAACAATTTTTTATTTGAAATATTTGTAACTCGTTTGTAAACTGTTATCTTTCATATAAAAATTGTTTAAAAATGAAAATTCAAAGTTAAAAAAAAAAAAAACTTTTTTGGATTTACAAATTTTTTTGTTGGTGCCTTTTTAAAAAGTTTAAAAATTTAATTAGAATTTTGTAAATTCTTTCGGTGTAAGCTTGTTTGATTAGTATTCGTCGTATTCCAATATTTTGAGTAACTTTCTTGTGAGGTTGCTCATTTCAGAAGTCTAGCTGAGAGTATCAGCGCTGCCTGATATTAACACCAGCTCCTTTTATACAGGGTCCCAATAAAATTTTGGCTTAAGGCTCATTTAGCCATACGTAACGTAATGTGACGAATCAGCTGATTCAATCTAAAATAATGAGTAAAAAAGAAATAGACTGTCAGCTATACTCTTTTAACTCATTAGATTTTCCATAAGGATACTCGTCACGTTACGTCCACGTATAGCTAATTCTACCTTTACTTGGGAGCTTTTTTCAACATTGATTTATTCTTTTATTACAATTATACACGTTCAGGGTACTTTTTATGTTTTTCCTGAGAAATTTATGGAATTATTCAAATAAATCATGAATCAGTTGGTCGGATGCTGAACATAAATCGCTAATTAAAATTTTAACTTACGAATATATTATTATGCAGTTTCTCGGTTCGAGTATTTTGGTCTATTGATGCACTATTCCATGACGAAAATGACAAGGCACGTATGGATTGTTTAGATAAGGCAGAAGAGTGCTCAACCTGTGAGCTGTATCGTTTAGTACAAGCCTATGGCCAGTCGGCACCGCAAATAATATTACAATTATTTCATATGCTCTCACAAGATCTATTTCGAAACTTTCAAACAAGTGAGTTAATACAATATCATACATGCATTGCATTGCAAAATCTTTCTAAATAAAATATTTTCTTTATTTCATGCAGCAAATGTCCAGGCTATAAGCTTAATATTTTCCGCTATAGATCTGGCCTCAATTACCACAACCTATCAACGTTTTGAGAGTCAAAAAGAAGTTGGCCGTCATTATCCGTGGTCTACAGAAGAGCAAAAACAGGTGGAACGACGAAAATTAGAGAAAAATAAATGTTTACAAGAAGAGTGTAAACGCAGGAAAACAGATTCTGAACGGAGTCTTACAAAATTTCCAGAATCTGAAAAAATTATGGAAAATTTTAAGGCTCGCAATCAAAATGGTAGTAATGGAAATCAAACTACTACTAACATGGTATCAGATTACCAGAATATACGTGAAATTAAAAATGCTGAAAGCAATGACAGTTTAGTTAATATCTCAGAATCTTTAAGTCATACCGTTCAAGTACATGGTTATGATGAATTAGATAATGAGGCTGGAGACGAACAAACTGCTTTGCTTATTACAGATTTTAATATAACCGATGATGATAAGATTAAAACTAAACCGATGTTAAATTCAAGCGGCAGCAATAGTACAGATCTACCTAAATTTACAGATAGTATAGAAGAATTTGATCAAGTACCCGATATACCAGCTCCATTGCCACCAAAAGTAACTAGATTTGATGGTGACATAACGGATGGTCCCCAGCTGAGAACCCAAACTTCTACACAAAGTAGTTGTGAAGCAACTAGAAGACGTTCTCGACCTTATTCACAACTGGAAACTTTTAAAGATATGCTTCTAATGAATGCTCAACTTTATATTAAGGAGAATGTGCCAAGACCTCCTAAAATGCTCATTAAACGAGTGGAAGAAGCCAATAACACAACAACAACCCCACCACAAACTCCCATGTCGCCACAAGATGTAGTGGACTTTTTCTTGCCACGTCCTACAAAAGTGGTGAATGGTATACAACAGGATGATTTTGCCGCAAAAACTATAGCCTTCTTTGGCTGGATAGCCTTTATCATTATGCGTATGCTCTCCCTATCGGCCTTTTGTGTGTTCTTTCCAAAAGCATTTCTTATCTTAATGGCAGTTCATTATCTCATAATGCTGGCTGCTCTATACCTGGAATCACGTTTTAAGGGAAGATTAAATAGGACCATATTTTATTTTCTACTAGCCTATGTCTATATCTTTGTTTTACTTGAATTTCGAGTAAAATTCAAGCGTATACGTGTATGGTTCATCGGTTATTTTATTATAATTATGGCTGAGAATCTAACCATGACAATGATTTGGTATGCTCGAGAAGAATTTGAATCCTGGTGGTTTGGTTTCATATTTGAGGGTATCATATATAGCGGTATCCTATTTGTGGCAACTATAATTGTTTATTATTTAATACTTAAACCCAAAGATGTTATATTATTGGTGGAAGACGAGAATAAAGGAGAAAATCCAACGAGTACGAATAGTGAATCATCATAAAACAAATGCCTAATAAATTACCATGGTAGTAAAAAATTAACAAATTTTATTTATCATGGCAACCTTTAAATACTTTTTTATTACAATTTTTTGATGACGACGAAAAATTTACAAAATAGTTTGTCAGTTTTGAGATAGAGAATTTTTGGAATATTTTATTTTGCAAGGATACCAATTAAGAAACCAGTATAACATGTGCGATCAAAGTTTATATAGTAGTGAAATGAAGGATAGTTTTCAAAGTCCTAAAATAAAAAAACCTACAGGTAAATAATAGAACAGTGAACGATTTGTTTAAAGAAAGTTGTTCTTCAGTTTCAAAATTATTTTTACACAGCCACCCGCAGTCGAAGATTTGAACAATTCCTTTGGCAAGAACTATATGATGAATATATACGTCACAATGATCGTTTAATGAATGCAAATATTGAAAAATCAAATACGGAATATTTTGATGAATTTTGTAAAGATATGCCTCCGGTAGATGAGTCCGCCAAAGAGGCTGTTATGAATCGTTATCCTTTATATTGTACGTCGGCTATAACATTGTGGAATCAAAATGGTGATGTCAGCAAGGATTTTAAAAAACGTTATTCTATAACATGTCCTGTACAAGAACAAACTGAGCAATTTGGTTAAAATTGTTTGTTTAAAGTGCATGTAAATCAAATGTAATAAATCTTGAAATTAAACAAAATTTTAACGAGTTCTAAATTTGGCTGTTCTCAATCTTTTATAACCTCTGTAAGGCTCTGTACGGCGATCAATAAGGAGAGCTCCGATTGATCTAAAAATTTCAAAAGGCGACCCCTACGTTCGGCAACAAAAAAATTAAAAAAATTTCTGCTGGAATATCGGAAAACTTTCTTGGCAAATTTTATGATTTTTTGGGAGCTTCAATTTTCTGACATTAGGGTGTACATTAGGGTTGTAGGAACTGAGATCTGGTAATAAAGGGCTGTAAAGTATATTTTTAATGGCGTTAAAACACATGATAGCCTAACAGTTACATCAGCTGGAATGGTATATCGTCGACCAGCATGCAAAATGTCACATGTGTTTTTTAATAATTTTCAGGAGATCGAAAAAACTTACAAAATCTACTTTTAAGATATTTTATTGGCATCATATGCCTTAATGATGACTTTACTAAATGAGGTCGTGAATCATTAAGTGCCAATAAAATATCTTAAAAGTAGATTTTATATTATTATATTAACCCAAATATTCTTAAAAACGACCCAGGTAGAAAAATACAAACGGCACAATGTCGGCCCGGTATTGGAGACGGTAGTACATGTACTGGCAATGCGTCGGATTTTCAATTTTCACTGTACTGGCATGTTGTCGAAATGATAACACCAATAAACGCTTGGCGGTAGTTATTTCCCAACGTTATTTTTTTGGTATTATCCCAGTACATTTAATAACAATTTTAGTAGTTTGCTAGTAATTTACAGTCCTTTTAGTGTACATCAGACATTTTGTCGAAACTTCACAAGAAAATAATGTTTATGTCTCTCTTACATAAATAATTGTATAATAGATGCAAAAATACATAAAATTTATAAAATTGTTAATTTTAATAAATTAAAAAAAGCTCGTTAATTTTCAGAAAACAGTACTGGCAAAGCACGTTTTAAGTAGTACCGCCAATTCTTAAAAAACAGTGCTCTCCCAGTACAATTTTTGTTGTAACGTCGGCAATTTCTACCTGAGGATGATAGAGAATTTATTAAACATTTCATTTCGGTCAAAATCTTTTGTTTCATACATTTTTTAATTTGTTTTGTATTTGTTTTTTATTTTTTATATACATTGATTATCATATAACGTGCCTTCGCCCACCATCGCAATCGTCATTGGCTTTTCTTTAAAGACTGCGTGCAATTTTTGCATCTTTGGATGTAGTTTTTTCCTTTTTGTTCTGCTGTATTATGCGAATAAAATTTATAATAAAGATAATGATAAAAAACGCTGCTTAAAAATTTTGTTTAAAAATCTAATGCATGGAATATTACTTTGCGACTAAAATATGTAGATTTTACAAAAAAACATGTGGAAATTTTATTTCTTCGAATTTTTAATTGATATTTTCTGAGCATGTACTGAAGGGTATGCTCTATCCGATACCCCCTTAAAAAGAAGTAATCTGTTCGCGTGAATCAATTTTTTTGAGCGCTAAAAACGTTATAAACAAAAAACCGCACACATTTTCGCTAATAAGTATTTAATTTGGTTTCCAAATTTGTCCAACATATCTGGTTTTTGAGCAAATTGAGGTCAGTTAACAAAAACCTTTTTTGGATATTTTTAAGTGGTTTTTACACACTTTTACCTAGAGTTAATGAAAAAAGATGACACAAATTTTGCAATCATCCCGGTAAGTTTATTCGAAAACGCATAGTCGCGCTATATTTCCGTTATTGATTTTAAGTAATGTTGTTTTTTTAATTTTTCCGTCCGTTCGCCTTCGTCCCCATATAACGATTGGACAAAAATAGAAGTAGTGGAGACAGAGTTTTGAAATTTGGTATACTGACATAGAACCCCTTAGTTAAGAAAAATTTTAATTTTTGGAAATATCGGGCTAAGGATACGCTTACCTCCCATAGGTCCTGAAATTTAGAAATAATATATTAGCTACATTATAGCTATATTAGCTATTTTTATTAGAAAATAGAAAATTATTATAAATAATTTTAATTTAATAATAATTTATTATAAGATTTGCATAGTCTGTAAGGAACATTTGTTCAATAGATCTTAAATAAATAAACGGATATAAAATTACAAAAAGTATCCATTGAGATGCATATAAAACTGGAAACGTTTGTGTTAATTTTTATCAAAATCGAACCAAGGACTCTTAGTCCTGCCATATATCCTTTATTTTAAAATCTTTATAAAACCTGCAAAAATTATCCGATTGCGATGAAATTTCGCACGTGAATTGATATATTTGTGCCAATTGTGGAACATTTTAACCCTCTAACTCTTCAACTTAGGGGTCTTTTTGTCCCTTTTTAAAAAGGGTCCAAAATATTCACTTTCATTGAAAAGTTAGAGGGTTAGAATGTTCCACAAAAATGTTTCTCGTAGTGTTTTACAAAAGTCCGCTCAACACATCATATACCTAAAATGGAAGCTTCACATGGTTTGAATACTAAACACTCTTAAATGCGTGAAATTTGTGTAAAAATCATGAATTTAGGCATTTCAAAATGTCCATTTTTTTTAATTTGTGGTAAAAAATAGTAATTAATTTTTTAATGATCTATTATATAACAGTATAAACTTACAAAAAAAAAGAAAAAAAATATGTAATTTTATATAATTTTTTTTATACTCCATCAAACTTAAGTAATTTTTGAATTTTCAACAAAAAAATGTGTTTTTCGGAGCAATAAAAAATAATTTAAGGTATTCATTTAAAGTATTTATGCCTCGTATACTGTGTATATGTTGTAAGTTTACTCGATTAATGTCAAAACTAGTTTACGAGCTCTCGTAAATATACGCTTAAATTTTTATGCGTAAACTTTTTCGTATTTATACACACATTTGAATATTGTCAAAAATAAAATTATTTTGTATTGTTTTGTTTGTTGTCTTTTATTTTCTTTTTTATTTGTTTTTAAATGATACAAATTTAAAAAATTCATGTATTTAATTTATGAAAATTTAAAAAAAGTGGCTAAATGCAAAATTGACATGTGAATAGTTTTAAAAGGTGCGTTCATTAAAATAAACAGGTAAAATTACAAATATACGCGATTACAAAAATACACGGTTTACGAGGCCATAAATGCAGGTAGATGAACACCACTATTGTTTTGTAAACATATCGTCGCTGCGCCTAAGAAATTAGCTATTTGTCGAAAAACTTTTTTGTGAGGAGACATACAAATCTGTTTTATTTCAGCCTTTTGCGGAAATTTTTGGAAATTATTGTTCCAAAAAACATGGCCAAGACACAAAATAAAGACCTAATTTAGGTGTTCCACAAATAATTTTTGAAAACAAATAGCTATTTTCTTAGGCGCAACAACGATATGCTAAAATCCATATTTTAATTTAACTACAAATATGTATATTGAAGTAATTAAAAAAAATCTTCGAACAAGTTTTTAAAAAAATGTATTTTTGATAATTATTTTCGTGAAACAATTAAAACCCATTTTTCTGTTAAGTCATTTTTGCATAAAATTCTCTGAGTTTAGCGCCCTCTCTTGGCGGCAAAAGCAATCACACCAAATATTTTTTTTAAATTTGTTTGAGTTACTTTCTTATGTTTAAAAAAATCCTTTAATCACAATTTGAGATAAAACTTTTTTTTTTTTTTGATTTTTGTCCATGGGACGAAGTATAGTGCGCTTTTTTTGATGAAATTTGGTAGACCAACTTATATCGGCCCAAGAACGAAGTCTATTGATTTTGGTTTAAATCAGTCTATGTTTGGACCTAGTGCCCACATAAATTTCCCTCAAAATTGCAATACACAATTGAATGGCACATCCACGGTTTAAAGAATTATGTGATCAAATATGGCTTAAATGGTAGGTAGGAACATATCTTCATTGCTATTATTATGTGAAAGTGCTAAATGGATCGGATGAACTTTGTATTCTCCACAGCATATCTTTCTCCAAAAATCGCTAAAAGGTTAAATTCAAATTGAAGGCACAGTTTTAAGAATTGTGGAGTCCAATCAATCTAGAACGGTAGATGTGATCATAACTATCATTAAGTGCGTTCCTTTACTTTTTGGGTAAAGTTCGGTAAAATGAGAGTAAGCAAAAAATCCTTTCACAAAATGACAAAATTACCCAAAAGTAAAGGAACGCACAAAAGCACTTTTCGAGCCCAAAAATGCATTTCAAAGAAAAATGTGAAAATGCGTATAATTTCCCTACGGGGAATGAGGAGTCAATTGCCCTCCAGGGACCTATCCCGTGACCGGTCAACCGAAGGCATATTACTAAATTAGTACAAATAATAACAAAAGAAAATTAATTAATTTTCTAAGTATTTTCTGATCCGTTTTTTTCACAGTTGCTTTTAAAAAAACGACCGATACCGAAATAAAAAACAAAATTCGCGGCATATTTTTAAAAATATTTTTTATTTATTTTACTCTTTTATTTATTTTTAACTTTATTTTTTCACGATTTGCTTATTTTAGCTCTTATTTTAAATTTCTATAATTTTTTGCTAAGAAATTTTAAGTTTTGTATTTTCAACGTTTTTTTTATGTTAAAGCTGTTTTAGTTTTAACAATTGGTATTTCATTTAACTTTTCTTTGTAACTTAAGGGGAATTTTTTAAATTTTTATTTATATTATCAGAGGTTTTGATGTAATTTTCTAATTTCTAATTGATTTTTTAATTTAATTATGGCCAACGCAAAAAACAAGTCAACTGCCATTAAGGGACCTATCCCATGACCGGTCAATCGGGTGCATATTCAAGGCACTTCCACCATATTTGTGTGTGTGTTAAAGTTGTTTTCTTTCTATTTTTTCTTTTCCATGATTTTTTTATTGGCTGTGTGTGTGTTTGTTTTTTCTTTCTCTTTTTTATTTGAACAGAAACGAAAAACATATAACTTAACCATCAGCCAACCATCACGCATAAGCAACATTAGCTCAGACGGTAGAGCATTTGCCTTACAAGCAGAAGGTTGTGTTATCGAGCCTTACTTCAAACCCAAGTAGATTATTTTTAATTCTTAATTTTTTATTAGTTTATTTGGAAAGCTATTTTTAGACACACCACCTTACTGCCACAATGTGTCTAAACTGTGGCAATTGGTCATTTCCAATGACAACGCCATGTTAAAGTGATATGTCTCTTTCAAACAAAAAGACCGATTAACGACCGGTCTCCGCCCCCTTGGGACCTATCCTGCGTGTCATCTGGGACCGGTCCCTTTCCCCGTAGGGTTTAGTTTGAAAAATTTAATAAACACACATATCTATTTGCATTTAAAAGTTCTTATTGATTTTGTTCAATTAATTATTATAAATAACACATTTCTTTTGCGTATTGGTCTGTTTAATTTAATTTTTCAATTGTTGTTTTTGGTTATAATTGCATTAGCTGTTAGTTTTACAATTTACCAAAGTTACCTGAAGAAAAAGTTTGGGTAACTTTGGTAAAAAGAGAAACATAAATGCACTCTCTTGAATGCTCTCATTTACCCAATTTTCGAGTACAGGTACGCTTTTTGGGTAAATTTGGGATCCCGCGGGCAGAGAAACAAGCCGATCAAAATAATCGGCGGCGGCGGCGCATGCAAAAAATCGGCGGCGGCGGCGGCGATTAAGGTTGAGCCGGAAAAAATCGGCGGCGGCGGCGCAACCAAATAATCGGCGGCGGCGGCGGCTTGATCGGCTTGATAGAACATTATACACGTAATTTAAAGATGTTTAAGGTTTTTTCCAAAATATAGCAGTAGAAAATTGTACAAAAAATTTGGAATTATCAAATAAAAAATAATTTTAAGTTAAATTCATCGATAAAAATTACAAATTTACGATTTTTAGTTTTTGAACGGACCTAGAAGGTGAGATAGTTGGGCTTTCCAAATATATACATATGTTTATATATTCAACAAAATTGTGTGGAAATATTTTCAAATAAAACTGATTTTCTTATTTTGTTTAATTTTGACGGCTTTTAATTACAATATTTTGTTAAAAAATTTGTTATTCTTAATTCAGAGTAAAATGAAGTTCTACTTTAATCGCTTTAAAATTGTCAAAGTTATACATTTATTTATAAACATGGAATCTCTGCATTTATAAGAAAATTGAAAAAGTTAACCTTAATGAGTGTGCAAACAAGAACATCGAGATGTCTTATAATAGCTGAAATTAAATGTTTAGAAAAATTACGATAACTTTTTCAATTTTCAATTAATTTAAACAAAAGAATCTGATTTTACTAAAAACTAAACCCACTTTCAGAATAAATTACAATAGTAAAGAATTTTTTAATACTGTAAAAAAGCCGTCAATATTTTTTAAAAAATATTTCAACATATTTCAGTTACAAATAAATAATTCTAAATACGTATATTTGGAAAGCAAATTTTTTTGTCTTTCCAAAAACGTCGGTTGAAAAATTGCTGAATTTAAAATTGTTAAGTGCTTGAAATCGCTCAAAAACAGAGTTTTGACACTATAACCCCTGTTCTGAATTCCGAAACTTTTTAATTAGAGTAGTTTTGTAAAATCACACAAACTTCAAAATGTCGGAAATTGACTGTTTCGAACAAATTTTAGCATACTGAAAAATTTTAAAATAAATTTTAACATATCAATTTTTGCAACAAAATATTCCTTTTACTTTCACCAAGCTTTTTCAACACGAAATAAAACGAAGAAAATAATTCGGATGTGGATCACAGAAGAGCAAAAAAATTCGGAACGTTTCACTTTAGAATTTTTTTATGTGGATTCGGAACTTAGAAATAAACAAACTCTATTTTCACTCAAAATTAAATGTGTTTTTAGAATAAACTACAAAAAAATATGGTTCGAAAAAAATTATGCTCGAAAAGATGTCAAAGTTGAAAAACTTAAAAGAAAAGTAAAAACATTCAGATATTCACCCCTGTTCTGAGTCCCGAAACTTTTTAATTAGAGTTGATTTGTAAAATCACACGGAATTAAAAATTTCGAAAATTTGCTGTTCCTACCAAATTTTAATATTCATAGACTAATTTTAAAATAAATTATTATATAATAATTGTTGTTAAAAAATATATATTCGTTTCACTATCATCAAGCTTTTTCTACACAAAATAAAACGAAAAAAATAACTCGGATGTGGATCACGGAACAGCAAAAAAATCCGGAATGTTTCACTTTAGAATTTTTTTGTGAATTCGGAACTCAGAATAGCGTCGATTATTGTAAATATCTCCCCAATTTTATAAGTCGGCCTAGAAATAACTTACTTAACATTTTTTTCGTCCGCAATGTCTTAAAAATGTGTCTTTTGATAATAGTTTTAGGTGTACTGAAATTTCTGAAAAATGTGATGTGATCTACTTAACCAAACCTACGACCATAGATTCGAATGAATTAATTCTTTAATTCACTTTTGGATTTTTAATTAAAATTTACTAATATATCATTCGTTTATACCATTCCTTATGAATTCATTCACTGGCATCATTCTTTTAATTTTTATGCATAGTGAATGAATTCTTTAATGAATTCATTATTTTTATAATTATCTTTCACGTTTTATTCGGTTTTTAAAATATTAAAACAAATGTTTGCGTCTTTAAAATTTGGTTAATTACCGTCATTATTTTTATTATTTGATATCAATATTAAATCCCTAAAATAAGCCACATTTTTATTTAATTTGTAATTATAAACTAAATTGTTATCAGAATCATTGGTATATTCATACCTTAGTCTTTTACGGATTGAATAAAATTACTTGATTGATAAGCCATTTTGTAAAAGATTAGAATTAATGAAAAAAAAAAAAAAAAATAGGAAAATTCTGTGATATTAGTCGTTAGGTGAAACTGTGATTTATTTAGGTTGTAATTATTTATTGAAAGTTTTTATTAAATTGCGTGTTGTGATGTCCAATTTTTATTCAATTTTAAATAAAATACTTGACAATGTAAATAAGTAAAATCAAATTAATAAAATTCGCACTCCAGTAGAAGTTGAAATACCGTCAACGAAACGTCGAGTGAAAAGGATTTGATTTTTATTTCATTTTAACATTTAATTGACCATAATTAGCCCGTGGATAGAAAATTCTATAAATAAAGTATTGGTCACAAAATAAACTCGAAGAAATTAATTATTTAAATTGACTGTAATTCTATAAGGAATGTATTCAACATAAGAATGCATTCTATTTAATATTAAACTTTTGAAATGAAACATATGAATTAATTATAAAGGAATGGTTTGATGGAATGATATATATTCAATTTCTAAAGCTGAATTCGGTTTTGTGCGAATTAAGCTAAAATTGCATATCCTAATTTCAGCGAAATATGTCAGAAATTTTCAAGCAAAACTTCCAACTTAAGAAATATTTATGACAAAAATCCTTCTTAGCTCTGACTATAAAACTGGTTCTTTTATTTCTTTTGAACTAAAAAAAATACTCTTGATGGTTCAGGAAACGATGAAGTAGAAAATTTGTTTTAAAAATGACATTTGTTTTTAATTTTTTTATTTTGGAAAATTGATACTTCCAGCCGAAATGAGCCGAAAAAAATCGGCGGCGGCGGCTGAGGCAAAAATGACCGGCGGCGGCGGCTTAAACGGCTCACGGGGGCTGGCTTGTTTCTCTGCCCGCGGGTTCCCGCGGTAACGTAAAGGAACGGACCTATTGATATCAAGTTGCTGTTCAATTTTTAAAATGTGAGTGTGTTAGTAAAAAAAAATGTGAGTGTATTGAAACTTGAAAGGCAAAAATTGAACGTGTAACCCCTTTGTTACGCAGTTACCCAAACTAGCCCAAAGGCGTTCCCGTACTCAAAAGATGCAAATATAAACAAAAAACAATTGTGAAATTAAATTAAAAATTGTAATTAAATAAAGAAATAAGTAAAAGAAACTTGGTTTTTTGTTAAAATTAATTGAATAAAATCAAAAACAACTTTTAAATGCGAATAAATATGTCTATTTGTGCCGATTTGCAAACTGAAATTATACGTATTTTCACATCAGTGATGGGATTTTTGGCACAATACAATGGCACAACCGATACTATTTTGGCACATTTTGGTTATCTACAAAATTTAATAGAAAATGAATTTAAAAAATAACAATTCTTTAATTTTTAGTTTCTAAGCATTTATTGGTATTAAAATACCTTTTCGAATAAAGCAAAACTAAAAATGGCATCGAAGATATTACCGTAAGTTGTTTTTCACGTGAAAAAATTTCTCTCATACTTTATATGCGTTACATTGCAATTTAAGTTAAAAAAAAATTAACAATATTTTAATTTTATAACAAAGCCACAATCACAATTAACACAAAATGTCACTTTTTCACCAGAATATGGAGTATAACAGTTTTTTCACGTGAAAACTGAACAACTTACGGTGCTTAATCCATAGAATTTTAAAAATTAAAATGCTATAAATTTATCTCAGAGCTTCGAAAGAATTAATTTAAGTTTAATTCATAAAAAAATTAATTCAGTTTTAGAAAATGTTTATATGTATACCATTCCGTGCAACCATTCCTAAAGAATTCATTCATTGGCTGCATTCCCAAATCTTTAATAAGTATCGGATGAATTTAATTTATCATTCACCTCTTAATTGAAAGAAAATTTTAATTCATTCAAATGTAATTAATTCCATAAGAATTCAAAATAATTCCATAAGAATGCATTTACAAAATGAAAGTTGAAAACACGGTTTCTAAGTGAAAATTGAGTTTTGGCACAATAAAGGCCCATTTGGCACATTTTAGTCACACACTTGGAAAAAAACAAATTTTTTCAAGTCCCATCACTGTTTAACATTATTCTTTGAAATAAGTTTTTGGGCTAGAAAAGTGGTTTTTTGCGTTCCTGTACTATTGGGTAATTTTGTAATTTTGTGAGAGGATTTTGTGCTTTTACCGAATTTTACCCAAAAAGTAAAGAAACACACCTATTGTCACATCTTCTTTATTTCTGAAGGCACACTAATCAATTTGGCCTCATTTATTTTGTTTATTTGTCAGTTATGTCAGTATCAAAAAATTTTCTATTACATTGAAGCAAAAATTAAAAATATCTGAATTACTCTTTATTCAAAAAACAGAGTTACAGATTTTAAAGAACTACCATTTGTTCCTAATTTAGGGCACCTATTTTTTTTAAACAAGTTTGAGATTTTTTAACATCAGAATTATTATACACCAAAGGTTTCAGGCGATTTCCTCTTGTGCTGAAAAAGTTATATCCAAAAGAGTTGAAAACTTTTGAAAGTTACAAGCAAAATTATGGTAAATTAGGGTAGTTTTTAATTGAGTAGAGCACATTAACAGTATAAATATTAAAATTTAAGATGTTCGCCTGATTAAATTCGTTTCCTCGAAAATGCTGATGCCATCAAAAATATTATATATTGTTATTAAAATGGTTTAAATCCCGCGTTACATGGAATCACCCGGTTCCGTAGATTTGCCCATATAACAGTTTTTTAAGGAATAATTAGTTAATATCTAGCAAGAAAGTTACTGCAAACTAAACATTACTATTTTGATGAAATTTCAATATGTTGTAGAAACAAAAATGCTAAGATGAACATCCCACAGTTTTTGATCACCTCGGTAATTGAGGTGGTCAAAATATGGGGTTATCATGGGTTCTTCAGAGGTGGAAGAAAATATGAGACAGGTTAATCATAGATTTCTTTTCTCTATCAAATATCCAAATTTCATACTATTCTATATATACATACATTTCCTGAATGAGGTTTTCGTGAGAAAAATGGATGAATTCTTCAGAGTTTTCTATAAAAACATGGGATCTAGACATTACCTTAAAGAACACTCAGACGACCCAGTTGAGAATGCTTTAAATGAAGATTTGGCTTTAAACGACCCGCTTTTATGAATTTTTAAGCTTTTTATTCTTAACAAGCTCTTACCCACAATTATACTGTAGAATTAACCCCTTAACACGGGTTGTCGCACGTTCGACTTTATCGTCCGTTTTTGCGCGACACTACAAGAAGTTCCTTATGTTTTCGAAGTAGATTAGCATTTGCTGAACATCTTTATTGTCCTGTGATAATTTTCTTGACGATTGACAAAGTGTTAAAAGTAACGGTATTATGCACATTTAAGAAGGGGCTTTTTGATGTCATTTATCGCAAATTTGACAACTTTTCATGAGTTAAACTTAAATATCATGCTGTTTTACAACGATAGCACCTTAGCACTTAACTGTAAATTCCTTCATTGTAAATGGTGTTATAAGTACTCACCTTGAACGTCCTTTAACATTACAAGAAGTCTTCACATTTTCACAAACACATATCAATACAACTTCAATTCACTTCTGGAAACACAAAAATAACTCCACACGACCAGAACGACGTAGTTCTATCCTAATTCTCTTAAGATTTGTTCGATGTTCGTTACCCCAGGTGCGCAGTTTTGCCAAAAAAAAACGCTTCTATTCTGAAAGTTGATTGCAAATTGGGCTACCGCGCTGACGAAGTGGACCAGACCTTTAGTGAACGGTCGTGTCTAAAATATAAATAAATTTTTATTTGAACAACAGTTATCACAGATTAACATATATTTGTTTTTGTACTATTTTAGTTTTTTTAAATTTTTGTTGTGTTAATTTTTATCTGTTAGTGTTGCCAGAAAAACTAAATACATATTATTAATAAGCGGCCTATAGACGATCAAGCTCGTCGAGAGATTGTTTGACCAACAACACATGTTATTTGGAATACACAACAAGCATGTTGAAAAATTACTGTCAAAAACACAAAATCAACACAGCGAATGATAGTGACACAATTATTTTCATTAAATTTTTTTTTTGTTTTTGCATTTTGTTTTAGTTTAATTATTATCCCGTTATCCCTTTTTTGTCAGAACAAAACTAATTAAAAATATAAAATTCCTCAATTGTTGATGAACTTTTTCACTAACAGGGTAGAGCATGTTTGTCAAGACTGACCAAAAATAAAAAAAAAATGTTTTTCTTTCAACACGCCTGCAAAGACGTCAGTTTATACTTTACGGGGTAAAATTTATACAGCGGTATTTGGAGAAATTAATTTTAGTTGTAATACTTGTAAATTTTTTTCCCATCTTAATTTAAATTATAAAAATGATTTTTTTTGTTATATACGCCATACACGCAAAGAAAATCTATAGCATTTTCATCTAAAATAAGAGTATAATTTGCTTTAGTTGCTAGTACCCCATTCACAAGCAAGTTCTGTAGGCGATTTAGGAGTTAGATTTTGAAACTTATCAAAAATGTTCACATACGCGGCCATATAACATATTTTGACAATATATGGTAATAGAATAAAGAACCAAAAACGAGGAGATTTGTAAACTCGTTCTGTCAATTGCGTTTTACCCGCAATTGTTTTATAATCCTTTATTTATAAAACTTTAATCGATCTGGCAGTTCTCTTAGCCGCTGACGTGTCTGTCATATAGCAGAAGAAAAATTAAGAAAAGTTGGATTTATTCTTAATTTTGTTACAAATATAAAAAATATTTATTAATAGAAGAAGTAACTTTAAAAAAATACAAAAATGAACAAATTGGGTAAGTTTAGGATCATATACAATAATATTATAATAATTTTGTTTTTAACCAAAAACCGGTGATCACAAATAGAAAATGCCGGTATGTTTTACTGTAAGAAGGCGTCACTCATCATAGAATTCATTTAATGCATATTATTTAGAAAATTTAGATATCTTTAAAATAAATGCATATGTTTTCAAATATTTTTTTTAGTTTTGTCACTTTTAGTGGCCATAACTTTAAGTTCTGGCCTATCCACCTGCTATGCGGCACGTACTGTTGATAGCCATTTGACCAGTCAAGATTTACAACGTTTTCAGGCGATTTTCGCTACAGCTATATCGTCAACTGATTTACAATCAATTTATTACGCTACATTGAATATAGAACCCACCACTTTAGATGAGAAAAAACAAATATGTCAGAAACTAAATAAATTGCATCAGGAATCAAAGTTGAGTGTAGGTATTACTTCTATTCGTATATCCTATTTACTTATCTATACTTCTTTCTATTCTTAGGACTTTGAAAAAGATTACTATTTAGTGGGTACTAATAAAAATTTAAAATGCTCTGAGAAATTACCAGAACAACAATTATCGAAGATTTATGCTGCCTTCAAGACACCAGCTGCGACATCCCAAGAAATTTTCTACCGTATAGCCACTCATAAATACTTGGGTGTACAAATTGATGATGCTACTATAACAAAAATCTTGAAAAACTTGCAAGATCTTTTGAAAAAGGATGATACTCTACCCAGTTTGGGTTATGCATTTAGTGTGGCCCCGGAATTGGGACCTTTTGCATCTTTTGTAGCCGATCGCATAGAAGATGCAATAGTGCAAGCTGATGAAGTCGATGGTAAACTTTTACAATTTGAGGGTGGCTTAAGTATAACCGCATTAATCATCAACGGTGCTTTTAAAACAGCAATTACCTTTAATAAAGCTCAACCTGTAAGTGCCGAGCAAGCGGTAAAATTGGCAAATTATTTCCTTTCTAGACGTTCTGTCCAAACTGCAAAAGGTGCTCATGTTCTAATTGAAGCTTTGAAAACTTTATCTTCGGCGAAAATTGCTCCCATTTGTATACAATTAATTGGCAGTGGTCAGTTGATAGCTGATTCTCCCCAACTTACCGTGGCTGTAGTTAATCTTTTGGGTAAACCTTTGACTCCAGTACCCCAAAATGTATTTGGCAAGATATCCTTAAAGAAGGATAACTCTGTTTTGGCCGAGAAGGTTTCTTTTAACTCAAAATCATCTGATAAAACAACTTATGTTGCTGATCTTTCTTCATATAAACCGGCCCGTGCTCAATATGTTGTGGAAATCTCAGCTGATTCCAATTATAACCAAAAATTAAACTTTAAAGTATTGGGCAAGGTAAAGGTTCAACAATTAGAAATTGGTGTTGGTGAATTGGATGCTAGTTCGGCTGTAAAAAAACAGAATGTTGTTTATCCCAACAAATTAAGAGAACAGTTGTCTGCTGATAATACCCAGAAAGTCCTGTTGAAGACTACTTTAGTAGAAGAAAGTCATGCTAATAAGGTGAGTTGAAATAAGGCATGGAAAATTTATTAGAATTAAACTCTCCCAAGGGAGAATCCCGATGTTTGATGATAAATGATGTGATGTAGTTTAATTTCTTCTTGACAAATAATTAAAACAACATTGCTGTTTGAATCCAAATTATAGATTGGCTTTGTTGAGTAGAATTTAGCTGCTTATAAATAAATAAATATTGGGAGTGAATTTGATCGGAAAATAAATCGACCCATATTTTTTTTATAGTTTTTAAATTTTTCATAAAATTCGACTTTATTCTAACGTAGGACATAGGATTAAATCGGATTTTAAACGGTTGAAATAGGAAAATAATAAAATAAGTTTAATTTATAAATATTCTTCTTAGCCCATCACTATTCATCAAGCCTTTGTACGTTTCTACAACAAAGCAGATGACGAAGAAATTATTTATGTTGCCGAACAAGACAGCAGTAAAGCCTATAAATTTGACATGGATGTAGGAGCCAGAGCTAGCGATTTCAAATACAAAAGTGGACTCTATGAAGTGTATTTGATTGTAGGTGATGCCTCTATTTCCAACTCATTCCAATGGTTGGTTGCAGATATCGAAATTAAATTTCCTGTTAACGCCAATGTTGCAGGTTAGTAAAATAAAGTTTTAAATTCTACTTTTCTTAACTATATCAATGTTTGAATTCATTACAGATGGCAAAAAACAACCGATACGTTCTCCGTTACCAGAAATTGAACATCTATTCCGTATACCTGATAAACGTCCCTCGCGCATTGTCTCTGACGTCTTTACTGGTTTATGTTTGACCCCATTAGTTTTATTGTTCATTTTCTGGTCCAAATTGGGCATCAATATTAGTAATTTCACTTTCCATCCCAGCACGATTGGTTTCCATGTTGGTTTTGGTGGCATTTTGCTATTGTTTACCGTTTTTTGGTTAAAGTTGAATATGTTTGAAACATTACGTTTACTAATACCTATTGCCATCTTTACATTCCTGTGCGGCAATCGTTTATTACGCCGCCTCTACGCTCAGCGTATAGCTAAAAATCCATCATCATCGTCTTTATCATCTACCATAGCAGCAGCATCATAAATTTGGGTGTTTCGTTTAGAGTGACTTAAGTTTTAATACATAATATTTATAAATGTGGCATGTTCTTTAGGTGATACAGCTCAAATGTTTAGTAGTGAACTGCATGGCATTTATGATTTTGTTTGTAACACAAACTAAGATGAATTTATATTTGTAAATTCTTTTTGGTCTTTATTTTCTACGTGATTTTGCAAAAAATGAATAACTGCAACACTATCTTAAACTATATTCAAATTTTATGTTTCGGCTTAAATTTTTTCAATGCTACTATTAAAATGAAAACTGAAGTAAAAATAATTTAAAGCAACGAGAATAATTTTTTATTAGTGTGTGGAATCATCAATTTAAAACATGGTTAGAAACCGAAACGATACAGTTGTCGATAAGAGTAACGCTATTTTAGATTATTTCGGTAATGGTATTTTAGCGGTATTTTGGTAACGGTATCTGAAGGACAACTTTACTTCGGTAACGATATTTTAAGTCTGGCTTTATTTTTAAGTTTAACGATATTTCAGTTATTTCGGTAACAGTAAAAGATAAATGTATTTCATTTCAATTCTTTATTGATATAACCGAGCTCAGTGGCAGTTATTTAGGTAATGATATTTTAAGAATAATGGCATTTCAGCTATTTCGTAACGATATTTTAAGGATAACGGTATTTCGGTAGCGTTATTTTAAAGGTAACGGTAGTCAGCTGAAAAGGTTTCGAATCGATAACGGCATTTTAGCAGTTGCTACCAACCTTAATTTGAAAAGATACCACAATAAAATATTTGAGTGTTCTGAAAAATGAATCCACAAGAGTTGCACAAAAATGTATAATTTTATGTGGATTCTTTTTTCAGAATACCGCAATTATCGTTTAAAAATAAATTAGATTAAAGTGGTGTTTCCAAATCAAGTTTCATTTTAGACGCTGTCTGTTTTATTACCAGCAGTATTGCAGAATAAAAGATTTCGCACGCCCGAAAATATCATTTTAACTTTAAATGATTTGTGAGAATTAACTTGTTTCTGAAATAGTTTTAAGACCCAGATTCCATTTCTAATTACCCAGAGTGGAGCCATAAAATTCTGTCTAATAAAAAATTAATTCTATTGAAAAAAAAGTTCACTTTTTTTATTGTTTTAAATACTAAAATTAAAAATTTGGAAAATCCTACGCTAAGTAACTAACTATAAAATACATTTCGTATTTTAATAACACGACTGAATACAATATAGATAAATAAATATTAGAGATTAGCATTATTCAAAAATAAGGCCTCTGTTACAAAAATAGTTGGATTATGCTTTTTATAAGATTTTTTGTTTTGGCGGTAGCCAAGTTAAACAACTTCAGCTAAGAAACCTTCAGATTCTTCAGTAACAATAGCATCTATATTGTAGAAAATCGCATGTAAAGAGATGACAAAACAAGAGGCACCTGATCGAAAAAGGAAGTGATTTTTAAAAGTTCACTAAAATACTTATTTCAATTAAAATTACCAAGAGTCCAAAATAAAGCAGAACCAGCTCCTACCAAGAAAAGAATAGGAACTGAGGCCACGTTCAAGGCCATAATTTGATGAGCAGTGGTCATCTGATAACCAAAGACACTAACTGGTGATTGAGCCTTTCTAACCCTATGACTGGCATAGGCCACACCGGCTAAAACAAACAAAATTAAAGGTGAAGTGATGCTATAAAGGGAACAAAATTTTGAATTAAAATCTTTTTTATATCTTAATCTGAAATATACTTACAGACAATAGATCATCAACACAATGAATACAAATATATAATTGCTCTTGAAATAATCTAAATTTCTAACGAAACGGCTAGTTAAACGCGGCATACTAGCTGCTGGCTTAAAATTGTTCGTATTCAAAAATTCCGACCAAGGTTTGATACATTGACGAATTAGCTGTATCAATTCCATGGGTGAGGGTATTTTTTGAAATTTGGTAAAGGACGAAAAGTCGAATTTTGATTCAGTTTTGGGTACATTCATGTCACCCGACATAGACATATCAACTTTAACCTCCTCCATGATGTGGCTGATCGTATTGTTGCTTTAGTTTTATGGGATGCTGTTGCTGATGTCACGTAGACACGTAGTTTGTTTACTTATTTTTTCGTTGATATCGATATATGATGTTAGCACAATCGTTTTTTTCGTTTTAAACTAGTTTTTAAAATATTATTGCCTTGAAATATGATTTTTTCTAAAAATGTTATTTGTTTTTCAACGTAGCAATACAATTTTCAAGATTCGTTTATTGTTCTAATACTAGTGATGATGAAATGCAGTAAAATGTTATCGATTAGAGTTGTGTCTTTCATGAACGAACTAGTTCATTTGAACGGTTCAGTTCATTAAACGATATGACATCATTCACCATTATTCGTTCATTTCGTTTTTTTTTTTAGTCTTAGAAAATTTGTATCCCTTATTAATTTTATTAAGGCACATCTACACGGTATAGAAAACTCGCTAGATTTTTTGAAAATGCAGCTCTGTACAGGTCTACGAAATGTAATCTCTAGGGCATTGACAATTGCTGTCATACATAATTTCTTTAATTACTATCTTGTAAACATTATTGAACATTTTAGTTTATTAAATGCACCTTTTGGTATTTGGAGAAAAAATTATTCTTTAAAATACAACAATTTTATTAAAAACAAATACTTGACAACTAGAGATGATACTTTTACGTTAAAAACTAGTGCCAACTGTATTAGAGATGACAAATTAGGCGTAAACTCTACGAGATTTCTATCCCGTGTAGATGTGCCATTACAGAATTAAATTTTTTTCTTAATAATTTAAAATTTTTAATAAAATTGTAATTTTCTGACGCTATTAGTCTATGCACAATAAAATTAAAATAAACATGTAACATGTAGTGCGCCCATAAATTGTCGAACGAACGACTCCGTTCACGAATCCCTGTTCCGACACAACTCATGACAAAAAAGAGCGATACCAAAAACGAACGATTTGAACGAACTAGTTCAATGAAATTTATTGAAAGATAAGACCGAGTCACCAAAAAGAACGATTAAGCCCAACTCTATTATCGATAAATGTAAACGTCAAAAGAATTCAAAACGTCAAGAACTATAAGAGAAGCAAGCTGAACGGCGTGATATCGGTTTCACGTGCCAAGTCGCCACCATATCACTCGGCTAAGTGGCGGCTTTGTTTTCAGCCAACTTAAACGGCTCAGCCGAATTTCTAATTCGTTGTTTTTTTTATGTAATTTTGACCCAAATACGTTTTTAGACCCAATTACTGAATGTTCAGGGGCCTACTGTATTGACTACTTCCCTACATGTTCGAGCAACTCTACGAGCCCTAAATTTTTTGGGCTCTGTCTTTTTTTAAAAAGAGCAAGAGCCCGAGCGAGCGAGCCTTTTCCATTCCTGATTGTAACACCGTTTAACCAATCGGTGTTTATTCCTGTTTACATAATATTTTTCCCACAATGCCATTGGTATAATTATTCATACTTTTTGTTGACTGTAAATTGTTTTCAAATAAAAAAAAAATATTTTAACAGTACTTTTTTAGTTAGACTTCCATACCATTGCAAAAAATGGATTTTTTATTCCTGGTGGACTGGTTTTTAATAGTAGTTTATAGCTGTCTTTATTAAATTTTTAAATCCGTGTAACATATTTTCTTTATTTTACTCATTATTTTTATTGTATATAATTGTCACATTTAATAAATACATTTAAATATGGGCTTGATTTTGCTTGTAGGTTTTAAAACATTACATTGGTATATTCTTATGTGTAAATTCATAAATGCTTTAGAAAATTATAGGAGGCTTATGAAACAAATTTTGAATGAAAAATTTGTTTTGTAAGCCTCCTATAACTTTATGAAGCATTTATGAATTTACACATTAGTATTTTTTCTATGTTTTAAATATTTTAATATAACTACCAAAAAATTTTAATTTTTATATAATTTCCAATATCTACATATTGAATTTATTTCCAATACGCACATTAAAGGGGGATCATAATGTGTATAAATTATATTATTACGGAAAAGATTATTTGATTGATTTTCGTATTATTTTAAATATATTTTTGATCTCTATATGTTTACGGTGGGTCTCATACTGAAGGTTTAAGAGTTAACTAATAGTTAACCCAAAAATTTGTTGTTGTTTTGTGTACAAGTTTATGACATTTTCTTTTGTTCAATAATTATTGTAAGTTAAAGTTTAACCTACCGTATGAGACCCACTGTTAATTTTTATATTGTATACTTAAACCTAAAATACACTGAGACATTATGAATATATTTTGGACAAAAAGAATAAAAACAACAACCGTCGGGATTCTTGTTTTTAAGTTTAAAGACCAATTTCACGCATAGCACTGTACAAACAGGAATTCTTAATACATTCCCGGGGTCCTAACTGCGGGCCAGGAGTGCCACGTAAAATCATTAGGACAGATCTAGCAGCTGCCTCACAATCATTGTTGTTATTACCACAAATGGCGTCGGCCTCTGACAAATATTGATAATCACAAGAAATTTGTGAAGTACCCTAGAAAGTATAATTTTATGTATTAGTCCTATTAATCATGTGAGGACTCCCGATTTAATTACTTACACATAAATAGCATAACTGGTGTACACCGCAGAGTGGTAAAAGTTCTTGATTTAAATCCCCACTTAATAGATCTACACTCCGACAACGTTCTGCCATAGACTGAAAACAAGAATGATTCATTATTAAATTTATTCCTTACCAAGCAGAGACTTTTTTGACCTACCTCAATTATGGGACATTGATTAGTCCCCAATATATAATTTTTATTACCCAAGTAGGCATCATTTAATGTTTCATAACGGTTGGGACTCTGTAGGGTATCTTCGAACTCTCCAAAATCATTTGCTACTTCTGGGTAGCGCATGAAACCGTTACTTTTCTTCATTTTCTTTTTCATATCATCCTCATCTTTGTCTTCATTATTAAAATTTTGAATTTTTGCTGGCGGTTTGTCCTTTTTTATGGCTTCTAAGGAATTATTTTCACTGGAGTCGGGATCAATTATGTTACGCATTAAATGATTTTCATTATCTACAGATTGGCGTAGCTTTTCTAAAGCACGACGCATTTTTTCCAAACTGTAAGCTGTAGCTAGTCGGGACAATACCCGATCCTTAAGCCGTTGAATTTCTTCAGGATTGTTAATACCTGAAAGCAAAAAAAAATATTAAAATCTGGCCTTCCCTTAAGCACCGTAAGTTGTTTTTCACATTCAAAAATTTTACTCGAACTTTAAAGGCCTCGAATCGTAATTTAAGTTGTGAAGATTAATAATTCTTTTGCATTAAAGGAATTAAATGTGATAAAATCCCAAACGTATTTAACAAATTGTGAAAAATAAGCTTTTGGAGACAATTTGTTAAATACGTATGGGATTTTAGCACATTTAATTCCTTTAATGCAATTAATGTGAGTAGGTATATCCCAATAAAAATAAATTTAAAAAAAATATTTTTTTTTTATTTTATAACAATTTTTGCAACAATTTTATTGACTCAATATTATGACTGCTGAAAAATAATAAATATTCAATAAAATACTGAGCCCTGAAATTTGAGCCTTGTTTTCAACTTCGATATGATAAAGGTTTTAAAAAGCACGAAGGAACTTCAATAAATAAGCACAACTACAACATAGGGAAAAATAATAGCTTTGTTAAAGACATGTGGTTTACGTTAGTTACAATAATGGAAAATGGATAAGTAAAAATGTTTGAATTTACTTCTCAAAATGCATTTCTTTGAAATTTAACATATACATATATACAAAAAACTAAAATCTACATTATAGCCTAGAGGTGACCCCATAAAGACAATCTGATGATAGTGATGCGGTGTCACTTGAAAATGCATTAATTGTCAACCATTGGTTCTAGGAAAGTTTTTTTCATAAGTTTTTTCTCTATTGGTTGTAAAATAAAAATTGTAAATTCTATTTAGAATTTGTAATATTTGATCTTAAACCGAACAAAAATAACATTCATTGTAACATTCTTCAGATCAACTAAAAATCTACAATAAAAGTTTCCAATGTTTTCATACAAATTACGGCTTTGAATTCTGAATGAGGGATATGTATAGTTGATGAATGTTTTTCGTTCGATTTGAGATCATATATTTTATATCTCTTTGTTTTTAAATTATTTTCAAATTAAAGAAAGATGATACAATTTTTTTTACAAGTAAATTATAGAGAATAAAAATTGAAAGAATTCGATAAGGCCAGTAGGACAGAATATGTATTTTCAGCTTTCGCTACAAAGCCATCGTCAGTGTCTTTTGCCTTGATGGGTTAATATTTGATAATGGTCTACTTATGTTAAGTGGGAAACAATAATAATATGTTAACAACTCAACTAGACTAACATCAATGAAATCTAACAATGTTATTTTTATCCTTTGTTATTGCTGTTTTTGCTATGAACTTTAATTCTTAAAGTATCGCAGCTGGTTCTATTCAACTCTGTGTATGATAACACAGATTTATGAACGACAACGAACCGTTAAATTTAAATGTATATTAGCTGTATTTGTGTGACTCTCTATCACTGTTATCTAGAACGATTTTGACAGTTTTTCAACGTATTCCGGCTTTCTACTGTCAAAATTGTTCGAGATATCATTGATAGGAATGCCGCACAAACACAGCTATTATAACCATTTTTAAACTACAACATAAATTCGTATTGATAGTAAACAATTAGACATATTAAATTATATTTTTCACTGTATCTTGTGTGTTAAGATGAACGAGGGGTATATTATAAAGATATATTATATCTCTTTCTTTTTAAATTATTTTCAAATTAAAGAAAGATGATACAATTTTTTTTACAAGTAAATTACAGAGAATTCTTTAAACTATTTTCTGAAGTTCAGCTATTTTGTTCCAATATTTTGTTTTATATCGATAAACAAAATATACATATTATAAGATTAACTAAAAAGTTGTCAATTTTTACAACCAAATTTTTACTACTCCATTGTATTGTCACTAGTGTTTCCAATTATTCGACATAGGCGGTTAACCGGTTAATGCATTATTCGAAAAATCACTAAAATGGATTAACCGGTTATTCGGGTCGGTTATTCGAGAAAATTGGCGGTTAATCGATTAATCGTTTAATGCTAAATTAAGGTATTTCATTAACTTTTTATTAATTAAAACACAAAAAGCTGACTCTTTTCATTAAATATTAACGTCATATATGAATACGATGTATTTAATAAAAAAGTTTTCATATTCGAAGGTTGAAAAGTTTCGGGTTTTGAGATTTTTAAAAAAAAAGGTCTGTAAAAATGTTGCTAAATCTACTAAAATTTCGTTGAAAATGGCAGAAAGAACTGCTGAAACTAACAAAATATTAGTAAGTTAAGAACAGCAAACCTAAAACTGTTACATATCGATTACTTAACGTAGATTTTTTATTCAGAAAAAAATTTAAAAATCTGAAAAGCTTAGATAGAAAATTTATTTGAATGTGATTTTTAATCAATACTGACACTATAAAATTTAATATTGCATTTAACTTTTTCAGACCCAACTAGCTTGCAAAAATGTATTCATTTTATAACTTTAAGTTAAAATGGTACTAAAACTATTAAAATTTCCTGGTGTCAATTCATATTTTATGAAATATAATTTAGCTAAAAGTATAACTGAAATTTTTTATCTAAATAAACCTATTAGTATTTAAAATATTTGTAATTTTAAGAGAAAACATCACATCTCACAATCGTGTATGCTGGGTCTGAAAGGGTTAAAGAAATGCTATACCTAAAGGTTTTTAAATTTTAATAAGATTCTTCCTACAGCTACGAAATTTTCATTAAAGTCATCGATAAAAAAATTTGAGTTCTCTTTGAGATTAATTTCAGTTAATTGAGAATACCAATTTACTTTGTTTCTCAGTATATTTTTCGTTACTAAAGGCCATTAACAGTAAAAAATAACCTAAAGTTTGAACGTACTTACTCTAAGAGAATTTTATCGGACGAGCTGTAAATCTCTTTCTAAAAAAACTTTTTTGGGTGTATGACATATGAAATTCTTCATAAAATTTTATGAAAAATTGCATCAATTCAATTAAAAGTTTCAATAGACGAATTCCAGCGAAACTTAATTGAATCAGAGTATAAATTCATCAATAGCATATAGACAATTCGCTGAGTGTTCAGTTACAGAAGTCAAATTCTATATAAATTAAAATTTTTTAACTTTAGGTTATTCGAATTTATATTCCTTGAAACGGGTTCGGGTTCAATGTTGCTCTAGTGGAACATGTTTTAGAATTGATGTGGTTTTGAACCGATGTGTATGTACACTTTCTTAGGAAAAATAAGAAAAGTTCTTTCAGAATTAACATGTTAATTGTGTAACAGTTTTAAAACAAATGCAGCCTTGTCTTAAAGGACATGGAGATATAATTTATATTAGTTTAAATTTTTAAAAGAATTGAAACAGTAATGCAAAATTGTCTATTTTATTTCAGAAAGCATCCTCCAGCCAGTCGTGTATTTCGTGTGTTTTGTGAAGTTTTAAAAAACACCTTCATTTTGGCCTTTTGCTATGTTCTTAAGGCTTTTTTACAAATAGAAACTTTGATCAGGCACTATAAGAGGTTTTAAGAGAGTTTCAATGTAAAATAACAAAAAACGTGAAAAAGTGGTATTTTTAATTAATTATTTTTATTGTTTTACAGCAATTTTAATTAAATTATAAAGTGCACTTGTGTTGTTTGATATGTTCTCTGCATTAGTTTTGTATAATTAGCACAAAATTTTGCTTATTAATATTAAAAAATACGCGTTAACAAAAACACTAAAAACTGTTTCTCTTAAAACCAGTTTGCATATAAAATTAAAGAGACTTTTTAACAGCAGTTGAGGCTGGTGGTTTGTCTTTAGTCTATATAGTCGTTGCTTTGATACATATTTTTTTTAAAACATTTGCGCAAAATTTTATTAAAAATTGGGAGTCTGATGATACAATGTCGACTTGTTTGCGGTTGCTCGAAAAAGGTATTTAAGGGCCTATTTCACACGATTTTTAAAGAATTTGATGCTGTTTTAGTTAGTATTTGTTTTTTCTAAGCTTTTCTGGTCATTTTGTAGCCCAGATTAAGAAAATTGTGAAGTTTTGGGAAAAAATTAAGGAAAAATTCCATATTAAAAATGTAACCGGTTAATCGACCAATTTTAACCGATTATTCGGGTCGAATAATTATTTGAGTTTTAAATTATTTGTTTCGACATTAACCGAAATAGAGGCGATTAATCGAGGAATCGGTTAATCGATTAACCGAATTGGAAACACTAATTGTCACCCACTGCATATGGATCCATACATGAGCACGTATGGTTTATAGTTACATGGCCATATTGCATATACAGTGGGGAGCACTATTGGAAATATGTCAGTACTTGAGGAAGCTTCAGGCATAAAAATATCAGAATCGGCGACTAAAGTATACTTTTCTGAAAGAAAAAGTTTCGCTTAATCTAAATATGGTCCCAGAAATGTCCTTCCGTATAAGACTTTCGAGCTATATAAACGGGAAAAACTTAACTTTTCTTCAAAATATTTCGAATCGTGTGTTTCCTCGGAAAATATTTTTACCAAGATTCGTAACGGCATCTGAATCTACTGCTCTTCCTTTTTAAAATGATTTTTATACTTTTTTGATAACATATTTATTTACGGGTATGTATATCTTTTTTTGTAAAACAGTACTTTTCGCTAGTTGTTTTTTCAATAACAGTGATATAATAGTTTTGTATATTTCCATAGAAAAACTTGCAGTTGTTTTTGTTTGACTGTCAACTGTACAGTCAAAAACAACAGATACTGATTAATACACAAACAACTGTCATGTAGTAACTGACAATTTTTTTTTTAATGTACTAATCACAGGTACTAATATTTGTTAAATTCAAATAAGAGTTCTTAGAACTGAGCGAAGGTAATTGAAAGTTCTTTAACACATTTTTCTTACCTTCATGAGCACCTGTATATTTAATAGTTTCATTGATAATAAAATCTTCTATGGCCTGTAATTTCTTGTTCATATTTTCCAATTTTGCTGGATCCAGTTTACGTTTTTTCTTTTTATTTACATCTTCCGCCGATGCTGATAAGGGATCTTCAACAGCATTGCGCTTTTTCATTTCAACACTGTTAAAATGACAATTATTTGCAATTGTTTCTGAGCAGAAATTATAACATGTACTTACTCTTTATTGGCCTCTACAATAGGCATAGCTTTCTTTTTACGATCGATTCCAAAATATTTCGACCAATCAACTGATTTTTTACTACGCATAATATTAAAATCATCCATCGTACGTCTTAAAGCGGTTACATTACGTTTCTTTTTTGAGGCAGTAGCATCGCGTTTCTTTTTACGTTTGGCTTCATCTTCTACTTCATGATCTTCGTGAACGTGATCATGTTCACGATCGTCCTCATCTTCTTCGCTATCATGCTCTTCATCAGATTCTTCCTCCTCTTCTTCACCTTCCTCTTCATGACTTTCATGTGATCCAGGATGATTACTACGTTTGCCATGTTGATGTTCTTTCATTGAGTGACCAGCATGTTGATGTTCTAGATCAGCTGTAGTTGCCGTTGCAGACTTTGTGCTATCTTCTGAGGTATTATTTTTATTCAAGTTTTCCATTTCCAAACGCATGTCGGTTGGGGCCCCAGCATCTGGTGCATGCGTTGTGACTGGTCTAGAATGACTGTTGTCAATGGATCTTTTTTTCTTCTCCTCAGTACCAGTACCAAATAATTCACTCAATTCTCTTTCTACATTTTCATCGGTTTTACCCATGTTGCTTAAGGGACCTTCATTGGCAATATGTGAGGTTGAACGCTTTGAAACGGGAAAACGTTTTTTGCGATCAGCAGAATAGGGCAACCATGGTAGTACTGGATAAGAGCGTTTCTTTTGCATTAACATATAGTAAGGAGGCATACGCATACGTTTCTTTTGTTCCTCATAGATATCACCTTCGATTTGGTTTTCTTGTTGTTGGTATTTTTCCCAGAGACTGCGTAAGGCCTCTTTGTATCTATCTTGTCTTTCGTGTTCTTGTGCTTTTTCAATTTCACGTAAAAATTGTTCGGTTAATTCTGAATGATCGGGTATATCTTGTGATTCTCGTTCGCGGAATAAAGATGCAGGCATATCATCTGAAATTGTAATAACATAATTTTTTTATTGGGCAGGTTTACCGTTTAAAAAAAAAATTTTTCCAAAAAAAGATTATATTTTTGACTACACTCAAAAAAAAAATGTCAGTAAAGTCAGCAAAAAATGTTGCTGTGTCAGCAAATTTTTAGTCAGAAGCGTGCTTGCAAAAAAGTTGGTAATTTCAGCAAAAGTAAAAATCAGCAAGCTGATTTTTACCACAAAAAATAGTAATCTTAGCAAAAGTTTTGGTAATACTTGATTGCAAATGAAAAAAAATCCTTGCTAAAATCACTAAACTTTTCGTTGAATATTAGTAGACTGAAAAAAACTCAAAAAATTTGTAGAGAAATTTTACTTTAGTTAATTTTTTTGCTGAAAATTTAAATATAGAAATTGTGTAAAGTTGTTTTTTTAATTATCATTTCCGTTGTATGCACTACATCCAGACAAGCTGTGATATCTACATCTCGTCTATCTGGTTGTCGTCCACGCTATAATTGCGGTTATCAGCAAAGTTTTTTGTAACAAAATAAATTAGTAAAACAATAATTCAAAATTAGTTTAGTACTAAAAAAATATAACTAAAACGGAATTTCAACAAAAAAATTGATGAAAACTAGTAAACTTGATATACAAGACGTTTTACTAATTTTTCTACTAACTTATTTTTTTGAGTGTATTTATTTATAGCCATGATGTAAACCGCGGATTAAGCTTTTGGAAAATATGTTGCAATATATAGTGTTTTTTTGCTTTCCGCAATTATATTGCCGCTTTTTAAGAGCAGTTCTTAAATAATTATAATCTAGGGACTGTCTGTTCGGGACCTAGTTCACAACTAATAGCTCTTAGTTCAATCGCTTATTTTATTCAATCAGAAAAATATGTGTATCATTTACAAAAATTAGCGTAAAAGTTGGAAAGGCATATCGGTAATGTTACAACTCCATAAAATTACCGACAATGTTTTGAAGACGCTTGTTTAAATGTGTTAAAGAGATAAATATGTAAATAAATTGAACCTTTTGTTTAATATTAAAATTTTTTCCAGATTTAATAAACTATGTATTCCTTTTTGTATATAAAAATGCCTGAGAAGGAAATTTGTTAAATTTTTATTTAAAAAGCGGTTTAACTAGAAAAGCTATCTAGATTTTTACAACAAATTGAACAAGAACTAGAAAGAGCGCACACCAAATCGAACTATAATGCACAAATCTATTGACGTTTGTTTTTCGGGCTTCAAATATGGTTTTTCGCGTTCGTTTACTTTTGGGCATTTTTGTCACTTCGTGAGAGTATTTCTTGTTAACTCTCATTTTACCGAACTTTACCCAAAAAGTAAAGAAACACACCTATTAATTATCGGAAAATAAAAATGTAAAATGGTTCTTTGTGCCAAATTTGTGTAAATTCTCTAGTTCTTATGGTGGGGTAATTTTTTTTTATCAAGGTTGTCACACAAACTTAAAAATTCCAAAAAAGGCAAGAAATGTCTTTTTTAAAACACTTTTGCTTGAGGATATGAAATTTATTTGACTAATATTCAAAAAATGGCCACGATAAGGACTAGAATTGTTTATTGCCTAAAAATTAAAATGACAGCTGAAACAAAGGTATATGCAGTTAAAAAGGCGACAAATGTATTTACCTTTAAAATAACTAACTTTGGTTCTCATACTGCAGGTTTAAACTTAGGTTAATAGTTAACCCAAAAATTTGTTGTTGTTTTGTGTACATTTTTTTGACATTTTATTTTCTTTTTAGTTAAGTTAAAGTTAAACCTACAGTATGAGACACACAGTAAGAATTTTGTTATTTTTAACTGTTGAAAAATAACTAACAAATACGTTAAAAATAACTAACAATGCATTGACATTGCAATGTCGTAAAATTAACTGACAAATTTTTAGTACAAAAATTCTAAAACAACTGACAAAATGGATAAAAACTACAGCTTTTTACAGTTAATTCTTTTGGTATTATGAAAGTATATTTTAATAAAAAAAATTTTTTTTTTCGATTACAAAAATATGTGCAAATACTTCAGCCTATTTAAAATTTGAAGTACAAATTCCAAACGGTTCTTCAGTTATTATGCTTTTATGCATTGGAGATACATTACAAGTTTCTGATTTTTATTTGCAAACTAGCCCCTAAATTCATAAACGGTTTGTAAAATTATTGGAGGTTTATTAAACAAATTTTGTATGAAAATGACGTTTTGTAAACCTGCTATAACTTTACAAAGCATTTATGAATTGAAGGGTAGGAATATAGCAATAATAAGAAATATCAACTAAACAAGAATTTTTAAAATTCAACGAAATTCAACAAAAATGTTTACTTTCTGAATAACTAACAAAAACAAATGTTTACTGTAAAAATACTGTTTTGGTAGTTGTTTATGATATTTGAAGTAACTGATTTAAGCAACTGTTAGGAAATTTTTTTGTTGAAAAAAGCAACACTCAGGAATTTCTTCCTTTTAATTAAAATGTTGCTTCCTTTGGAAAGGGGATAGAGAAGAAGTGAAAGGTGGTGAAAGATGAAGGGCTTCAAATATGGCAACACTGTAATTGCGCGAGATGTTGAATTTTAGAAAAGCTGTTGCGCGCCATCTGTTGTGAGTTGGCGAATTTTATTGAAGCTTTTTAGTTCATAGCCCTGTTATATTATTTTACTTCGGTGGAGTTAAGAGCTATGGGAACACCGAAGGAGGACGCTGCGATATTAGGCAATGCATCCCGGGATTTCCCGTTCCGGGATTCCCGGGAAATTATGCATTTTTCAATACCCGCATTCCCGGGAATTTGGACCGGGAATCCCGGGATTTCAAAAAATGCAATTTAAAATAATAAAGGTAATTATTTCAAATTTTCTTATGCAAAATTTTATAACGTTTTGAAAATAGTAAAAATCTTACATTAGCCTTGCTCAATTTTTAAAAATGTTTCCAATTTTCTAAGATTATTTTCCATATTAATTTTTTTTATTTATTTTCTTCTACGGACAAGTGTTTTAGTCTAAAAATTAGTTTAAGTTTATTCAATTTTTAAAAACACATATATAATTAGACTTATATAATTTATAATATAAAATTAAATGCCTGTTTTTATAAAAAGAATCGGAGAAATTCGTTAAATCGTTTGTGTGAAAAACACAAACTTAAAAAGATTTATCTTAAATTTTTTTAGCCTCAGTTGTTCTACATAGAAGTCCTAACAAATTTGTGAAAAAATTTGGAAGGAAAAACGTTTTTAAATTAGTGTTTCTCACACAAATTTTTTGACGAATTCGTTTGATTCTTTTTATAAAAACACCCAGTAATTCTTTCCCACTACGAAAATTCCAAGAAAAACCACCGGAGCTTTTTCACGATCATGAAAATTTGAGGTCTTTAAGACATTTTATTAATAAAAATTTTTAAATTACTATAAAATTTTTTCTAATTTATGTCTCTTGCGGTGTCCCGGGATCCCAGGAATTCAAGATAACTTTCCCGCTTTCCAGGGAAATCAAAAAGTGCGGGATTTTGCATTCCCTATGCGATATGTATGAGGGATAAAAAACACTCATACATATTATTATTTTTCATAAATTGATGTTTAGGCTCAAACACGCAACCTCACGTGTAACAGTCCAACGCGCTAACCATTACACCACAGCGCCCACAATTACAGTAATTTTCGTTAGTTGGCTTCTTAAATAACTGACATAAAAGTTGTTTTGCATTTCTCCATAGAAAACAACAACAACTGATTACTACCCAAACAACTGTCATGTAGTAACTGTCAAACTTTTTTGAGTGTAAGTATATTTGTCATGTTAAGCAATTAACACACCAATGTTAAGTCTAGAGTGGAGCAAATCTGTACTTCAGCAGATTTTAAAGATTTTTCAAAGCTGTGTTCGTTAAAAAAAATTTAAAACAAATTTTTTCTTAATTTCTTATTATAAAATATTTATTTGGCGCATTTGGCCGTTACTGCTTTACATTGCAAAAAGTATTTCTTCAAAAGAGTCATTTCCTTTCATTTTACTTTATTAAGTATTTGGAAATTTAAATCTTTACGGAATAGGTTAAAGGTTAAAAGGGACAATAAAACTTATTGTATAATATTAATTTAAATCCGTATTTCATTTCTTGTTAAACAAAACACTTACCATACAAATTATTAGTACGTTCCCTAAAAAGTGATGAACGTTTACGGTCATCTAAATACTGTGGAATTATTTGTTTACGATCATCAGAATATTGGGGTATTATTAATCTATTACTATCTTCATCGAATTCATAGCCGCCAAATGGCCCAAGTGTCAAACCACCATGATCGGCTTCATAGTTTTCACGTTCCAAATATTTCGCTAGTTGTTTATTTAAACGATTACGTGGTTTTTTCGAGTTGTAATTGTAAGCCGCGTCTGCAATGGGGAAAGGGAGGAAAAAAAGGAAAAGTGTTGTTGCTGCTTTTTATGTGTGTGGTCATTTGTTTTTTTTCTGTTTAAAGGTTAAAAGGGACATGCAATTTAAAAGAAGGCAATATTGATAGTGAACGGTGTGCGGCTGACCTGATTTATGTGATTTTATATACGAACAAGTAACAACAAATTTTGAAAGCGAAATAAGGATTTTATGAAATATACCCTTTAAGATGACATGACTTAAAAAATATAATGAAGGCCTTAAAAATAGGAAAACTAAATTTACGATGCTAAAGCATTTTACCTTCTTCCCAATAATCCTGATCGGGGGAAGTACGAAAAGCTCCACGAAAATTGGATTGTTGATTGGGTGGTGCATTCAGAGGATATTCTTGACGATGTAATTCATCTACAGCTGCTTGTAATGAAAATGGTGAACGTTGTCCTAAACAATTTGTTGCCATCATCCCCACAAGGTGTAGTAAAAACAACATACGGCTTCTACCCTTCATTTTTATGACCGTCAATCAACAGGTGTAAGTAACTAAATGAAAAATGGAAATATAAAATGGAATTAAAGATACTATTTTAACATTAATGGAGGGTTTAGATGTTAAAACAAATAGAGGTTTATTACATTCGAATTACAAAGGCGATTTTAACGGTTAATAAAGTTTAAACAAAATAGATACCAAATGTGATTTAAGGTCTGTTTCATGTCGTTACCCGAAGAAACAACAGTTTGCACACTTCAACAAAGCTTCAGTAAATTAACGTTTTAGTATGAAAGTACACTAATAGAAAAAATTCCGTAAAAAAATTTAGATAAAACTACTAAAAATGAGTTAAAAATGATGCTGGAGAAAAAACTGCTAAATTAGCAGATTATTTTTGCTATATATTAGTAATATAGGAACTGCAAAAATAAAACTGTTAAATATACAGGATTTTAGTTAAAATTTTGCTAAATAATTAGTAGCCTAAAAAATCACCAAAAAATTTAAAATTTTTGAAGTTTTTTTTCGATTTTTTTTAAATGCAAATAAAAATGGGGCCTTTTTAAAACAGCAGTTTTCAATTTTTTAGCAAATATTTCTGCTGATTTTAGCAGAATATACTGCTATTTGCATTCAACTAAATTTAGCTTAAAAATAGCAAAAATTTTGTAGATATAACAGTTTATTTTTGCTATTTTTAATCTACAAATATTTAGCAAAATTTTCTGCAGATTTTACAGTACAATTTTCTATTTTCAAATAACTAAAAATTAGCCTAAATATAAATAAAATTCTGTAAATTTAACGGTTTTAATTTTGCTGTTCTCATTTCACTAGTATTTAGTAAAAAAAAATCTGCTAATTATAGCAGTTTTTTCTGCAGCCTCATTTTTAACTAATTTTTAGTAACTTTTTCTGCTATTTTTACAGATTTATTTCTATGAGTGTGGTATAAGTCACAAAATTGAGTTAATGATGGGATTTTATAGTCAGTACTTATTGATTTCTGTGTTCTGCACAACAAATTTTTATGAGGTTTAAATTATAGGTAATAATAAACATTTTTAATTGTGATTTCACTGCTATAATTGAGGTTCTATTTGTTCATTATTTTTAACAGTACCGTTAGCTAGTGTATATTTATTTAGTTTTTATTAAATTCTTATTATAATGTTTGTTACATTTTTGGAGATGCATCAATGGATTACGGATTAATGCATTTCTCATGTTGTAAGCTATCTCGCTTGGCACAAAAATTCTCACCCTAAAAATATTGTCTAAACCTTATAGACTTTTACCTCCTGATTGCAAATACGGTATTAATTTTTTTTCATTTTCACGAAATTTTGAGATTTCTGTACTTATTTAAAAAGGAGTTTTTCAAGCGATTTGGATTATTACAATCAAACCTCTGGGATTTCAATTACATATCAATTCCAATTACAATAACTTGTAATTGAAAATTTTCAATTATAATTACAAATAAATGTAAATGGAATTAAAAAACATTAGTTATATTTACATGTATTTAAATGTTAGACTAAAAAAAAGTCAGTAAAGTCAACAAAAAATGTTGCTGTGTTAGCAAATTTTTAGTCAGGAGCGTGCTTGCAAAAAAGTTAGTAATTTCAGCAAAATATTTGCTGAAAATCAGAGAGCTGATTTTTACCAAAAAAAATAGTCATTTTCAGCAAAAGTTTTGCTAACACTTAGTCGACTGCAAATGAAAGAAATCCTTGCTAAAATCACTGAACTTTTTGCTGAATATTAGTAGACTGAAAAAAACTCAAAAACTTGTAGCGAAATTTTACTTTAGTTAATTTATTTGCTGAAAATTTAAATATAGAATATGTGTAGAGTTGTTTTTCTTTTTTTGTCATTTCCGTTTCCAGCAAGCTGCGATATCTACATCTTGTCTATCTGGTTGTCGTCCACGCTAAGAATGCGATTATCAGCACAATTTTTGTAGCAATATAAATTAGTAAAACATTAGTTCAAAATTAGTTTAGTGCTAAAAAAATCTAACTAAAATTTTTGCTGAAAACGGAATTTCAGCAAAAAAATTACTAAAAACTAGTACACTTGATATACAAGACGTTTTACTAATTTTTCTACTAACTTATTTTTTTTAGTGTACTGAAACTTTTCAATTTCGATTACAAATTTCAATCAAATTTTCGATTACATTTAAAATTTAGAAATATTTTTCTAAAATTTCAAAAAAAAAAATTGGCTGGGATGGCTAAGCATAAACAGAATACGTCATGTTTGGTTGATCCCTAATCACGCTTTTTGGCATTATGTCTTTTCCCAATAAAATTTAATTGTAATTGACATTTTATCAGTTACATGTAACTGTAATTGTTCTTTTTTAAATTATAATTATATATCGTCATATGAAATCAAAAAAGCCGTAAGTTACAAAAAATTCAAAATCGACTTTGATCGATTATGTTGCACCGTATCAAAATACATATTTCTCAAAAATCCCGGGATTTTGTTATTTATTAATATGAACTCAATAAACAAAGTGAGCAATTTTAGATTACCGACGTTTTTCTTGAGTTTTTTCATATTTACAAGAATTTGATGCCAAGATATTGGTAAAATTAGAAATTAAGTAGATTATTCGAGTAAACTATGCAAAGACTTTGCAGAAAAATTTGAAAATTTGGTAAACATTATTAAGTTACCGGTTTATTCTTCCAAGCGAAATTTGACTTCTGAAACCTAATTTTGGATGGGACTGTAAGTTTGAATTCTTCCATGAAAACATTTGATAACGATAACCAAATAACTTTGTTGCTGTAATTACACGATTCAGTGGACAAGGTTGTCGCAACGAATCTGTTTTAAAATCAGCTTACAAAATACTGGGCGTAAGGATACTTAAGTGCAGACCTTCATATATTATCCCAGTCAGAAAAATACAAACGGGAAAGCGATGGCAAAGTACTTTAACAGGTGGTACAAGTACTGGCAAAAATTACTTTCCCATTTCCAAAATGAGAACATCATTAGACAAAAGGACCGGCTATTCAAAAAGCGCCGGAAAAGTACTGGAGAAACAAAATTTTTAACGTTGGCAAAACGCTGGCAAAACCAATAAATTAAAATATAAATAAATTTAAAAAAAGTTCATATGTATCTTTTTTTGGTCCTGCCGTGATATGAACCCATGCCGTCATATTGCAGACGACAGCTCTACCCACTGAGCTAACTAGACATATAATACTTGGTGGCTAAAAACGTAAATGAATGTAACAGCTGGACAACTACTGGCTGTAAAAAAAAGTTGGTCTCAAAGGAGCTTTTCCACAAACCTTCTCATTACAAACTGTTTTTAACGAAGCGTCATAATTTTTATAAAATCAGTGCTCTACCAGTGAATTGATTTTTGTACCGCTGCAATTTTTGACTAGGTAGTAGCACTAGATAACCACTGGTTGCTAACGTTGGCATACCACTCTAAGCTCATTATTTGGCAGTGTTTTTTTTATAAACCACCGAAATTTTTGTAAAACAAATACTGGCAAAACGTTTTTTGCAAACGATGGCAAAGCGTCCCATATGAGTGTTCTGCCAGGCATTTATTTTTTACACCGCGGTTACCCAGTGGTATGCAGGTACTTGATTTTTTGTACCACTGGCAATTTCTGACTGGGATGTTTTAATATTCGTAAAATGTACCACATTATTAATTAACAACTATTAAATAATTATAAAACGCTTTATTCTATAAAAAAATTAGTTACATAACATAAATATTTTTATAAATAAATAAAAATTTAAATCCCGGAATCCCGTAAAATCCCGGGATCCCGAAAAATTCCGTAGTCCCGAAAATCTCGGGATCCCGGGATCGGGATTATCAAATATCAATCCCGATTGGCATCCCTAATATGAACTAATCAAGGGCAAAACTCTTCAAGTTTACTAAATTCTTCAAAATTTTCCAATAAAACTTACAAAAAAAGAATTGGATTTAACTTGTTTAAGTAGAGGGTTTATAGGGTTGTATAAATGCATATCAAAAATCATTCTGTTAGATGTTCCAACAAGGTCGGCATAAACTACTTAAACATTCGTTGCACTATTAACATATTCAAACACTTTTTAGGGCTTTAAAATAATCGTTTGCAATCAGTTTTCCGTTTTCAAATTAAAATCCCTTTAAAGTTTTTGCTATAGTGCAAAATAACACTCAAATAATTTTCACAGTTTCTAAACGAAAATAATGCAGTGTAAGCGAGAAATGTTCATAAATATGCACAAAAGGTATCATTAATAGTTTTAGAAACACTGAAATCCAAATGCTTTCATAAGTAGGGTAGAGGGGGATCCTTCGCCAGTGGGGCACAAACACTAATCTCATTTTTTTCCGATGTTAAGCTAGATAAAAAATTGGAAGAAATGTATTTTGACGAATTTACATCAGATGTGCTAGCAAACAGACGTGTTTTTATATTTTTTGGGGTGCCAAAAAAATAATAGGAAGCAACTACATTTTCAAATAACTTCCTCAAACTATGGGATAAAAAAATATCTTTTAATTATGTTAGACCTAAGCTTTCTAATAATAATAATTTGATTTTAATAAGTGCTTAAAAAGAATGAAAAAAAAATATTTTTATGTTAGTGGTATGTACATAAAATATGTGTAACAGTAAATTATTAGAAAATCTTATTAATTTTTATATGTATATTAATATTTTAGATTTTTGTAATTTCGAAAATTCATTTTATTATAATTTTAAATTATTTTTTTTTAATATATTTAATTTAATTTTTTTCTTAAAGAACTTATTCTAAATTATTTATTTCAATCATTAAAATATTAACAAATTATTTTGTTGAAATTGTTTCTAGCTCTTTTGGCGAATGTCCACCAAGTTTGGGGCAGTTTCACCGATTTGAGTTACTTTGAAAATTATTAAAAAAATAATAGAAGATATGAAAATATTTAGAATGAAAATTATAAAAATTAAAGCTAAGATATGTATGTAGATCTTCGATTTGAAATTAATTTTTTAAAAATAATTATTTTGATAAGAAACAACAGTGCTTTGAAAAAAAGTGGCGAAGGATCGCCCTTTTACCCTACGTTCCTTTACATGCTACTTTTTAATAGCTTTACAATTTTTACCGGTTTTACTCAAAAATACGTTTGAGTACAAATATAGTAAACAATTATAAGGGAAATTTTACTAGTTTTTACTTGAAAAATTTATTTCAGCAAAACCTAGTAATGTTTTTTTGTTTAAAAAATTGTAAATTGAACACATTTTTATATGAATCGTTATTAAATTAATTAACTCTTAAAATTCGCTTTAAAGTTTGCACTCCGCGGATATTTTCTTTCCAATTTAAGTATTTTTTTTTTTTATTTTCCGTAATATGTAGATGCTTGACTATGACGTATTTCATTTATACGTTTTTACAATACAATGTTTTCTTCTACTGAACGGCAGAAAACAGGCTTTGAATTCAGCGAACGTAATTTTTGTTTTTCGATTAAATGAACGCAATTTTTTTTTCAATTCAGTGAATGTATTTTTTTTTTCTTTTTTAATTCACTGAACGTAATTTAATTTTTTTTAATTCACTGAACGTAATTTTATTTTTTTTTTTAATTCACTGAACGTAATTTTATTTTTTTTAATTCACTGAACGAAAATGAAATTGAACGAATCTGTGGTGAATTAATTCAGTAGAATTAATGAATTAATTCACTTTTTTTCCGTTCGATTTATAAAATTGAACGCGTTCACCATTAATTAATTTGATTTAATAAAGAGAACTATTGCAATGGAATTAATTCTTTGAATTTATTGTTTGATGAACGCGTTCAGTTGAACGAATTCAGTGAATTACTTAAGAAAATGAATTCATTCAATTCTAGAGAAAATTGAATTCGATTGGTAGTGAATTCATTCAAAAAAGAATTAATTCTTCAAAGCTCTGATACCACATTCAAAATGAACCCTTCAAGTTTTCTTTTATTTATCACCTTAAAAAAATTTTTTTTTTAATTTGTTTCTTGTGGTCACCTTTTTTTCTATCCTTAAATTTCTTTAAGGACTATATGTAAAATATCTTATCATTCTTGAGTATACTACTTGTATTTATGTACATTTATGAATGCAGGATTTGGTAGTACTTATGTTCATAATAGGGCTAGGAAGCTCATGTATTTATAATCGTGTTTTATGAACATAAAATATGTATTAAAAATCTAAAAAATACGATTTAAACTATCCTATTGGCGAAATATCCCTAAAGAGCCGTTTACATTATAGGATTGAGTCATATGATTTTAAGTAAAAGAAATCATAACACTGGGAATATAATTCTAATTAAAATGAAATGTAAGAGGTCTAACTCAACAGAGAGAAAATGATTTTTTGAAAAAGTCTAAAAATAAGAAATCCGATAAGAAATCTTATGACTGCCAAAAAAATCTTAAGCACATGGTTTTTTCTGACAGATCCTAGCACTCAATCCTATAATTTAAACTACTCTTAACTATTATATAGATGAATTAATAAAGTTAGTCGTAACCCATGCCATAACAATATCTGGTAGACACATAAGAAACCATGTTCTCTCGATTATAACAACAAAGTTTAAAAATTAATACAACAAAAGACCCAAATTCTATCTAATGACTTTATACCCCATTTAGACTCAAACAAGTCGATTAAATCCTATTTTAATCTTTTTGTGTAACAGTTAATCCAACTTATAATGTGGTTACTATTTCTAAATTACTCTTAATTCATACTACTAATTGTTTGCAACGCTGTTTCTCTTTATAACGACGGTTGGCAACACTAAAAAACACACACAAAGTCAGATAAAATTAACGTTAAGACATTGCCGCAAAAATATTTTGGCACTGTCAACAAACATTTTTCAGGTTCACTCAAAAAAGTTCTGTAGTTACAACATGACAGTTATTTGTGTAGTAATGCGGTTGTAGTTATTTTAACTAAATACAATTGCAGTTTTTTACTTAGAGCAAAATTTTTCAATGTTTTTGGCAGTTATTTTTTTAAACAAACTACAAAAACAACTAAATTGTAACATTTATTTTATGCAGTTGTTTTAATGTTGTTACAAATACTTCAATTTTCAAGTGTGTGTATACAAAGCGCACACAAAAATAATATGGCGTTTGTTTAGAAATTTCTAGTGAAACAATATGAGAAGAATATGTTTTCTCTTGTGTCTTTAGTCATAAAACAACGCTAAAGAGTGAAGACACCACAGATTAATACCAGATGTGAAACTAATGACAGGTGTCAAAAAAGTATTCTCGAACCGTATGGTTTTGTTTACATGGAAGTCAAGTCAAGAGGGAGATAACAATACAAAATCTCCATACATTTTGTATTGCGCATTTTTTGTATATATCTGTCTCTTTTTAGATTATTGTGCTTTATCCTTTGTGTTTTTCTTAAATTTTTGCATTTTGTTTTGCGCATTTTCCGTCGGCCATATTGCCCAAATCAGCTGATTCATATCTGGTATAATTTGTGGAAAACATGTAATACGGAAAAAGGTTACACCATTTGTATTTCTTTCAAGCGTTTTTGAAAAAAAGAAAATTAATGTTTTTTTTCTAACAAATATTATTAATTTTCAATTTGGTTATTAGAAAATAATAATAAAAAATTCTCATATTGAATTATAAAAAATTACGGAATTCATAGTTTAAGTGCTAACGTTAGCAAGTTGTAAAATAGCATGATCTTTGAAGTCTATCTCATAGAAAGTTATGTTAAAACTTATGTTAAAATAGTACGAACTGTGAAATCCATCTATGTAAATTACACTCATAGAAATAAACCTGCTAAATACTAGTAAAATAAGAACAGCAAAAATAAAACTGTTAAATTTACAGAATTTTAGTTATATTTAAGTTAACTTTTAGTTAATTGAAAATGACAAATTGTAATGTAAAATAAGCCAAAAATTTTTGCTAAATATAAGTAGAATGAAAATAGCAGAAACATACTATTATATCGAAAAATTTTTGTTATTTTTAAGCTAAATTTATTTGAATGCAAATAGCAGTCTATCCTGTTAAATTAACAGAAGTATTTGCTAAAAAAATTGTAAACTGCTGTTTTCAAAAGGCTCGATTTTTATTTGCATTTAAATAAAAATCAAAAAAAAACTTCGAAAATTTTAAATATTTTTGTGATTTTTTAGGCTATTAATTATTTAGCAAATTTTTTGCTGATTTAAGCAGGTTAATTTGTTATATTTTTATTAACAAAAATTTAACTCAAATATTTCATTTTTGCTGTTCGTATCAAAAATAATCTGCTAATTTAGCAGTTTTTTTCTGGAGCATAATTATTAGTAGTTTTAAATAAATTTTTTACAGATTTTTTCTGTTAGTGTAACTATATATTTTGATAATAAAATTATCGGTGTGGAAAAATGTTTAAAAAAATATGTATTTATACTCGTAGCAAAATATTCATTAACGAATCGATGCCATTTTGTTGGGAATTTGTTGATTCGCAAGTATATTTGGTTAACGTTGTTCTCGTGCTAACGACAATAAATATGTATTTGATAAACTTCCTAGCCCTAGTTTATACTCAGTTTTATATAGGAATTCTTTTAGGCATTCCATCTCGTGCCATTAAGACGCTTATATATTAAGTGCCGGGAATTCCATTGTGTTTTCTTCTTAATGAAATTAACATAGTTATGCTTCTTTCTCTAAGATGACAAGAAAATATTGTGGTAAGATAAAAAATGCTGTAATTTAAAAGGTTTTGGAGCAACACGAAATATGCGATCTTAAATTTTTAAATATTTTTCGTAAACAATAGTTTTCTCACGTGTAAAATTATTATTAGATTTTTTAATTACATACACTCATAAAAAGTACAAAAGCGTGTTAAATATGTTCTGATTCAATTGGACTAATTTTGATGTTGTTTCCTCTTGCAATTCAGTACTAAACTAAATTTTCTTGTAATTCCAATTTAGCGCAACAAGTGTTTGAACTAATTTTGAATGTAAATTTTTAGTTATTTGAGATTCTAAGTTTTAAAAGTTCCCAGTAGCAAAAAATACTAGTTCAGAACCAGTTATGTACTAGTTTATTTGAACCAGGCAACTAGTACGAGTTTTACCGCCTCTTCATACAATATTTCAGCAGTATTTTATAGCAGTGCGACGTTTTGCCGATAAAGCAGATTTTTGTATTTTCTTTATTTGCCACTGCTAAGAAATTAGAAAATTTTCTAAACAAAAAAGAGCTCTCTTCAAACAAAGTGCAATAAGAAAATTTTCAAAATATCAAACAGTTTTCGTGAAATTCAAGAACAAAGTTTGACCGCACTGCCACTGTCCACTAGCACTGTGAGTATCTGTTTTAGGATTAACTGGTGTTTTAGGAAATTTAACATGGTGATGTCATAAGTCTTAACCACATAGTAAAAGTGCCAGTGGCAGTGCTGTACTTGAATTTCGCGAAAACGATTTAATATTTTTAAAAAATTCTTATTGCGTTTTGTTTAAAAACAGCTCTTGTTTATTTATAAACTTTTCTAATTTCTCGGCAGTGACAAACAGAGAAGATACAAAAAACTGCTTTATCGACAACGTCGCACTTCGGTCGTCACTGCGTTTATGTGGTTTAGGCTTGGGGGAAATTGACGAAAAACTCCCACTTTGGTACTATTTCTGAAGTGACTCTGTGGAAATAGTATTGTACCAGTTGATTAAGACCTGAATTATATAGATAAAAAACAAGGATTTTTTTCTTTGACGAAACGTAGATTCGACCGAGAGTTTCCTCTTACTGAGATACAATAATTAGGTAGTATATTTACCAAATGAAATCTAAAATATTTTGTTTATTATTTCTAATCACAATGAAGGAATTCACAGTTTAAGTGCTAAAGTTAGCACGTTGTAAAATAGCATGATTTTTGAAGTTTAACCCATAGAAAGTTGTCAAATTTACGATAAATGTTAATTTACTACTTAAAATAGTATGAACTGTGAATACACTCAATAAAAAATTTTTTTTTTATTTTCAAACCAGACTAATGTGTAAATTCATAAATCGTTGCTGTGCCTAAGAAAATAGCTATTTGTTTTCAAAAATTGTTTGTATAACACCTAAATTAAGACTTTATTTTGTGTCTTGGCCACGTTTTTTGGAAGTAATTCTTTTATAAATGAAAAGCTTGAAGTTTGGTTTATCTGTGTGTAAAAAAATAATTTCTAAAAAGTTTCGCAAAAGGCTGAAATGAAGAGATTCGTAGATCTCCTCACAAAAAAGTTTTTCGACAAATAGCTATTTTCTTATAGTATATCTAGACTAAGAAAAAACTAGTAGTTTTTGGTCATTTTTAGTTTTTGAGCCGAAAACTACCATATTACTTTAGTTTTTCTACACAATTTAAATACAAACTGAAAACCACATTCTATCTGGTTTTTGCCAAAAACCAATAAAAAATATCTGAAATTTGCATTTTTGATACACCGGGTTTCTTTTATAAATAATTTTTAATACACACTGTTACAACGAATATAGAAGTAAAGCAAGTGTCAAAAATATATTTTTATATTTTTTTTAAATATTTTGGTTTAATACTGAATTTAGACCAAGCAAAAACCAGCTGGTTTTTATACAAAACTCAATTACGAAAGCCAAGTCATTTACACTGATTATTTTGTTTTTCTTTGTCACAACACTTCTTTACTACACACTTTTCATTCTTTTTTTATTGCTAAATTAATGTAGAAAATTTTTTAATACATTTAAAAAGGAATAACAACACACAATTTCAAACTAAACTAGAAATATTCTTAAAAAATTAAAAAATATATTTTTGACACTTGCTTTACTCCTATATTCGTTGTAAAATGGTATATCGAAAATTAATTATAAATGATATCGGGTGTATCATAAATGTACATTTCAGATATTTTTATATGGTTTTTGACAAAAACCAGATGGAATCTGGTTTTCAGTTTGTATGAAAATTGTATGGAAAAACTATACTAATTTTGTAGTTTTCGGCTAGAGAACTAAAAATCGCCAAAAAAAACTACTAGTTTTTGCCCAGTCTAAATACACTATAAGTAATTGTGTGTTGTTATCCATTTTAAAATGTGTTAATAATTTTTCTAATTCAATTTAACAATAAAAACAAAAAGAAAAGTGTTTAATAAAAAATAAAAAAGTGATGTGACAAAGAAAAACTAAATGACCAGTGTAAATAACTTGGCTTTTGTAATTTAGTTTCATACAAAAACCAGCTGGTTTTTGCTTAGTCTAAATTCAGTATTAGGCGTAGTGATGAAATGCTTTAAAAAGTTATAGGAGGCTTATGAAACAAATTTTTTATGAAAAATTTGTTTTGTAAGACTACTTACTATAAATTCATAAGGCATTTATGAATTTACACATAATACTATTACAAACAAATTTAAACAAAACTAGAATTTCGAAACTCTTATTTAAATTTAATCTTTCAAAATGGTCTCGCATAGTTTCAATGAAGCTGTACTGGTACTTATAAGAAATTTACCAAACTAGTTCCGGAGTGACTTTTTGGTATCAGTACACTAATAGAAAAAGTCTGAAAAAAATTTATTTAAAACTACCAAAAATTAGTTGAAAATGATGTTGCAGAAAAAACCGCTAAAATTAGTAGATTATTTTTGCCATTTATTAGTAAGATAGGAACAGCAAAAATAAAACTGTTTAATATACAGAATTGTTAAATTTCAGTTAAATTTTTGCTAATAAAAAATAAGAAATTGAAATGAAATATTTCTCAACGTTTTTTGTTGTTGTGTGTGTTGCTTGGAAAATTAAATGAAAACACTTTTTTACATAGAAAAAATTCATTGCAACATGTTAACTTAAAATAGTTGCTATCAACACGAATTTTTATTTTGTTATTTTCCAATAAAATTTAATATTTTTTTATTTTAATTATTTGTTCGTTAAAATAATGATGCTTTTATTCACAAAAATGTTTTGAATTTTATTACAGTTTAATAAAACAAATTAATATGCAAAACAACAACAAAAATAGTTCAATTAGCCTCTAATAGGACAAAAAGTTTTTTTATGAATAAGCATGTTAATATTTAAAAGATGGCCCTTACTATAAAAGAGTATTTTAAATTTAAAGTCGATTTTATTTTTAATCATACGGTTTTGTTCATTTTGTGTATGAAAACCCTACAAAAATATTTGTATTTTCAAACATTTTGATTGGTTGAAAATAAATTAACCAATCAGAATGCTCCAAAAATAAACCAAGTCAAGGCATACTGCCACCCAATATTTTAACTAAAGTCGACTTTAACTGAAATATATGTTTGCAAAATATTGATAGTAAAGGCTGGATGTTTTTAAATATTATTAAAAAATATGGAAAAAAGTGAATTAAAAGTGATATACATATGTTACCAACATGTTTTCATTTTTTTTTTGCCCGACTTAACGATCAAATGAAAAGAGGACAGATTAAACGGGACATTAGAGGCATAGAAGCCCACAGGTGAAACTCAATATCGTGAAAAAACTTTTTTTTTCTATGAAGTGCAACATTATACTTAATGAAAATTTTTAAAATCCGGCTATGTCAGGGATATAAGAATTTATTCGTATTCTTCTTTTTTGCTGTCAGATGATTGCCCATAGCTTCAAATGGCCACCAGGGTTGCCATGTTTGCCGAATTTTAAATTTTAATTAAAAAAATAGTTAACAATGGGTGTGCGTTGGGTAGATACACTTTAATAGTCAACAGTTCTACAAAAGTTGTACAACTACCCTACGGGAAATTTTAGCAAACTGTCACCGAACTGGCCCCTTTATATGAAATAGACTGGTCACTTTTATATGGTGTTGTCATAGGAGGGGGAAATTGACCCCTTGTGACATGTCACAAAACAAATCCTAGGACAGGTTACTGAACTCTCATAAAAAACAAAGTTCAGGGACCTGTCCTGGGATTTGTCTTGTGACATGTCACAAGGGGTCAATTTCCCCCTCCTATGACAACGCCATGTAAAAGTGACCAGTCTATTTCATATAAAGGGGCCAGTTCGGTGACAGTTTGTTAAAATTTCCCGTAGGGTATCTGCTGAATGACCTGAGCACTAACCACTCAGTCTGAGCGCACAGGTAGCGCAGTCATATGTTGGTAGCGTAAAAAATGTTTGCTACTTTTGATCAACCAGTGATACATTTGTTGCTGTTGATTTTAAAAAAGTAAGAATAAGAAATAAAAACATACAATTATAATTCAAAAACAAAAATTTAAAGAAACCAAAGTAAAATATAGAAAAATTGTATTTAAAGCAGGCGGTATTCGTCGATCTCTTTCGAAGATTGACAATTTATATCGAAAATGTTAACCTTAACAGACGCGTGTAATTCTTATGGCTGAATTTTCGATATAAATTAAGAAGATATCTTTTAATGATATGGTCGTTGTTTAAAGCACCGTAAGTTGTTTTTCACGTGAAAATATTTCACTCCAACTTTAAGTGCCTCAAATTGTAATTTAATTTATAAAAATTAACAATTTTTGAATTTTATAAATTTTGAATATATATCACTAGAAAAATAATAGTCTTGTACATTAAATTTGCGTGAAAACAAAGTCTATACAATTTGCACGTGAAACTCATTGTCGTGAAAAATTATTTTTTTTATATGGAGTACAACAGTTTTTTCACGTGAAATCGAAACCACTTACGGTGCTTAAAAACAGAACAAAGAAAACATCGTTCTGCAGAGTTACAAATCACGCGCTAAAAGTCACCGGTATCAGTTTAAGGTTTCTCTGCTGAATGCTACCTTACCAAAGTCTCTTTCTATCATAAAAAGAAATTTTTTTAACAAACCACTTCTTAATTTTTTAGAATTGTTTAAGTATTCCTCCTTAAGCACCGTAAGTTGTTTCGACTTTAGGTGAAAAAACTGTTATACTCCATATAAAAAAAATATTTTTCACGATAATCAGTTTCACGTGAAATGTATGTTGAGTTTGTTTTCACGCAAATTTAATATACAAGACTATTATTTTTCTGGTGAAAAAGTAACATTTTGTATATATTTGGGTTGTATCTTTGTTATAAAATTAAAAATTTGTTAATTTTTATAATATAAATTGCAGTTTGAAGCCTTTAAAGTTCGAGTGAAATTTTTCCACGTGAAAAACAACTTACGGTGCTTTAAATGAAAATTTAAGGAGGAATATTCAAAAAATTTAAGGAGGAATATTCAAAAAATTTAAGGAGGAGTGTTAAAAAATTTACATTTAATCGCTAATCAAAAAAAAAACAAAAATTTAATTCGTGAATCAAAAAATATAACAATAGTTCGTGTGAATTAATATCTTCTTATTTTTTTATTCGGGAATTAAAAATGAACTTTTTTAAATCTAACTTTGAAAATAATTCTTTATCGAAATAATTCAATGCCTTTAATTAATTTTAAGTATGTACTTATTTTATTACAACACCCAATTGTCATATTGTTACATAGAAAATTTTGTGAGGGTAGAGAAAAATGGTTCTGTCTATCAACAGGTTACCAACCAAATACGACAAATAAGAGAAAAAAAATCATATCCACAAAGTGGCATACAGTTTTAATAGATAAAATGAATTTTTATTAGGGTCTATATGGCATTTAATATGAGCGTATGTTCTCATCATCTAAAGAAAATTTATTTTTATTTCAACAAAATATTTTAATTTTTTTTTCTTTTTGATGGGAGGCAATGGATAAAGCAAGAGACCTGTGATAAAATAATAAGTCATAAAATTAAGACAAACAAATTAATGGGCCGACAGCAAGACACACAAATTCAAAAAGATTGTATGAAGATTAAAATAAAAAATATAAAAAATACTAAAACAATTATCAAAAATTAAATCTTAAATAAAAAATAAAGTTTTCACCGAAAATTGTATATACAAATTATCTATTATACACTGTCTATATCCGACGATGCTACGACATTTAACCTTTGATTTTATATAATCATTTAATGATAACTTTTAAATTTGGCATATTTTTATAAACAAAATACTTACATTTTTCCCTCTTTCAAATTGTGTTTGAATGTAGTTTTTTAAACTTTGACCAGTATCCCTTTTTTACACAATTTTTTAAAATAATCTTTTTATTATTTTGTTGCTTTATAATTGTGAACTTTGGAGTCCGGTGTCGTATACTTTTGGATACTTATTGTCGAATGATTTTCGTATCCGAGATGCTTACGTATTTAATATATTCATTGACTTTAACTTAAGGACACTTGTCGAAAAATGTACGCGAATTCCTTAACATGAATGAAAGGAGCTTTTTTTTGTTTTCTATATGACTAAAGAATTTATCCGGGTATTTGTTTTTGTTTTTTCTTCGTAATCTTTTGTTTATGCAGGGAATATATTGTTAGTAGGCTTTTATTATCCTAAATCAATATGCGTGCGCATAACATACGCAAAAACAAAAGGTTGCCAATGTTTCTACACCGAAATTTTATCCAAATAGGATATAAGAATAACATAAAAATACACCCAATAAAATACATAGGTGCTGATAACTAGGGCAAGCAATTTGATGCACTTAAAAATCGAAAATATGCGCCTATAAAATGCGATTAAAAAATACAAATATGCTTTAAAAACATTAAAAAAATGCACTAAAAACAATAATTTTTGCAAACATAAAGCTCTTTAAAACGTAAAAATATATGAGGAGCTGAGATGCAAAACTCGTTCGTTACACATTAACTAAATTTTGAGAAGAATCAAAAAACGTATTGCGGTTAAATAAATTAACAAAATTAGTTGAATGCTTTTCATTCTTAAATGTTATGCCATTCTTGGTTAAAAACTCAAAAGTTGAAAAATCAAAAATTGTCTCACAAATCGCCTAAGAACGGTCAGAATAAATTGTCATCTCGTTTTTTTAATTTTTGTAAGGAACGAGTTTTGCATCTCAGCTACTCATATGCAAGTTAGTTATTTTGCAAATAGACACAGAACTGGAATGTTTATCTTTCAAAATAATGAAAAAAAATATATACATATATTGTTTGAATCAAAATACGAAAATGTATTAACTTTTTATATTTTTTAACAAAAGGTTTGTTTTTTTTCGAATTTTATATCTATATCTATAACTACTTGTAAAAAAACGACTATCCGTACTTAACTGACTTTTCTTTTATTTTTTGTAAACAAATGAAATTTAAACATTTGGAGTCCCCTTTGTACAAAAGCTGTTTTCATATAAAGACTTCGCCGGAACGCGAAATTGAGCAATAATCTTGTGTGCCCTGCTCCACCATTGCTAACAAACGCATAATTCATTTGTCAGCTTTTGTTGTTTTTAATAATTTATGAAATAAAAAATACTAAAATTTCAAATATTTTTGTTTACATTTGAAAGAGAAAAGCGAAGAATTTTTAAGACTTGGTAGCATTTTTATAACTACTTAATTTTTAAGAAGCTAAATTTATAGCTACTTAAAAATTTTATAAATGCTTAATTTATTTATACAAAATTCGAAAAAAAACAAACCTAAATTAAAAAAATGAAAAATAAAAATACATATATACATTAACCCCTAAATTCATAAATGCTTTGTAAAGTTATAGCAGGTTTACAAAACGTCAAGTTCATACAAAAGTTGTTCAATAAACCTCCTATAATCTTACAAAGCGTTTATGAATTTAGGGGTTATTGTTTGAATCAAAATACGAAAGTGTAGCAATTTTTTATATTTTTTAACAAATTAAAAAAATTAAAAATAAAAATAAATGTGAAAAATATACATTATAACATAAAATATGCATTCTAATGTCACCAACTATGCATTTGAAGTTAAAATATAAAAAACATACATTTCGGTGGATTTTCAGTGGCACGCGAAGTTTTGTTAGATATTTCCAAAAAATCTAAATTTAATTAGGTGACCGAAATTATGCTTAATATTTTAAAATTTTTTCTTTATAAAAATGTAAACCGAAAACGTTAAAACTTTTCATAAAGGTTTTTTTCGATTAAGATGGAACGGTGAATGAAATGGTATCAGTGGCCTTATATACTTCTCTTCCTTGCTCAACCTTTACTCTTTATTTTTGTTCGTGAAGTCGGGCAAAGCAAATGAAAACATTGAGTGTAAAATATGACTCTTAATTCACTTTTTTTATATTTTTTTAATAATATTTCAACACAGTTTTTAAATATTCAGTATTTTAACGAATAAAAAAATTAAAATAAAAAAAATATTAAATTTTAATAGAAAATAACACAATAAAATCAAAATAAAAGTTCGTGTTGATAGCAACAATTTTTAGTTAACATGTTGCAATTAAATTTTTTCCATATAAAAAAATGTTTCCATTTGCTTTTCCAAGTTGGACACACAACAACAAAAAACGGTGGGCACGATAGTCTCTCTAGTAAATGAATACTTTTTGATGGTATGGAAGGGGGAGCAAGTGGAATTGAAACACTAAACACAGGGAACGAAATGGAATTGAGCGAGCCCGGATTTTAGTGTTATTTATCGATTTCATCATATTTTTTCAATTTTATGATAGGACGATACAACATTTTTACCAATATTTGATAGGCTATCTTTGAGAGAAAAGCCAACAGAAAGCCGTCTTTAAAGCGATATAAAATTTGAACAAAACTATATTTGTTAATATGACAATACAAACTATACAGTACCTAGTACCACCTTGTTAATTCCATTAATAATTTAAAATTATTATATTTTATTTTAAATACAATTTTATTGACTACATTCATACAAAAAACGATTTTGTAAAATAAATTAAAAGTCTACTATATATCTTTGTTTGTTTTTCCAGGAAATTTATACGTATGCTATGATTATGAACTTAAAATTAAATGTTAGGTGTGTAAAATATATTTATTTCAAACTTAAGTTACTATTAGGTAAACATACACGTTCAATATTATTGACCAATATTTTTAAAATCAACTAATCAGAACAAAGTATTTAAAAATAAAATGTTTTGACTTGATCAATAATGTTAAAAGTATACATTAGGATGGCCCTTAAATTAACGATTTGTCGATTTTCGTTAAGTACACCCCCAGTTTTATTGAAAATGGTCCCAAATGGAAGAAATCGATTTTTTTTTTGGAAAAAGTTTTGGACGAAAATGGCCCATTTTGGAAAAAAGTGTATTATGTACTATTAAAAATTCCCAAAATTTGAAATCTCTAAAAAAATTATTTTTTATTCCATTTATTCATTTAATATATTTAAAATGATTCACATATGGAATATTGACTTCATCGGATATCATTAACCCACTTTAGCCTGGAATTCAAAATGACCCACGAATTTGATAAAAATGGAAAAACGTATTTCTTTTAAAATTAATTTTAAAGATTTTTTAAAATGCCATTAAATTGATAAAAAAAAAATATCAACTGGATAAAAATAATTATTTTATGTAACGTGATCCATATGGGGTTAATTTTTATACTTTTGTCCAAAAACGCCCCACTAGGAAATTTACAGAATAACACCTTTCATAATTTTCGAAAAAATATTATTATTTTGAGTAACTTGAATCATATAGGGTTAATGTTTTAACTTTTCGGCAAAAAAAAGCCCACTTGGAAATTTTCAGAATAAGTCATAATTAATATTAAGTTTCATGGGTCTTTTCTGACCCCAGTCCACTAAGGGTTAAAGATTTTTTAAACAAATGTAAAGATAATTATAGTCCAACCAAATTTAAGTGTATTTTTCCGAAAACTGTGTAAAATTTGATGAAAACATTCAAATTTTGTTAAATTTTTGACAAAATGAGCAATTTTTGTAAAATGTCCTGGAAAGCAATCGCTCCAAACATAAACTCGAATTATCATTTTCCAATTTATTTTTTTTTCTTTAATATTAACTATTGTGTGGTACAAATAGCAATCGAGATCTCCAAATTAGGCATTTTAAAAAATATTTAAAATTAATTAAAAAAAACACATTTTTGCATTATCAAATTCGTGGGTCATTTTTAATTCCAGACTAAAGTGGGTTAATGATATTCGATGAAGTCAAAATTTCATGTCTGAATCATTTTGACTATTAAGTGAATAAATGAAATAAAAAAAATTTTTTTTTTTTCGAAATTTTGGGAATTTTTAATAGTAATACACTTTTTTCCAAAATGTGCCATTTTCGTCCAACTTTTGGCACGGGTTAACGTTTTCCAAAAAAAAAACGATTTCTTCCATTTGGGACCATTTCCAATAAAACTAGGGGGTGTAATGACAAATCTATTTTTAAGGGACACCCTAGTACTATACATATTCCTGCCTTTAGACCATGTTACACTACTTTTAAACCTAATTAAATTTTGATTAATCCAAAATAACTTCTATTGTTCGTATCTTCTAAAAACGCCCTACGATTTGTATGGAAATCCCGGAGATGTAAATGTTCATTGTGCCTCAAATATATAAGACCACTAGTATGACAGGTATTTATCACCGAAACGTTGTTCGTATAAATATTATTTAAACATTGTAAGAATGGTTTGTGACCATGGAATATAATAAAACCATTTTGTGCAAAATGATTGTGATAACATATTTGAGCGTAAACGTAATAGAGGCCAGGTTCATGTACTGTTAGTAGACCATTTTCAACATGAAAATAGGTATCAACATCCAATTCATTAGTCCAACTTGGTTTGCCAATATACATATCACCGTTATAAGCTATAAAATAGGGATTATTATTATGATATTTGAAATAGTTTCGGATCCTTCAAATGACTTACAGTGTATTTGTACTGCGGAATTGTGGTATGGTACTTTATGCGTTAAATGAAAATGAGCTGCTGGTTTAGCATCCACCAAATTAGACTTTGTCGGTCCTATATTTTTAGCTGAAATTAGAGAATCACCTGAAAATTTATTCAATATATTAAAGGGTTATTGAAAACTTGAAGAAAGGTGAGGTTTAAAGGATATACTTCAAAATGTAATATAATATTATAATAGCTGTGTTTGTGTGACTCTCTATCAGTGTTATCAAGAACGATTTTGACAGTTTTTCAACGTATTCCGGCTTTCTACTGTCAAAATTCGAGATATCATTGATAGGAATGCCGCACAAACGCAGCAAACGATGATTAAAACAAAATCCAAAACCTACCACTTTTAACTGTAGGAAATTTACGTCTGCGGGAGCTATGCGGTCTTAAAGGACTACGACGTCTTTCATAATCACCAGCCACTATCGATTTATAATGATTTTCTTTAAAAGATCTAGAGCATAGAAAAATTTTATTTACAAATTGCGCTACCCAGTGTAGAAACAGTAATGGCGTATCACTACCAGTAACGATACCAATTGACTTTTTGCATTACTTTAAATTATAAAATAATGAGTTACTACACTCAAAAAAATAAATTAACTAAAATTAAGTTTTCACCCTACTAAAGCAATAATGTATAGCGAGGGCCTATATTCAATAAGGGCTAGCTGCAAAAATGATTGTTCATGAAAGCTAAAAAAACCTTTAAATTCACTTATTCTGAACAGTTTTGTTAATTAACCTCCCAAATTAGCAAGGTTGGTTACCGAAACGAATGACGGTAAGGGTAACGGTATCAAATTTTTTTTGTTTCGGTAACGGTATTTAATGCTGTTTCGGTAACGGTATACCGTTATATATATTCAATAATATATATATATTCCTATATTCAATAAATGCCAACTCAAAAAAGCTAACTTCTCGGAAGAGCTAAAAAACTAATTATTTCGCTTATTATTGTAAAAATAAACAATGTAGGTACCTTCCACAAGATAGTTTAAATATTCTTACTAATTTATACCTATACAAAAAATTTGATATTTTCACTTTTTTGCGAATTTTTTTGAGATAGCACATTTTAGTATATCACAACACAAATATTTTTTCAGAGTTAGCATATTTTGTCGGAAAATAAAAATACGATTTTTTTGAAAAATGTTTATTATTTAAGTATTTTATAAGATGTTTAATTCCATATTAGATAGAAAAATTTAAAAACTACTCGAGGTGGTCAACTTTGGCACTCTCTAACTCACGCTGTATTGTAACAGGGTCACTCCAAATGTGCTATTTTTGAAGCTTATATCATTGACTATAATCGCCCATACATAATATTTCAATCCGATAAATATTTTAAAAGTTACATATGTATATATTACCAATTTTTTTTTGTTTGGAACCACTATTTACTAATAAAAAATAAAAAATTACCATACATACATATCTCGAAAACTAGCCATTGGATATCAAAATCTTTTACAGATTGGTATTCAGCATGCCAAATGCAATAAGATGTGAGGTAGATTTATAATAAATTAATTTTTTTTTAAAAAGTTTAAAATTTACTATGGGAGTTAGCATTTATTTTCACCAAAAAAAATGTGCTTTGAGATAGCATAATAACAAAACTTGATATAAAACGAGAACTAATTATCTTTTTGCTTTGAAATTTATATTACAGATGGGTATTACATAGGGGAGATATTTGCCATCGGAAACTCATTTTAACCAAATTTAAGTTGACATATTTTGAATATAGGCTCTCGATTACCAAATTTCCTTACGGAATCCTGCACTCTAAAAAGTTTGACAGTTACTACATGACAGTTGTTTGTGTAGTAATCGGTAGTTGTTGTTTTTAACAGTAATTACAGTTGTTTTTCTATAGAAAACAACTAATGAAAAGTACTGTAATTTCGTAACAGTTGTTTAAATAAGTTATTTTTAATATCATAATAAACAACTACCAAAACAGTATTTTTACAGTAAACAATTATTTAAAAAAATATAAAATTTCGTTGAATTTTTTTGAATTTTAAAAATTCTTGTTTAGTTTATATTTCTTATTAATGATATATTTCTAGTTTGCAAATAAAAATCAGAAACTTATATTGTATCTCCAATGCATAAAAGCATAATAACTGGAGAACGGTTTGGAATTTTTACTTCAAATTATAAGCAGGCTGAAGTAATACCACATATTTTTGTAATCGAAAGAAAAACAAATTATTTTTTTTATTAAAATATACTTTTATAAACTAAAAAACTTACTTTGTGGTCATTATCAATTGTTTTAGTCAATTTAAATGTTTTTAAGATTTTTGAAAATTTCGTTGCATTAACGCGATTTTCGCGATATATAATTAAATTTGAAATAAAAAAAATTTAAATCGGTAAAATTTTTAAACAATTTCGCGAAATTTCGAGAATTGCATGCCTCTCAGTTAAAAAAAATATATACATTCAATTGATACACTCAAAAAAAATTGGCATTTAATTCACAGACAGATAGAAAGAACCAATTTTTTTCACCGGATTTGGGACAGAAGAAATAGACGAGATAAGTTTTGACTTAAAATTGGTTCAAATCTATTAAAAAGTATCTCTTAACAATAACACAGCTCTACAAAATATGACAATATTTATAGGTTGCACAACTTTGCAATGGTTTCAGGATAATTAGTGGGTGCTGATTTCGAATCTGCAAATTGTTCAAATTAGCTCTAGGTTTTGCACAATTCGCGATTTAAATTTTTTTAATTTTTCAGCCGATTTTTTCAATAAAAAATTTATAATTTAGTAACTATAGCTTCGGAAAGAAAACGCTTTACACAGTTTAAGCTTAATTCCGTGACCTATTCTTAAAACTTAAATGTGTATCAATATCTCAATAACTTTTCTAAATATAGTCGCTGAAAGTCAAAATTTCAAAATTTTTTAATTTTTTTTTTTAATATATTTAGTTAGAATTTTTTAAAATTTTAAATATAAGACGAAGTCCGATTTTAAATATCAAAGCACATTTGGAAAGAAAAAGGTCCAAAATTTATATATATATGTCATATTGCATTAACAAATTATATGCAGTTTAGAGCCTTTTGTAATTAAATTTAGACTTAAAATGAACAAAAAATATTTTACTGTACTAAAAATCTACTGTACTATTACAGAATTTTTTTTCCAAAAACATCAGATTTCATTCACTATTGGTCTTGCGAAATTATTGCAATTTTCAAAGTTTATATTTAAATAATACCTTCGGACTCTTTCTACCATTATTTCTCGACGAACTCATTTTGAATGTGTACGAAAATATTGTGATTTAAATATAAACTTTGCAACTCGCAATAATATCGCAAAAAAAATCAATAGTGAATTTTTAGTAATTTGTTAATGCAATATGACACATATATTTTTTTCTTTTTTTCTTTCCAAATTGGCTTTGATATTTAAAATCGGACTTCATCTTATACTTAAATTTTTTTTAAAAAGTTTTGAAATTTTGACTTTCAGCAACTATATTTAGAAAAGTTATTGAGATATTGATACACACTTAAGTTTGAAAAATAAGCTTAAACTGTGTAAAGCGTTTTCTTTCCGAAGCTATAGTTACTAAATTATAAATCTTTTATTGACAAAATCGACTGAAAATTTGAAAAAATTGAAATCGCGAATTGCGCGAAACCTAGAGCCAATTTGAACAAACTGGTTGCAGATTCGAAATCAGCACCCCCTAATTTTACTTAAACCACTGCAATAACATTCACCATTTTCTTTTGTAGAGCAGTGTAATTTGTATCATTTGGCTCAATTTTTTCGGCCCTCACAAATACCGCTGTTTTATTTAAAAAATTATCGAATGGGTAAAAATATGGATATATGTTGTTCGTTCGTTCGTTTAGAATCTATAAAAATGTTGTGCCACAGTTGAAATTCCTGCAAGGTTTCATAAAGCTGTGTAAATTAAAAATTAGCCTAGTTCCAACTTTTGTTTGTTAATTGTTTTCAACCACTAACATATTTTTTCATTCAGACCCGACGAGTATTGCGAACTCCCAAAAACACATTACAAAAAAAAACAATATGCAGTTTTTTAAAAGCTTTTCTTTATAGTTTTGCTTAAAATTCGTTAAAAAGTCAGTTATTTTTTTTCCTTCGAAAATTAATTCTGAAACTAATTATTTTTGTCATAAGCATAGAGAAAAGTAACTAGTTATCATAACCAGATAGTGAGCTAAACAATCCATTAATTTGTAATGTTTTTCTACAGTGAGTATTTAAAAAAAGTAAAATATAAAAAAATAATACCTTAAAATTGTGGCCTTTTCATTGTGAGGCAATTCATCTAAATCATCCATTTCACTATTCAATGCTGCCACCGATCTTGTTTTCCTTTCTCTGTAAACAAATTCAAAATTCCTTAAATAAAATTATTTTACTTCTGTTTATTTATGAATATATGCGCTCCAGAGCTTTGAAGAATTAATTATTTTTTGAATGAATTCACTACCAATCGAATTCAATTTTCTCTAGAATTGAATGAATTCCTTTTCTCAAGTAATTCACTGAATTCGTTCAACTGAACGCGTTCATCCAAACAATAAATTCAAAGAATTAATTCCATTGCAATAATTCTCTTTATTAAATCAAATGAATTAATTCACTAGTGAATGCGTTCAATTTTATAAATCGAACGGAAAAAAAGTGAATTAATTCCTTACTGAATTAATTCACCACTGAATTCGTTCAATTTCATTTTCGTTCAGTGAATTAAAAAAAATAAAATTACGTTCAGTGAATTAAAAAAAAAATAAAATTACGTTCAGTGAATTAAAAAAAAAATTAAATTACGTGCAGTGAATTAAAAAAGAAAAAAAATACGTTCAATGAATTGAAAAAAAAATTACGTTCGCTGAATTCAAAGCCTGTTTTCTGCCGTTCAGTAGAAGAAAATATTGTATTGTAAAAACGTATAAATGAAATACGTCATAGTCAAGCACCTACATTTTACTGGGAAGCATAAGTTTGAAAAATTAATAGTTATATTTTTTCCAAATTCATCTATATCTGTAAAGTTTTTATTTTTAATAGTAAAAGGCTTTATTTTTTAATCATGTAGGTTGATAAACTGCATCGGATTTCTTTAACACTTAATATATATCGTATGTGTAATTTGTTTATTTTTACTAGCGAACGCTGTAAAATTGCTTAGTTTCAAATTTTATTTGTAAATAAATGTTTTCTTCCACTGAACGGCAGAAAACAGGCTTTAATTCATTGAACGTAATTTTATTTTTTTTAATTCACTGAACGTAATTTTATTTTTTTTAATTCACTGAACGTAATTTCATTTTTTTTTAATTCACTGAACGAAAATGAAATTGAACAAATTCAGTGGTGAATTAATTCAGTAAGGAATTAATTAATTTCACCAGTGAATTGATTCATTTGATTTAATAAAAAGAACTATAGCAATTGAATTAATTCGTAACAAAATAAATCGAACGAAAAAAAATATGAATTAATTCCATTCAATATATGGTGCATTGTGAATTAATTCATCGAATTTTTAATTCAGAATTGAAAAATTGAATTAAGGAATTAATTTTTCAAAGCTCTGATGCGGTCATATACATGTCCTTATATATAAACTATTGTATGCATAGACGTGTGTCCATATATGACCATCAGTGTTGCCATATATTTTTTCTTATACACTCAAAAAAATACATACATAGTTGTTGAGCACTTTTTTTTCAACTATGTCATAGGTGAAATAACCCTCACTATGGCATAGTTGATACGAAGTAGTGGAAAGCAACTATATGTACAGTTGTGGCCAAGCATTTAAGTCAATTAAAGTTTTTTTTTATAATTTTATTGTTGTTGCCTTTATTTTTAAAGATCAAAATAGTGGCTAAATTCGCCACGAAAGGCAAGGAGATGGTTCAGAAAATTGTACAGAATTTTAACATGTTTGTTTTTTCATTTTGTCACTTGTTTTAAGTGGGCGTGGCTTTTAACGAAAAATTAGCGATATAAACCTCTTATCAAATTACATAGTAAAATTTAGGCAGTACTAATCGGTTCCATACAAACTGTATATTTTTGGAAATCCTATAAAATTTCCTTAAGTCTTGCATTTGCAAAATTTATTTCAGTGGAGTTATTATCGTTCTATCGGACATCTACAGAATATACCTCTTGAAAAAACAGTCACGGAAGAGTTCTTGAAGTCTATTTTAAAATAAATTGTATTAATTGTATGTAGACATTACAACGAATTATAAAACTTACCAATGCAATTACTTGGTCATTTCATATTGGCCGAGCTGAGGAAAATCGATATTTAACCATTCAAAATTTTAAATTTATATTGTGGATTTATAAAATATTTTACAAATTCTGTTTTTAACATTCTTGACATTTTTGAACTATTTAAAATTTCATATTACAGGGTAACTAGGAAATTGATTTTTAATCTTTTTACATAGTTGTTATTAATTATGGTAGTTGATTCAAATAAAATCTAAATTGACTATGAATTATGATAACTATGTAACTGGTAAACTGTTAAGCATCACAAAAAACTGGCAAAAATCATTTGAAACTGGCTATATGGCAACATTGATTATCATAAGTATATGTACAAGTCTATATATAATTATGTATGTGCGTGCATATAAATACAAATATTTCGATTTTCACATGAGTACTAAGTAAAAAAAAATTTACCCTCGTTTTTTCTTTTTGGAATCGTTGTATTTCTCAAAATCATCATATAAATTATCTTCTCCCATGGAATCTGCACTATCGCTTTCCTCTTCTTCCTCATCTGTTTCTTGATAATGACGAAATTTATTCATAAGATCATCATAATCTTCGTAATCATCTTCTTCGTTATCTTCATCATCACCACTTGTATTTTCACTGTCATTATCATCATCATCCTCATCGGGAAGTTCATCATCAATTAAAGCATTGTTATTCTATTTAGAAAAAGAATAAAAAACAATGTGATCAATTAAGATTTTTATACATGGATCATATCACATTGAAATAATTATAAATGGGATTCTGTTCATTATTTTGCAACCATAAAGAAATGAATTGATTTTATCACTATTTCAAATACCTTCAAAGAAAGATGCGCATTTTGTTAAATCTTAAGGGTGTTTCATATTATACCACATTTATACTGAATTTAGACTGAGGTAAAACTACCTGCTTTTTGTATAAAACTAGTTTTTGCTTGTTTTTTATATATGCGTTTTGACAATTAAAAATAGCAAAAGCCAAAAACTAGGTAGTTTTCCTTAGTCTAAATTCAGTATTATACTGCATTTAGACTGAGCAAAAACTACCTAGTTTTTGTACAAAACTAGTTTTTGTTTGTTTTTTATGCATGCGTTTTGACAAGTAAAAACTACAAATGGCCAAAAACTAGGTAGGTTTTGCTCAGTCTAAATTCAGTATTAGACTTAACCAAAAACTACTAGTTTTTGAAAACTACTTGTATTTACTTGTCAAATTCCATACAAATTTTGAATCAAAAACTAAAAGTTTTTAAAAACTACTAGTTTTTGGTTGTAGTGTAATACTGAATTTAGACTGAGCAAAAACTACATAGTTTTAGTACAAAACTGGTTTTGTTTGTTTTTTATGTATGCGTTTTGACAAGTAAAAGCTAACAATGGCCAAAAACTAGGTAGTTTTTGCTTTAGTCTAAATGCAGTATAAATTGGGTTTTACATACATACATATTTTTTTTTTTCTATTTGACCCTTCTTCTAGAATTCTTAACTTATCATTAAATTGATTAAGAACTTTTTTAGGAATTTTAATAATTCCGTATACATATATATTGATTGTTACCTTCTCGTTTTCATATTTTTTAAATAATATTACAAAACACCCGGTTTTACAAAACACCCTGTTTTTAACTTACAACAGTATTTATTTCTAATACCAATCATTGATTATGCTGCGGGTATCCTCACATAAATCATTTTGATTTTATAAATTGTTTACATTTTTATAAATTAGCTTATCGTTAGTAAAACACAATACGTTCCAAACAATCATTTAAATTGATACACGTGAAAAATTATAAGGGCTTATGGGCATTATTGGGTGTCAAATTCTTTTAAATATCACAAAATATTAATTTAGCTACTATGGGAAAATTTTAACAAAAATATGTAGTCTTAATAATCACAACAACATTACCACTTTAAACACACATATTTAATTGAAACAAATACATAAATTAATTGAGTGAATTAAATTGTATAATATGACAAACATATGTACATTTATGCATAAGTTTGACCACAATTTAAATAGTCAAAAAGTTTTTGTGGATTATTTTTCTTAAAGCTTACAGTGGCGCCAATGGCAATTTTAGGCTAATTAAACCACCATACCAAATGGCACTATTCATATCGTTCATACAGTATGATGATATTCTAGCATCTAGATGATCATGTCTGGTTTTAGTCTTATTGGTAATCAAGTATATACTTTTTTATGATTTCATTTTTAAAAATATATACATATGTAACATCATTTCTAAATTTTTCTTTTTTTTCTCATTTCAATGTTTGTTTTTGATACATATAATAGTTTTTATGAGATTCAATAGGCAAAACAAATAATTGAATACAGTTTATATTGTCTTTTCTCTTGCATTTATTTAATAATTATTTTTAATGTTTCATTAAATGTGAAATAATAATCATCCTTACCTCCACCTCTTTTTCAAGATCACTTAAATCATCTAAGTATGTGAGACCCAAACGCTTTTGCATACTTTCGATAACTTTATTCAAAGTTTGAACTTCTGTTTGCAAATTTGAAATGCGCATCGTATTCCATATCTATAAAAGAAAAAACGAATAATAATAAATGATTATCATTTTAAAATTCAAGGTTCTTTGAATAGATAAAAGAATTGGAATAAATATTTTGAATGGAATATACAAATAAGGATATTCTTTAACCTTACATCACACTTGTTATGTTTTTTGGGTACAATAGACCCAAATTTTAAAATCATTAAAAATCAAACTATAACTTATTTTTTTTTTATATCCGAGTAAAAAAATTTCTATATAATCATATGTGGCATATATTACAATATATAATTAGACATGTCGTTATGTATATCCATATCTAATTATATATGACGTTTTTTTCAAAACGTTTTCCTTATATTATGCCATATATAATTTCATCTAATTAGATATCGGCCTTTATAATATTAGATATGGTATATATGATAATATATTACATAGCATGGCTGATCTTATTGCATATATAGTTATATATAGAGCTATATATTAATATATATGGTCGCATTTTAGCAATATACATATCTCTATATATAAAAGAATAACGTGACTGACTGACTGACTGACTGACTGACTGACTCAACATCGCCCAGCCCAAACCGCTGAAGCTAGGAAGTTGAAATTTGGTATGTAGGTTCCTCTTTCGGGGTAGACGTCCACTAAGACGGGATTTTTGGAAATTCCTACCGGAACGGGCAAAAAGGGGGAAAGTGTCCCCCTTGACGGCCTGCCAAAACCCCTTTGGCTAGAAAGCTGAAATTTAAGATATGTGTTCCTTAGAGTAGGGGCTAACTTTTCTGGAAAGTACTTTCTAGAATTTTGGACAGGGACGTTGTAAAAATGGGGGGAAAAAGGCCCCTCTTGACGGCCTGCCCAAACCGCTGGAGGTAGGAAGTTGAAATTTGGTATAAAGGTTCCTCCACTATCGTAGACATCCGCCAAGACGGGAGTTTTGGAAATTTTTACAGGGACGGGCAAAAAGGGGAAAAAGTCTCCCCCTTGAGGGCCTGCTCAAACTGCTGGAGCTATGAAGTTGAAATTTGGTATGTAGATTCCTCGACCGGTGTAGACGTCCGTTGAGACGGCATTTTTGGAAATTCTTATCGGGAGGGGCAAAAAGGGGACAAAAAAAGTACCTTTTTCCAAAAAAGTACCTTTTCCCAAAAAAAGTACCTTTTCCCAAAAAAAGTACCATTTTCCCAAAAAAGTACCTTTTTCCAAAAAAAGTACCTTTTTCCAAAAAAAGTACCTTTTTCCAAAAAAAGTACCTTTTTCCAAAAAAAGTGCCTTTTTCCAAAAAAAGTACCTTTTTCCAAAAAAAAAGTACCTTTTTCCAAAAAAAGTACCTTATTCCAAAAAAAGTACCTCTTTCCAAAAAAAGTACCTTTTTCCAAAAAAAGTACCTTTTTCCAAAAAAAATTCCTTTTTCCAAAAAAAGTACCTTTTTCCAAATAAAGTACCTTTTTCCAAAAAAAGTACCTTTATCCAAAAAAAGTACCTTTTTCCAAAAAAAGTACCTTTTTCCAAAAAAAGTACCTTTTTCCAAAAAAAGTACCTTTTTTCAAAAAAAGTACCTTTTTTCAAAAAAAGTACCTTTTTCCAAAAAAAGTACCTTTTTCCAAAAAAAAGTACCTTTTTCCAAAAAAAGTACCTTTTTCCAAAAAAAGTACCTTTTTCCAAAAAAAGTACCTTTTTCCAAAAAAAGTACCTTTTTCCAAAAAAAAATACCTTTTTCCAAAAAAAGTACCCTTTTCCAAAAAAAAGTACCTTATTCCAAAAAAAGTACCTTTTTCCAAAAAAAAGTACCTTTTTTCAAAAAAGTACCTTTTTCCAAAAAAAGTACCTTTTTCCAAAAAAAGTATCTTTTTCCAAAAAAAGTACCTTTTTCCAAAAAAAATTCCTTTTTCCAAAAAATGTAACTTTTTCCAAAAAAAGTACCTTTTTTAAAAAAGTACCTTTTTCCAAAAAATGTACCTTTTTCTAAAAAAATGTACCTTTTTAAAAAAAAGTACCGTTTCCCAAAAAACATACATTTTTCCAAAAAAATAACTTTTTCAAAAAAAGTAAATTTTCCAAAAAAAAGTACCTATTCCCAAAAAAAGTACCTTTTTCTAAAAATATGTTCCTTTTCCCAAAAAACATACATTTTTTCAAAAAAATACCTTTTTCAAAAAAAAGTACCTTTTCTAAAAAAAAGTACCTTTTCCCCAAAAAAAATGTACCAAAAGAAGTACCTTTTCCAAAAAAGTACCTTTTTCCAAAAAACATACATTTTTCCAAAAAAAAAAAAACACCTTTTTAAAAAAAAATACCTTTTCCAAAAAAAGTACAAATAAAGTACTTTGTAAAAACAAAGTATCTTTTTCCAAAAAATTTCGTTTTTCCAAAAAGTACCATTTAAAATAGTATATAATTTCAAAAAAACTACTTTTTTTCCTCCCCCCACGGATATCTCCACTAAAACAAGGTTTCTTGATATTCGGCATAGACGTGCGCTAAGACGGGATTGTTGGAAATTCCAACCGGAACGGGCAAAAAGGGGAAAAGTCTCCCCATAAACAGTCTCACAAATTGGAAAAGTGCCTGCCCAAACCACTGGAGGTAAGAAGTTGAAATTTGGTATAAAGGTTCCTCCACTGTAGTAGACATCGACTAAGTTTGTATTTTTGGAATTCCCTACAGGATATCCCAAAAGGAAACTCGGTATGTGAGTTCCTCCTTCTGTGTAGGCGTCCGCTTAGACGGAATTTTTGAAATTCCTATCGGGAGGGGAAATAAGGTAAAAGTCTCCTCCTCACGGCTTGCCCAATCCCTTTTGGCCAACCTAAAATTTTAAATATGTATTCCTTGGAGTAGGACTAACTCACCGGCAACGTAATTTTTCTATTTTGGAACAGGAACATAGTAAAAATGGTGGTTGAAAGGGAAAAATGTCCCCACTAACGGCCTGCCCAAACCGCTTAGGCAATGCAGTTGAAATTTGGTATGAATGTTCCTCATCCATCGCAGATAGCCGCGAAGATGGAATTTTTGTAAATTCCTAAAGGGAGGGGCAAAAAGAAGAAAATCCTCACCTTGGGGGCCGGTAAAAACCCCTTCGGCTAGAAACCTGAAGCTTAAAATGTGGGTCCCTGGAGTGAGGGCTAACTTATTAGAAAGATACTTTTTTGAATTTTGGACAGGGTCGTTATAAAATGGGGGCTCAAAAAGGGAAGGTTGCCCCTTAACGACCTGTCCAAACTGCTGGAACTAGGAAGCCGAAATTCGGTACTTAAGTTCCTCTCAGCCTGCTCAAACTGCTGGAACTAGGAAGCTGGAATTCCCTGTCGATGGATTTTCGGAAATTCCTACCGAGAGGGGCACAAATAGTAAAAGTTGGCTAGAAACCTGAAATGTAAAACATATGTTACTTGGAGTATGTGCTCACTTACCGAGAAGGTGCTTTTTGGACAGGGACATTGCAAAAATGGGGATTAATGAAGCGAAAAGTGCCGCTTAAAGGCCTGCCCAAACCGCTGGAGGTAGGAAGTTGAAATTTGGTATTAAAGTTCCTCCTCTATTGTAGACATCTGCTAAGATGAGATTTTTGGAAATTTCTACAGGTAGGGTCAAAAACAGGAAAAGTCTCCCCCTTAACGGCCTGGCCAAACTGCTGGAACAAGGGATATTAAATTCGGTATTTGGGTTCCTTCTCCAACGTTGACGTCCCCTAAGATGGTATTTTTGTAAATTCATACCGGGAGAGGTAAAAAGGGAAAAAACTTCCCCCTTGACGGCCTGGCCAAACTGCTGGATATAGAGACCTAAAATTATGTATGTAGTAGGTTCCTCCTCCAACGCAGACGTCCTCTAAGACGGAATTTTTGGAAATTCCTACCGGGAGGGGTAAAAACGGAATAATTCTCCCCCTTGATGGCCTAACCGAACCCTTCGGCTAGAAACCTATAATATATAATATGTTTTCCTTGGAGTATGGGCTAACTTATCGACAAGGCATTTCTAGGACTTTGGACAGGAACGTGGTAAAAATGGTGGTTCAAAAGGGGAAAATTGCCCCCCCCCCCTTAACGTCTGCGTCTTTAGCTAGAAACCTAAAACTTAAAGAACAAGTGTATATGAAACACTAAAATTAAGAAACTAAATAGGAAACGAGTGGAATTGAAACACTACACAAGTGGAATGAAATGGATATAAACGTTGAACGAGTGGAATTGAAGTTCAAACACTATCCACGGAATATGAAACTTATGTAGCATTGAAACATACTCTCCAAAAAGTTAAACAAATTTTCTAAAAGAGAAAAAACCTTAGAAAAGGAATGGAACTTATATATTCCGATATTTAAACTTCATGTAACGAAGCACCGGTGGAAGAAACCGACGCAGTAAATTTTCCAACTGAATTAGTGAATTTACTTGAATTGCCAGGTCTACCTTTACATAAACTGGAATTAAAAAAAAAACTTTAAGACACGCTAACAACGTAGCTTTGCCCGCTATTTTTAATATTATAAAATGCTTTTCAACCCTGCTTTACGTTATTTATTTTCATTCAAAACACAAATGAACAAAACTACTTACGGGTCTATCTACCTAAGTTCGCACTTTACCAAATTATCTTGACATACACACGTATATTGCAATTTATTATGGATTCATTACTAACAATCCACACTCATGAGCAAAAGTGATCAAATATTTATTTATTTTAAACCCATTGTTGTGCAGAATTATTTATTTGTGGTGGCTGGGTGAAGGCTTTAAATAAAAAAACGAATTTAATAAAAATTGTGGGGGGCGCAGCCCCCCGGGGGGGAGGGCGTAGCCCTCCCCCCCCCCTTAACCTTTAAGGCACGCTAACAACGTAGCGGGCTGCGCCCGCTAGTATATGTATATGGTATCATTTAAACAATATATAACTATATAAGGGGCCAGTTAAACTAGATATTATCATATACATATATTATGTATTTTATTTAAGCATTTAATTATTTAGCATTTAATCACTGTGACTAAAAATGTTTAAGGTGCTTTAAGAGACTCTAAGTCTTATTTGTACCAACGAATTGAAAAAATAAATTAAATAAAAAAAAAAAAAAAATATGGTGGCATTTAAACAATATATGGCCATATATGGTACCTCATGAACAACATCTTTAATACAGTTCCAGATATAATACAGTTCCATAATATATGCTAATATGTATAGTGCCATAAATATTGATATATGGTGTCATTTAAACAATATATTACCATATATGGTGCCATTTAAACCATATATTATCATATATGGTGCCATTTAAATAATATAAGGTCATATATGATACCTCATGATCAACATTTTTAATACAGTTCCATATATATTGATATATGGTATCATTCAAACAATATATTACCATATAATGTGACATTTAAACCATATATTATGATATATGGTGCCATTTCAACAATATATGGTCATACAGTGGTGGCCAATAAATTAGAAACGATTCAAGTTTTTTCTAATTTTATTCTCGTTGCCTTTATTTTTAAAGATCAAAATAATGGCTAAATTCGCCCCGAGAGGCAAGGAGATTGTTCAGAAGATTGTACAGAATTTTAACGTAATGTTTGTTTTTTTCATTTTGTAACTTGTTTTAAGTGGGCGTGGCTTATAACGAAAAATTTGCGGTATCGACCTTTTATCAAATTACATAGTAAAACTTAAGCAGTACTGATCGGTTCTGTACAAACTGTATATTTTTGGAAATCCTTTAAAATTTCCTTAAGTCTTAAAATTGCAGCACTTTAAACATGACCAAATTTTTCATTGTTTTTAGCGATTTTAAAAGAAAGTTAATAATAGGTACTGAAATTTTAACAAGCGACAAAATGAAAAACAAACGTTACCTTAAAATTATGTGTAATTTCGTGGCGAATTTAGCCACTATTTTGATCTTTAAAAATAAAGGCAATGAGAATAAAATTAGAAAAAACTTGAATCATTTCTAATTTATTGGCCACCACTGTATATGGTGCCTCATGAACAACATTTTTAATACAGTTCCAGATATGATAATATATGGTACTATATATAGTACCATATACTTTGATATATCGTATAATTTAAACAACATATACCATATATGGTGCCATTTAAACAATATATTGTCATATATGGTGCTATTTAAAACATATTTGGTATAATTTGGTACCTCAATAATACAGTTCCATATATGGTTTAACTGGAATAATGTAAAACTATATATGGCGCTATATAAACATAAGCTGTGTTTGTGCGGCAAGCTATCAACGTTGGCTTATGTCATTCCCATACAAATTTGACATTAGTAACTTTGAGAGTTAACACTAAACGTTGGCTAATGTCAAATTTATATGGGAATAACATAAGCCAACATTGATAGCTTGCCGCACAAACACAGCTATATTATCAGATATGGTAGTTCATCAACAATATTTGTAATGAAAAGTCATATATGGTAATATATATAATTCAATATATACCATATTGATGTATGGTAATGGTATAATAATTCCAATATCAGTTGAGATATAACAATTTGTTGGTCCATATCAACAATTTTTTCTCGTACATTTAACATATAGATATATATGTAAAATATATACCATTATGCATTATCAACTAAATTTTGTGAATGTTTCGAAACGTAGCTACCCAGATGGAAATTGGAGATGGTACAAAAAACAAAGCACTGTGAAAGCGGTTGTTGTCAATGGTACAAAAAAAGAAGCATTTTATTCCCAATGGTACAAGAAAAAAACATTTGAAAAACATTATTTTGGATTGCTTATCGAACGTTCACAAACAGTATTTTAGGAGTGCTTTTCATACAAAATTTACAACTGTTTGTGAAATAAAAACACTGTTGAAACATTGCTTTAAAGTGTTTTTCAAACGTTTGCAAAAAGCACTTTAGCAGTACCTCTTTTAAAGAATATATAACCGATTATTGAAAAAAACACTGTCAAAACATTGATTTAAAACGCCTTCAAAATGTTCGAAAAAGTAAATCGGTATATTCTGTAAACGCTTGTACCACCTTTTAAAATGCTTTCAAAACGTTTTCGCGATCGTATTTTTCCACCTGGGTATATATAAAAGATATACATAATCCAATATATTTTTTAATGCTATGATATCAGCTTTTTGGAAGCTAAATGACACAAAAGCCATTTATCATTTTAGATCTCAGTAAATTCACAAATATATTGCTGGATCTAATTCGATCTGCCATTTTTCGGATCAATTTAGATATAAATTGATCCCAAAAAAAATAATTCACTTATTTTTAATAAAAATTGGTTAATTGAAGTCAACATGAGAATGACAATTATAGACAAATGGAAAAAATTATTTCTTTCAAAACTTTGTAATGAGTATAGTCTGAACCCTCTGCTCTAATTCTTTGTATGTTTGGAATTAATTTAAATGTCTTATTATTTTCTTGTGTATTTATCTTTATAGTGGTTATATAATTGAAGTCAATAAAAAGTTTTATTTCTTCTAACTTTTCGAGTTTTTCATACTAGGTCATACATGTCACATGAAGAGGTCACACCCGTCACATTTTCTAAAAAGCAAGACGATCTAAAATACTTTAAACCGAATTTGCTGTTTACCGCATTTCATTAGTTACATGTACTATTACATAATACGATTGCATCTATATTTTCGAATATCAAAAAGTTGTCCCAACCGAATCTATTTGGTATTTAGTAGATCCGACCGCATTTATTTAACAATACTTTTCAATAGAACACTGTTTCCAACAATAATAAACATTTTTATTAAAAAATTAAATATTTATATTTATTACAATAAAAACCATAAATAAATGTTACAAAAATCGTTAGGTTGTGAATCCTTTTTCTATAGAAAAAGCTATAAAGAATTCTTAGATTCACAGAAACTTTCTCGACAGGAAAATTCTCAGATTGTGAGGACCTTTTTAAATAAAAAAAAACCTAATTCAGAGGAGTTCTTTCTATAAAAAAAACCTTTAGATTATGAGGAATTATTTCTACAGAAAAACTTTCGTATTCCAAGGATATTTTTTATAGAAAAGTCCTCAGATTTTCATCCTTTTTCTATAGAAAAAGCTATAAAGAATTCTTAGATTCACAGAAACTTTCTCGACAGGAAAATTCTCAGATTGTGAGGACCTTTTTAAATAAAAAAAAACCTAATTCAGAGGAGTTCTTTCTATAAAAAAAACCTTTAGATTATGAGGAATTATTTCTGCAGAAAAACTTTCGTATTCCAAGGATATTTTTTATAGAAAAGTCCTCAGATTTTCAGCACTTTTTCGGATAGCAAAACCATCAGTTTCTGGGAACGTTTTCCATATAAAATCCTTCATATTCTAAAGAAAAATTCTCAGATTCTCAGTAATGTATCTTGTTAAAACCTTCCGATACTGAGAACTTCCTTATAAAGTAAAATCTTCAGATTCCCTGGACTTCCTTTCTAAGGAAATCCCTCCTATAAAAAAAATCCTCAGATTGTGAGGACCTTTTCATATAGATTTTCAAGATTTTTATTACTATTTTCTATAGAAAAATCCTCAGATTCTGAATCCACGAGGAAAAATCCTTAGAGTCGCAGATATACTTGCTGTAGGAAACCCCTCAGATTAGAGCACTTTTTCCTAAGGAAAAAAACGGTGTAAAGTTTGAGGGTCTGTATATAAGAAAATTTATCCGAACCTGGGGGTATTGCTGTAGGAAAAAGTCTTTAAAATTGGAGGCTTTCTAAGGAAAGTTCTTATTATCTGAGGAATTTGAAGTTGGAAGAAATCCTCAAAATTTTAGGTTTATCATGATTATAAGAATTTAAACCTAATGAAAAAGTCTTACATTCTGAGTTGTTTTTTCTATAGAAAAATCTTCACATTCTTTAGAGAAAACCCTCAGATTTTGAGAATTTTTTTCTTTAGAGTCTGGGGGTTTTTCTGGAGAAAGTTTTTACAATTTTTGTCGTTTATTTAACCTTCTTTTTCAATTTTTAACTTCACAATTTTCTTGAGCGTAAGGTTTGTTTTTTATATATAAAAAATGTTTTATTTTCGATATTTCGCTACTCCATTGTGTAGCATCTTCAGGAAATAACAATTTCTCAGAATCTGAGTGTTTTTCCATGGAAAAAAGTTCTTCTTAAATCTTGAAATAACGAAAAGCAATCAAGCTCAATAATTAATCAAAAAATTTCTATTTTCAAAATACTCAAATTGATACATGCAAAAGACTCAGAAAAAAAAAATTTTTTTGTACACTCAAAAAAATAAGTTAGTAGAAAAATTATTAAAACGTCTTGTACATCAAGTGTACTAGTTTTCAGCAATTTTTTTTGCTGAAATTCCGTTTTCAGCAAAAATTTTAGTTATATTTTTTTTTAGCACTAAACTAATTTTGAACCAGTGTTTTACTAATTTATTTTGCTACACAAATTGTGCTGATAACCGCATTCATACCGTGGACGACAACCAGATAGACAAGATGTAGATGTCGCAGCTTGTCTGGAAACGGAAATGACAAAAAAAGAGAAACAACTCTACACATATTCTATATTTAAATTTTCAGCAAATAAATTAACTAAAGTAAAATTTCGCTACAAGTTTTTTGAGTTTTTTTAGTCTACTAATATTCAGCAAAAAGTTTAGTGATTTTAGCAAGGATTTTTTCATTTGCAGTCGACTAAGTGTTAGCAAAACTTTTGCTGAAATTACCAACTTTTTTGCAAGCACGCTTCTGACTAAAAATTTGATGACACAGCAACATTTTTTGCTGACTTTACTGACTTTTTTTTTTGAGCGTAGGTTCAAAAGTACCAGGGGTTTTCATATAACCTATTATGTACTTTTTTTATCGTGTAAACTTGACTTATGCAAACTTAGGTGCCTATTCCTACTTGTGACTCTTTGTGGCCGTCATAGGTTAAGACTGAGAGTCTTAACTTTTCATACAAAACAACAATAAAATTCAAAAAATTCAAATTTTATTTGTCAATGTTATGATTGTGTCGATGCCAGGTCTTAATTTTTTGAAGTTTTCAAACAAAAATTTGAATAAATATAATTTATTGTGACTTTGCAACAACAAATACATAAGGAATACAGTCACATCTAAGAGTCACAGACTTTTCGTAGGAATAACCTTAATTTTCAAAATAGTTTACAAGCCCCAGAACTTACACTATTAGTTTTTGAAGGCTACTCATATCTACTTACCAAATTCCATACAAATTTAGGAAAAAAAGATTTTCTTTTTTATATTTTTCTTATAATAAAAACTTTTTTACTTTCAAAATTTTAACAAAGATTTGGGGCCTTTAAAGTACGAGTGAAAAGTAAATATTTCTTCGTATTTCTTCAATTTTATTTACTCAGCAAAGTACCATAAATAAAATAGAATATTTAATTTTATTTACGTTGCTGAGTCATTTCTTAATAATTTTCAGGACTTAAGAGCGATGCTAATTTATAGTGTATTTAGACTGGGCAAAAACTAGTAGTTTTTGGCTTTTTTTAGGTTTTGAGCCGAAAACTACAAAATTAATTTAGTTTTTCCGTACAATTTTCATACAAACTGAAAACCAGGTTCTACCTGGTTTTTGCCAAAAAAAACCAAGTAAAAATATCTGAAATGTGCATTTTTGATACACCCGGTATCATTTATAATTAATTTTCGGTACACCGAATATAGAAGAAAAGCAAGTGTCAAAAAAATATTTTTTAATTTTTTAAGAATATTTCTGTTATATGTAGTTTGAAATTGTTTGTTCCCTACGGGAAATTTTAACAAACTGTCACCGAACTGGCCCCTTTATATGAAATAGACTGGTCACTTTTACATGGCGTTGTCATAGGAGGGGGAAATTGGCCCCTTGTGACATGTCACAAGACAAATCCTAGGACAGGTTACTGAACTCTCATAAAAAACAAAGTTCAGGGACCTGTCCTGGGATTTGTCTTGTGGCATGTCACAAGGGGTCAATTTCCCCCTCCTATGACAACGCCATGTAAAAGTGACCAGTCTTTTTCATATAAAGGGGCCAGTTCGTTGGCAGTTTGTTAAAATTTCCCGTAGGGTTGTTATTAATTAGCTGTGTTTCTGCGGCACGTTATCAACGTTTGCTTATGTCATTCCCATACAAATTTGACGTTAGTAACTTTAAGAATTAACACTAAACGTTGGTTTATGTCAAATTTATATAAGAACGACATAAACCAACGTTGATAGCTTGCCGCACAAACACAGCTATTGTTAAATGTTTTAACAATTTTTTTACATTAATTTAACAACCCAGTGTAGAAACGGTAATGACATATCATTATTTTTTGGAGTACCAGTAATGACACCCACTTACCTTCTGCATTATTTTAAAACATATAATAATGAGTTACTGATAATGACTTATTTTTATCGTTATTTCAAATAGAAAATAATTTTCTAGATTTTTTTGAAAATTTTTTGAAATCTATTTTTAGACTCAATATTTTTTAAACACTGATAAGGATATATGTAACCACATATTTTTTGATTTTTTGTATGTTGGCGAGTAAGCTTACTTGTGTGCATCAGGTCAATTATGTTTTTATCTATTAAATATAACATGTCGATATAGCTCAGATGGTAGAGCTGTTGACTGGCAATTTGTAGACCCAGGTTCGATTCCCGCACCAGCAAATTCTATTTAAAAAAAAAAAAATACAATAAAAAATATTTTTTTTTTATATAATTAATTTTTTTGAAAATATATTTTTAGACTCATTATTTTTGTCAGTACTGGTAAGAAAATAGGTAACTATATATTTTTTGATTTTTCGTATGCTGGTGTGTAACGACAACTCATTATTTTTCGCGACATCGCCATATAAAGGTAATAAGAAATGTAATAACAAAAGTAAGTAGTTACCATTACCAACCCAGTGTAGAAACGGTAATGACATATCATTATTTTTTGGACTACCAGTAATGACACCCACTTACCTTCTGTATTATTTTAAAACATATAATAATGAGTTACTGATAATTACTTATTTTTATCATTATTTCAAATAGAAAATATTTTTTTAGATTTTTTTGAAAATTTTTTGAAATCTATTTTTAGACTCAATATTTTTTAAACACTGGTAAGGATATATGTAACCACATATTTTTTGATTTTTTGTATGTTGGCGAGTAAGCTTACTTGTGTGCAGCAGGTCAATTGTGTTTTTATCTATTAAATATTACATGTCGATATAGCTGAGATGGTAGAGCTGTTGACTGGCAATCTGTAGACCCAGGTTCGATTCCCGCACCAGCAAATTTTATTTAAAAAAAAAATACAATAAAAAATATTTTTTTTTATATAATTTATTTTTTAGAAAATCTATTTTTAGACTCATTATTTTTGTCAGTACTGGTAAGCACATAGGTAACGATATATTTTTTGATTTTTCGTATGCTGGTGTGTAACGACAACTCATTATTTTTCGCGACATCGCCATATAAAGGTAATAAGAAATGTAATAACAAAAGTAACTAGTTACCATTACCAAGTATGTAGTTACATAATTACATATCTGGTAATGATTTTCTACACTGGGAAGTATGTAGTTACATAACCACATATCTGGTAATGATTTTCTACACTAGGAATAAAAAATAAAGAAAAGTGTGTAATAAAAAAGTGATGTGACAAAGAAAAACTAAATAACCAGTGTAAATGACGTGGCTTTTGTAATTTAGTTTTGTACAAAAACCAGGTGGTTTTTGCCCAGTCTAAATTCAGTACATATAAGCTTCTATTTTTTATTTGTTTTAAATTGGGTTTTTTTGTTTAAATTAAAATGACTTGGGTATAACATTGAGGATTTCAACTTTCAAAGTGGAAATGAGGTAAAACTTTTCGGGCAACACTGCTCCCCACTAAACAGAAAAGTGTTGCCAGAAAAAACAAAACAGAACTCAACGCCATTTGTTGCATTAAAAACCGGTATTGGCATTAATCAGGATCATGTCAGACCCCTGATATTGCCAAAAAAAATATACATATATGAATAAGTGGTCCGGTTCTTTATGGAAACTATTTATTGTTTTTTATTTTTTGATTTGCTAGTATTTTTGTTTTCTTTTTTAATTTTTCTGATTGCTTTATTATTTTAAACAGGGGTTCCCATGGTCCTGATGAATGGCAACGCCGGTTTTTAATGCAACAGATGGCGCTGACTGCTGTTTTGTTTTTTCTGGCAATACTGTTTCATTTTATTGGGGAGCAGTGTTGCGCTAAAAGATTTAGCCTATTCCCATTTTAAATGTTTAAATCCCCAATGTTATACCCAATTCATTTTAATTTAAACAAAAACTCAAAAAAAGGAGCTAAGTTAGCGTCGCTCTTAAGTTCATAAAATTATTAAGAAATAAGTGAGCAAATTAAATAAAATTGAATATTTTACGAAGAAATATTTACGTTTTCACTCGAACTTTAAAGGCCTCAAATCTTTGTTAAAATTGTTTATACGAAAGACAAATCACAATTAAGCGGAAATGTCACCGCTTCAAAATAAAAGTCGTATATTAAATTTTCGAGAGAAAAAATTCTACACAATTTTCACACGAAGTTCATATGGTGAAAATTCTTTTTTTCCTAAAATTTAGAAATCTAGTAAGGTGAAAGTTCTAGGTCTCGTAAACTCTTTTGAACATTAAGTTTGCATAAGTCGAGTTTACACGAATCTGAAAACCCCTGGTACTTTTTGAGCCTACACAAAATTTATTTTTTCTGAGTCCTTTGCATGTAACAATTTTAGTATTTGGAAAATAGAATTTTTTTTTATTAATTATTGAGCTTGGTTGCTATTCGTTATTTCAAGATTTATAAATATTTGGAGAACATTTCTTCAATAATTCAAATATTTTGTAGAAATTTTGAAATTCTTTAACAGACCTAATTTGATTGACTTTAATTTGCAATAATACGCATATAATTTATACCAAAATTCTTCTTATTTTGGGCCTAAAACTAAATCTTTTAAAATTTACAAATTTTTTAATCTGTCCCCAAAACGAAGTCGAAATCCCTAATTTGGGGCCAAATCCCCTTACCTAACAACTCTTTAAAACCTCCTTTGACAAAGTTTCCCGTATGCTAGCGACATCTACAGTTTGTTACAAAATTATCGATGTTACATCTCTATATTTTATGTATCTGATTTTAAATTCATTTTTGATGTTAATGGCATTTTGTCTTCAAGTTCGAAAAATTTGGTAGTAGAATCAAAACTACAAAACTGTTTGATATGAGCATAACCAAAAGTTAATAGTGAATACCAAATAAAACAAATTGACCACTTTAATGACCGAATCCTTCTTGATAATTTGTATTTTATCAAAATTGCTTGAACACCATTTTAAATTGGATAAAAAGAAATCAATTGGTTCCCATGAAAATTTTCTATTCCAAAGAATCGGTTGTAGAATAGCTACTTTTCATTCACAACCCCTTCTACTGTCGATTCTAACACCGATTATTGTTGTTTGAAATTCTCCCAAAAGCAACTACTTCTATAGATCCAAAGAGGAACCGGTTGCCCTAGAATCAGTTCTGGAACTAGTTCTAGAACTGATTCTACGTCAGTCACACCTTCCATATAGGATCCGAGGAACTGGTTCCGGAACCAGTTCCATGGAATCGGTTGCAATGGAACCATTTGTGGAGTTGGTGTGGTTGGCAACCGATTGTATAATTTTTTCCTGGGTTGTATTTTCAAAAATTATGTTATTAATAAAAAATATTCAGTGTGAATATTTAAACTTTTAATTCTCGTAAATAAAATGATGTTTCTTTCAAAAAATTATGGTAGTGATGATGGTTTTCTAACTGAATTATTTTTTGTGTGTACATCAATATAATTGTGGGCGTTCTGCGGAAAATTTTACAGAATATAATCTGAAATTCATAATTCTTTAAAAACTCAAATTTGTAAGGTCACACCGGTCACAGTCTTCTTACGGCCATTCTGAGCAGAAATCATGTTCTTTAAGTGTCTACCCGTTAACAAAGGTTTTTAAGATTAACATCCTTGGGAATCGCAGCCGTTTTTTAATTATAAATTTTATATTTTTTAATTATAACCAACAATGTGAGTAACATGGTCACACCCATCGCAATAGAATTACCCAGTACAAAAAATTCCATATATGAATGCTGTAAAGAACACGGAAGCAAAACAGCGTGCCAAAAAATTAAAAAAAGTCTTTTTTAAGGCTTCTCACATCTTCCAGGCCAGAAATTCTACATTGCAGATTCACGGGGGAATGTGGACGACAAATTTAAGACAAAAAGGCAATCGAAAATTCCTGGTATGACAAGATATCTGCACTTGTGTTGAGAGAAGTAAGTCTTTCATGATCACGGGTAGAATAAACTCGGAAATTTATATCAAAGAGTAATTGGAGAAGCAACTAAAGCCTTTTGTTAGACACCAAGAAGAGTCTACTTTCTTTTGGACCGACCTAGCCTCTTGCTATTACAGCAAATCTGCCTTGGAGTGGTACTGCGAGAAGCAAATCCACCAAACTGTCCACTCAGGCTTTGGTCAAAAAAATTAAGGCAACAAAAAAAGTCGTCAAAGATGCTAAAGATTTCCGCGGAAAATGGTATTTAGCAAAAAGGGGTACCAGAAAAATTAAAAATTTTTGTAAAATAAAATTTTTAATAATAATCTTAATAAAATGACGGTTATAAAACAGTTTTTATTTTTAAAACTTAATGACTGGTTCAGCAGATTTTTTGAATTATGTGATGGACAATTTTTTGAACGCAGTATTTATCCAAGCAGTATATTTTGCGATAACTTTTTCAATTCCTGTGTTAAAAAATAAATCTATAAATATGATGTGGAGCAAGAGTGTTATTTACTATATTTTAGAAAAGTATAAAGAATTATAGTTTTATGGGAGTGCACCTGAGGTACTTTTGACATCCTACACACAAAAAAATATTGTTCAACTTTTTTCAATTAAAACGATTTGTTAAATTATTTCAAAAGGTGTCAATTAAAAATTAATCCAATGGATTAAATAATTGCTCAAATCTGCAATTTGCTTGACATTTTTTTTATGCTACCACTCAAAAGCACTTCATAAAACAAGAGAAAAACATCAGCATATTGTTGTTGTTTTTCGTTTGCTTTATTTATGTAGTTGTTTTTATAAATGTTAATGTATTAGTAACAGGGATGATAAAGTTGGTACTATATTACTTTTTATGGTACTATTAGAACCTCAAAAGTACTATGTTACTCCTTAGCATTATTTGATACCATTTTAAATTATTCAAAATAAATAGTAAAAAATCGTAAGAAACGTAATTCAAAGGAAAGGTTTCTAAAATTTTGCAAAAAATATTAAACATTTACTTGAATTTAAGAGAAAATCTTTAAATTGTTGTGTTTTTTGTTTAGTTAAAAAAGGTAATTGGGAAGAAGAAAGAACGAAATACACTATACAGAGTGAAGTGGATCTATATTATATTTTGTACCTTGTTTTAATGTAAAAAAGCACTTTCATATATGTACGTTTTTTTGTTAATTTATAATAAAAAATTAAAAAAAGTACTTTGCGGGTCGAAAAAGTACTATTTTTTAAGCAGGTTGGTACTATTTTGAAAATCCCATTTATCATCCCTGATTAACAACTAGTATTTTAAATTATTTTTTATAAAATTTTATAAATTCTCGTTGAGTTTATTATTTTATTTAGTTAAATATTTCAATTTTGCCATATTAAATCTGAATATTCATTTATTCTAAAACATTACTATAATATAGTAATGTAATTTTTAAAAGTTTTTGTTTAAAAAATTTAAAATTTTTTTAAACAAAAAATCTAATTTTTTAAATTTTTTGTTTACAATTTTTTAAACAAAAAATCTAAAAATTATTTTAAAATAAATATATTTTAATTTCGTTTTAAAAAAAATTTTATAACAAATTCAAAAAATTTGAAATTTTGTTTAAAAAATAAATAAATTAAAAATTATTTTAATCAAATATATTTTTTTAGTTTTCAAAAAATTTTAACAGAGGCCTTGTGCTTTAGAAAAAAGAAGAAAACTAATTTCTACGAGAGAACATTTTACATAAGTATAAATAAATCTATCAACTGAATGAAAATTGAATGCAGCTTTTATTTTAATGACATTCAAGCTAAAAATAAAGAAGTATATTTTTTATAGTTGGCATGGCAACTGCCACTTTATCCAGCTGATAGTTTATTTAGAAGTTCTTACAATATTGATCAATTTTTAATCCAATGAATTAATTTTTAATCAAACTCATATAAAAATCCAATAAAAATCCTAATCAAATGTATCACTATTTTATTGAAAATTTATTCAATTAAAGTGCTACAAATTTTTAATTGAATAAACAATTTTCGTGATTGGAGGAATTTCAACGACAAAATTTATTGAATAGGCGGTTTTCATGATTGAAATTAGTTTTTATTTTTTTGTGTGTATGGGGTTGATTGGTAGTACTTCCTGCTAAACTGCAGTTTATGGGATTTTCTTAAAAAAAATATATATGACCCCTCCGGAATTAAAAAAGAAAAAACCGAAATTAATTTTAGGAGGGGCTCGGACCCGGGAGGCCCATGGGGGCAAAAAATGGGGGAACATAGTAACATGTAAGTGTGGGTACTCAAATTAAAGGGAATTGTCTGACGATTCCAAAAATGTTATTTTTTTATATCCGTAAAATGTAGTCCTAACTAAAGCAATTTTAGTCCCTTAACCCTTTGAGGACCATATATTTTCTGCCGAAGCGATTTTAAAATTTTTGGGATTTTCATGATCTCTGGCCTAATAACAGTTATGCCAAAAAAATTGGCTCCGTAGAACCCCTCCTCACCCCTCATTTCGCTTGCCATAAATATTTGCCATTTGCTGACCCTGCCGTTCCGGACGAAGCGATTTTTGTTATTATTTTATTTTCGTGATCTGCAACTAAATAATAGATATTTTACAAAAAATTGGCATCATAGACCCATTGCTTTCCTTTCGTTTTGCTTGTCAAAATTTGTGCTTTTTACCCCTTAAATGAAGAATTCTAGTTAACCAACTTCGAGGGCTCCCAAGGAGAAAGCGGGACCAGGTAGGGATTTACCTCCTTCTATATTTTTGTTTCTCCTACCCTCCTCTACAAATCACCTTTTGACATATTTACTATATCTTTTCTCTGGGCAATTGTAAGTGGGAAAAACACTTGGGCAAGCATACTTGCCTATGGTCGTCAAAGGGTTAAGAGGGGGACTCAAAATCATGAGATTTTGCTGTATGGTAAAATTGTACTCAAATGATAGCAACTGTTCCCACGACTTCAAAAAAAAATTTTTTTTTTTCATAATCTATAAACGCATTCAAAACTTAGACTTAGGCATTTAAAAAATATATATCAATTCTGATATTGCAGTTTTCATTAAACAATTTCATTTTTATAGCATCCAAAAAAATGAAGTCAGCCTTTTTTATGTATTTTATACCTAAATCGGAAGGAAATCAATAAAAACTTTATTGCTTTTGTCATTTCCACTTCCAACTACCTTTAACGTTCCAAAATTAACAGCAAAAAATAGACATTTACAGGGTTTTACTAAAATTTTTAAATTAAAAATAATCATTTTTGAAATCGTGAGAAAATTTCCGTCCATTTGAGTACAGCTTTCGTTCATATTAATTTTTGACTTTTTTCGACATATTGGCCGAAAAATGGCTCTAATTTGGAATACGTGTTACCGATCCAAAAAACAAACATAATTTTTGAAATCGTGAGACAATTTCCTTTAATTTGAGTACCCACAGTTAGTTACTATTTTCCTCAATCTTCCTCCTCTCGGGTCCGAGCCCCTCCCAAATTAATATCGTTTTTTTTTAATTCCAGATGGGGTCATATTTTTTTTTACGGAACCCCATAAAGTGTAGTTTTGACGTAGTTCCCCCGTTTAGAAAAACGTGTAAGTCCACACAATGTAATCGATTTCGTGTACTTCACATTGTGTGTATTTACGATATGGGATACTTGTGTATAACAATTGCATATGAAACTTAAAATATTTGAAATTTTTCAAAAATTTTGTCTAACTTACATGCCGCTATACTTGTGTGTACTTACAAATTATATTGGCTTACTTTACCCAGGGTATGGCCGCATTGTAATTGCCCACAAGCCAATATTCTTCGTAAGTACACACAAGCATAGCGGCATGTAAGTTAGAAAAAATTTTTGAAAAATTTCAAATATTTTAAGTTTCATATACAATTGTTATACACAAGTATCCCATATCGTAAGTACACACAATGTGAAATACACGAAATCGATTACATTGTGTGGACTTACACGTTTTTCTAAAGGGTTATGCAATTATTAAAGAAATTATTGATATTTATTAATATTTAACCGGACTAAAAAGACTCAAATTTCTGTTAAATTTCTTTAAATCTCCGCCAGACCCACACTCTTGTCGTTAACAGTGGTTGGGTATCTACAATCTCTTGAGATTCTATGCTCGTTGTTGAAAGCTAATATGTGTAAATCTTTAGATTAAAAAGGTTTTTTCCCGACAGCTCCTTAAACAAAAAACTGCCGAATGTGCCCCAGTCTACCCTACTTCCTGGTTTCCATATTCGTTGATTGAATATTTACATGTATAAATTAACCGTTATATTTAAGATACATTCACCAATTAAATATACACTTTACTTACCGTAATGCCCAATACTGCTGCGGTTAAGATAACGGCAACTACACTTGCGGTAATTGCAAGGAAATGACAACTACGACGATGTCGTGCTGCTGCACTTGAATGTGTTGTCACATAGTTTTCAGCACTTGTGGGTGTTATAAATGGTTTAAGTGTCTCGGCCGTCATGATCGTCAAAGTATACAAATTTAAACAAATTAATACTTTTCAAGAATTAATTTTAGTTTAATTGAGCAATATTTAATTTCACAGATTGAGCCTAAAGATGTTTAGGATCACGATTTTTAAACTAATAATTTGTGGTTATTATTCTTTTGGGTTTGTTGTTGTTTCCTTTCGGATTTTGTTGCTATTGTTGTTTATCAAGTTCATTAAATGATCACTATTGAAAATTTTATATCTTAAAGGGACACAACAATATGGATTACAACAATGGATGATGGAGAATAAAGTATATAATACGAAAGAAAAATTTGCAAAACAAGTTTTTTATTATATATTTTTTTTTACTTTTCTTATCATGCAATAATAATAACAGAAAAGGAAATATATACATATATATATGTATATATTTTATTTCTGCCCGCTATTATAAGATACTCAAAGTAACTTTGAATACTTTTTGGACTCATACAAAACGAGATTCAACTCGCGCACTCAAAGTCACTTTCTCTGTATAAGAGTACAATTCGCGGGAATTTCGAGAGAATTTTGTCATTACGTTTCTTTTATCACAATCAGATTCTTCACTAAATATATGTAGAGATACAACCTTGCAGCTTCTTCTGTGTTTCTTTTTTTTATATGGAGATTTGACAATTAAAACCGCACTGCGGTTTCTCTCTAAATTAAATTTCTCTGCGTTTTCTCTCATACTCGCATATTTTCATTCTCACACTCTCTTCAATGTTGCCATATTTTCAAAAAATAATTCCATTATTTGGTGATGTTCAGAGATTGAACTTTTTTTTGAAAAATTATTTTTTTCATGTTTATTATTAGTTTCAAACTCATTAAGCCTATTAAAAAGTTAAAACTAAACAAAAAAATATTCTATACCGAAACGAAAACTTTATTTTCCATCCCTCTTGCCCTCCACACACACTACATGTGCACACATACATATAAAGAAAATGTGAGTGTATGCCCAACAAATAGTTTGTAGCAAACTACCGTAAGCCTAAAGCCAGATTCACAATGATGGAGTACTCCACTCTGCAGAGTGGAGTGTACTAAAATAGAGATGGCATGATACAAAAAATATGTAAGTGCGAAAAAGAAAGCAACAAAATCCACTCTGCAGAGTGGATTGTACTAAAATAGAGATGGCATGATACAAAAAATATGTAAGTGCGAAAAAGAAAGCAACAAAATCCACTCTGCAGAGTGGAGTACTCCATCATTGTGAATCTGGCTTTAAGCTTAGAAAATTGTTGTGAATACTATTGTAAACGGCTTCTAAAGAATTGTTTTACAAAGAAAATTTAACCCTTGCGATAATATTGCTAAACGGTAGTATAAATAATTCGAAATTGACGTGCTCAAATAACGGGACAACATATGCAAAAGCACTTACAAGACTATAGCGAGCATAAGTCGTTTGCATTCATATTTGCCAAACTGTTATCCAGACGAAGTGTTTGGCAAGTGTTATTGCAAATACTAATACTGATACTATATGAAGCGTTTTTAAAACACTATTAAAAAAGTTTTCATTTTTTGCACTTAAATAAACCTTATCATAAGTATGCTTATGAAAATTTGTAGAAAATTCTTAGGAGTAAGCTTATTCTCCAGTTCAGTTATATTTCGCTTATAAAATGGTGTGGGATTTAATCAACAAATTTGTTTTCTCTCAACGCAGTGGAATCCGCAGCCGCAAGGTTGTATTTCTAATCTTGTCATCTCAAAATAATAATTATCATTTTGACATTTTTCTTAGTACAACATAAAAGTTTTTATTTATATTTTTTTTTTTTTTTAGTTTGTTTCACTTCAACTTTAATGTACTCATAATGATCGTTTGAGTTTCACAACCGTTAAAAATTCGTACACACGAAACGACAAATTTTCTTTCGTTGGATGTTATTTTAATAGGATGATAACCGACGCTCCACTTTACGATGTCCGTTCATTCTTGTGGCTCGCACGCAACTGAAATGAATTTCCTTTTGCTGTTATATTATTGCTCATTGAGACGACAACTTTGTCCACTGTCTCGTTAGTGGCAGTAATAGTAATATGTAGTAGCAATAGCAACTTTGTTGTTGAAATGAAAATGATTCGAAAGAATCTCAAAATTCTTATAAATATATATATATTAGAGTGGCCCTTAGTTTGTCAACTTGCGAATTTTATTCGTAACTCCCCTTAGAATTGTTTCTTTGTGTATAAAACATAATATGTAAAAAATTCATCGTGATCGCATATCGGGAAAGTGTGATACATCCAACCTGAAGTTAGAAAAAGGGGATTATACAGAGAAAAACTGTATTTTTCACAATTATACCCTACACCACTACATGGAGAGGGTATAATAAGTTTGTGCTGATGTTTGTACCAAGGATGGGAAAATTGATACGATCGTACTTTTTTTGATACTATTTGATTCAAAAAAGTACCGTAATAATCCCGGGTCGCATTTGATACTTTTGCATCGTCATAACTACTCAATGCTTGGAAAATACAAATAAATCTCAGCTTTTTTCCATCATGTGCAAATCACGATCGTGAATACACTCCATATTTACTTTAATAATAAAATATGATAGCAAAACTTTTCGAAAAATTTTTCCACGTTTCGCTTATTTTTCAACAATGGTTTTATTTAAAATTTTTTGTAATTCTAGGGATTATCACTTTTCATAGAAGATTTTTCAAACATTTGTTCTGTGACAAAAATAAATGGAAATATAAAATATCTCTCCGATTAAAAAAAAATGAAACAAAAATAACAGTTTTTAAAAAATCAACTGGCTAAGATTGCTTTTTGTACTTAGTACAAATTTACAGAAAGACAAGATTTAATCTCAAAATAAAATTTTCCAAAACGCGAACAGAAAATTTGTAACAATTTGCAAGTTTGTAGACACAGCTAATTACAACACCAAATATACAAATAAATTTTAACTGGTCGCTATGGAAGAAGAGAATTCTTATTGTTAAATCGTAAGCAGAAACTTTTTATAAGGTTTTCTTATTTTTTCCATAATTTATTTTGGAAGTTTTACTGCTTTTCATTGCCATAAAATAGGTGTGTTTGGGTACTTTTCCAGTAAAGTCCAGTAAAAATTACTCATTAACAAATTTACAGAGGGTAAGGCAAAATTTACTCTCAAAAAGAAAAATATCTAAAAATGTACGCAAACAGAAAAATTGTAAGAATTAGTAAAATACTGCTGCCAACTTCTTCCCTAAAAATATCGCTAAATCAAACTTAAAAATCACTAGAAAATATCTAAATTATAAAAAAAATTAAATAGCGATAAATCCCTAAATTGCACGAACTTTTTAGGTTCTGTTGAAAAATTTCACAAAAATAGCTATATTTTTCAAATTTCTTAAAACTTTCTTAAAAAATTATTGATACTTCGCCAAATTTTTCGAACTCTTTTGTTTTCCATAAAAATTTACCGATAAATAATAATAATGATTCAAAAATTCTGTCAAGGAAATAAATGTAAAAAAATTATAAGAAAATGTGAAGACTGTCTTAAATAGAAAAATCGCTAGTTTTCCCGCTAATAGCTAAATTATATTTTATCCCGCTAAACGAGTTGAAGTATCGCTAGATTTGCCGAGAAAATAGCTAAATTGGCAACAGTTATTAAAATAGCTGATTGCGAAATAAACCTATTCAAATTATTGGATTAATAAATAAAATCTAATAAAATGATCACTTACTCCTTCCATCGTAAATAAGCTTATATTTAAATATTTTTTATTTTTACAAAAAATTATTTCAAAATTATTTAGACAAATGTTTTGTTTCTTCAATCATATGTTTTAAATCATATGTTTTTTTTTTTTTTCTTACAAATTCTTACTAGCAAAAATTCATCCAGTAAAAACTTGTAAGTTCTCTGGTATTGAACTGTCACTTTACCCTCTATTTTTCCTCTCTCCTTACTGAGTAATTGTGTAAATTAACACCTTCCAGCAAAAACTTATACAAATTTGTACGGATTTGTACAAATTTTCGGGTACGCAAACACACGTAATAACATAATTCTAAAATATTTTTCTTTATTTACAATTAACAAACATATGTTTTTTTTCTGCTTGCAAATTCTTACTGGCAAAAATTTATCCAGTAAAAATTTGCAAGAAAAAGAAGAAGAGTAAGAAAATCTCATCATCGACCTGTCAGTTTATTCTCTCTTTTTCTTTCTGTTTACTAAGTATTTGTGTTAACGAACGTCATCCAGTAAAAATTTGTACAAATTATCCACTTATCGAACGGACCTATTAATTAAAAAGAGCTAAAAAATTTTTTAGTACTCTTGGTTTGTAATACCGATCGACTCAGAATCACTTTTTATTTCGATTTAACAATGTCCGTCTGTCCGTCCGTCCGTCTGTCTGTTCATGCATTCTTGTGCGTCGCAGATATTAAGATATTTTGATGAAATTTGGTACACCGACTTACGTCGTCAAGGATGAAGACTATTGATTTTGGTTAAAATCAGTCCATGTTTAGGCCTAGTGCCCATATAAGGGGCAACCCCCAACAAAATTGGATTGTTTACACGCTGCAGGTCGCAAATACGAAGATATTTCAATGAAATTTAGTACACAGACCTACGGCGGCCCAAGAACGAAGCCTAAATTTTAAAAGCATTTCGGGGAAAATCTGTACCTGAGATCGAAAAATAAAGTACGCCATTGTAATCAGCATGTATAGAGTTGATGGTCAGAGTTCTATTAATTTTAAAAAGTCAAGATTTTAATATGCAGTGTTATAAATAAATATGAGAAAAAAGAGGCAATACCGGTAAAAGACCGTTATCGATTCAAAATCCTTTCAAATGACTACCGTTATCCCTAAAATACCATTACTAAAATAATCGATATACCGTTATCCTTAAAATATCAATACCGAAATAACTGAAATACCGTTATCCTTAAAATACCGATACCGAAATAAATGAAATATCGATAACCTTAAAATACAGGTACCGAAATGAATGAAATTGTATAATAAAAAAAAAAATACCCTTATCCCTAAAATGCCTTTACCGTTATTTTTAATTTTCTGCTTTTTGCAATTGCGAGTGGTAATTGAGTATTTTTCGTACATTAAGTTGATAAATTAGTTTTGCTTTTATTATTGTTTTTTTTTTGTAAAAAATTTGCGGTATGCATCGAAATTGACTACCGCTATTTTAGGGTTAACGGTAGTCAGTTATTTCGATGCATACCGAAATACCGATAACCTTAAAATACCGATACCGAAATAACTAAAATACCGTTAACCTTAAATACCGTAATAAATATAGTAGATACCGAAATAATAATAACGTTACCCTTACCGATAACCGCATCGTTTCGGTTATCATCCATGGAAAAAAAGAGTATTTTACATCGAACTTTTTCTAAATTAAAGGCGGGTTTACCACGCCTTTCCGATGCGCAGTTACCCTAGTATTTTGCACAATATAGACAAGAACATTTCTAGAGTGAATAACGATCAAAATAAGGACGATTCTACTATGCACAAAATCATACACGCATTATAAATATGGTTACTGGCGATAATGTCACTATACTACAACATAATCATGGGAGGATAATAATGTTGACAACAGTAGAGAACAATGAATTTGTGAATGAAATGCCACTCTACAAAGTTTTATATGCAACTTGTTTGGGACTCCCTGTTACATTATAGTTAATTCTCTATAGATTTTTATAGTTGTTTATTCATTTGATATTTACGTTTAGTATGAACAGAATCAGCGTCCCAAGTAAAAAAGTTTTGATATAGTCATACATTATCCTATAAAATTTTGTATGATTATATATTGGAACATACCAAGATATAATTATATACAATTTTACGAAATTACATCCTAAATATATAACTATATCTTGTTATATATTGCACAATATATAGTGCAACATATTACAATATCCAACTATATATAGACCTATACACATGCCTCATATAATTATGTATAATTGTATCGAATTATATACCATTACATCTAGTTGGATATGATTATATTATATTTGATACATTTGGATGAGGACGAAATCCGGATAAAATTGTATCAAACCATATCTTATTCCATCAAATTAGATATAATTGTGTTAAATTAGATCTAATTGTGTTAAATTAGATCTAATATGATCATAATACGATCTAATTTGATACAATTAGATGTTCTCATTTTTCGGATATAATTATATATAATATCAAAAGTCATATAATTTTTTTTAATAGAGGTATCATTATTATCATTACGATTTCCGCAAAAGTCATTCAACGGTAACTTTATGGCGTATTATCGGAGAATTGCATATATATCGCTTCATTCACGAATATGACCAAAACAAGAAGATACCAATAAGGATTTGTTTTAGTTCATTATTTTTATTTTTACATTTTGCTTTGAATTTCAACAAACTCGTGATTTGGCAACATCATTTGTTAAAAATCGCTTTGAATTTCAACAAATGTATTTGTTCGCTATTTAATTGAAATAAATTCAACAATTAGGTAACAAACATGTTGTTTGTATTTACAAAATCAATTGCAGGCGCATTTTCAATTAAAAGTTTAATTGCATTTACAAAAAGTTGAATTGTATTTACAAATTATTTTTAATTGTGTTCAAATATCGGTAAATACTACTCCGTCTTACCCCCATTCTATTAGCATTGCGATTTAAGGCTCCATTAGTCTTGTAGTATATTAAAGTATGGTGTCAGCTGTTTACTTTCTACTAGTGATAGTATACACAACTACTTAGTTTGGAAGTAGATTTGACATAAGAAAATCTATTGAAAATATATTTCTACCCCACGATACCTCATTTCGTCGTACTTCCAAACTAATTTGGGCTTTAGAATAGACGTATCCTGTCATACATCCAGTATACATTCTTCCGACAAGAAAAGACAAGAAGTACTAACACCTTTATAAAATAAAGAGATTCCAATCCGCTCAGTTAGTGGGAAATATACATAAAATGTGGCTGCAAATTGGAAATTGGAATTTTTTCGCGATAGATAGATTTCGTCATATTTATTATATTATATATTTAAACATAATTTAATTAATTCATCTCTGATTTTCCTTGAAACTAACCCGTTTTCTATTTGCAGGCACAACCTGTCAACATAGGGTGGGAGAATTACATAGCCATTGAACAAACTCGTCGTTACTATTGAGACTAATTTTGTTAAAAGATGTAAAACTTTTTTTTGGCAAAATACACTACTATCATCATCTTCAATCGCTGTTAAGGGGTTTAAAGATGCCCTCCAAATGATATTTGGCGGGTAATTTTGTTTTTCTGCCCTACGGGGAAAGAGACCGGTTCCAGATGACACGCAGGATAGGTCCCAAGGGGGCGGGGACCGGTCGTTGATCGGTCTTTTTGTTTGAAAGAGACATGTCACTTTAACATGGCGTTGTCATTGGAAATGACCAATTGCCACAGTTTAGACACCTTGTGACAGTAAGGTGGTGTGTCTAAAAATAGCTTTTCAAATAAACTAATAAAAAGTTAAGAATTAAAAATAATCTACTTGGCGTCGAAGTAGGGCTCGATAACACAACCTCCTGCTTGTAAGGCAAACGCTCTACCATCTGAGCTAATGTTGCTTATGCGTGATGGCTGGCTAATGGTAAAGTTATATATTTTTCGTTTCTCTTCAAATAAAAGAGAAAAAGAAAAAACAAACACTACAAGCAAATAAAAAAAATTGAAAAGAAAAAAATAGAAAAGAAAACAACACTAACACACACACAAATATAGTGGAAGTGCCTTCAGTATGCCCCCGATTGACCAGTCACGGGATAGGTCCTTTAATGGCAGTTGACTCGTTTTTTGCGTTGGCCATAATTAAATTAAAAAATCAATTAAAAACTAGAAAATTACCTCAAAAACTCTGATAATATAAATAAAAATTTTAAAAATTGCCCTTAAGTTAAAAGGAAAATTAAATGAAATACCAATTGTTAAAACTAAAACAGCTTTAACATTAAAAATACAAAACTTAAAATTTTTTAGCAAAAAATTATAAAAATTTAAAATAAGAGCTAAAATAAGCAAATCGTAAAAAAATAAAGTTCAAAATAAATAAAAGTGACAGTGAAAGTAACAAATCAGAAAATACTTAGAAAATTAATTCATTCTCTTTGGTTCATATTTGTACTAATTTAGTAATATGCCTTCGGTTGACCGGTCACGGGATAGGTCCTTGGAGGGCAATTGACTCCTCATTCCCCGTAGGGTGGTTTCTCTGAGAGTTGCTTTAGTTTTTGCCATTTATGACATTTTATCGGTAATAATTTAATTAGAGATTTTAGGGTATTTATTATCATTTGTAGATGGTTATTAGCAATTTTTAAATTTGTTCGATTTTATAAGTATCTAGAGAAATACTTCAGTCAAAGCCATTTAGTACCCTATTACTGAATGTCCAGTTAAAATGTATCCGACAGTTAAATTAAAATTTTATATGAGAAACAACAACAAATGTGTCAGTTAAAGTCCTAGTTAGTATCGGGCCTAAGAGTGTAGTAATTACCGGAAAAAAAATTTGGAATTCATGCTTAACAAACAACTTCTTTCCCTACTTCAAAAGTATCCGTTAGTGTATTTTTACTGTTTTTTTAGAAGTAATTCAGAAAAATTTAAAAAAATCACTTAAGTACCCAGGAAAATTTTTTACAATCGGTAGCCAACCACACTCATTCTACAACTGGTTCCACTGCAACCGATTCCATGGAACTGGTTCCGGTACCAGTTCCTGATATCCTATATGGAAGGTGTGGGTGACGTAGAATCAGTTCCAGAACTAGTTCCAGAACTGATTCCAGAGCAACCGGTTCCACTTTGGTTGCTTTTGGGACAATTTCAAACAAAAAGAATCGGTGTTAGAATCGACAGTAGAAGGAACAGAAAATTTTCCTGGGTATGGCTTCTGAAGTATAACTGCTCTAAAAGTTATCCTAAAAAGTGATTTTGATACATTATATTTAACAACATCGCGGGTTTAGTTCCCGCCGGGACCAATATTTTTTTAATTTTTTTTTTTTTAATATTTATAATTAATTTGTTTAAATTCAATATGTTTTTCAATTTTCCTATTTTTAAAAATATATGTATATAAAAAGATGCTGAAAAATTGCTTTTTATGCACCTGTGAAAATAGTACTGAAAACAATACGGAATTGCAGTGCACTTTTTGAACTTGTTTAATAAATATTTTTATTGAAAATAATAAGGCACAATATCTCGCAATGACAAAGTGGTGTTTTTAGCCAATCAACTTCCATATCAAAGAATAACTCCACGGTAGAGAGCTAGACTAGCAATCTTAAGTTCGCAAGTTCGATACCGGTGGCGTCAATAAAAAAATTTTAATTGATGAAAAAGAGTTTCCTTTGCACTCGTTGAAAAAATACTGAAAAAATGTTAAAGTGGGAATACTCCTCTCCTACACTCAGATAAAGAAAGTTAGTAAAAAAATTTGTAAACAGTTTCCAATCGCACTATACTATTTTTATACTGATTTTAAGTACAATTTTTATTTTTAGTAATCATTTTTGCTATTCTCTTATTACAAATTACGGATTTTTTACTAATTTTCGCTGCTGATTTCAGCAAAAAATTTTACTAATTTTTCAAAACCGGGTGCTAAATTTAGCAGAAAAATATACTAATTTAAAAACTTTTATTTACAAGAATTCGTTGATTTTTTACAATTCTTGTTACTATGTATTGATATATTCTTAGTTTGGAAATAAAACTCAGAAAATTTTATTGTATCTCCAATGCATAAAAAGGTAATAACTCAAGAACCGTTTGCAATTTTGACTCCAAATTTCAAGTGCGTGTTACAATCGAAAGAAAAAAAAAATTTTTTTATTAATTTTTTTAGATTTTACAGATTGTTTATTCTTTAATACACTTTTTTTCTAATTTCAGCAGATTGATTTTAAATTACAGATTACAACAATTTACTGAAATTTAGTAGCTGCAACTAATTATTTATACTAATTTCATTGTACTAAAATTATTATATTTAGGCCCTGAGCGAGGTGGCCAAATATATTCTAAACTAAATACAAATTGACTAAGGGGTTTCAAATTTCTTTGAAAATTTTTGTAAACTTTTTTAAATTTCATACAAATTTGGATACCTGAATTTAGTTCAGATTTTATTTAGCCAGTTCGCACCCGGCCTTAATAAGTTTTTTAACTGATTTTAGCCAATCGATTTTGAATTGCAGTTTACATAAATTTTACTAAAATTTAGTAGCGGCTACTAATTTTTTCCACTAATTTTATTGTACTACAGATCAGCAGACATGTGTTGCTAAAATTAACAAAAAATACCGCTGGGCTCAAAACAGTTAAATTTCTCGAAATAACAGCAAAATTTTCAGTAGCCATTACAGACTTTTTTGGTTGAGTGTATGGCAATTCAATTTTAAAATCATTAGTGTTTCTGTTTAAAAGAAGTACATCTAAATCATTAGATGTACTGCTTCGGCATATCTTTTTTTTGCTGGGTAGTAGTTGCCATTTGGAAATCTAATATTTTGCACTTATAAAAGTTGAGTTATCAAACGAGAAAGTACATGAAATAACTCATCTTTAAAATGTTTTTTTTATAGAATTTCCAAACTTAATTAATCTCTTAATTAATTTCAAAACAAAATTTTTTTGTCGCAATTAACCAAAACATTCGTTTGTAACCACATTTTATTGATAACGTTGTATAGATTGGTTTCAAAATTATCTACAAAAAAACCCATAAACCTATTTATAAATTGAAATGAATTCTCCTGATGCACATTAATTTCGTATTAAAATCGTTTAAAACCCAAAAGAGATATGAAATGACAATTATTCAACTTAGTTTAAATGAACCTTGAACTTTTTTCAAAATTAATCTCGATTTAAAAGACATGCTGGCTAACATATTTGTGTTTTTTTTTAAATTATTAAAACAGCTAAGTGTGACCTTAAAACATTTTAAAGTGTTTAATATTTTCAAACTATTTTTTGACGGAAAAATCCCGTACAAATAGTTGAAAATATTGCTAAGGTAACAGGAAATAGTACCTGTATTTGCGGGTGCAAAATTTTCAGTGAAGTTAAGAATCATGGTCTGCTTAATTTAGGTAAGCTAAATTTTGCACCTGCTAAATACACAGACAATTTTAGTTAAAATAACTAAGAATTTTGAGCTAAATTCAACAGAAACTTTACCTGATTTAACTGAGAATTCCTGCTGAAATGTCGATTGAGGGATTTTGGACTCTCCGGATCTGTCCGTAGACAGGCCCATATTTATTATTGGAAGTATAGGTGGTTCATAAGTCTTAATAAGTACAGAGTAAAGAATTTTTGTCCAAGTTGCTCTATCTTGCTTAGTTTCCGAGATATGAGCCATTTTATGATAACACAATAAAAAATATGAAAATATAGTGACATCTCTATGTGATATTGATAGCAGAGATACAAAAATATAGTCATTTGGAAATAATTTAAATTAGATTTCTAAAATTAAGAAACACAAATTACTAAAAATTGGCGTGCCAAGCTAATTCAAATACGGATGAAAGCAATTGTTACGCTAAATTGGATTTACAAAAAATTTTCGTTCAATCCTAAATTTTAGGAAAAATAATAGAAAAATTAGTTCAATTGAATGAGAATACGTTAAACAGGCTTTTTTACAAACTTTTTTTATGAGTGTAGAGTCATCAAAATTTGTATAAGATTGGTAATTCATACGTCGGCTACCACTAGGGTATTCAATCGATTATTCGGTTAATCGAACAATTTTGTTAAATAATTGTACGAATAAAGTCAGCATTTTGTATTATGTTTTTAAAAACGCTGACTAACTGCAGACTTGTTAGCACCGGACAACTAAAGTATCGCATTAACCCAGCAAAATCTTTCATTACCAAATAAGTGGTTATATAATGAAACTAATATTTTTTACTGCTTATAATTCGGCGTCAGTACTAGTTATTTTTGTTAGACGAAGACGTATTTATAAGCAGTCTAGCTTACACGCGACTACTTATTTAATTACAAATATAATTTCATATTGGTAACTACTTATTTTTTAACCACTAATAAGTATATGAGTAAGCCTTATTTTTTAAAAACTCGTAACAACTTATTTTTTAACTGCTTATTTGCACCCGAATGACTAATTATTTTGGTAACTACTTATTTCATATATTTTTATAATGCAGCCGGTAAGTGAGTATACAAATTTTGTGGGTTTTTTCCTGCAGCGAATATGTACAACTACTTACAAAAACTACCTTGTCGAACAAAAATAATGAGTTTTGACACCGAATTATATGTAGTAGACCCTAATTCTACTGCTTATTATTTGGATATTAGTAATGAGCACCCATTACTGAGATTTTGCTGGGAAGCTACCTACATGTCAGCAATAGTATTATTTTTTTTTTTTTATTTCAATAAATTATTGAAAATTACAATTTTTCTTTACTATGGAATATTTTTGGGATTATTATATTTTTTATGACAAAATGCTGTCATGTCAAACAGACATTTATAGGAAATGTCTTAAAGACGTCTTAGTGAGATATTATGAATAAGTCACTACTTGTGCTGCTGAATAGTCATGAGGTGTCATCCGCTGTTTGTGGAAACAATTCCTCCAGACGTCTTAAGGATATGTCATCATTTAATCCACGTTAAGACCACTTGTTGATTTGTCGTGATGACATTTTTACATTTGTATGAAAATGTCATCAGGTGTCTTAAGGTTTTTGTATGGGACCGAATCAGCAAGTCAGCAGTGACAGCGACATGTCACTAAGCCGTCTTGATGATATTTCCAACTGGGATAATTACAATCCTTAAAAAAAATTAAATTTTTTAATACGATTATTCATATATTAATACCAGGGTTGGCAGGCAATACCGCTAAAATATCGTTATCGATTCAAAACCCTTTCAACTGACTACCGTTACCCCTAAAATACCGTTACCGAAATACCCGAAATACCGTTATCCTTAAAATACCGTTACCGAAATAACTGAAATACCGTTAACCTTAAGATACCGTTACCGAAATAACACAAATATCGTTATCTTTAAAATAGCGTTGCCAAAATAACTCAAATACCGTTACCCTTAAAATACCGTTACCGAAATAACATAAAATATCGTTACCCTAACGATAACCGCATTCGTTTCGGTTACCATCCATGATTAATACCAATTTCCGTTTAAAAACTCATACGGATCTTAATTCAGTATAATATGGATACAAAATAATTTTAAAATATATATGACTCCATATACGTACGTGACATACAGTGGCTCACAGCTTATTTCAACCAGCACCTATTCAGAAGTTAAAGTGGGTATAATTTCGAAACGAAACGATATATTAAAATAATGTAAGTGTGGGTTGGTAGAGTATTTTCACAACTTAAAAAAATGGACTTGATTCAGTCTGAAAGATATCTGAAACTGAAATACCGACACTGAACTAAGTGCAATAATAGGTTTGTTTTTTTTTTCGAATTTTGTATAAATATTCCATACAAATTTAAGCATTTATAAAATTTTTAAGTAGGTATAAATTTAGCTTCTTAAAAATTAAGTAGTTTTAAAAATACTACCAAGTTTTAAAAATTCTTGGCTTTTCTCTTTCAAATGTAAACAAAAATAGGTTTGTTTTATTCGAATTTTGTATAAATATTCCATTCAAATTTAAGCATTTATAAAACTTTTAAGTAGGTATAAACTTAGCTTCTTAAAAATTAAGTAGTTATAAAAATGCTACCAAGTCTTAAAAATTCTTGGCTTTTTTTTTTACAAGTCGTTATAGATATAGGTATAAAATTCGAAAAAAACAAACCTAATATTTGTCATAAAAATATTTACCCCTAAATTCAAAAACGCTTTGTAAAATTATAGGAGCCCAGTGTAGAAACGGTAATGACATATCATTATTTTTTGGACTACCAGTAATGACACCCACTTACCTTCTGCATTATTTTAAAACATATAATAATGAGTTACTGATAATGACTTATTTTTATCATTATTTCAAATAGAAAATAATTTTCTAGATTTTTTTGAAAATTTTTTGAAATCTATTTTTATACTCAATATTTTTTAAACACTGGTAAGGATATATGTAACCACATATTTTTTGATTTTTTGTATGTCGGCGGGTAAGCTTACTTGTGTGCAGTAGGTCAATTATGTTTTTATCTATCAAATATTACATGTTGATTTAGCTCAGATAGTAGAGCTATTGACTGGCAATCTGTAGACACAGGTTCGATTCCCGCACCAGCAAATTTCATTAAAAAAAAAATACAATAAAAAAATATTTTTTTTTATATAATTTTTTTTTTTTTTTGAAAATCTATTTTTAGACTATATATTTTTGTCAGTATTGGTAAGCACATAGGTAACTATATATTTTTTGATTTTTCGTATGCTTGTGTGTAACCATAACTCATTATTTTTCGCGACATCGCCATATAAAGGTAATAAGAAATGTAATAACAAAAGTAACTAGTTACCATTACCAAGTATGTAGTTACATAACCACATATCTGGTAATGATTTTCTACACTGAGAGGTTTATTGAACAAATTTTGTATAAAAACGAGTAAAAAAGTTAAAGTCGGGCATGCCGACTATACAATACCTTACACCAGTCTGGTTAAAAGCCAACTAATGTTTGGATCCGAAATACGAATGGGTTAAAATGGGACTTGTGTCAAAATTTCCTATAAAATGATAAAAGAAGAGAAAATCATAAATATAGCCCATATGGGCGATAGGTCCAAACATGGATCGATCCTATCTAGAATCTATAGGCTTTGTCCTTGGGACCGTGTGAGTAAAAAAGCCAATTTGGGGGGGGACCCTTATATGGGCACATGGACCGGTTTTAACCAAAATCAATAGGCTTCGTCCTTGCAGAGACTATCAATTATAGAGATAGGAAATCAGAACTTACACTACTTACCGGTAGGTGGCGCTGAAATTTAGTATTACCTGAGCAACTATTTAGTATCAGCTGAGTCTATATTTGAGAAATTGCTGAAAACTGCGCAATATAATAAAAAGCAAGCGCAAAATATATTCAAATAATAAAATTTGAGATATCCGTTTGTTATTTTTTTGCTTTTTTGTTGATTATTTGGCGTTTTTTTTTAATCACTGGATTTATTTTTGGATTTATTTTATTTTGTTAAAAAATCCACATTTTGTTTTTCAATTTTTAAAATTTTATATTTTTATCCAGATCTAACACTTATTCCCTTATATAATGTGAAAGAAAAAAATTTAATTTTGCGAAAATGGAATTTCTGGAATAAAATTAAGCTAAATCCAAAACGGATTTATTTATTTTTTAAATCCATTTTGGATTTAGCTTATTTCAATCCCTGTGTTCACATTTTAACAAAATTTAATGATTTTCCTGCACATTATATTGGCGAATAAGTATAAGAATTTAATAAAAATTATAAATTTTTCAAATTAAAAAAGAAAGCATTAATTTTTTAACAAAATAAAATAAATCCAAAAATAAATCCAGTGATTAAAAAATAGGCCTATTATTTCAATTTAAATGAAAAAAGAAAATTGTCAGTTTTTTCAAAAAAGTGCCACCTAGTGATAATGATGTCGTTATAACTTTTGTTTTTGGTGATGCCATACCCCTGCGTCCTTGGGCTGACATACATAGGTCGGTGTACCAAATTTCATCGAAATATCTTATTATTTGCGACCTGCAGCGTGCATACAAGGTAATTGCTCCATTTCACGTTCCGGCGGAGCCATTGCATGAAAACAGCTTTTGTACAAAGGTGACCCCAAATGTTTAAATTTTTTTGTTTACAAAAAAATAAAATAAAAGTCAGGTAAGTACGGTTAGTCGTTTTTTATAGATATAGATATAAAATTCGAAAAAAAAACAATCCTAATTGTCCCTTAAAATACTGTTACCGAAATCATCCAAAATATCGTTACTCTTACCGCTAAGCGCATCGTTTCGGTGCAGATGTAAACGCATCCTTAAGTTGCGTTTACACTTGCATCGAAATCCCGAGATTTCGATATTCACCACTCTGAAAAAACAATTAAGGAAATCATATAGACGTTAAATTTTTAGAGAATGTATTTATTAGAGCTAACTATGTGTGCTATCTTCAAAATTGAAAATTGATATAATTTCCTTTATTGGTTTTTCATACACGGAGGAAAAAGACGTTTTTGTATATATTTAGAGGTAATTATATGTATATTTACAAGCTACCATATATGTATTTGAAGTATGCTTCCAATTATGTTGTTTTTATAGTTACTATACATATATTTCCCGGTAAATATTGGTTTGTTTGTAAATAAGTCATATTTTGTCATCTAAAAATACATATTTTTGCATTTGTAACTTTATAATAATTATATTTGTGGGATACAATTAAACATATATTTGGAAAAACGGCGAATTTACATTCTTGACACATATAAAGTTTGTAGTTGGTAATAATCGTTTAGTTTAGCTAGACGCATCTACCCAGCAAAATATTGGTAATGACACCTCATTACTATCTGCATTACCAAAAATGATATATCATTACCTTTTGCATTATTTTATAATATAAAATAATGACTTCCTAATAACGGCCTATTATATTCATTGTTTGTAAATATAAAATGATGACTTACTCGTATTAGTTTAAATAAGTACTTTTTACTAAGTTAAATTTTTTTATAATATGTAAATTATGTTTTATGTTTAAATTTTTATGACGAGTCCTAAAATTACACACTAGAGAAAACTTAAATTTTTCTGAATGTATTTCCTTAGGCTAATAGTATTTGCCTAACTCCTTATTTTTAAGAATCAAGTAAGCAATCGGATAACCACTTATAATTAAACTTTTTGTAAGCATGTGTGTAACCACTTATTATTCAAAATCTCATAACTACTTATTTCTCATTTTTTCGTAAGCGAGCGGGTAAGCGTGACTACTTATAAAAACGACCACGCCAAACAAAAATAATGAGTTTAGACGCCAAAAAATAAGTTGTGCGGAGCTATGAGTTTCTATTATATAACCACTTATTTGGTAATGAAAGATTTTGCTGGGTAGTCAGAATATTTAGTGATATTTTTCCTTTAATTATTAATTTTATTGTGAAAAATGTGAAAACATAAATTAGTATAAATAAAACATAAAATTGTATTAAAAAGAAAAAAAAATATTTAATTGTGTATATTAAAGTATTAACTTATTATAAGAGTTTTTAATTAATATTTATTAATAAAAATAAATGAAGAGATTGTAGTTATTGTTTTTCAATAAAAGATTTGTATTAGATGTAAAATTCAATGTGATTTATAATATATTTATGGTCTAATTCATAAACTTTTACAACAGTCTTATTGCAGGATTTTAAGCTAATTTGTGAAAAACAGTATTCATATTTGCTTAATAACGAAGAAACCTTTTATAAAGTTTGGAGTGAGGAAGCCACCATTTAATTGTTAATTATTTCATTTTCAGACATGAAATGATTTATTAAAACTATCCCATCCCTAGAATGTGTGGCTTCCAACAACTTGCATCCATCAAACTGAAAAAAGGTACAACAATTGCGTAGCCAATGACCTTTTTCGAAAAAATTTCCAAAAAAAATGTAAAAATAAAATTAAAAAGAAAAACAAAACAGTAGAGATGTACAGACTATCAAAACATTATTCGAAATTCGATTACTTTTGTATGCTTCGAATAATATGTTCTAAAAATTACTTTTTTACACACATTTCCATTGATTTGCTTTATAAATAAAAAACGAAATATTTTAAACGGCTTTTAAATTTATCTTAGCACATCATTAGTTCTCTTATTTAAGAAAATACATTTTCACTTCCGATTACCGAGTCAATCGTTTACTAAATTTGTACATCACTTACGACTTATTTGGGAGAAGAGAGAAAATAAACAATAGTGTTGCCAGTATCAAATCGAAAAATTAATTTATAGTTAAAATACGATTATGAATCAAGATTTCTAATAACTCTTTATTAAGCGAAATATGTACTTTAACTATAGCAAGCTTTAAATACCAAACAATTTTTTTTTATGAATTAGCACATTAGTTATTAAATAATCGCCAAACAGTAGATGTATTAATTTTACTTTATATGTTTTTCCATTAAAATACCCTATTAAAAATGGTTATAATATAATGGTATATAATTTGATACAATCATATCTAATCAAGTGTGGTTAATGTGATATCATATAAAATTGTATGTAATTTCATCAATTTAAACAAAATTATACAACTTAGATCTAATAACATTGGGTCATTTCCCCTATTAAATTTTATATGGTTATATATGGTCTAACAATTTATATATACTTATATACAATTTAATAGGGAAATTTACCCAATGTTATTAGATCTAAGTTGTATAAATTTATTTATGTTTATTCATTTATATACAATAATATATGACATCACATTAACCACACCTGATTAGATATAATTGTATCAAATTACACAACATTTTATTAAAACTTTTTTTACTAGGGTATAGAGAAATTTGGAGAGTAAAATAAATACCCCTATATTTGGCATATAATATTTATAATTGCTTTATAGCTAAATATATTATTAAATATTTCCATGAAAACATAATTTGTTTATGACACACATTTTATATGTTTACTGCCAAACATATATATATTTGTCGATAGCGCCATTTAATTTCCACCAAACATTTACATATATATTTACAGGCAAACATATATATGTTTGCATGCAAATATATATTGTTTCTAGTAAAAACACGGCGAATATGTTTAATAATTTCTTCAAATATGTTTGGGACAGGCCTTGTTTCAGCGTGTAGTGGTGGGTATTGAAATCTCGAGATTTCGATGCATGTAAACGCGACCTTATACGCAGCTATTGTTTTCTCAGAGTGGTTACCCGGTGTCTTCAAATGCAATAAATTATATGATATGAAATGTCAAAACTATTGCAGCGAAACGTCAAAATGATATCAATTGCAAAGTGGTGGAGAATACTTGACCATTTCATGGATAAGAAATATCATAGATTTTTCTTCGAAAAACACCAAATTTTATAAAACATTAATTTTTACCGACAAATAATAAAAAACTAAACAATTTTCCATTCTTTTTTACCAAATTTTTCGTTGTTTTTCTATTACAAAATTAAAAAGAAAACTAAAAGTGACATTTGATCTCTGGCATCATTGCAAGAGCCGATTGCATGTCAGCGATATGATGATATTGCAATAAAATTGAAATTGAGTGTCTTCACTTAAGATGAGAGCATATTGACAATTGCTTGATATCATTTTATTGCATGTCAAGACACTAGGTTAATATCGAAATCTCTGGATTTCAATATCAACCACTGTGAAAAAACACTGTAAACGCAACTTAAGCAAATTTCGCTGACTGTATATGGAAATGTAACATGATAATTTTTAATTTATATTTTGTTCTTAAATGCTTATTATCATTTCTTTGAAATCAAAAATTAACTAATTGCACTTTCGTCCATTTCTAGCCTCTGTCACATGAAAGAATTTATGTACACAGAGAGAACATATTCAATGCGACAACCGTATTTCTTGCCATCTGAATCATTTGAGTGCAGAAGCCGCATTATTTGGTTTTCGTCAGAGCTTCGAAGAATGTATTCTATTTTGAATGAATTCCCTAAAAATATTCGATTTTCTTTTAAATGGAATGAATTCATATTTAAAGAATCGCAGGGAATTCATTCAGTCAATCTTTTTCATTCGATTTTATCAATAATTGAATTAAATTATTAGGAATTCATTTGATTGACAATTTTCATCACTTGATTGAGCAATTTGAGATTGACATTCGATTTAAAAAAATTGTAAAATTAACAATTATGTTATTTTATTGCAATAACGATTTCTTCCAAGTAACCTAGTGTCTTGGCATGCAATAAAATGATAGCAAGCAATTGTCAAAATGCTCTCATCTCAAGTGAAAATTCTCAATTTCAATTTTATTGCAATATCATGATATCATTGACATGCAAGCGGCTTTTGCAATTAAATGTCACTTTTCGTTTTAATTTTGTAATGAAAAAATAATAGAAAATTTGGTAAAAAAGAATGAGAATGAGTGTAATTTTTTATTATTTGTAGATAAAAATTAATTTTGGATAAAATTTTGTGTTTTTCGAAGAAAAATCTATGATATTTCGTAACCATAAAATGGCCAAGTGTTCTCCACCACTTTGCAATTGATATCATTTTGACGTTTCTCTGCAATGATTTTGACATTTTATATCATATTGTTTATTGCATTTGAAGACACCAGGTAAAGGAAGAAAACAAAAAAAATTTAATTTATAGTGAAATTCTATATTTGTATGATTTTTTAGTTTAAACAATTCCTGAAAATCAAAAGGCTAAAATTTATAAAGTTTTGATTTCTTCACTAAAAAAAATTGACAGTTTATACATGACAGTTGTTTGTGTAGTAATCTGTAGTTATTATTTTTAGCAATAATTACAGTTGTTATTCTATGGAAAAATTAAAAAAAAAAACTGCTATGACGTTTATTTAAGAAAACAACTAACGAAAAGTACTGTAATTTCGTCACAGTTTAAAGCAGTTATTTTTAATATAATAATAACTACCAAAACAGTAATTTTACAGTAAACAATTGTTTCTGTTAGTTATTTAAAAAATAAAAAATTTCGTTGAATTTCTTTCAATTTTAATAATTCTTGTTTAGTTAATATTTGTTATTATTAATATATTCCTAATTGACAAAGAAAGATCAGAAACCTGTATTGTATCTATCTCCAATGCATAAAGCTTGTTGTTTTTGTAGTAATCAATAGTTGTTGTTTTTAACAGTAATTACAGTTGTTTTTCTATAGAAAAAAGCAAAACAACCTTTATGACGGTTATTTAAGAAAACAACCAACGAAAAGTACTGTAATTTCGTAACAGTTGTTTAAGTCAGTTACTTTTAATATCATAATAAACAACTACCAGAACAGTATTTTTACAGTAAACAGTAGTTTTTGTTAGTTATTTAAAAAATAAAAAATTTCGTTGAATTTTAAAAATTCTTGTTTAGTTTATATTTGTTATTATTGATATATTTCTAGTTTGCAAATAAAAATCAGTTGTTTTTGTTGTTTTTGTAGTAATCAGTAGTTGTTCTTTTTAACAGTAATTACAGTTGTTTTTCTATAGAAAAAAGCAAAACAACCTTTATGACGGTTATTTAAGAAAACAACCAACGAAAAGTAGTGTAATTTCGTAACAGTTGTTTAAGTCAGTTACTTTTAATATCATAATAAACAACTACCAGAACAGTATTTTTACAGTAAACAGTAGTTTTTGTTAGTTATTTAAAAAATAAAAAATTCTTGTTTAGTTTATATTTGTTATTATTGATATATTTCTAGTTTGCAAATAAAAATCAGAAACTTGTATCTCCAATGCATAAAATAATAATAACTAGAGAACGGTTTGGAATTTTTACCTCAAATTTTAAATAGGCTGAAGCAGGGATGATAAATGGGATTTTAAAAATAGTACCAACCACCTTAAAAAATAGTACTTTTTCGACCTCTATAGTACCAAAAATTTTTTTCATTTAATTTTTTTTTTATCATTATAAATTACCCAGTGTAGAAACGGTAATGACATATCATTATTTTTTGGACTACCAGTATTGACACCCACTTACCTTCTGCATTATTTTAAAACATATAGTAATGAGTTACTGATAATGACTTATTTTTATCATTATTTCAAATAGAAAATAATTTTCTAAATTTTTTGAAAATTTTTTGAAATCTATTTTTAGACTCAATATTTTTTAAACACTGGTAAGGATATATGTAACCACATATTTTTCGATTTTTTGTATGTTGGCGAGTAAGCTTACTTGTGTGCAGCAGGTCAATTATGTTTTTATCTATTAAATATAACATGTCGATATAGCTCAGATGGTAGAGCTATTGACTGGCAATCTGTAGACCCAAGTTCGATTTCCGCACCAGGAAATTCTATTTAAAAAAAAAATACAATAAAAAAAATTTTTTTTTTTCATATAATTTATTTTTTTGAAAATCTATTTTTAGACTCATTATTTTTGTCAGTACTGGTAAGCACATAGGTAACGCTATATTTTTTGATTTTTCGTATGCTGGTGTGTAACCATAACTCATTATTTTTCGCGACATCGCCATATAAAGGTAATAAGAAATGTAATAACAAAAGTAACTAGTTACCATTACCAAGTATGTAGTTATATAACCACTTATCTGGTAATGATTTTCTACACTGGGTAACCATGGACGGTAACCGAAACGAATGCGGTTATCGTTAGGGTAACGATATTTTAGGTTATTTCGGTAACGGTATTTTAAGGGTAACGCTATTTCATTTATTTCGGTATCGGTATTTTAAGGATAACGGTATTTGAGTTATTTCGGTAACGGTATTTTAAAGATAACGATATTTGGGTTATTTCGGTAACGTTATTTTAAGGTTAACGGTATTTTAGTTATATCGGTAACGGTATTTTAAGGGTAACGGTAGTCAGTTATTTCGATGCATCCCGTAAATTTTTTTTTACAAAAAACAAACGAGATTAAAAACAGAACCAATTCATCAACTTAATGTACAAAAAATACTCAATAACCACGTGAAATTACCAAAAGCAGAAAATTAAAAATAACGGTAACGGTATTTTAGGGATAACGGTATTTCATTTATTTCGGTAACGGTATTTTAAGGGTATTGATATTTCACTTATTTCGGTATCGGTATTTTAAGGATAAATGTATTTCAGTTATTTCTGTAACGGTATTTTAAGGATAACTGTATTCCGGGTATTTCGGTAACGGTATTTTAGGGGTAACGGTAGTCAGTTGAAAGGGTTTTGAATCGATAACAGTATTTTAGCGGTATTGCCTGCCAACCCTGAAATTAACAAATAAAAACTCATAAAAAATAGAGTTCTGTTGTATCTACCTCATACAGCAATAGAGACACGAAAAGATTTTAGTTAAAACTACTAAAAATTAGTTAAAAATTACCTTGCATAAAAAAATACAATCAGATTACTTTTGTAAAATATTAGTAAGATAAGAACCAAAAAAACCAAACTATTAAATACATATACAAAATTTTAGGTATATTTGAATAAATTTTAGTTAACAGTAAATAACGACTTAACCTGCTAAAATCAGAAAAAAATAATAGCCGGTTTTTCTAATCACTTGGATTTAATAAATCCAAAAAGTATTTCTAAAAGTGCTCAACAGATAGTGTTAGATTCTCCCTATTTTAAAAAGAATTTTCTGTCCGACACTTCTTTCACGCTAATTTTTAATATCGAATTCGATGATGAAGGATTTTACTTTTACTTTTAATTTGTAATTATATTTTATATAAAACAGCGATAAACAGTCTGCCTTTTCAGTTTTATCACTTCAATTTATATTTTTACACAATTGAAAAATTCCATTGCAATATTTAATATTCACTAATTGGATTTAATTAAATTACCTACTGTAGAGTAAAAAATTGCCATTTCTATTTCAGCTATTTCTCCATGTCCAAGATGAAAAATATGAATTTGGTCAGGTGTAGTTTTTTTTCTAAACATATTTCATAAAAAAAATTTAATTAAAACCTTTATTTGTTAGTTTTTCAATTTTTTTGTTTCTCTTTTAATTTTCATTCGTGTTTTTTTCTGACATTAAATTAATATGCTGTTTCATATATTTGTGCTTTTATTGTGGATTTATTAAATCCAGCTTTTTTTGGATTTAATAAATCCCCTTTTTGTATGAAAAATTCTAAATCCAGGTGATTAAAAAAAACGCTAAATAATTAGTAGACTAAAAAATCACAAAAAAAAATTAAAATCTTGAAAGCTTTTCTTAAATTTTTTTAATAAGAATAAAAATCTAGTCTTCTGAAACGAGCAGTTTATTATTTTTAGCAACCATTTTCGTTGATTTTAGCACGATAGACTGCAGATTTTACAGCAAATTTGCTATTTTCAATGAAGTAAAAGTAACTTAAATATAACCAAAATTTTGTAAATTTAAAAGTTTTGTTTTCGCTGTTCTTATCTTACTATCTGCTAATCTCAGAAGTTTCTTTTGTAAGTCTGTTTTTTTTTTGCTATTTGCCCTTTTCTGCTATTTTTACAGGTTTATTTCTATAAGTGTAGGGTTCAAAATTATAAGTCCCTGAAAATCATATTAAACTAAGTTTAATACTGAATTTAGACTGAGCAAACACTACCTAGTTTTTGTACAAAACTAGTTTTTGTTTGTTTTTATGTATGCGTTTTGACAAGTCAAAATTAGCAACGGCCAAAAACTAGGTTGTTTTTGTGTTTAACTAGAGTTTTCAATAGTAATATCTAATATATAAAATATTTTCAACATAAATATTTTTTATTTAAAAAATTAAACACAATAATGTCTATGAAAATTAAAAAAGCACAATAAATTAAGAAATCGGAAAATGTGTAAATAGTACTAAATGAGTCAGAGGAGTACCATAGTACTTTTGAGGTTCCAATAGTACCAGAAAAAGTACTATAGTACTAACTTTATCATCCCTGGGCTGAAGTAATAACACATATTTTTGTAATCGAAAGAAAAAAAATATTGTTTTTCATTAAAATATACTTTTATAAACAAAAAGAATTGACTGTAAAAAACAGTAGTTTTTACCGATTTTGTCAGTTGTTTAGAAATTTTTGTAGTACAAATTTATCAGTTAATTTTACGACATTGGTAGTTATTTGTAATGCATTTGTTAGTTATTTTTCAACAGTTAAAAATAACAAAAGTTTTAGTTATTTTAAAGGTAAATACCTTTGTCGCCTTTTTAACTGCATATACCTTTGTTTTAACTGTCATTTTCAGTAGATTCTACCGACAAACTTTTGTGAGTGTGGAGAACCGTTTGGAATTTTTACTTTAAGCACCGTAAGTTGTTTCGATTTCATGTGAAAAAACTGTTATACTCCATATATAAATGAATTTTCGCGATAATGAGTTTCACGTGAAAATTGTGTAGAGTTTGTTTTCATGCAAATTTAATGTACAAGTCTATTATTTTTCTTGGGAAAAAGTGACATTTTGTGTTTATTGCTTGCTAATTGCATTAAAAAAATTTCATTTTCAGAATTTAAAGTATTATTTAACACCTTTAAAGTTTGAGTGAAAATTTTCCACGTGAAAAACAACTTACGGTGCTTTAATATTAAATAGGGTTAATTTATTACATATACGTATATAAAGTAATTACAATATTTTTTTGTAATCGAAAGAAAAAAAAAATTTTTTTTATTAAAATATAAATCTACAATATCAAAGGAGTAAACTATAGAAAAGCAATAGTTTTTACCCATTTTGTCAGTTGTTTTAAAATTTTTGTAGTAAAAATTTGTCAGTTAATTTTACGACATTGGTAGTTATTTTTAATGCATTTGTTAGTTATTTTTCAACAGTTAAAAATAACAAAAGTTTTAGTTATTTTGAAGTTAAATACCTTTGTCGCCTTTTTAACTGCATATACCAACGGTGGGCAAATGCGGCCCATTGCTGATTTTTGTGCGGCCCTTGCTGAAATTGAAATTAATTTTTTTTTATTAAAAAACGTTTTTTTTAATATTTTATTTCGCAATTTTTTTAAAGTTTTTTATTTTGAAAATTTTTAGATAAAAATTAGGGCCAATTTTATTTTCGGAACTAAAGTACCGTAAGTTGTTTGAGTTTCACGTTAAAAATCTGTTATACTCCATATAAAAAAAATATTTTTCACGACAATGAGTTTCACGTGAAAATTATGTAGACTTTGTTTTCAAGCAAATTTAATATACAAGACTATTATTTTTATTGTGAAAAAGTTACACTTTGTGTTTATTGTGATTGTTGCTTGCTAATTGCATTAAAAAATGTACATTTTCAGAATTTAAATTATTATTTGAGGCCTTTAAAATTTGAGTGAAAATTTTCCACGTGAAAAACAACTTACGGTGCTTAAGATCGATTTGAAAATTGCTTACATGAGAGATATTTAAAGGAACAATCGATTTAATCTAATATGGCTTAACCCTTAAATGCATGATCTCTTCCATTTTTTATATATATTTTCTAAAAGCGTGTAGAATTGAAGAAAAATACCAAAAAAAATTATTAAAAAAGGTGATTTTTATTGAAAAATATGGTTTTTTGCCAAATCGCTACACCATGCATTTAAGGGTTAAGAAGTATATAAGACAAAAGTTGATCTTAGTTCTGACTATAAAACTGGCCCTTAATTCATTACAAAATAAATTCAACTTCTTTTACGAAACATGTCGTCATTCAAAAATAGGTATATGACAAACTACCCAATAAGCACATAGGTCTTAAAAATTCAAGTGCTTTAAATTTTGCTTGAAATAAAGTATATTTCAAATTGTAGCATTTGTATATTTAACAAAAATATTTCAAACTTGAATTTTTGTTTCCATTTTGCTGGAGTATGCTATCGAAATAAAATGTAATAAAAGTTGTATTCAAACCTTCAAACTGGAAAACAGGGCTGGAATTAAACTTGATTTCAACTTGAATTCCAATGAAATTGTTTATAGGGTATCATTTCATAAATATAAACGAGTAAAAAGGTTAAAGTCGGGCGTGCCGACTATACAATACCCTACACCAGTCTGGTTAAAAGCCAACTAATGTTTGGATCCGAAATTCGAATGGGTTAAAATGGGACTTGTGTCAAAATTTTCTATAATGTGAGTCAGCGAACCAAATTTCATTAAAATATCTTAATGTTTGCGACCTGCAGTTTGCAACCAAGCCAATTTTTGGGGGGACCCTTATATGGGCACTAGGTCTAAACATGGACCGGTATTAACCAAAATCAATAGGCTTCGTCCTTGGGCTGATATAGGTCGGTGTACCAAATTTCATAAAAATATCTTAATATTTGCGACCTGCAGCGTATAAACAATATAATTTTGGGGGGACCCTTATATGGGCACTAGGTCTAAACATGGACCGATTTTAACCAAAATCAATAGGCTTCGTCCTTGGGCCGACATAAGTCGGTGTACCAAGTTTCATCAAAATATCTTAATATATGCGACCTGTAGAGTGCGCACAAGAATGCATGGACAGACAGACAGTCGGACGGAGGGACGGACGGACAGACAAACAACGTTAAATCGAAACAAAAAAAATTCTGAGCCGATCGGTATACTATAAGGTGGGTCTTGGACCAATATTTTTTGGTGTTACAAACATCAGCACACGTAGTGGTGTAGGTAGGGATTGAAGTCTTTAGAAACTCTGGTTGTCGTAATCAAATGTATTCTATTGTATTTACCGAATTTATGTTGCCACAAACACATACATACATATATCGTTAGCTACAACCAACTCATTTGGTTGGCAAAAATTTAGGGATCTGTTTTCTCTGTGTAAAGATACTATTTTGTTCAAAGAACACTATATGTAAAATAAATAGTCGTTAGTTAATGTTTAGATACACACTTTATTATCTTTTGTATACATTACATGTCATTAGGCTAGACTTTATGCGTAATTAGATTGGAATGTTTTTAGGATTTTCTTTCAGTCATGTGATCATTTTATTATCCCCTTACCTACAATTATTCTTCTGTGTAAATTGCGCGCCCATTTGTTGCAGACTGAGTGTAGAAACAGAATAAGAACGTGCCGTATTACTAGCGAATGTACAACATTATATAAACCAACTTAATATGTTTCGATTCCTAAATTTTTATAATAGAATCAAAATTTTTGTAATGTAAAAACAAAAAATATCGTATTTTGTAAGTAAACTAAATAAATACATATAACAGGTTTCGAAGTCACACTCGAACGAAGTTATTTTGGCGTAATTTCTCTTACAGCGACAATCGCTATACGTCACGTTCGTATTCTAGGTTGACAAAAAATATATGTACGTAGATTTAAATTTCATTTTAACAATTACTTTTAGGTGACAGGTAGATTTTTGTAGAAAAATAGTATGTGCATGTATTTTTGGAAAATCTCACCTCTGATCCATACGATTTTCACTAAATTAACATAAACCTATGATATTTATGATTAGTTACAAAATACCCTATTTAAGTATGTAATTGCAACCCTTTTTTTTTACATGTTTTCTCTTTCGTAATGAAAATTTTATAGGAATTATGAGACATTTACGTTAGCAAATATGCTTTTAAAATAAAAATAGAAATTTCTGAAATACATTTAGAGAATTTTGAAATACAATTGGAATTATTTAAAATGCATTTGCACAATTTTGAAATACAGATTTATAATTTTTAAATACAAATTGAAATGTATTTGGATAATTTTCAAATACAAATAGAATTTTCTTAAATACAAATAAAATATTTTAAAATATATTTGTAATACATATTTTAAAATATATTTGTATAATTTTGAAATACATTTTGAAAATTTTAAAATGCATTTTGGACAATTCTGAAATGCAGTTGGACAAATATGAAACGTTTTTAGCTAATTTTAAACAGTATTTGGACAATTTTGAAAAATTTTTTAACAATTTAAACAGTTTTGGACAATTTTGAATGATTTTTGGACAAATTTAAAACATTTTTGGAAAAATTTAAAACATTTTTGGATAATTTTGAAACATTTTAGACAATTTTGAAACCTTTTTAGGCAATTTAAAAATATATTTGGACAATTTTAATCATTTTTGGACAATTTAAAAACATTTTTGGAGAATTTTAAAACATTTTTAGACAATTATGAAATATATTTAGAATTTTCTGAAATAAAACTGAAAAAGGTGTAGAATACAAAGGAACCTATAACCCTTTCACTGAATTTAAATTTTTATTCGCATTTGTGACATTATCAATTACGAAATAACCTAAAGTTAACACAAAATTAAAGTTAAAAAATTCAAAATTTAACTGGAATTTGACAATTGTAACTGTACACTGAGAGAAATGTCTACATTCTATTTATGAAATTTTACATTGATTCAATGAAGTTTCTCTAAAGTTCGTCCATTGAAAGTTTTCATTAAATTGATAAATTTTATGAAAAAGATTCATAACTTTTATGAAGCTTTCCATTAATTTTGTTAAGAAAACTTCATTAGTTTAGTGGAAATTTTCTTTAAAACTGGAATAATAAAGATCCCTGTGCGTATGTTAGCTCAAACTTTGGATAACTTTGTTTATTGTCAATGGCCCTTAAAAACGGAAAAGAGACTGAGAAATTTAACAACTCTTTATGATATTCTTTAGTCTACCAACTTTACTATTCAGAAATGTTTTTTTTTGCAAATTTTTGTGGAGTAAATTGATATTAGCTGTGTTTGTGCGACAAGATATCAACGTTGCATTATGTCATTCTCATGCAAATTTGACATTAGCCAACGTTTAGTGTTAACTCTTAACGTTACAAATGCCAAATTTGTATGGGAATGACATAAGCCAACGTTGATAGCTCGCCGCACAAACACAGCTATTATCAATTAACTAATATTTTACTCAAATGGAACTAATTTCTTTTTATTTCTTCAGAGGAGGAAGAAGAACTTTGGGTAATAATTTTTTTAAATGCAATATTATATTTATTGTAGTATTGATTAAATTTGCATTCAAAGAAATTTTGTATCCAAAGTTTTACAGATTAAAAAAAATCGTAAATAAATAGAAATTCTACCTTGAGTTATGCTGTTTTTAACTTACTAATTTTAAGAAAAAAATCTAGTTTCAGCAGTTTTTTGTTTACTCTTAACGTTACAAATGCCAAATTTGTATGGGAATGACATAAGCCAACGTTGATAGCTTGCCGCACAAACACAGCTATGATCAATTAACTAATATTTTACTCAAATGGAACTAATTTTTTTTTTATTTCTTCAGAGGAGGAAGAAGAACTTTGGGTAATAATTTTTTTTAACGCAATATTATATTTATTGTAGTATTGATTAAATTTGCATTCAAAGAAATTTTGTATCCAAAGTTTTACAGATTAAAAAAAAATCGTAAATAAATAGAAATTCTACCTTGAGTTATGTTCTTTTTAACTTACTAATTTTAAGAAAAAATCTAGTTTCAGCAGTTTTTTGTCTTTTTTAACTAATTTTTAATAGCTTCAGCTATATTTTTAAATAAATTTTTCTATTAGTAATCCGAAACTTTCAACCTTAAGGTACATTTATACGCGAAAGAAAACTGCTCGAGATAGAGCAAAAAACACTACAAAATAGCTAATTTTATTCAAAAAAAAGCTAATTAGAGGTGATTTTTGTTTTATCTCTAGCATTTCTCTCTCGTGTAGATTTGTTTTTAAATTTGAAATTTTTTTTTTTAAATACTTCGTGTTCATACGTCATGGTGATATTCAACAAAAACATTTTCGTTGTAACAACAAAATTATTTTCATTGTTGTTGTTTTGTGTGTTATTTTCAAATTTCTTTGCATATTTCATTGCATTTGAAGACACTAGGTAACCCCTCAATTCATAAATGCTTTGTAAAGTTATAGCAGGTTTACAAAACGTCATTTTCATACAAAATTTGTTCAATAAACCTCCTATAATTTTACAAAGCGTTTATGAATTTAGGGGTAAATTTTTAGAGAATGTTTTTATTAGATCTAACTATGTGTGCTTTTTTCAAAATTGAACATTTATATAATTTCCCTCATTGTTTTTTCAGAGTGAAGAATATCGAAATCTCGGGATTCAGAGAAAGAACAATTTTTTGGGGATTGTTGGGGATTTCAACTTTCAAAATGGGGAGATGAGCTAAAAATTTTCTGGCCACACTGCGCCATTAAGTGCTGTCGCCTAGAGATGAGCGATATTTTCATACCGGTGATTTAATCACAGTTATTGATAAATCACTGGTAACGGCAGTGATCAAATATTTCAAGTCGCAGTTACTCGGAATGTCGTTCTTTAAATATTTTTGTACTATTCTTTCTTGCAAACTTCATTGTGCACAGTAATACATGTTTTTTTTCAATAACAGTGACTTGCTTTCACACTCTTCTGAATAAAACTTAGTTTAACGCAGTTTGTAACTGGAACACTGCTTTTAAAATGTGGTTTATTTTGTTTTATTTCAATAAAGAAATAAATTATACTCGAGAAAAAGTTTTTCCGGCAAATTTTTGTTAATAAACTTTGAAATGATTGACAAAATTTGTTTTCGGTTTAACAAAACCAAGTTTAACTGACATCTTAAAAACTCGCCATAAATATTAATTCGTTTATTTATCAGAAAATCGCAGTCTTTTCCATAGAAAAACCGTGATCACGATCACAGTTTAAAAGAACAACGATTTGCAAATCACATTCACTGAGAACAATGTTACTGAAAAATCGCCGGATCGCCCATCTCTATTACAAACCCGTGATCACGGTCACTGTTTAAAAGAACGGTGATTTGAAAATCACGATCACTGGTAGCAGCGTTATTCAAAAATCACCGGATCGCTCATCTCTACTGTCGCCGACAAATTTAGCTCATCTTCCGCCGCAAAAAATTGTTAATCGACTTGTTTCTCTGTGCAATACCCGGTTAATTTTTTTTATTAGTTGGCATTAAAAATGAGGAGTAAATTTGTGATATTATTAATTAAATTATTAATTTTAATTAAAGATGTACAATTAAATGAAGTTGTAGGATGTGGAGGTTTTATCAAAAGTCATGCCGATATAGATTTCTCCAAAGTAGAAGTAAAACTGTAAGTATTTAAGCTATAAATGATTGGTCATAACCTTTTTTAAGGTAATGACTACGATAAGAAATACATAACTAAAAGGTGTGAAATTTAGATTATCTCCAAATGAAATTTTAATACAAATTTCCTTTTTTATAACAGATTAACCAAACAAGGAGTTTTGAAGGATAAAACTGATTGTTCTCCCTCAAATGGTTACTACTTTTTACCTATCTATGATAAAGGTGAATATTCATTAAAAATTTCCCCACCTCCTGGTTGGAGTTTTGAACCTGAAGAAGTTAAATTGAATTTTGATGGTCAATCGGATATCTGTAGTTTAGGAAAAGATGTTAATTTCGTATTCAAAGGTTTTGGCATTACTGGCAAAGTAGCCTTAGGTTCCGGCGGTGCGAAAAGTGTTAAGCTGGAATTGAAATCTGAGGATGGTAAGGATATTAGACACACAAAAACTGATGTCAATGGCATCTTCTCTTTCACCCCTATAATACCGGGTAAATATATTGTGAAGGCTTCACATGCTAAATGGTATTTTGAAAAGGCTGATTATACTGTTGTCGTTGAAAGTGGCAACACAGAATTGCCTGAAAATTCTTTGGTAGTTTCGGGATTTGATGTCACTGGACGTTTTGAAATATCTGGACAGTTGAGTTCGGGTGTTGGTATTGCTATGTTTAAAAGTAAATCGGTAAGTTTTAAATGTTAAAATCTTGTGAATTTCTAAGCTTTCGTATTTTATTTTCTTAATTATTTATTTATTTGTGTTTTCATATCCTGTACCACAAGATTAAATATTATAATTAAAGTACAGGAAGAAAAATGGATATTTCAAAATATATAAATAAAAACTTAAAATTAAAATTACTCTAAATAGGCTTAAGAAACGTAAACTATCTAAAAATCACAAATTGTTGCAAAAATATATATATCAAATTGTCAAATATCAAATTGACTATCAAATTGTCAACATAGTAATTAACAAAATTAATTCTGTGTAAAAAATTTAAATAGAAATTGTTTGAATTTGTTTGCGTTGCTGTTGAGTTGTTGATTGGATGGAAGATCTCTCCCAAGACGTGCGGCATTTACGAAGAAGCACCATTCAGACCCATGTTATTATGGTCTTTCTACTCCTTGGGGATAATGCAAATTAAATAATTTCAAAGATATAAAGGATTTTTTTGTATAAATAATTTTATGATAAAACAAAAGTACTCGAATTTTTAGATGACTTTTTATGGCAAGTGATGAAATTGTCAATTCTCAAACATATCTGACATTATTGTACAAAACGGTTAATTTGCGTTTGCAAGTCGTGTCACAATTCCTAAAAAACTCACAACCATAGATTAAACCGGGATCTAGGTATGTTTTTGCTTGTAGAATTTTTACTTTTAAAGGCGTAAAAAATTGTGTTGACCAAAGGGATCTTAACTTGGAGTAAGTTTGACCAACAAGTGAATTGATATAGTTTGTACAAGTTAAATGTTTGTTGAAAATTATGCCCAGGTTTTTAGCTGCTTCAACGATCACAATTATTCCTCCATTTATCACAATACTCGTATCATGTTTGATTACTGGCTCGCTTCATTGCCTGTGAATTACTACACATTTAGATTTCCGTGGATTAAGGCAGAGCCCATTTGCCGAAGCCCATAAATAAATTTTATTTATTGCAGATCATACGTATTTTGCAATACGAAAGCTGATTAGGCAAATCATTTGCATACAATGAAAAATGGAGGGGCCAAGAATCGACCATTGTGACACACCTCTAGTAAGAGAAAGGGGATTACAGCAGACATTATTTACATATACGGATTGTGTACGATCAGTTAGATATGAAGATATCAATCGAGTAGAAGTCGGAGAGAATTAAAAAAATTTTCTTAGTTTCATACATAGTGTAAAATGATCTACCGTATCAAAGGCCTTGGAGTGGTCAAGTATTAGATTTGTCTTTCTATAGAAAATTACACTCAAAAAAGTTTTTCGGTAGAATCTACTGAAATTGACAGTTAAAACAAAGGTATATATAGTTAAAAAGAAGACAAAGGTATTTACCTTTAAAATAACGAAAAACCACAGACCAATACCAAATGTGAAACCAATGACAGGTGTCAAAAAAGTATTCTCCAACCGTATGGTTTTGTTTACATGGAAGTCAAGAGGGAGATAACAATATAAAATCTCCATACATTTTGTATTGCGGATTTTTTTTATATATCTGTCTCTTTTTAGATTATTGTGTTTTTCCTTAATTTTTGCATTTTTTTTTTTGCTCATTTTCTGTCGACTATATTGCCCAAATCAGCTGATTCATATCTGGTATAAAGCTGTGTTCGGGTACTCAACATTGGGATCCTGCGGGATCCCAATTTTACCGAAAAACGTTTTCTTACTACACAATTGGGTAAATGAGAGCTGTCATGAGAGAGTAATATTCTTGTTCTTCTTGCACGAAAAAGTCCAGACTTTTTTTCGTGTAAATTTGGGTAAATTGTTTTTATCTGCTGTTATATCATCAGTTGGGTGCAACTAGTTCAATTGAACTCTTCACTAATTTGAACCAAAGACCTAGTTCACAACTAATAGCTCTTTTAGTTCAATCGCTCATTTCATTCATTCAGAAAATATGTTTATCATTTACAAAAATTAGTATAATAGTTGCAAAAGCCTATCGGTGATTTTACAACTCCATAAAATTACCGACAATTTTTGAAGACGCTTGTTTAAATGTGTTAAAGAGATAAATATGTAAATAAATCGAAGCTTTTGTTTAATATTAAAATCTTTTCCAAATTTAATAAACTACATATGTATATTGTAAATAGAAATGCCTAAAAAGGAAATTTTTATTAAATTTTTTATTTAAAAAGGGGTTTAAATAGAAAAGCTATCTAGATTTTTACAACAAATTGAACAAGAACTAGAAAGACCGCTCACCATAACGAACTATAATGCACAAATCTATTGATGTTTGTTTTTCGGGCTTCAAATATGGTTTTTCGCGTTCGTTTACTTTTGTGCATTTTTGTCATTTCGTGAGAGTATTTCTTGTTAACTCTCATTTTACCGAACTTTACCCAAAAAGTAAAGAAACAGACCTAATCTGTGACCAGTGTTACCATATATTTTTTTAGAAAAACTGTAAATAAAAACTGTTTCTTTATAGAAAAACTGTTCTTCGAAAAAATTTTAAAAATCAGAAGAAATTCTGGGATCCCGAAGTATCCGGGACTAAAATATTATCCCAGGGTATCAATTTTCAAAATATCGAGATTTTAATAGTTTAATTGCCTTTCGCATTTATAGTAATCGACTTTTTGCATAGCCTCCTAATAAAACTTTTTTTTTAAGAATTTTGGTCTCCTAGGCCCGAATTTAAAGTTAGAAAAATTTCATCGAATCACCCTTCCGAGATAAACCCCTAACTTAGGATAGAATACTTTACTGGTCAATGTTGTACTTCAAAATATTCTTTATTGATTTGCATTCCACATAAAATTGATATTCATTTGATTGAGTATTGTTATGTCGGGAATTGTTTGTTTGGAAAAATTACGTTTTTGGAATTGTCCTTGATCATAATTGAAAAAATAGTAGGAAATTGTTATTCAGAATTGGCAAATATTTATTTAAAAATAAAATAAAAAATCAATTTTGTCCTTTCTCGATGAGACATTGTTTTAATTTTTTCAAAAAATATAAATTTCTAAATGATCTTAAAAGTTCGGCTAAAAAATGTCCGTCGGGTCTATGACTTGTCAGAAATGGCTTAGCCAATTTTATGCCGTACTAATTTTTGTTGAAATTTGTTATAAAAATGTTTCGTAAGCATATTTTGTAGTATTATATTGGTATTTTTAAATTTATTTATGTTTCGATTTGTACCTAATTTCTGACAATTTGAAAGTTTTGTTGTAATTTTTGGGTCATATGCAACAAACAAACAACAAATATTTTATACAAAATTCATTTTATAATCGTATTATAAAGTTTTCAAATTATTATGAATAAGCACTTTTATATTTTAATTCTTAAATATTAGTTTAAAAAAATAAAACAAAATTGTAAATGAAACAAATGTGCCGATTTAATATAAAAAACTGTAAAAAAAATCCATGCATTTAAAAAAACTGTTTTTTACATGAAAAAACTGGAAAACTGTTAGGCATCCCAAAAAACTGCAAAAAACAGTTAAAACTGGCTATATGGCAACACTGTCTGTGACTCAAACTTTCTAACTTTCTCTTTTCTATAATTTTTTGCTATTGTCTTTGTTTTTTTTCTTTCTTCTCTTTAGCAGTGTTACCAGTTTTGACGATTTATCGTCATTTTGACGATTTTTACTATCTAAAATAGCCAAATGACGGTTTGACGATTTTTTCCTTCAAAATGACGAATTTTTTAATACGAAATATAGCAAATTTTTAGTTTTTAGAATTATGCAGCATTTCAAAAACCGCTGCAAAATCAGATAATTTTGATTTAGCAAATCTACGATTTTTGAAAAATATTTCAGAATTTTAGATTAAAAGTGTTCATATCGAAATTCTAATTAAAATTACATCTAGAAAAAATTTAAAAATCCGTTCAAGTACATCATAATTTTTTATTTATTGCGAAACTGCCAATTTTTCTTTAAGATAATAAAAAATATGATAATTTTTGTGTAAAACTTCTGTCCTAAAACTTTAACGAATCTCAATTTTTTGGATGAATGTCTGTGAAATACATAATAGATATTTTAAAATCGGAAATTTTTGTTGGTATTTCCACTTCAGGATATGGCAAATTTCGATGATGTTTATAAACATTTTAGTAAATTAATTAGAATTTTATTAAGTTCGAGGCCAATTTCCTTATTATGAATTAACATAATAAGTACCTACTTTTTTTCAAAAACTGCTATTTTTCTTTATCAGGATACTCTACTGACAATAAAATTAAAATAACGAAAAACCACAGACCAATACCAAATGTGAAACCAATGACAGGTGTCAAAAAAGTATTCTCCAACCGTATGGTTTTGTTTACATGGAAGTCAAGAGGGAGATAACAATATAAAATCTCCATACATTTTGTATTGCGGATTTTTTTTATATATCTGTCTCTTTTTAGATTATTGTGTTTTTCCTTAATTTTTGCATTTTTTTTTTTTGCTCATTTTCTGTCGACTATATTGCCCAAATCAGCTGATTCATATCTGGTATAAAGCTGTGTTCGGGTACTCAACATTGGGATCCTGCGGGATCCCAATTTTACCGAAAAACGTTTTCTTACTACACAATTGGGTAAATGAGAGCTGTCATGAGAGAGTAATATTCTTGTTCTTCTTGCACGAAAAAGTCCAGACTTTTTTTCGTGTAAATTTGGGTAAATTGTTTTTATCTGCTGTTATATCATCAGTTGGGTGCAACTAGTTCAATTGAACTCTTCACTAATTTGAACCAAAGACCTAGTTCACAACTAATAGCTCTTTTAGTTCAATCGCTCATTTCATTCATTCAGAAAATATGTTTATCATTTACAAAAATTAGTATAATAGTTGCAAAAGCCTATCGGTGATTTTACAACTCCATAAAATTACCGACAATTTTTGAAGACGCTTGTTTAAATGTGTTAAAGAGATAAATATGTAAATAAATCGAAGCTTTTGTTTAATATTAAAATCTTTTCCAAATTTAATAAACTACATATGTATATTGTAAATAGAAATGCCTAAAAAGGAAATTTTTATTAAATTTTTTATTTAAAAAGGGGTTTAAATAGAAAAGCTATCTAGATTTTTACAACAAATTGAACAAGAACTAGAAAGACCGCTCACCATAACGAACTATAATGCACAAATCTATTGATGTTTGTTTTTCGGGCTTCAAATATGGTTTTTCGCGTTCGTTTACTTTTGTGCATTTTTGTCATTTCGTGAGAGTATTTCTTGTTAACTCTCATTTTACCGAACTTTACCCAAAAAGTAAAGAAACAGACCTAATCTGTGACCAGTGTTACCATATATTTTTTTAGAAAAACTGTAAATAAAAACTGTTTCTTTATAGAAAAACTGTTCTTCGAAAAAATTTTAAAAATCAGAAGAAATTCTGGGATCCCGAAGTATCCGGGACTAAAATATTATCCCAGGGTATCAATTTTCAAAATATCGAGATTTTAATAGTTTAATTGCCTTTCGCATTTATAGTAATCGACTTTTTGCATAGCCTCCTAATAAAACTTTTTTTTTAAGAATTTTGGTCTCCTAGGCCCGAATTTAAAGTTAGAAAAATTTCATCGAATCACCCTTCCGAGATAAACCCCTAACTTAGGATAGAATACTTTACTGGTCAATGTTGTACTTCAAAATATTCTTTATTGATTTGCATTCCACATAAAATTGATATTCATTTGATTGAGTATTGTTATGTCGGGAATTGTTTGTTTGGAAAAATTACGTTTTTGGAATTGTCCTTGATCATAATTGAAAAAATAGTAGGAAATTGTTATTCAGAATTGGCAAATATTTATTTAAAAATAAAATAAAAAATCAATTTTGTCCTTTCTCGATGAGACATTGTTTTAATTTTTTCAAAAAATATAAATTTCTAAATGATCTTAAAAGTTCGGCTAAAAAATGTCCGTCGGGTCTATGACTTGTCAGAAATGGCTTAGCCAATTTTATGCCGTACTAATTTTTGTTGAAATTTGTTATAAAAATGTTTCGTAAGCATATTTTGTAGTATTATATTGGTATTTTTAAATTTATTTATGTTTCGATTTGTACCTAATTTCTGACAATTTGAAAGTTTTGTTGTAATTTTTGGGTCATATGCAACAAACAAACAACAAATATTTTATACAAAATTCATTTTATAATCGTATTATAAAGTTTTCAAATTATTATGAATAAGCACTTTTATATTTTAATTCTTAAATATTAGTTTAAAAAAATAAAACAAAATTGTAAATGAAACAAATGTGCCGATTTAATATAAAAAACTGTAAAAAAAATCCATGCATTTAAAAAAACTGTTTTTTACATGAAAAAACTGGAAAACTGTTAGGCATCCCAAAAAACTGCAAAAAACAGTTAAAACTGGCTATATGGCAACACTGTCTGTGACTCAAACTTTCTAACTTTCTCTTTTCTATAATTTTTTGCTATTGTCTTTGTTTTTTTTCTTTCTTCTCTTTAGCAGTGTTACCAGTTTTGACGATTTATCGTCATTTTGACGATTTTTACTATCTAAAATAGCCAAATGACGGTTTGACGATTTTTTCCTTCAAAATGACGAATTTTTTAATACGAAATATAGCAAATTTTTAGTTTTTAGAATTATGCAGCATTTCAAAAACCGCTGCAAAATCAGATAATTTTGATTTAGCAAATCTACGATTTTTGAAAAATATTTCAGAATTTTAGATTAAAAGTGTTCATATCGAAATTCTAATTAAAATTACATCTAGAAAAAATTTAAAAATCCGTTCAAGTACATCATAATTTTTTATTTATTGCGAAACTGCCAATTTTTCTTTAAGATAATAAAAAATATGATAATTTTTGTGTAAAACTTCTGTCCTAAAACTTTAACGAATCTCAATTTTTTGGATGAATGTCTGTGAAATACATAATAGATATTTTAAAATCGGAAATTTTTGTTGGTATTTCCACTTCAGGATATGGCAAATTTCGATGATGTTTATAAACATTTTAGTAAATTAATTAGAATTTTATTAAGTTCGAGGCCAATTTCCTTATTATGAATTAACATAATAAGTACCTACTTTTTTTCAAAAACTGCTATTTTTCTTTATCAGGATACTCTACTGACAATACTTCACAGTTTTTGCAAAACCTCTACACTTTCAGGAATGAAAAGACGATTGTTTCGGGTATTTTCTAGGTCCCCTTCATCAGTTTTCTTTAGAAAGTAGTGGCGTAATGCAATGCAAATTAAAAGCATCAAAATCTCATATTAAATGTAGTCTGCTACATCAACAAAATGGGAATGGAGCAAACAATAAAATATATTTTCGAAGCCTTCTGCAAAGCATAACTAACAATAGAAATATTATGAAAGTTTTTTGTTAAATATGTATGTTAAATCGAACAAGCACGAATGATTAAAAAAGCATAATTTTAGAAATGCTTATTAAGTTTTTAGAGTCCTTATAACACAAATAGTGTTATTTTGACGATTTTGAACTATTTTTTTGACGATTTTTCAAAAGCTATGACGATATTTTCCAGAATTTTTGACGATTTTATTCCTAAGAAACCTGGCAACACTGCTCTTTAACTAGCTAGCCATATTTTTATTTCTATTATTTTTTTTTAATTTTTATTAAATTAATTAATTTTATATATTTTTTTAACTCTCTGCCTTAATTTATTTATTTTATATTAATTTTTATATATTTTAATATTGTTTTAAACGTCGCTTTTATTTAAATTGTAATTCAACTATGTACTGTAAAAATACTGTTCTTGTAGCTGTTTATTATGATATTAAAAATAACTGACGTTAGTCGTTTTCTTAAATAACTGTCATAACAGTTGATTTGTCTAATTCCATAGAAAAACATTAGTTGTTCTTTATTTTCAATTTAGTAAATCTACAATATACATAGAAAAATATAAATTACAATTTATGTTTACATTTAAAAATCTAAGATTCATTGGAAATAAGAACAAATAAGACTATGACAAAATGTCGTCAGTCTACATATAGTATTTGAAAATAAATTTGAATTATCTTGAGTATTTTAGCTTTTTAATAATTAAATTCCTCCTATTCCTCCTTTCTATACTCTATAGCTTCCATAATGTAACGAATTAAATTTTTCCAATTAAAATTTATAATTGTTCAAAATAGAAAAGCATTATTGGCCATGAAGGCTTTCTTTGATTTGATATTAATGAATTAAATAAATAAAAACGAATAAAAAAGTTAAAGTCGGGCATGCCAACTCGTTTTTGGATCCGAAATTCGAATGGGTTAAAATGGTCTTGTGTCAAATCTTCTACAAAATGATAAAAAAAATCGGAAATGTAGCGTATATGGGCGATAGGTCAAATATGGATCTAGAATCAATAGGTGTCGGCGTACCAAATTTTATTGAAATATCTTCGTATTTGCGACCTGCAGCGTGTAAACAATCCAATTTTGGGGGACCTTTCTATGGGCACTAGGTCTAAACATGGACCGATTTTAGACAAAATCAATAGGCTTCGTCCTTGGGCCGACATAGGTCGGTATACCAAATCGTTAAATCGAAACAAAAAGTGATTCTCAGTCGATCCGTATACTAAGAGGTGGGTCTAGGTCCAATATTTTTTGGTGTTACAAACATCTGCACAAACTTATTATACCCTGTCCACGTAGTGGTGTAGGATATAAAAAATAAATAAAAAAACCTCTTACATTTAAAAACAAAAACTACTGATTACTACACAAACAACTGTCATGTAGTAACTGCCAACGTTTTTTGAGTGTAAGATTCTCGATAATTTGCTTAAAAAAGGCATGGATCATGAAACTTTTTGACTAAACTCTACTTAACAAGTATTTCTAAGAGTTATTTAAAATATTCACGATTGATAGAACTTTTGGAGCAAATGTAGTTTACCGGCATAGCCCCGATTTTTTTTTCTCCAACCTTTTAAGCTGATTTTAAAAATTATATTTTACGTCGGCCACGGCTCTCTCGAGTGGGAAAGGCTTTAAAGTCGAAAGTTAAACTCAAATAATTCGGAAATACTTAGCCGATCAGAAGAAAATTAACACCAAAAGAAAAGTCTTTGAAATATATGATCTTTTTTACATAGGAAAACAATTAATTTTTTTACTGTTTAAGGAGAGATGAAAAGTAACTTCTTGTGAATGCTTTCAAATATATATCTAAGAAGTGATATTTATAACATACTTTAAAACCGATTAAAAAATTGCTTTTTTATACAGAAAATAAATTCATTTGTCCTGTGTTTACCAATGTTAAAACAGGAAAAATAAATTTATTTTCTGTATAAAAAAAACAATTGTTTTAATCGGTTTTAAAGTATGTCATAACTATCACTTCTTAGATATATATTTGAATGCATTCACAAGAAGTTACTTTTCATCTCCTTTAAACAGTTAAAACTGAATTGTTTTCCTTCTGGGTTCATATTCCCAATACTTGATAATAGTAGCATAATAGTAGATATGGGTAGTCAATAGAAAAATTTGAAAAATCAAAATGTTCTTGGGTAATAATTTTCTAAATTTTTTTTACTTCATTTGTTGAAAACAAAAATTCTGTTTTCCCCCAGATTTCCACTCCTATAAGATGCAGCAAACAGGGTCTAACATTATCTGCAACTAATATACAACCCAATTATGATTCTTCTGCATCCTGCTACGTTAATGTTGATAGTAATGGTGATTATATATTCAAAGATGTAGCCCCCGGAAAGTATTTAGTACAACCTGTGATTGAAAATCAAAATCTTATATTAATCATCAAACCCTCATATATCGAATTTGAAGTCAGCAAAGATACTTTAGAGCTCAAACAAGAATTTAAGGTAATTAATTTGTATTTTTAATTGACATACTTTGCCTTATATAATAAAAATTTTTAAATTCACAGATCAGTGGTTTTAGTGTAACTGGCCGCGTTTTAGATGGCCCGGAAGGGTCTCCCATATATCAGGCCATTGTTATGGTAAATGGTCAAAAAGAAATAGTCACTGATAATAAGGGTTACTTTACTTTAAATAATGTTAATGCTGGTACATATTCCTTACAAGTAGAAGCCGAAAAATTACAATTTTCTGAACAACGTGTTAAGCTTCAATTGACGGTGCCTTCTTTGCCAGCTATTGTACCATCGGCTTATGAAGTCTGTGGTAAAGTGGTTGCTAAGAAATCCTACAAAGTAGGTATTACAAAGCAAGGTTCCACTTTTCATACAACCGTTAATACAAATGCTGATAGTGGTGAATGGTGTTCCTTTTTACCCAGTGGCAAATTTACTATTGAAGTTTTGACTACCGATAATGATAAAGCGAATGGTGTACAATTTTTCCCCGTACAACAAATAATTGAAGTTAAGTCTACACCTTTGAAAGATATAAATTTCTCACAATTGAGAGCCACTCTGCAAGGTTCATTACATTGTTTATCAGATGCTCCAGTATCGGCTTGTCTTGAGACTGAAATTTCTTTACATAATTTAGATGCTAATGGTCAATTAACGAGACAAAAACAATCAACTAAGGCACAAGGTAATTGATAAATTTCTATTTTAAAACTTCAATTTACTATTTATGAATTATTTATAGATGGCAAATATACATTCAAAAATGTTTTACCCGGACCTTATGAAATCACTGTACCACAATCAAACTTATGTTTTGATTCTACACGAATCCTTATTAATGTGGCTTCTGTTTCCGAAAACGCTAACGAATTTGTGCAACATGGTTATGAAGTTAATATTATATCAAGTCATAGAGCAATTGTAAGTTTTAACAATTTTTTTTACCCAATTTATTTATTTAACTCTACTTTTTCTGGATTTCAGATGAAATATTCTCATAGCTCGGTAACCACATCAGAATCTATTAAACTCCTTGCAGGTGTAAATACCTTCTGCGTAACCAAATTTGGTTCTTATTCTATTAAATTGGAGGGTTGTCATTTGTATGATGACGACAATTTACCTTCAACATTTGATACTTCTAATACGAACCCCCTAATTATTAATGCCAAGGCCCATAAAGTAGGTGTTCGCGTATTATCTCCAGATTCAAGCGTGGAATCTTTAAAATTATCTGTTGAATCCTCCTCATTGGGTGAAAAATTAGTTACACTTGCTGCCGAATCACATAAGGTTGACGGTAAATATGCATTTCGCTTCGAAACACACTTGAAACCCGAAGAAGTTTTGCGTATAACACCAAAAAGCGATGTATTACTATTTGAACCCTACACCAAAGAAATTGTTGGAACTAATGATTGCGTAGATGTGGCCTTTAATTTTATAGCGTCTAAAGGTTTAATTTTACGTGGTAAGGTAGTGCCAGCTATTAAAGACGCCAAGATAACATTATCTTTCCCCAAAAATCCTCAACTGAATTCTCAAATTGCTATGACTACCGTAAATGGTGAATTTAAATTTGGTCCCATTAGTGATACTTTATACTATGAACTTAAGGGGGAAAAGGAGTCTTATGTATTTTCCGAATATAATCCTTCCTCTAGTTCCTTCAACGTTCATAAGTTATGTGAAATTATTGTTAAAGTTAGAGATGAATCTGGCAAGGATTTAAGCGGTGTATTGATTTCTTTAAGTGGTTCAGAAAGTTATCGTAAAAATCTGATTACCACTGAAGATGGTTCTATAAATTTTCATTCTTTAACACCATCTCAATATTTCCTAAGACCGATGTTGAAGGAATTCAAATTTGAACCCAATTCGAAAATGATTGATTTAAAAGATGGTGAAACTGTGGAAATGGAAATGATGTAAGTATTGAATATATATATAAATAGCAAAAGAATTCAATTAGGATTAAAAAATCTAAACACATATTTTTTAAATTAATTTTATTCTATTCTAAAAATGTTCTTTTGTAGGAAACATTACATTTATATTTCGATTACTTAAACACTTTGTTTTTGTATTTTTCAGTGGTAAACGTGTCGCTTATTCCATTTTCGGTACTGTTTCGTCGTTAAATGGAGAACCTTTTGCCCAAGTCAATATCGAAGCTACTGCTAATGAAAAATGTTCTCATCATCAAGAGGAGGCCACTACCGAAAATAATGGCAGATATCGTTTACGTGGCCTTAATCCTGGTTGTGAATATACCATACGAGTTAAGGATGCTAGTGTCGCTGGTAGCAATGTTGATCGTTCGATACCAGCACAACGATATATAGACATTTCTACACAAGATATACAAAATGTCAACTTTTTAGCAATTTCCCCGATTAACTTTGTTGATGTAACGGCTCGTGTTACAGCAGCCTCAAATGATTTTTATAAAACCTTAAGAGTTATCATGTACCGTAAGGGATCTTACGACTCACCGATCTATTCACAACGTTCAGAGACACCACTCAATCCAAAGTTACGCTATAATCCTGGTATTATGGTATTTTTCCCACGTATACCCTTAGATGGTAAAACTTATGTTATTGAATTGAAATCTTCGTTATCGGATAAAACCTATACATACACCACACCCACTCAACAGTTTGTAGCCGATACTGGCTCCGTATATGTGGAACTAGATTTTACACCCGAAGTAAAATCATTTGAAGCTGATCTTAATCAAAATTCTATATCAGCTTTAGTTTTGGTAGCTTTAGTCGCCATAGCCTTTTTCAAACAAGACATAGCTATGGGTTTCGTAAACTTTGTATGGTCTAAGGTAAATGGTATTGCTCAAGATTTTGCTCAAAAGCAAAAAAATCAAGCTAAAAATAATGTACGAAAAGCCGAACCAATTAATCAAAAAGAAATTGAACAAATGGCTGAACAAATTAATAATATTAAAAAGAAAAAGGCTAAGAAAATCTAAACATACAAAATAAATTAACTTAACAATTTTTGAAATCTCCTAATATTTGAGATTTTTAAGTTATTAAAAGAAAAAAAAATTAAACAAAGGAACAAGCAGTAACAAAAAGATTTTAGCTTTAACATCAGTTTTTTGTGTCTATGAGAATTTTTTATGTAATAAATAAATTATAAAAAAATAACTGTAAAACGACAAAAAATTATAAATCAATATGAAAATAAATGGTAAATTTAAACATACTTTGGTATGTTTGTAAAACAATATACACAGTATTTTTGTTATTTATAAAAATAAAAAATTATTTTATAAAATTTTATTAGAGATTAGAATTTTTCAAAGCTCGCTTTTTAACTGATTGTTTAAAATTTTGTAAAAATTTTGGAATTTGTAGTTCTTCAAGTGATCTGTATTGTCTGTAAGAAATTATTTTTTAATTATTTTCACAATTTTAAAATTTTGCTTTTGCATACCCATAATATACATGTTCCACATCAGGACACTTTTGATAATATTTTCCAAAATATTGTATACCCCATATAAAGGCTGTACCCACAAAGAAAGATACCACAATTAGCTTAACTTTTATCCAATATATCCATGATAAAGCGTGCCAACCATATAAAGGATCTGAAATCAAAAAGGTAAATGCAGAAATGTTTTGATTTATTTAATATAGATAATCGCCAACACTATTTGTTCACATTTGTGTAAATAACGAAAGTGAAAAGTGTGAAATTTGTTATTATTTAAGTCTGCTTAAAAATCGTGATTTTGTAATTTGTATTAGTTCGATTATTTATGCTTGAATCACTACATAATTTTGAATAAATTACAATACATAAAAAGAAACAAAATTGGTAATAACGAAATAATATAAATTTTAAAATATGTATATGAGAGAATTTATTTTTAATGAAATAAGCTCTAAGTAACGAGTCTAAAATAACAAATATTTCGTACAAAACATGGTCTTTTGTGAAAGAAATAACGAAGTTTTGAGAACTTTTTGTTTTACACAGAAAAAAAGTATGCACCAACTTGAAAAATAAGCTAGATAGCCCAAAACGCACAACGGAGTTTTACAAGCTCGGGAAAGTTGGCACTCCGATTATACAATTTAGGTAGGTCCTACAGTATCAAAACTTTGGTTTTATCTATACCAAATTCCGTCATCAAATCATCAAATTAACGGGAAACTGTTGAGCTATTTATCTTTTCAAGACTAAAGGTTTTCAGCAAAAAAATTTTTATGAAATATTCTAAATACACTCAGAAAAATAAGCTAGTAGAAAAATTAGTAAAACGTCATGTATATCAAGTGTACTACACCAGTTCCAATTGGTTTTCAGAAGTTATCAATTGTATTTCAGATTTATCAATTGTATTTCAGCAATTATCAATTGTATTTCAGAAATTATTGATAGTATTTAATACTAAATAGAGAATAATTTCTGAAATACATTTGATAATTTCTGAAATACAATTGATAATTTCTGAAATACAATTGATAATTTTTAAAATACATTTGATAATTTCTGAAATACAATTGATAATTTCTGAAATACAATTAATAATTTCTGAAATGCAATTGATAATTTCTGAAATGCAATTGATAAAACTAAAATTATATTCTGAAAATATATTTTTATAAACAAAAAGAATTGACTGTAAAAAACAGTAGTTTTTGGATTTTGTCAGTTGTTTAGAAATTTTTGTAGTACAAATTTATCAGTTAATTTTACGACATTGGTAGTTATTTTTAATGCATTTGTTAGTTATGTTTCAACAGTTAAAAATAACAAAAGTTTTAGTTAATTTAAAGGTAAATACCTTTGTCGCCTTTTTAACTGCATATACCTTTGTTTTAACTGTCATTTTCAGTAGATTCTACCGACAAACTTTTGTGAGTGTATAAATAGTGATTATGTTAAATACCAGGACAGACATTTCTGGCAGTCATTTGTGTAATTTTTTTGTCTTTCCTTTCGCTTTTTTAACAAAAGGTTTTTATATAATAGTGAAGCCATAGTTTAGTTCCTTTTTTGTTATTTCGAATTGTCTACTTATGTGGAAGTTTGGACATTTTTATATTTTACGAAGTTTCCTAACTAATGTCCAGAATCACCAAACACATTTTAGTCTTAAATTTTCAGCAAATAAGTTAACTAAAGTATAATTTCTCTACAAATTTTTTGAGTTTTTTTTTCAGTCTGCTAATATTTAGCAAAAAGTTTCATTGATTTTAGCAAGGATTTTTGTCAATTGCATTCAGCTAAGTGTTAGTGATACACAATTTTGGTTGCAAAATAAATTAGTAAAACATTAGTTAAAAATAATTTAGTGCTAAAAAAATATAACTAAAACTTTTGCTGAAATTGTGTTTTCATTTTTTTCACTTTGTTGAAAATTAGTATACTTGATACACAAGACGTTTAACTAATGTTTCTACTAATATGTTTTTTTTTAGTGGGTTATTTTGTAAAACGCAATGCGTTGCGTTGATTTGTGTGTAAATTGTTATTTTTACAAAAACAATTTGTATGGAAAACAACGCAACGCAAGGCGTTGCGTATTACAAAATAACACCCTTAGTATATATACTTACATAGAAAATAATGTCCCTTTTTACGTGTTCGACCTTCAATATCCAGTAAACTTTTTTTAACTCCTGTGTCTAATGAGTTTTGATCAAAATATTCGTTTAATTCAAAACCATAAATACATGTTGTATAAATACTTAAAACAAATAAAAATGTTAAACGGTTCATGTTTATTTAAATACTTTTTTTAATTAGCTTGAAAATTACTGCAATTTTCCGTACTCTTCAAATGATAATGTTATGTCCATAGCAAAGTTCAGAAACTAATAAGCATCTCTGATACAATTACGTTGCAGTTTTATAACTTTTGCCAGAAAAGTGTTAATTTAATTAACATTTAACTACACTCAAAAAAAAAGTTAGTTGAAAAAAAACTAGTAAAACGTTTGTATATCAAGTATACTAGTTTTCAGCAACTTTTTTGCTGAAATTGTGTTTTCAACAAAAGTTTTACAAGATGTAGACATTTGATGTAGTGCGGACAAAGAAAATGATACTTAAACACAGCTCATAAAAAAATATAACTATATAACTAGTTTGAAAAATTAATAATTATATTTTTTTGCAAATTTATCTATATCTGTAGTTTTTATTTTTAATAGTAAAAGGCTTTATTTGTGAATCATGTAGGTTGATAAACAGCACCCGGTTTCTAATTTGTTTATTTTTACTAGCACACGCTGTAAAATTGCTTATTTAACAATTTTATTTGTACATTATTGTTTTCTTCTACTGAACGGCAGAAAACAGGTTTTGAATTCAGTGAACTTAGTTTATTTTTTTTTTCAATTCAGTTAACTTATTTTATTTTTTTTTTCAATTCAGTGAACTTATTATTATTTTTTTTTTTTAATTCACTGAACGTAATTTTATTTTTTGTTTTATTCACTGATCGTAATTTAATTTTTTTTAATTCACTGAATGAAATTGAACGAATTCAGTAGTGAATTAATTCAGTAAGGAATTAATTCACTTTTTTCCGTTCGATTTATAAAATTGAACGTGTTTACCAGTGAATTAATTCATTTGATTTAATAAAAAGAACTATTGCAATTGCATTAATTCGTAACAAAATAAATCGAATGAAAGCAAATATGAATTAATTCCATTCAATATATGGTGTTTAGTGAATTAATTCATCGAATTTTTAATTCAGATTTGAAAAATTGAATTAAGGAATTCTACAAAGCGCTGACTGCGGTAAATCACTGTCGACACCCATGAATACAACGGGACCTGTTTTTGGCTTAAGCGTTTAAAAACCGTTAATTTTGCATTACTGTTCATTTATGGTATCGATAACTTTCCTACCTGTTTTTCATCGCTAAATTAATTTTATTTCTTTTTATTTCGAGGTGCAGAGTAAAAAAAAAAACAAAAGTAATATAGTATTTTAGTTTAAAAATTCACATCTGTATAAATAGTTAATGGCAGCTAAATAATGAATAATTCAGCGTTCTACTATTACTACTTATGGGCTTTAATATTTAATACTTGCTGGTTACTTGGCCATGGTTACAGAAATAGTAAGTTGTAAAAAATGTAAACTGGAAAATTGAATTATAAGGTATTTGTTTTTTAATGCGTATATTTTTTCGTTGTATATTATTGTAAATATAGTTCGTTTGGAGGATAATTTATGTGCTGATCGTTTACTTGTTAAACTTAAACACCAATTCAAGGATCCCTCTATGACATTGAGAGAAGATCGTGATTCAGCTGCCATTATAACACAGGTATGGAATACCACCCTGCCAGGATTGTTTGACTCCAATAAAATACGCTATCATTGTGAGTTTAAAGTCCAAAGTGATGATTCTAATCGTCCTCCCAGAGGTATTTATACAGTAATTACACGATTGAAATTTCGCCATGATCCGGTAAAAAATGAATGTTTGGACTACATACAATTTCGCAGTGGCAATCGTTCACCCAGTGAACCTATTTGCAATGATATATCCATAGATGGTCCCGCCGGACGTTTAATATTCGATCAACGTAATCGTGATGTTAGTGTTCTTATTCATATTGATAAACGGAAAATGATTACCGAACCCCTGGAGTTGCGTATGGTATTAACAGCTCATTCAGAATGTAAATATACGGGTGATTTTCTGTGTGATCCTAAAGATCCATATACATGTATATCACGCTATTTCGTACGTGATAACATAACAAACTGTATGTATCCGTGTCGTGATGAAGTATCATGTTTTCATGATGCCATCACTTTGGAGGAAATTGATACGACAAATGTTGCCATTTCGGCCATAACATCATTGATATTTACTATGTTGGGTGTAGGTTTTTGTATTTGGATATGTTGGAAATATTGGAATTGTATAACAGTGCAACAACACGCACATGAAGCATCTGCTGTAACTAATAGTCATCAGCGTCAACGTTCATATCAACATAGAAGTAGTATAAGGGTAAGTTTTATACGTTGTATATGAAATACAATGCCTACTTTTAAGTTCGATCAACTCAAAATCGCAATATTGATTGAAAAAATCCAATAACCGAAATTAAACTTGGGATACTTCTTAAAATTTCTGAATAATTTGCGGTTTTCAATAGTAAGTCAGCTTTTTAGGGATCCAAATTCGCCAAGTCTTCTGTTATTGGTTTTAGAATTGATAAACAATACCAATAAATTAGTCGGGCACAAAAGATTCCGAAAATTCCTAATATTTGGCAGTTTGTCTCCATTTTCATTTCCCAGACTTTTTTTACTCTGTTCCAATATGATACAGAAATAAGGTATCAGATACAATTGCCATAACTATATTAGCAACAAAAAATGCTAGGATTATTTTATATTCCGTACAGTTTGCTTATTGTGTTATTTTTCACATTCGAATATGGAATTTTATATTTTTTAATTTAATTTTTCTGAATTGCAATACCTTCATTTGTGCGGCAAGCCAAAGTTTAGTGTTAACTCAACGTTACTGTAAAATTTGTATGGAATCCAAACAAAAATAATGCATCTTGCTCTTAAGTCGCAAATGCCACACAAAACTACCCAGTGTAGAAAATCATTACCACCCGGTGAAAAATGTTCATATACGCTCAAACATGTTCATATATGGTTTATGTATGGACACATATGAACAAATATGGATTTTTTATGAACATATATGGATTTTATATGAACATATATGGAAGTATATGTGATTCCATATATGGAAAAAATTTCATATACAGACATATATGGAAGCATCTGTTATTTCATATATGGAAATGGCACTCATATATGGACAAATATGAAAGTATATGTTATTCAATTTATGCAAAAGGGACTTGTATATGAACATATTTCGAAGAATACATTTTTCCGTATGTGTAAAAGGAACTCATATTTGGATAAATATGGAATTATATTTAATGCCATGAATAAAAAAAGGAACATATGTAGCGCCTAATTTAAATATCATACATAAATTTATATCTTTCGTACAACCTTATAATAAAGGACAGCAACGTTCGCATGTATTCGCATATATTTAATAAATGTATTTGTTCATATATGTCCATATATGAACATATACTTAGGTGTTACCTCATTTTTTGAATTTCTTCATATATGTGTAAACCATATATGAACATATACGAACATTTTTCACCGGGCAGATATGTGGTTATGTAACTACATACTTGGTAATGGTAACTAGTTACTATTGTTATTACATTTCTTATTACCTTTATATGGCGATGTCGCGAAAAATAATGAGTTATGGTTACACACCAGCATACGAAAAATCAAAAAATATATCGTTACCTATGTGCTTACCAGTACATACTGACAAAAATAATGAGTATAAAAATAGATTTTCAAAAAAATAAATTATATAAGAAAAAATAAATTATATTTTTTTTTAAATAAAATTTGCTGGTGCGGGAATCGAACCTGGGTCTACAGATTGCCAGTCAATAGCTCTACCATCTGAGCTATATCGACATGTAATATTTAATAGATAAAAACATAATTGACCTACTGCACACAAAAAAGCTTACTCGCCAACATACAAAAAATCAAAAAATATGTGGTTACATATATCCTTACCAGTGTTTAAAAAATATTGAGTCTAAAAATAGATTTCAAAAAATTTTTAAAAAATCTAGAAAATTATTTTCTATTTGAAATAATGATAAAAATAAGTCATTATCAGTAACTCATTATTATATGCTTTAAAATAATGAGGAAGATAAGTGGGTGTCATTACTGGTAGTCCAAAAAATAATGTAATTGCCGTTTCTACACTGGGTAACGTATTGAATATTCATAAACATTTCAGCAGGTGTATGGCATCACCAAATAAAAAATATATATATACCGACATCGCACAGTCGCGAGGGCGGCCAAAAAAAAATATCACCTTTCTAATTTAAAAAAAATTTTAATGCCATTTTATAATGTAGATTTCAATTAATAAAAATCGAAATAAATTTTTGAAAAAAAATTAATTTTTTAAAGTTAATAGGTTTTAGTTAGGGGTATGGCATCACCAAAAACAAAAGTTATAACGACATCGTTATCACTAGATGGCACTTTGTTCAAAAAATTGACATTTTCTGTTTTTATTTAAATTGAAATAATAACAAACAAAAAAAATTTCAGTGCTGTTAACTTTATTAAAAATCGCTAAAAACAAGGAAAAGTTTGTTCATGTTTAAAGTGCTGCAATTTTAAGTCTGGCGACTATTTGTAGATAAAAATAATGCAAGACTTAAGGAAATTTTATAGGAATTTCAAAAATATACAATATATGTATATGAACATTTATGGTTCAACCATATATGTATGGATCCGAAAAATGAGGTAACACCAAGTATATGTTCATATATGGACATATATGAACATATACATTTATTAAATATATGCGAATACATGCGAACGTTGCTGTCCTTTATTATAAGGTTGTACGATAGATATAAATTTATGTATGACATTCAAATTAGGCGCTACATATGTTCCTTTTTTTATTCGTGGCATTAAATATAATTCCATATTTATCCAAATATGAGTTCCTTTTACATATATGGAAAAATGTATTCTTCGAAATATGTTCATATACAAGTCCCTTTTGCATAAATTGAATAACATATACTTTCATATTTGTCCATATATGAGTGCCATTTCCATACCCGGTGAAAAATGTCCATATATGAACATTTATGGTTCAACCATATATGTATGGATCCGAAAAATGAGGTAACACCTAAGTATATGTTCATATATGGACATATATGAACATATACATTTATTAAATATATGCGAATACATGCGAACGTTGCTGTCCTTTATTATAAGGTTGTACGATAGATATAAATTTATGTATGACATTCAAATTAGGCGCTACATATGTTCCTTTTTTTATTCGTGGCATTAAATATAATTCCATATTTATCCAAATATGAGTTCCTTTTACATATATGGAAAAATGTATTCTTCGAAATATGTTCATATACAAGTCCCTTTTGCATAAATTGAATAACATATACTTTCATATTTGTCCATATATGAGTGTCATTTCCATATATGAAATAACAGATGCTTCCATATATGTCTGTATATGAAATTTTTTCCATATATGGAATCACATATACTTCCATATATGTTCATATAAAATCCATATATGTTCATAAAAAATCCATATTTGTTCATATGTGTCCATACATAAACCATATATGAACATGTTTGAGCGTATATGAACACTTTTCACCGGGTTGATTTAAAATTTTCATTTAATAACTTTTTCCAGCAAACATTTTAATACCCGAAAGTGTCACCGTAACATTTTACTTAGAAATGTATACAAAAAACTAATTATTTTTAATTTCTATCTTAATAAGGATGTTCCTGTTATAGAACTACCAACAACGCCCTCATTTGGTAGTGCAACAACAGCACCAATACATGGTATAGAATTAAATCACCAAGAGCTAGAAGAAGAAACACCAAAAGATTTACCACCCAGTTATGAATCACTCTTTCCAGATAGATAAATTTTGGCCACAGTCAAAAACAACGAACGAATAAAGATGTGTTCAAAACAAAACACAGCAACAGTAAAATCGCATAATCTCTACAAAGAAACTTAATTACATAAAAACAGCACATAATCTTCCGTTAGTAGTGCCAGGTGCAAAAAAACTAAAACAATTTAATAATTAATAACAAGTCAAATTATTTATTAAGCTGCCTTTCAAACTCAATCAATTACTAAATGTATATAAATCAGAATATAAAGAAGTTATAGTAGAATCTCATCTAAAACTACTTCGAATAACGAAAAAAAAAATATTCCACATAAAGGTCAATCTCCGGACTTTATTTAGTTAAACATAAGTTGTATATAAAAGAAGTATATGTATGTATTGTAGTTTAAATATTTGTTTGTAATGTCTCAAAAAAGAAATTGAAAAATTGTTATTGATATGTATCCAAATGTGGTTCAAATCTTTATGTCGTTTTACTAAAGTGTAGTCTACAGAAACAAAAAATCAATTGCAATTAGATGTTAGTTGAAAAGAAGAATAATTATTATAAACACTACGTAAATACCAATATTATATTAAGAGATTAGTTTTAATTGTTATTATATCTACAGGATTTGTCCAAACCACAAATCACAAAATACAAATTTTGGCCAAGTAAATTATTTTATAAAAGTACCTGTTATTACATGTTTTAATTTCTGTTTGTTTTCTCTACATAAAATATCTAAACATTCTCGAATTTTTTATTTCATATAAATTAATGCATTTACAATACTTAGGTACTAACAAAATGCCACATATCACTCTCGTTAAATTTTATGTTTTGATGATATTTATATGTGAAAAAACGATTAATCGGAAATCAGTTTTTATTGTCAAAGATAAATTCTCGAGATGTGAACTGGCGGCGGTGAAACTCATTATTAAAGTTTTTATAAATTCCTACAAAATTTAGATTAGGTTTTTGTTTTATTTTGTTCATTTATATAAAATTTATTTTTATTCTATTAACATCCATAGTATTTATATAAATAAAATTTAACCAAAAAATCATAATCAGCAGTGTTTTATATCATGTGCGTTCCCGTACTTTACCGGGAACGCACATGTTTTGGAAACCCAAAATAGTCCAAACAACAACAATTTACACCCAATTTTGTGTACGGGAACGCCTTTGGGCTAGTGTGTGTAACTTCGGTAAAGTACGGGAACAGAAATATTGTATCTATCTTTGGGATTTAAATTATTTACAACTTTTACAATGTTCTAGAGAATAAGCTCAGTGGCCTTTTGACAAAAGAACTTATTTTTTTCTAAAACAAAAATAAGCGACTGTTTTTTTCAAACATTTTGTATGCATATGGGAAGAATTTCTGAAAGGTCCACACTAAAAATATATATGTAGTTAAAAACATTTTTGTTCGGGCGAATTCTACAAAAAACGTATATTGAATACTTTCAAATGCTATAATTTAACTTCATATCAATTCGGAAAAGACCTCTATAGTGGTGACCCCAGTGAATTCCAATTTTGGATACAGTGTACCAAAATGTTCCAGAACACTATGGAGGAAATAGTATTTGTTCGAACGAAATCCATAAAAAACGTATGTTGAATATTTTTAAACACTAAAATTAAATAATTGACGACATTGGAGCCAGACTGATCTAAGCGACATTTTTATCAAAAATGATATTATTACACAATGGCAGAGAAAACTCATAATTCTTCCATGCCACACTTATGTAATGTCGATGATTCTGAGAGCTGTTTCGGCGCGATAAAAGACTTTTTGCGTCGGTATGTAACAATGGACGAAACTTGGATCTGCCACTTCACTCCAGAGTCAAATAGGCAGTCAGCTGAGTGGACAGCAACTGGCGAACCTCGCCCAAAAAAGCCAAAGACGCAACAGTCAGCTGGTATAGTTATGGCATCAGTATTTTGGGATGCAACTGGAATTTTGTACATTGATTACCTTAGAAAAGGCCAGACCATCAATAGATATCGATATCTACAAGTGCTCTTTCACCAGACAATACGCCGTGTCACAAGTCGTTGGCTACCATGGCCAAATTGCACGAATTATACTTTCAATTGCTTCCGCACCCACCGTATTCTCCAGATTTTGGCTCCCAGCTATTTTTACCTGTTTTCAGACTTTAGACAAATGCTCGCTGGAAAGAGATTTGGTTCGAACGAAGAGGTGATTACCGAAACAGAGGCCTATTTTGAGGCCAAAGATAAATCATTCTATAAAAAAGGTATCGAAATGTTAGAAAGGCGTTGAAGTGATTGTATCGCTCTTGAAGGAGACTATGTTGATGTAAAAAGTCGAATTTTGCCAAAAAAAAATCGTTTTATTGGTTATACTACGGACTTTTCAGCCGATAAGTTACATTTGGCCTTTTTTTAATCACTGGATTTATTTTTGGATTTATTTTATTTTGTTAAAAAATCCACATTTTGTTTTTCAATTTTTAAAATTTTATATTTTTATCCAGATCTAACACTTATTCCCTTATATAATGTGAAAGAAAAAAATTAAGTTTTGCGAAAATGGAATTTCTGGAATAAAATTAAGCTAAATCCAAAACGGAATTATTTTTTAAATTCATTTTGGATTTAGCTTATTTCAATTCTTGTGTTCACATTTTTACAAAATTTAATGATTTTCCTGCACATTATATTGGCGAATAAGTATAAGAATTTAATAAAAATTATTAATTTTTCAAATTAAAAAACAAAGCATTAATTTTTTAACAAAATAAAATAAATCCAAAAATAAATCCAGTGATTAAAAAATAGGCCTCCCAGCAAACAAAGATTATCATTAATGGCTCAGAAATGAGCTCCAAAAACATAATAATTTTTCCACTTTTTCCTATGAAAGTGGTCCGTCCAAAAGAGCCCCCTGTGTACTCAGAAATGACTCAGAAAAAAGAACGTATAAAATTTAAATTTTCCTCATATATTTAAATAATTTTGGAATCTTCTTTGAGTCCGAAAAATGAACCCTCATTTTGAGACAGCTTTTTAGATTGTAGAGACAACTTTTTGGATTGTTTTCTGAGGGTTCATATTTTCTACCAAAAAAAAGAGTGTTTTCAAAAAAACAATAATCATTTCTATGAGCAATTAAAGAATCTTATTTATGAGCGCTCCGAAATTGCTGGCTGGGCTATTATTAAAATTAATTATACATATTTTTATGAATATACATATGTATATGTATCGCACTTGATCAACAAGAGGGTATTAAGTTAATATTAATTAATTTGTTTCTGATTTTTTTTTAGGAAAATAAAAAATAGTGGCAAGAAATCATTTTGAAGTAACTCTAATCTAACAAGCTGCTAGTCCTAAAATACATTCTAGTTTATAGCTCGTTGTATGCTAAGTATAAGGAGCTGCTAGCTTTTCATTGTGAATACGGGAGTTAGTTTCTTAATTATAGGCAAAAAATTCGGAGAGTCTAATGTTAATATAGGCGTGTTCGTTTTCTTTACTACAAGTTACTACTTTTACTACAGCTGGAAAAATTCAATACAAATTGTAGTAAAAGTAGTAAGAATTTCGATTCGTGCCTTGGGATACGCTCCATCTGGAATAAATTATTATAGAAAAAAACAAATATCAAAGACAATTATGAGGTTTTGCCACAACGTACACAACAAAAAATTTCAGTTTTAAATGTTTTTTACTTCTCATAAAAAAAAAAACTAAAAAGTGAAGTACGCCCTTTTGAATTTTAGGTGACGATATGTAAGTTAGTCAGAGCTTTGAAGAATTAATTCTTTTTTGAATGAATTCACTACCAATCGAATTTAATTTTCTCTAGAATTAAATGAATTCCTTTTCTTAAGTAATTCACTGAATTCGTTCAACTGAACGCGTTCTGCAGATTTTTTAAAAATATTTAAAAAATAAAAAAAGTAGGGTGTTTTTTGATAAATTGAGTTTATCATAAAAACACAAAAAGCCAAATTCAGAACTTGTTTTGAAAATTTTAATTTGTTTTTTCATTCAGAATATAGCACGTGAGAAACTCTATAGATTACGTTAAATTTTAGGCTCTTAACATATTTTAAAAAATTTTAACAAATTATTAACTAAAAACGCTTTTAATTTTTTTCAATATTTGACCACGCCTACCTAGCCCACTTTGTAGAAAAGTAGAAAAACAAGAACGGATTCTAATTTCCGCTACACAGACGTATATACCGAAAATTTGACATTGATACGACATATGTTTTACAGTAGCGGGGCAGTTGGTGTGGAATTCCACATATATGTATAATAAACCGCTACTTCAAAGTCAAATTTTGGTCAATTTGTCATGGAATAACCGATATATGTTCCAAATGTAATTTATGAAAGCTAGCCCCTAAATTCATAAACGATTTGTAAAATTGTAGGAGGTTTATTAAACAAATTTTGTATGAAAATTACGTTATGTAAACCTGCTATAACTTTACAAAGCATTTATGAATTGAGGGGTAGATATATTACTATACAAAATAATGAAAACCAATCTTAATTGTCTCTGTCGAAATTTAAACGAGGGTCGTTTAAAATGGAATCTTCACACAAATTTTGATTTTGTCCCCTTAAAACTTCACTATACATCATACTTAGGTAGAAGTATAGTATGAAGGAAGTGTTTGGTCCCTTTTATCAGGAGGGCATGGGATCGATCTCATTCGATGCTCAGATGTTGTCCCCATCAAAAAAAAAATTGATTTTTTTACCTTAGGTCCCATTCTCTATGCGCTGTCCCATATAGTATATTTTCAAAAAACTCAAAAAAAGTTATGGCGCAGAAAAGTTTGAAGTGTTTCTAAATAATTTTTAGGGTCAAAGTTCAAACTGACTGGCCTGTATGCCCCCCAGAGATCCAATTTTTGTACACATATTATTTTTTATGCCCAATCTATCGGAAACTGCCAGTGGAGCGAACAAAAAAAGCAAATCTCATACATTTCATGGGTGGTCTATTGTAGAGTTCTTAGTATTGTAAAAACGTATAAATGAAATACGTCATAGTCAAGCATCTACAGCTGTTGACAACTAATTAGAAACGCATTTTTTACACTAAAGCTTGATAATCATTGATTGATTGATATTTTCGTAAATTCACCGTTACGTTTTTTGTTTAAAACAATTGTATTATATTTATTACTCTTTTTATTATCATTTACACTCATTTTTGTTGCTGTTTATTTTAAAAGCTGTTATAATTTCTGAAAATAGTTTACATATTGTTTAGTAAAATTCTAAGAAAGTGCGACAACTAATTATTTATTAAAGTAATTGTTTATTAAAGTCTTCTTGGCTAAGAGCTATTTTGATAAAAAAAAATCTTATTTTACGGATATTTGTTTCCCATTAATTTGGAATTAATTTTATAGCAAATAAGAAATTATAATTTTTAAGATTTATCATGGGAAAAGTCAAAAGCTGCACTCCTGAAGAACAGAGCCCAATTTTTGAACTTTAGAAGTCTGGAAAGTCTTATAGAGAAATAGCAGAGCAGCCAAAGTGTTCCAAAAAAATGGTTTTTAATGTTTTACAGCATATCAACAAATATGAGACCATAGCCAATGTTCCGCGAAAGAAGAGATCCAGAAACACATCAGCACATACCGACCGAATTATAACGCGAATCTCCAAATCCGGCCCAAAAAAGTCATCTACTGGCATCCAACGTGATATTCAAGAAAATATAAATGTCACGATATCCAAGCGGACTATTGCACGTCGTTTGGTGGAAGAGCAGCACGAAAGAAGCCACTTCTGAGTAGGATTCAAAGAAAACGTTGTGTGGATTTTGCGAAGTCCCATTGAAATTGGACAGCAAATCAATGGAAATATGTGATTTGGAGCGATGAAACAAAGATTAATCTCCTTGGTCCAGATGGTCGGAGATACGTAGATGACCCATTAACCAAGAATTTAATCCTCGCTTCGTTTCACGGGTAGTGAAGCATGATGGAGGGTCAATTATGGTATGGGGATGTTTTTCCTGGAATGGTGTTGGCCCAATTTATAAAATTTATGGAATCTTAAATAAGGAGAAATACGTTGATATACCAAATACTGTCATGCTCCCGTGGTCTGAGGAGAATTTGCCTATTATATGGCAATTTCAGCAGGATAATAATCCGAAGCACACGGCGAGGCTGACAAAAAAATTCTTTGACGATAATTTCATCAACGTTTTGGAATGGCAATCATCCAGTCCGGACTTAAACACCATAGAACATCTACGGGGGACGTAAAAACAGCCGTTAGTCTGAAAAATATAACAAATATGGCGACTCTTTTTGAGGATGTTAAGAAAGCATGGGAGGCGATACCAGTAGAGCGATGTCGACGTCTAATAACGTCAATGCGCAACCGATGTGAGGCTGTGATAAAGCAAAAGGGATTTGCAACAAAATATTGATAAAAAGTAAGAAAAATAAATTAATATTAGTTTTTTTTTCTAATAATATAAAAACGTTTCTAATTAGGTGTCGCTGTTATATTTCAAACAATATAATAAATTTATAAAATATTTTAAAGACTGAATAATTTTTTAAGTTCTTTTTATATATTTGTAAACAATTGAATATATTTAATTAAAATATTATGAAATAAATGAATATTAATTTTGTTTTATATAAAAACTTAAGCATTATTTTAAAAATAAAAGGCGTTTCTAATTAATTGTCAACAGCTGTATCTACATTTTACGGGGAAGCATAAGTTTGAGAAATTAATAGTTATATTTTTTCCAAATTCATCTATATCTATAAAGTTTTTATTTTTAATAGTAAAAGGCTTTATTTTTTAATCATGTAGGTTGATAAAGTGCATCGGGTTTCTCTAACACTTAATATATATGTAATTTGTTTATTTTTACTAGCAAACGCTGTAAAATTTCTTAGTTACAAATTTTATGTGTAAATAAATGTTTTCTTCTACTGAACTGCCGAAAACAGGCTTTGAGTACAGTGAACGTATTTTTTGTTTTTTTAATTCAGTGAACGTATTTTTTTTTTTTAATTCACTGAACGAAATTGAACGAGTAGTGAATTAATTCAGTAAGGAATTAATTCACTTTTTTCCGTTCGATTTATAAAATTGAACGCGTTCACCAGTGAATTAATTCATTTGATTTAATAAAAAGAACTATAGCAATTGAATTAATTCTTAACAAAATAAATCGAACGAAAACAAATATTAATTAATTCCATTCAATATATGGAGCTTTGTGAATTAATTCATCGAATTTTTAATTCAGAGTTGAAAAATTGAATTAAGGAATTAATTCTTCAAAAATCTGAAGTTAGTTTAAGTATGTTACTCAGGATTTTACTTGCTATACAATACGTTTTTTGACATAACCATGGGGAATACTAGGCAGATTTCCTTATTTTTAACAAATTTAAAGACAAATTTTGACACAAGTCCGTTTCAACGCATTAAAATTTCGGATCCAAATATTAGTTGACTTTCAAACACACTGGTCTAGGTTATCAATCATATCATCATATCGTTTAGATTCAAAATCCCTAAAATAATTTTTGTTTGAATAACCAGGGGTATGGCATCACCAAAAAAATAAGTTATAAAAAATCATTATCACTAGATGGCACTTTGTAAAAAAAATTGACATTTTTCTTTTTTTATTTAAATTTAAATAATAACAAACAACAAAGGCAAAAATACAAACAAATATTTCAAATTTTATTATTTGAATATATTCCGCGTTTGTTTTTTCCTTATTTTGAGCAGTTTTCAGCAGTTTTTGAGTTTTTAAATATAGGGTCAGCTGATACTAAACTGATACTAAATAGTTGCTCAGGTAATACTAAACTTCAGCGCCCTCTATCGGTAAGTAGTGTAAGTTTTGATTTCCTATCTCTATAATTAATAGTCTCTGTGAATAACATTCAATTTATTTATATAATTTTTTTAATATACAATAATTTTTGTTTTTGTCAGATTCACAGCAATATATATTATAATAGCAATATCTTAAAAAATTACAGTTTTTTGTTGAATTTTTCAAATTTTACTTTCTTTGTTCTGTAATTCATATAGTAATAACGTTAATAATAAAAATAATAATAATAATCTGTTCTTTATATTCTTTCCTTTCTTCCATTCGTTTAGTAAATATATTTATAAGCTTTTAGTAAAAGAAATAAAACAGCTTGATGTCATCAGGAAATAGATGTTTTCTTAAAAACACACAATTAAAAAAAAATATATATATATAAAAGAAAGAAAAAACAATTTTAGGCCACAAGTATATGTATATTGTTGTTATTTTTGTTGATTTTCAATATTCTTTTTAAACATAAAATGGAAGATGATTGGTCTCATGTTTTGTTGCTGACACGAGGGCACGATTCAAAGACGACGACACATTACGAATAGACGAAGAGGAAATTGAAGAAGTGTGTTTTGCCAACGACGTTGATGATGCAAATTTGAAATTTATAAAGGAAGCTGATACTAAACGCCGTTTAGTGTAGTAATTAGTTGTGTTCATCTCATTATTGTTGGGCGATATTAGTATGGTGTCCTGCACAACTGCTATTTCATTAGTTAAGTGGGAATATGATTCTTTTCACCTGGGTGTAGTACTATTGGGCATTTTTTCCAAAAAGTCTTTGGACAAAATATCCTCAATTTCTTGCAGACAATTATTGACTTCAGAATCGATGTCGGCATGATTATGAGGATTGGGACAGGCTACACTCAATGTTGAAAAGAAACCGTATAAATCTTGTAATGAATTTATTTGCTGGTAGATTAACATTAAATGTCTGCCACGTTTAGTGTTTAAGGTCTGGGAAAAAAAGAAATGGCAATAAAAAATCAATTAATAAGTCTAAATATTAACGGTCTTTGGAAATTGGCTTAAAAGGACAGTCTCTTTCTGGGTTCCTGCAGATTTCGATTAAATTTGGACATATGATAGAGGGGACAAAATTAAATAACTCGGTTCGAAACATATCGGCCCAAATTGGTATTTAAGGGGTAAAAACGAGTTTCAAAGTTGTTCGAAACTTTTTTTGTTTATAAACATCTTAGTATTGTATTATAAGTTCGCTATTTAATATATCGTCAATATACCTTTAATCTGATACCCAATTTGTATACATTTCCTTAGAACCAGTGTTGCCAGAACTTGGAATAATTTTAAAGAAAAATCCTGCGAGTTTGTTAAAAATATTACTAAATAGAGTGAAACCTGACTTAGAAACAGTGAAACCTGACTCACATTATCCGACAACTCTCTTTAACAGAAAATTTTTAAGCAGCTGCTCTTTAAAGCAAAGTTTTAGAGTAAAATTACCTCCCAATAGCGGATACTCTTTTAATTGGACGCTCACAGTTAAATACGCATTTTTTTTTCATTTAAGGGATTTTTAAACCTTTCCATAGCAAAAAACTTTTAAGATTTTTCCTGGAAAATTTGATTAAAAAAAAAGCACTTTATTTGTCAAGACAATTAATTTGTAGCGCTTTATGATTACCTTAATCTGGTGAGCGATGCTACTTTTGTTTGTTTTTTAAAATAAGAATATTCGTAGAGGTTTCTATGATTTTTTTTAAATTTTGTATTCCTTTAAAAAAAATATAAAGAAAACAAACGACTGCTGATGTATTGTTAACTGCTCACAAGTAGCGTAAAATTTTGCGCTACCAAAATAATTAACACTTGAGCGTCTGGTAAACGCATTCAATGTTAAACTCATAAAAAAAAGTCCGTAGAAATAGGTCAAAATTTTGCTGGCGCAAATACATGTACTATTTCCAGTTATTTTAGCAAAATTTTTACCTATTTGTACGGACTTTTTTAGAGAAAATAACAGAAAAATTAGTTCAATTTAATCAGAACACGTTTAACAGACTTTTGTACTAACTTTTTTTATGAGTGTATAATTAGGGAAAGGAATTCCATGCACTTAAAAATCGAATATATGCGCTTTTTACAGCTAAAAAGCAAATATGCATTAAAAATATAATAAAATATGCACTAAAATGATTATTTTTGCAAAATTAACGCACTGTAAAACATAAAAATATATGTAAGTTACCCAGTCAGAAAAATACAAACGGGAAAGCGATGGCTAAGCACTTTAACAGGTGGTACACGTATTGGCAAAAAGCAAGGTTGGTTACCGTTATCGTTATAATACCGTTATCGCTAAAATACCGTTTCAAATTGAATACCGTTACCGTTATCGATACCTCTAAAAAAAATTCTAAATACCGTTATCATTACCGTTACCGTTATTTTTATGGGTAGTTACCGGTATTTTACCGGTATTTATTATTTTATATAAAAATTACAATTTTTTTATTTTATAATCTTGAGTGTTTTTTTTTTACAAAAAAATTATAGATAATAATTTTACTTATTAAAACTACCAGTATTGAATTTATAGCTTAAAATCTGTATTTTCAGTACTTAAAATTAAAAATATGCCATGTTTTTACTTGTTTTTATATGTTTTTAACATAGTTTTTAATACCGGTACGTACCGGTATTGCTGTTTCGATAACGGTATACCGTTACCGAAACAGTCTTAAATACCGTTACCTTTACCGTTACCTAAACAAACGAAATTTGATACCGTTACCGTTACCCTTACCGTTATTCGTTTCGGTAACCAACCTTGGCAAAAAGTGCTTTCCCATTCTCAAAATGATCGGCTGTTCAAAAAGCAAGACAAAATTTTTAACGTTGGCAAAACCAATAAATAGGTGGCCTGGAAATATATTTTCCAAAATAAAATTTAAAAAAATTTATATGTAATTTTTTGGTCCTACCGTGATTTGAACCCAGGCCGTCAGATTGGCAGACGATAGCTCTACCTACTTTAGTATCTTAAAATGTCTTTAGTACGATACTAACCTTAGTAAAAAACGTATTTATTGCTATAACTTTTGCAAATGGAAACTTTTGGCTTGAAATTTTGCAACAACAGTTTTTAGAAGTGACCCCATATTATACTAAAAGTTGGACTTTGGGGACATCTTGGAAAACTATGCTGCCATATAAACTATGCAGCGATTTTAACGTATAGATGAATACATTTTTTATTGAAATATTTTCCTTTTAATTGCTTCCTTACTAAGGCATTACATTTATTGAGGTCGATTGTACATTCGGCGACTAAAGTCGCAGAAATAGCAAAAAACCATAAAAACCTATATAAAACGCTAAATATCAAGATTATCACATCGCATTTATATCGTAAATATGGCCACAGGTACTGTGCTTACATTTTAACACAAATTCATATTAATTGAATTTGAAAAATTTTTATATAAAAAACTGAGTGGACAACCGCCAAACTTTAAAGACATTTAGCGAAAAATCTGTGCTCTTGATCGAAAAATAAAGTACGCCATTGTAATAAGCATGTCCGAAATATGTACAACTGATGGTCATATCTCCATTAATTTTTTGAGTGTCATGCAGTGTTATTAATGGTTAGTTACATGGACATTTTTTTCACTTGCCCTAGACCAATTTGACAAAGTTCGAGTTTGTTTGAAAAATGTTTCTGGTCCCATGGCTAAATTGGCAACAGAGCTTGGAACAAGCATGAAAAGAAAAATACAAAAAACGAACAACGGGGACACTTTTAATCAACTTTTTAATCCTTGGTCAAATCTGAGGGAACCACATATGGAGACCTTCGTTGTTAGCTAATTATAAATACAAATTGCCAACTTCAGATAAGCCATTTCACATCTCAAGTTAGTTCTTTTATTACCGGTGAATGTACAGCATATTTCATATCCATTAATCTGGCTATACGTCTTATATGAGGTACATAGAGAGCTAATACGCCGATACTTTCATCATTTGCTATACCATTAGGTAATGAAGACTTATCTGTGACATCAAATTCTGTACCCACAAATGCCCAACGATACATTTGAAAGTGTGGCAATAGAGTTGCTGGCAAAACACAACCCATTTCTAGTAATTTCGAAGCCTCCAATTGTACTGAACGCCAATGGAGAATTTGACTTTGTGTTGACATGCCATTGTTGGTGGCTGACGAAGACCATGATGTGTCCATACCAGAAATCATGCGACTTATTAAGTAAAGAATACAAATAAATATTCAAATCTAAACGATATAATTTTACTCGCAATACTTACCTAACGTCTTCACCATCACCTTTAAGTTCTTGTTCTAGGGAGAGGAAAACTTGCACCATTTCAGCTATTATAATTGGCCACAACGAGGTTACATGATCTGGTGACATACGCAATAATAAAACACGGAAACATAAAAATACTGCTGCCTGTACCGAGGGTACATTGGAGAGTAAACGCAAACTGTTGGCCAATTGTTCTATAAAAGAAAGTTGAACAATACAAGATTAATACTAGGCAAATTACTTTGACTAAAAGTCTAGATAAAGAAGGTCTAAGAAAGAATTATAATTTCTGAATAATTTGCATCATATTGTAAGGAATTTGTTAATCGGGAATTTGTTTTTAATTTTTACCGAAAAAAAAATTGATGAAATACATGCATTTATTAAATACTAGAGTCCCAGCAAAACATGTATCAGTCCCAAAACTAGTTCTACAACTATAGTTCTTTAAACCCAGTACTAGTTCTACTTAGGCACTGTTACCCATGACTTTTATATGAAATTGTCGCCCTTAGAACTAGTTATAGGGAAAGGTTTGAGGAACAGGTATGTTAGTTAATAGTATTTCGAGGAAAAGTAGACCAAGATATCTTCATCCGAAAAATTGGAACGAAACAGAATTGGAGCCGTTACACATTTTATTTCTATTTAGGTTGCTTGTTTAATATATAATAAATATATAGTGCATATATTATATTTATATTCTATTTGTTTCTATTAGGTTTATTCCACCGAGTTTACCCCGGGAACCCAATTTTACCACAAAACGTTTCCACTATCAGTATTGTGTGTAAATTCATGTAATTTGGCCTGTCGCGGCTACGTGGAACAGACCTATTTGGTATTAGTCCAAAAGTACCAACGCATAAATTATAATTTCTTTCTATAATGGTTATTTTCATGCATAGTTCTTGTCCTGTTTTCTATTTTGATAGAAAAGATTTTAATTATGTAATAATCAGTGCAAGTTTAAAATGGCACAAAAAAAAGTTGAAATTGGCAGGCAAATTTGCACGAAAAAAAAGGAAAATTGGCACAAAAAATGCAAAAATGGCACGCTTATTAGAAAAATTATAAAGTATTATAGTTGATTTAAGTCTTTTTCTGAATGTTTTTAACAAAAATACAATAATGAAGGAATTTACCGTTGAACTGCTAAAGTACATTCGCCGTATATTAGTATGATTAAAAAAGAAAAATCTGGAATTTTATTAAATATTAAAAAAATATAGTTTTTTGTAATTTTTCCAAAAATTATTTACAAAGATTGAGTTTTTACTGAATTTTATAGCATTTTTTTAAATGACAAGTCTAAAAAAATAGACTAAATGGGTTTTTTTCGGCAAGGATTTGTAAAAATGGCATTTTTACAAAATAAGTGAAATCAATAGTTCCAATGGTGCTATTTGAGAATATGTAGTTACTCCCTGAGAAGTAGTTCTAGAACGAGCTATTTTAAGACAAAAATTACATCGCGAAGGTATAAAATGAATCTGTTTTAAGAACTTGCTAAGACACCGCAGCAACAGTTTGTAGTACAATCAAAATATAAGTTTTTTTATTGGTATGTAGCTTCAATTAAATTTTTAATTGAATTTACAATCAAGATAGTTTTTCTTGGTAATTTTAACTACATTTTTATTTAAATTTACCGCATTGTAGTTACTTTATTAATAGTTAAAACTTCAAGTTGTAGTTATTTTTTTGAAAAATGTAGTAACTGCCTTTTCAATTACATTTAATTTAATTTTTAGTTTTAACTTTTTTTTTATTTTTTTAATTTTAGTCCTGCAATTGAATGGTGATTTTGCAATGGAAATCTTTATTTAATATTTATTTAAAAGATGTAAACTCTTTGTCACTTACCTTGTATTTCTGGCATATATTTATGATACTGATCGAATTCACTACAAAAAATAACAAATGCCAAACGTTTTAACAACATCGAACGTTGCTCATACTCTTGTTCTCTGGAGGTGAAGATATTTAAACTACCAGTTTGTGTTAAAGAAACGCGACTCATCAACTCGCGGAACGTAGTATTGTCATACGTCATTAAACTATCCATAATTTGTTTCCAAAATGGCAAACAGGTAAGATCCATTTGAAAGAACGACGTGTCCAATAGTAAATCCATCATATCCTTACGCCATGCCTTGCGGGTATATTGATAGCCGCTGAGTGAAGCCAATAGGCTGGAGCAAGCATAAAACGAGGGTACATTGCGAGTGGTATGATTTTTCAAATACGGTGTTATATTGTACAGCAGGGTAGTTATAATAGAAACCACTTTATCTTTTTCTTGAGAGCCATAAGCCACATCTAAGAGATTGGCGAGTATGGCAGCTAAAATACTTTGTGCTTGCACTGAGTATTTCTGGATGATAGCAGTACCGGCAGTTGACGTGGTAGATGTAGTGTCACCATCTGTTACTAACGGTGTAAAATCTTCTTTTACCGCCAAATTTCGTCTAAGCCAGGTCGTTTGTTCCAAACAAGACCCTGCCACATTAGATAGGGAATCGACTAAACGAGAAGTAACATCATGCAAATCGCGTATATCCTTTTTATCTTGGAATGGCATCTGTGGGCATCTTTGAACGAATTCATTTAATAACATTAACAGCGTAAACTGGGCTGGTGGTGATAATGATAAACCGTCTCTTAAGAGAGCCAATAGAGAAGTCCACGAGTCGCCCAACTGTGGAGCAGGAGCAGATTTCATATAAAAGTAGAAGAGTTCTAGGGCAGATACGTCTATTTTTAAATTTGTCGGTGGCCTGTGTATGGGAGGTGGAGATTTGACCACTTGATGGAGAGTTTGAACAAATGAATCCATAGGCATTACTCGTATACTGGAAACCAATGATACCAGACTTGTTTGTTCGGCACAAGTTTGTGGTACCGAATTCCGTTGATATTGTTGAGGTATAGTTAAATTTCGATATTCATGTGCACATTTCTTGCGATGTTGTTCTCCACGCTCTTGCCATGTCACCGCTATGGCTGCCAAAAAGTTGGCACCATGATGCAGTGAAATGGGTGATAGGAATTCCATTAATTGTTGTTTGATTTGTCTTATATGTCCCAAATCGCTGTCCCATATGGCGGCCACACTCGATACAATACGTGGCAAGTGTGAGAGGACAGCATTTCTAGCAGCCATTAATTGTTGATTTTTAGGAGCTTGTACATCTCCCTGATTAGTCGTCGAGTTAGCCGATGGTCCTCCGGGCAATAAAGAATGAACAATACTGTTAAATAGTTGTCCGGTATTGGAATTTTGTGATGCTATGGAACTAGTTTGCGGATAAGCCTGATTAAATAACTGCGAGAGTGTTGTCTGTTGGGTATTATCTAATAAACAATAGTGGCACAAAACGGTAATGGCTTCCAATTGTGAGATGACATAATCGGGCGGCAAACCAACTTGTTCCTTTAGTTTCATTTTAGTTAAACGATCAATATTATTACATAGCTGATGGACAACACTGATGACAATATTGGTTAAGGAGCCAAAATTAAAACAATTTAACGACGACGTTACCAACTCAGTCCAATTATGATGCAATGCTTGTAGATGTTCATCTTGTAAAGCACATAACACGGCCGATAAAAACATGGGCTGTTGGCTGATGACACAATTTGGTAAATATTTAACTGAGGCCAGTGATGTTTCACCCGAAGTCAAACGGGTTGGAGAAATACTACCCGTATCAATCGTTTCATTCGTCGACAATCCAGTAATATCATTTTTTAACAATATCACTTCGTATTCGAGTCTAATAACCACCATTAAGAGTCTCAAGAGTTGGATTTGAAATGCTTCAGCATGTAAATTATCATCTTGAGGATTATTGAAATTAATTATCTGTTCAGCCATAGTAGAACCTTGGTAATAATGACCATAGGTGTTAACCGAAGAATTCAAACAGTGCAAAATAACCTTTTGTAATTTACATCTAGCCATTAGGTCGGCCAAATAGCAGGCCAAACCTTTACCCATGCCTTTAACAATTTCTATTAATTCGGCACAAATTAAAGTCAACAATTCCACACTTTCCAGTTGAACCCGACAATTGCCCATAACGTCAGCTCTGGTAGGTGGTTCACTTGCTGAATCATGAGAATCGACATGGAAAAAACCTCGAGCATAGAATAAACATAGTAGGAGTAAAACTTCCAAATGCATGCAACCTCTATAGCTTTGGGCGAATTCCGAAGTAGTTATACTGCCAGCAAAACCTTTGCCAGCTATACATTTACGATGTCGAGTCAAAAGTTGTTTCAACGAACCACTGGACAACGAGGTGGTTATAGACAGACACAGGAAAGTGCGTGTATCACAGGATATTATATTCCTTAAAGTATGAAAGGCATACAGCGTTTGTTTGGTATCATAAACATTCATATAAATCAACATATGGTTTTGATAAAGCGGTAAAAGTTTTTCACTCTGCGTACGTCTTCCCATGGCACCACCCTCAATTGAGGTGCAACTTTTGGTGGATGATCGCTTGCTGGACGATACATCATGTTTCATCAAATTGGATGAATTTGATTGTCGTAATATTTCCAAGTTTTGTTTACTTTTTTCTATAGTTTCTGGTGTCAATTCCCATTCTTTACTGTGCGATTTTGAAGCCTGCATTGTGTTGGTTGTTTCTAAATTTAAGGTTTTCCTTTTTTCTTCGATATTTATAAATTTAGTTGTAGAATCTTCTTCATCGTCAGCTTGTTGCTCTTTTGCTATTTCTCCCGTAGTGAAACTATTATTACTATCAGTGGATACTTTCGATATACAACTCATGCGTTTCTTATCCATTTTCTCGTGATGGCCCAAAGGCGATTTATTGGATTTTAATTTCTTAATTCTATTCTTTAATTTCTTTTTACGTTTTGTTATAGGAGTGTCATGCACTTGTTCGATAAGATCTTCTACGAACGATTCAACTTGTCGTTCTTCCGATTTTGTATCAAAATATTCATCAGCTGGATGAGCTGGATCTTCTTCATCATGATCCATTTCCAAGGAGAAAGTACCATGTTCATCGGTAGTATTTGAAGTTAAACTGGTTTCTCCGGGAGTTTTTTCTCTGGTCAAATGATAAGTTTTACGGTTTTTAATACGATCATGCTGTGACAGCAATTCGGTAACACTTTCTGTGTGTCCCACATACCGTTTGAGATGAGACTTATTTTCATAATTGTGTGTTATAGAATCTTCTTTTTCTGCGCTAGTTTCACGCTGTTCAGATTCAGAATCAAAAATACTACTATCTGATTCATCGGTATAGTCTCGATCAAATGTTTGATCATCATTTTCATCTTCTTCTAAATCTTCAAGATCTTCATCGTCAATCTGAAAAATTTATAGAAATTTATAGATGGAAAAATTTATGATAAAATGAAGAGCAAGGCAACTTTTATGTTTTTCGATTAAAAACATATAAAGTTAAACACAGATTTGTTTATAGAATAAAAAAAATTTCCTATTCAATTTAACATAATCTAAAAATTTTTGATAGTAATTATAGTTAGTGATTGTTTGGATCTTAATGATCTGTTGAATTTATTAAGCTAAAATTACTTACCTCTTTTATATTTACCTTCTCCTTTAATTCTTCTGTTTCTGTTTCTTGATCATCGTCGAAATCCAATGAGTTTTCCAAAGGATTAACAATCAATCCAATTGTGGTAGCCGGTATTGCAGCAACATCTATACCACCACCAACATTTGGTGAAGTTGAAGCCGACATGGTTTGATCACTAACAAAATTTGATGTTTTATTTTTACTACTCAAGGCAACACCAAATATTTTCTTATGGAAAGTACGTATTGGGCTACGTTTTTTCTGATGACTCGAATAATCAGTAATATAACGTATATTACCATATTCTGAACTAACTGCATAAATATCAGCTTCTACCGAGCTATCAACATCGGCTGAATTATTATTCTTCGAACGATTATTTGTCGATGATATACCGGAATCTTTACTCTCTTCGTTGCCCTTTTGGAGCAGATGCAAGTGTACAATACTAATACGTTTTGTGTTGGAAGCGAGTAAAATTTTATATAAAGGTTTAACTAGGCGCGTTAAATCCCCTCTTAATAAGGCCGATTGTAACCATTTGGTAACACAGGTCCTTACCGACATGTAGGGTGGTAAAGCTAGAGTATCTAATACTTTAAACTGAAGCTTTTCAAAACCTCTTGTTTGTTGTTTATCGCGTCCCAGGTGCCATAAAAGTTCATATTTTTTGAAACTTATAGATTCACTTTCACTCAATCTTTCAATTGCTGACCGCTGTACTAAAAATGTAGGAGTGACACACATCATTTGTACATCTGTTGCTCTATCGTAATTGTATGAATTGAGTGCTGTCGTTATGGCCTTTTCCAGTTTACGATCAGGGCGTTTTGATTCTGTGATATCGTAGGCCGCCGTAAAATGTTGTTGCATCGTTTTTGCGTACATACGATTGTCAATTATACGCTCTATTAAACCACTTTCCAGACAGTTGTGCAGTTGGTAAAGCAGGGCACATACTTGGGTATTATCAATATCGTGCTCACCCAAGTAATCCCATAAATTAGAGGCCAATAGTTGAAAAACTCGTGTGTGGCGTTCAATATAGTGGACATGACCGAATTTGAGAAGAGGTAACATTACCACAAAGGTGACACCAGGACTGGTAGTGTGTTCAATTTGAGATTTTAATAAACTTAAACGAAAAAGTTCAAAATTTCTGATTAATTTCTTTTGGAACATGTTGAAAAACATTTTAAATTCACATAAGTTAGAAGTAAAAATGTTGATATCCACTACGGTTATACATTATGTGACAATTCATGTCAACGGGAGAATCCCAAAATTTAGCTTTTGAGAAAGATCTCCTATTAAAAAAAAAAGGCTAGAACGAACCGAAAAATCGCTAGAAAAACTCTAGATTTGACAATAGAGCGAAGATTTAGGGAGTAACGCTACAATATCAAAAAATAGTACCTAAAGCCACTGATACAAGGATTTGAAATCTATCTTTTATCTGTATTCTACCTATTTCTCTATGTTTGCTTGTATGTTTGTTTATTTTCATTGAACAAGCCTACAATCAAAAAAAAAAGTCAGTAAAGTCAGGAGCGTGCTTGCAAAAAAGTTGGTAATTTCAGCAAAATGTTTGCTGAAAATCAGCGAGCTGATTTTTAGCAAAAAAAATAGTAATCTTCAGCAAAAGTTTTGTTAACGACTCAAAAAAATTTGTAGCGAAATTTTACTTTAGTTAATTTATTTGCTGAAAATTTAAATGTAGAATATGTATAGAGTTGTTTTTCTTTTTTTTTTGTCATTTCCGTTTCCAGACAAGCTGCGACATCTACATCTTGTCTATCTGGTTGTCGTCCACGCTATGAATGCGGTTACCAGCACAATTTTTGTAGCAAAATAAATTAGTAAAACATTAGTTCAAAATTAGTTTAGTGCTAAAAAAATATAACAAAAATTTTTGCTGAAAACGGAATTTCAGCAAAAAAATTGCTGAAAACTAGTACACTTAATATACAAGACGTTTTACTAACTTATTTGTTTGAGTGTACTTTTAATCCTACTTTCTTAAAAGAAATATTAATTTGTTATACAACAATGGATGTTTGCAATGGAATTTTTATTTTTCAACAGATTTTGCTCAAATTTGGCCAGGTCGCGATATACTCTTCATTGACAATGCCCATTTTTTTCGCCCATGGTTGCTTTTTTGTTTATTCTTTTTACAAATTTTCAATTCTTTATTGATATAACCGAGCCCATTTGCTGAAATATTGCTAAAATCTGACACAGAATGTGTACAATTCTCATAATAATTTATAAAATCATTCAATATATTTTTAACTTTACTACAACCATAACTACAACCTTCTTCTAAGTTAAGTTCAAATCACTTTTGTTTTTAAATTTTTGACAACACACCGGCTGAGGTGCACGCGGCAATGACGGTGGTGGGCGCGGTAGCGTATAATTCGGTAGCTCCGAAGCGTGCATAACAAATAAGATCTACAATCAGAGAGATATAGGAATGTTTTTCAAAACATAAGATTCCCATATTATCCCTTTTTTATTTTTTAAGGCAGAAGACTAATATGTTCATAATAGGGTATCAAACATTGACGCCTAATTCATAAACGATTTGTAAAATTGTAGGAGGTTTATTAAACAAATTTTGTATGAAAATTTCGTTTTGCAAACCTCCTATAACTTCCCAATAAGCACATAGGTTTTAAAAATTCAAGTGCTTTAAATTTTGCTTGAAGTAAAGTATATTTCAAATTATAGCACTTGTTTATTTAACAAAAATATTTCAAACTTGAATTTTTGTTTCCCTTTTGCTGGAGTATGCTATTGAAATAAAATGTAATAAAAGTTGAATTCAAGCCTTGAAACTGGAAAACAGGGCTGGAACTGAACTTGATTTCAACTTGAATTCCAGTAAAAATGTTTATAGGGTTTACAAAGCGTTTATGAATTGAGGGGTGAATTTATAATTTCACACATTAGGTCTGTTTCTTTACTTTTTGGGTAAAGTTCGGTAAAATGAGAGTTAACAAGAAACTCTCAAGAAGTGACAAAAATGCCCAAAAGTAAACGAACGCGAAAAACCATATTTGAAGCCCGAAAAACAAACGTCAATAGATTTGTGCATTATAGTTCGTTTTGGTGAGCGCTCTTTCTAGTTCTTGTTGAATTTGTTGTAAAAATCTAGATAGCTTAAAGATAGCTAGTTAAACCCCTTTTTAAATCAAAAATTTTAATAAAAATTTGCATTTTAGGCATTTCTATTTACAAAAAGGAATACGTACTTTATTAAATTTGGTAAAGATTTTAATATTAAACAAAAGCTTCGATTTATTTTCATATTTATCTCTTTAACACAATTAAACAAGCGTCTTCAAAAAACTGTCGGTAATTTTATGGTGTTGTAACCAGAGTAGGAAAATAAACTCTAACGAACCGTACTTTTAGGGGTGCGTACCGCACATCTCGAACACAGTACACAAGCTTATTGGTTGCGTAGAAAACACATACGCTATTCTCTCCAAATAGTGTTTGTGTTTATACACACAACCCGAATTCGGTACGCTACGGGGTGTGAATATGTGTTGAAAGTACAGTACATAATCGTAGCGTTTGCGTTCATCAGACAATCGTAGTGTACCGCATTCGGTTTGTGTACAAACACACAACCGCTAAAACGATAGATACGGTATGTGTTCCTTAGTCGTACCCTACCCTACATGTCGTGTACAGTTTATTTTTCTACTCTGGTTGTAACATTACCGATATGCTTTTGCAACTTTAACACTAATTTTTGTAAATTATACATATACAGTCATGTGCAATATAATAGGGACATTAAAGTTTTTTCTAATTTTATTCTCGTTGCCTTTTTATATATAGTTTTGTAAAAACTGTATATTTTTGGAATTTCTTGTAAAATTTCCTTAAGTATTGCATTATTTTTTTCTACAAATGGTCGCCACACTTAAAATGATAGTGCCTTAAACATGATAAAATTTTACTTTGTTTTTAACGATTTTAAAATAAAGTTAACAACACTGAAACTTTAAAGTGAATGGGCTTATTCTATACTTAGCGCGGTATAATAAATCAGTCAAGGTTTTTTTACGTTATAGTATAAAGCATTCCGTATTTAAATTTCAAGTAGTCGTAAAAGCAGCCCAGTAGCAAGTACAGCATAAAACTATTCGCTTTAAAATTTCAGTGTTTTTAACTTTATTATAAAATCTCAAAAAACAAAGAAAATTTTTTTTATGTTTAAGGCACTGTCATTTCAAGTCTGGCGACTATTTCTAGATAAAAATAATGCAGAAGTTAAGGAAATTTTGTAGAATTTCGAGAAATATACAGTTTGTATAGATCCCATCAGTACTCGCTAAATTTTACTCTGTAATTTGATAACAGGTTGATATAGCTAATTTTTCATTGAAAACCACGCGCACTTAAAAAAAGTGACAAAATAAAAAAACAGACATTATGTTAAAATTCTGCACAATATTCTAAACCACATATTTGCTTCCCGGGGCGAATTTAGCCATTATTTTGATTTTTAAAAATAAAGGCATCGAAAAAAAAAATTAGAAAAAACTTGAATCGTTCCTATTAAATTTGCCACCACTGTATTTCGTGATTTGGAATTCATACAACTTGCGGCTGCGGGATTTCGCCGTAACATTCTGATTTGCGTCTCGATCTGGTGCTGTTTGAGTTTTAAAACTTCTCAGTGAAGCTTGCCGCTTTACCTTTTGTACCAAAGACTACGATTTAATTACAGATTTTGCAACAGAACGTGACAAATTCTTCGGATCTTGCGAAAATGGCTTGAGGACCTTCCGAGCACTGTTTGTATCACTTTGGTCATGCTCACCTCCGATACCAGACTTTTTAGCAATTGTCGGACCTTCTCTGTAGCTATGTAAAATCCTGAAAACTGCCGAGTGGTGAACTTTAACATTTTTCGCCATTTTACGCGCACTGAGAACCGGATTTTTATATATTCGTGCAAAAAATTTGCCTCGTTTCTAACTCGGTCGTCATTTTTGACGAAACTAAAAGTCAAATTCGAATGAAATTTCTCATACATAAAATTTAAGTGTTGGCCTACTCAGGGCATTTGAATTTTAAAATATAAAAATTTTTTGAGTAAGTTATAAGCTTTCCAAAGTGTCGCAATTTTGGTGTGTTCACCCTTTATTTGAGTTAAATTTTCATTAATAGAAAATAACAAATTAACCTGCAAAAATCAGCAAAAGATTTTGCTAAATAATTAATAGTCTAGAAAATTACAAAAAACTAAAATTCTCGAAGTTTTCGAAGTTCTTTTTTAGAATTTTTTTAATGCAAATAAAAATCGACAGTTAGTTTTTGCTATTTTTAGTCTACTAAACTATTATGCATGATATTTTTTAATAAACGTTTAATAAGGAAAATGAATACTTTAGCAATTGTATTCCTTAACGGAAAATTAAGAAAAGTTTATGCATCAGATTTTACAGTACAATTTATTATTTTCAATTAACTAAAAATTAACTTGAATTAACTGAAATTCTGTAAATTTAACAGTTTTATTTTTGCTGATCTTATTTTACTAGTATTTAGCAAAAAATATCCGCTATATTCAGCAGTTTTTTCTGTAACATAATTTTTAGTTACTTTTTTATCATTCCTATGACGTACATTAGTAGGCTACTATAATTTTTTTCGAAACAAAAATGTTAAAATTCTTTCAATAGCCTGTTTTTTTTTGTGGAATTCCACATTTTCTCTCTATCCTAAGAAAAGTCATGTTTTTTTGACAATAAGTTTAGTCGTAGTAGGAAGGATCTAAAAGTGTTGTCGTAAAATTCATATAAGTTCCATTCTTCTTTCCTCAACAAATAAAAGAAGTTCTTTCTTATTTTTTTAGCTTTTCTCCTTCTGTGATAAAATGTTTTGCGATTTGGAACCCAAAAATTGTAATAAAAATTTTAAAAGCCACAAATTTTCCATATTCAATGGATAGCTACAATCTTCATAAAGACAAACTAATTTTTTGCAACATTTTCAAAACTTGCACCGTAATTTTGCAACAATTCGAGAGCAAACGAAAAATCATTTTTATTTTTTATTGTGGTTAATAGCTTTTTTTTCGCAAAAATTACGGATATAATACTGGGCTTTTAGATCTTTCCAACACTATTTTTATTTTGAACAATAAAAACAAACAGCGCTTTCAGAAAGAATAACTTAGTTTTAAATGTGGATTTGCACTAATGGAATAATTTACGCTGCGGATTGCTTTCAAGACAAAATAGTAAGTTTCAAGATTTTTAGCAATTTTGTGTATGATTTTTACTAAAAAATAGCACTCTCAGCAATAGTTTAGCTTTAAAATTTCAGTGTTGTTAACTTTATTTTAAAATCGCAAAAAACAAAGAAAAATTTACTCATATTTAAACCAGTGTCATTTTAAATCTGACCGCCATTTGTGAACAAAAATAATGCAAGATTTAAGGAAATTTTATAGAATTTTGATCTTTAAAAATAAAAGCAACGTTGATAAAATTAGAAAAACTTTAATTGGTGCTATTTTTTTCGCAGCTGTATATGAAATCTTTGGCCTGCTCTTCCACGGTTGTATAATATGCCTTAGAAGAGCTGTGTTTAAATATCATTTTCTTAGTCCGCACTACATCTTATGTCTAATATGCGACATCTACATCTTGTCTAACTGGTTGTTGTCCGCCCTATAAATGTGTTTATGAGCACAATTTTGGTAGCAAAATAAATTAGTAAAACGTTGTTTAAAAATTAGTTTTGTACTAAAAAAATATAACTAAAACTATTGCTGAAAAGTACAATTTCAGCAAAAAAAAGTAGCTGAAACTACACTCATAGAAATAAATCTGTAGAAATAGCAGAAAAAGTTACTAAAAATGATGTTGATAACTTTATTTTAAAATTGCAAAAAAGGAACAAAATTTGTTCATGTTTAAGTCACTGTCATGGTAAATCTGGTGACCATTTGTGGATAAATGTACGGCGCTGTTCTCAGTTCCGAATCCACATTTTTGCTGTTTTGTGATTCACATCTACAAAAATTTTTGTGAAATATTCCGTGCATAAAAAGCTGGGTGGAAGTAAAAACGAATGCACTTTTTTTCTATGAAATATTTATTAAATTATTAAAAAAAACATTTGTGAACACAATTTTGAAATGTTTTCTTTGTATTTTCACTAAAATATTGAAATTTGTAGAACATTTAACACATAAAAAGATAATTTTAAAAACTGTCTATAAATTTTAACATTTTCTTTCGGAATCAAAAAAAAGAGGAAGAAGAAAAAATTATTTAATCAAAATTTCAAATTTATTTTCACAATTGTTTTTTGTTTATATTTACATCAGCTGTGTTATCAAAGTTTACCCAAAGAAAAAAGTAAAAGTAAAATTTTGGTAAAAAGACAAACACTAATACACTCTCATTAGCGCTCTCATTTACCCAATTTTTGAGTACGGGAACGCTTTTGGGTAAATTTCGGTAACTTTGCGTAAATTTCGTCAACTTTGGGTACGTACGGGTACGCACTTAATATGTGAATACCAAAACAGCAAATTTCCGAATATTTTAATTCCATGTGCTTTTAGAAATCCATTCTAAATCAAAACCCTCTAAACTCAGAACAGCAGTGATAATACAAGATTTAAGGAAATTCTATAGGATTTCTAAATACATACAGTTTGTACAGATCCGATCAGTAAACGCTAAATTTTACTACGTAGTTTGATAAAAGATCGGTATCGTTAATAATTTTTATTTTTTTACTTTGTATCTACTGTAAAATTTTATATTCACCTTATTAGATCAAATAATGTAGTAATAGCAGAAAGTTGCAATTCTTTATCATTTTGTGTATAACAGGCCACAATGCATAGAACCTTTAACCAACTGGGTAAATCTTTTTCTGCAATATGATATTATAGTTTATTTAATATACGAATATCTTAAGCATGACGACTTACCGTTCTTTTCAAGTTTTATATTTTTATTACAATTTGGAAATGTAGACATTTCTACCAACAAATTAACAGATAATTTTATAGCTTGTCTTAACGAGGCTGATAACTGTAATTCTAAAATATTTTGTAATCGTTTTTTTGTCAGCTCATCCAATTCATATGAATTGTCCTCAACATCTCCGGAATTATCGCTACCACTTTCACTTTGTGTCGCCTCATTTAAAGAACGATTTAACAATGAGTGCAATTGTTTCGATCTGTTAACAACATGAATCTTTAAAGTCTCAAATAGATTGTCGATGTCTAGCAAACGACAAGGATTACTCTCTTCATAGACTTGTTCGTGTTTAAAGATATTTTCAACATTTGGTAGTTTATTGTCATCTGTGTTCAAATTCTCTTGATTTTGTATTTGCACCTTTACAAAACACTTGTTTGAATTGTTGGCGGGTGCAGTCTGGAGCGTTGAAATTTGCAAGACTTTCTGACTTAAATAGACTTCAAAGAAGATTTCGTATTGTTTAATGCATTTTTCTAAAATAGTCGACGTAGCAGATGCTTCCTGCTGCTTCAGATCATTATTTTCAGTATAGATATCTTGATAATTAAATATGAATCCCTCTATGTGTTGTTTAGACAATTGTTCTAGGGGAGCACTTTTTGGTTCGTCATTTTGATATTCGTAGTCTGGCGTATCAATAGAAGGATCATTATTGGAATGTTTCGTATCCTTGTTTGCCAAAGATGGATTATCTTGGTTTATTGAAAGTTCTTGAGGTCGAGACTTTTTGGGACTCATACGTAGACGATTTGCTTTAGCTTTAATCTTTTTTATACTAGTAGGAGTATCTAAATCTGAAGATGATTGGCGTGGATCGATTAATTGGCCAGTGTCAGGACAAATCTAGAATGCGATTAACAAATACAAAATTGGTTTATAGAGTGCAAGTAAAGTTTCTACAAAATGTTGCTTCATTAAACACTTTTAATTTCAAAATTTTTTGGAATATTTCAAAACTTTTATTTTTGTAAATACCTCTTTATCCAATTCCGATAGCTTTGAATATGATTTGGCTTTCTTCTTTTTTGTAGGGCTTTTGCGTTCCATGTTTTGATTCGAATTAGATCTTTTTATATGCTCCTCGTCCCGTACGGAGGCCAAAGAGTTGCTGGGATTTTCTTGATTTGCAAACTGATCAAGTTTTGAGTCTGATTTACTTTTTTCCAAAGCATTAGTTCCCAATATAGCTGACAATGGTTGGGTTCTAGTAATGACAGACTTTTCTTCTATTGGTGATTTTAAACCTTGTTGAGCAGAGCGAGGAACAAGTTTTATGGGACTTCTATAGAATATATAAAAAAATAAAAATGTCATAAAAGACGACAAACTATGTAAAGATAGAAGTAAATACGTACGTGATCATTGGTTGTACTCTAGAAACTATTTTCATACACAGTTTCAAAGAAGCTGTCACCTCATCGTTGCCTAAATTTTCCAAGTGTATTGTTAACATTTGTGTTATAGCCAAAAAGACTTTGGGCAAATAGATGCGTGTAGTTTCATTATACATTTCCAGCGAAATGGTTTCCAACAGAAATTCAGTTAAATAGCAAATTTCTACTAAACTGGGATCTCCCGAGCCTACAACACATTGGAAACGTTGGTCATTACTAATCGAGCGGTTGTAAGATCGTTTCGAGGCATCCGAGTAGTTTAACTTTTTAGTCTGGAAAATATAAAGATTTCTTTTATATTTATTTGTTAATTTTTTTGGCAATGTATGTTTTTAATACCTTTTTGCAAGATTTTTCAAACATTGTTGTCATAAAACTCCATATATAGGCTGGATCGAAGGTTGCAAATAATAAATTTGAAGATTTGATAACTTCAACATTGCCGCTGGATAAAGACATGGTACGTATTATATCACACAACACATAATCCAAAACAGCACTACCAATATCTGCCTTATCCAATAAGGAAACCATTATGCGGTAAGGTTTTAAGTCTACTGGTGAACACTCCAAACTAAATTTCAATGTTGATATCAAGGCTTGTATGACCACATGTCTTGAATGTTTTTCAAAATACGTTTCCATCTGTTCGGCACCATCTTCTGACCCGCCTGTGGTTATATTTGGTACAGCCTCATAGGTGGGCGAATTTTTCATTACTTCTGAGCCCAAGAGCCAAGAATACAAACGTCTATTTAAAGACATATCACGTCTTAGTATAGTATTCAAACCATTTGTTACCAACTTTATCAAATCCATTTCGTCCAACAGTTTTGTGTGCATGGGAAAACCTAGTAACAAAAATTCCAAAGTGTTTCGTTGCACCAAAATAACACTATCATTTAGGCAGGCACACAGACCCGACATCATTATTTCACGATTGTGACCCATTACATAAATTTGTTCTTGCATTGTCATGCGTTTATTAAAATGTTCCAATAAATAGGAAATAGCCGGTAAGCGTACCGAAGCATTTGTGGCTACACATTCCCAAAGGACGGTATAAAAGTGTGTTGGATTAACGGCTGCACAAACTTGTGTTAGCAACGAACTGGTACGTTCAAAATGATCTAAACCACATTCATAGCCGGGTAAGACACCACTTAAGAAACCACTCAACGCTGGACGTAGTTTTTCTCCCAAAGGTACAAAATAAGTTTCATAAATACCCAATAGGGCAGGTCGGACATTCATGGCGGCATAACCGAGTAGGGGAAATAAACCAGAGCTGGAAATAAAATAACGAAATAAAATTCAAAAATTGAAACACTCTAAAGTTCATCACTCAGGTATAAAATACGAATGGTAGTGTTGGCACGGCGTTGGAGACGGTAGTACATTATACATGCATGTACTTACGAAGTATTTTGGCTTGTGTGTCATTACAATTTGTATGTAGCTTTTGATGCATAAAAAAGTATGGGGTTTGACATTAAACTCATAAAAACGTTTATACAGTTCACGGGTAGAATACGAGTTTATATGAGAACCCAGGTGGAAATTGAAGACGGTACAAAAAACAAAGCGCTGTGAAAGCGTTTGTTGTCAATGATACAAAAAACAAGCATTTTCACAGCATTGAAAAACATTATTTTGGATTGCTTTTCGAACGTTCACTAACAGTATTTTATGAGTGCTTTTCATACAAAATTTACAACCGTTTGTGAAATAAAAACACCCAGGTAGAAAATTACAAAGGGGCCAGCACTGGCAAAGCACCGAAATGGGTGGTATGAGTGCTTGTTAACAGCACTTTCCCAACGCCCAAATGATAACGCCGTTCCACGGTGGTGCCAATGCTTTACCAAGCCCTGGGAAAGCACCCATAAACATAAAAATCAAATGCTTTGCCAACGCTCAAATAAAAAAATTAAAGAGCTTTCCTGACACCCAAATGATAACACCGATCTATTTAATGCTTTGCAAAGTATTGAGATAGCACCAAGAAACATAAAAATCAAGTGTTTTCCCTGCCACCAAATTATGAGCCCTCATCACGGAAGAATTTTAAATTACTCTAAAAATAGACGATTCTTGGAGTTATTGTATTGTGGAGTCAAAAATTATTTAAATATTCAATCTTTTGGAGTTTCTTTTTCAAAAACAAAATAATGTTATAGGAAAACAAGCGCTGGGAATTCACCCTTTTCAAGCGTTGGGAATGCGTCCAAATTTAGTGCTTTGCCAGTACTTCTTTTTGTAAGACCGCGGTCTACTTGCGATTTGCCAGTGCTTCTTTTTTGTTACCACACATAATTTCCACCCGGTCACTGTTAAAACATTGCTTTAAAGCGTTTTTCTAACGTTTGTAAAAATTACTTTAGCAGTACATACTTCTTTTAAAGAATATATAACCGATTATGTAAAAAACACTGTCAAAACATTGATTTAAAGCGCCTTCAAAATGTTCGAAAAAGTGCATTCCAAGCACTTTTTCTACAAAATTGTTTACTGTTAAACAAAAAATGCCAGGAGAGTATTTAATTTGGAATTTATTCAAAAGGCAGTTAAATCCATATGTCAGAGTACAGTTTTTAAAGTGTTTGATCAAAATGATAAAAAAAAGTTTTTTTTTATATATGTATATATAATTTTAATTATATTTTATTATTTGTAGCTTTCGACTTAACTATATCCGTTGACTCAGAAAAGATCTTAAGTACGCGAAAGCGCATTTGAGATGAAAATTAATACATTATTTTTCGTATGCACATTAACTTGCAGCGTGGATAATTATCAACGTTTATATATTTTTGCATATAACATTACTTCTTCGCGTTACTTTCCAAAAAGGTTTACTGGCATACGGTCGATTATAGCGCAACTATTATAAACATTAACTGTTTAATCAGTTAAACGTAGATTTACTTTTAATACTTAACATTGATAAGTACAACTTATGTAAAAAGAGTTATAGCAATCATTATTTATGTAAAAAGAGTTATAGCAATTTTCTCATTATTTGTGGGGTAAGCCTCATTGCAACCCAGTGCAACATTTGTTTGTGTTTATGTTGTGATATTAAAGCTATTTGTTTTGGAGTAGAGTTCCTTTTTTGTTGGGACGTATTTCGTTTACATATTATTTCTGCAAACATTTTTCACAAATTGTTGTATTTAAAAATTGAGATTTCAAAAGTTAAAAGTTTCTAAATACAACCGATTTGTTTGTTAATATGATAAAATTTTAGTTGAGAGTACAAGCATTTTTTTCTGTGTAATATTTTAAATAACCAAAAGCCTCAATAAAATACTTTTTATGTTTAAGTTTATCAATTTAAGAATTTAAGTGTATTTTTCATAGATTTACAATAAATTTTAATTCAAATTCAATAAGATAAAATTTATTAAAAAATGTTAATATATAAAAATGTTTTAAAAAATTATTCCCATATTTGTATTTAAAACGATGGCAAAGTACTTCATTTGTTTATTTTCTAACGATTTGACAGCGTTAAAATTGGTATGTTGTAATAACGTTTATTGACTGTCGAGAAAGTATGGAACGGTTTGACAACGATATAAAATACCACCCTGAGACCGTAAATCATGGTTATAATTTGGGTTGTTTTCACAACGCTCTGAAATTTAAACCAGAATGTTCTACATACGCTAATTTGATGGTTGAAAAATCATTTTAAAGTTTTTTTCTGCAACGCTTTGAAAACGTTGTAAAATACCACCCTCACACCGTAAATCGTGGCTTTCATTTGGGGCGTTGTCAAAACGCTTTAAACTTGTAAATCGATATATTCTGAAAACGTTTGTACCACCTTTTAAAATGCTTTTAAAACGTTTTCACGATCGTATTTTTCCACCTGGGAAGGATTCTTAGTAGGTATAATTATAGCTTCTTAAAAATTAACTACCCACCCAGTCAGAAAAATACGATCGATTCAACAATTTTGTTTAGAAAAACCCATTAATTAGAATATTCTAATAAAACATGGTTTTGCTAAAAAAAACATTTTTTTCGAAAAAATGATATCGCCATCGTTTTAAGCGTACAATTTTACCTTGGATAGGATATATTTAAAAAATTTGAAATCGGCGAATTTTTTTTTTTAACATACCTACCTTAAAAATTAACGCGCAAAAAAAGATCGATTTTTCGACAAAAACTCGTCCAAAACCTCAAGAAAAACATTTTTTTTGGAAAAACTGTTATCGCCATCGTTTTTAGCAGTTTTTTTCCTCATGCCAAAAGCTATCGAAATATCGATGGCACAATATAGATTGCTAAATCGATCCACCCTAATATATATATATATATAATATATATATATATATATATATATATATATATATATATATATATATATATATATATATATATACATATGTTCATTTACAATTATATTAGTTTATGAATTAAACAAATAAATATGAATAAATTCAGCGTAAAGTAAATGAATAAAAAGTTAATTTATTAGAAGCATTTCAATATTTTGCAACAAGTATTCTTTTAATCTTTTTTTAAAAGTAGAAATTGTAATACATTCCCTTAACTCTTTCACTACCCTTGTACACTAGAGCGTACCACCTTACAGGCAAAAAGCTATAACGAAAAATTAAAATAGACGACCCCTACGTTCGGCAAGAAAAGTTTTTTTTGAAATTGCCTTGCAAAAATACTTCTTATTGGAGGGTGTACGGCGAACTTTTTTTTGAGGTACGGTCTAGTGTACACATCTTTAAAAGAATATATAAAATTTGATAATGCAAAAAAACTTTATACTTTTCGTTAATAAGTTTATTGGATCTTGGACTTAAAATAAAAATCATTATATGTATAAGCAGTTCAACGTCGCGATATTTGTTATTGAAGTCTAATTTTTTTAATATATCATAATCTCTGAGAAAGTGGGGTTTTGGTGTTTCTCATAAACTAACGAAGATAGATAATTGAAATTTAGCATACAGCTTCGTTTTATGACGAGAAGAAAACCAACCAAAATATTTTTGGCTAATCCAATGTTTAAGGGGTAAAACGCGGCTGAGAAGTTTAAAAAAATGGATTTTCGAACATCATTTTTGGCGGATAGGAGGGGTAGGCGGCAAAATACGTTACATGTTTTTTTTCTAATTTGAGGACTCTTAACAAGAATCTGAAGTCAAAATAACGATAAATCCGCAAACAAAAAGTCGGTAGTGAAAGGGTTAAATATTGCGGTAGGTTATTGAATTCAAGACTATATTTATTCAATTCCTTGTTTAGAGGTTTCCAGACGACATCGTGCCGTCAATAAATTGCTATTGCTGCGAGTATTAAATAAATTTTGGTTTCTAGAAAAACTTATCGTATGATGGCCAATGCAATGCGAGGCTTTAAAAACGTAAATCAATAATTGCATTTTAAACAATACTTGTATTGGTAACACATTTTTAGCAACATTTGTATTCAGCAACAATGTTGAATACAATTGTGGGAGATTATAAACGGCTTTCAAGGACTTATTTTGAAGTATTTGCAGGGATTTTAATTCTGCACCTTTTCTGGACCCACATACCTCTACTAAGTAATTTAGATGGCTTTGAATTAAAGCTTGAAAAGTTATATATTTTGTTTTCTCATCCAGTTTGTTTTTCAGTTTGAATAAAATTCCAATAGCAGGCGATATTTTTGATCTAAGTTGTTCTATATAATGATGCCACGATAAATTGTTTTGAAGAATAACTCCTAAATATTTTATAGACTGCACTTCTGATATTTCTTTGCCTTCAACAAAATGTCTGTTCCCGTACTTTACCGCAGTTACCCAAACTAGCCCAAAGGCGTTCCCGTACAGAGAAACAAGCCGACCAAAATAATCGGCGGCGGCGGCGCAAGCAAATAATCGGCGGCGGCGGCGGCTTGATCGGCTGGATAGAACGTTTTTTTTCCAAAACGTACCAGTAAAAAATTGTACAAAAAAGGTAGAATTATCAGATAAAAAGAATTTAAAGTTAAATTCATCGATAAAATTTACAATTTTTAGTTTTTGAACAGACCTAGAAGGAGTGATAAATGGGATTTCCAAATATATATACCTACAAAAAAAAATTTGTAGTCCCAACGAATTTGTTTCCAACCGAATCGTTCGGTTGCTGCAACGAAAATTCGGTTGTTTCAACCCTATTTCGGTTATCACAACCCTATTTGGGTTGCAACAACCCTATTTCAGTTGGAACAACAGAAATAGGGCTGTGATAACCGATTTATCGGTTGCAGCAACCGAACGATTCGGTTGGAACCAAATTCGGTTGGGACAACAAAAATTTTTTTCAACAAAATTATGTGAAAATATTTTCAAATAAAACTGATTTTCCTAATTTTTTTTATTTCGTCATCTTTTAATTGCAACATTTTGTATAAAAAATTAATTTTTATCTAATTCATTCTTAAACTGGGTTTAATTCAGAGTAAAATGAAGTTTTTTTTATTTTAATGGCTTTAAAATTGCTAAAGTTATAATTTTTTTTATAAACATGGAATATCTGCATTTATAAGAAAATTGATGTTAACCTTAATGAGTGTGGAAACAAGAACATCGAGTTGTCTTATAACAGCTGAAATTAATTTTATAGAAAAAGTACGATAACTTTCTCAGTTAATTTAAACAAAAGAATCTCATTTTACTAATCAATTACATTTTCAGAATCAATTACAATAGTAAAGAAATGTTTTTTTAAATACTGTCAAAAAAGCCGTCAAAGTATACAAATTAAAAAAAATGTTTTTTAATTTCAATATTTTTAAAAAATGTCAACATATTTCAGTTACAAATAAATAATTCTATACATATTTGAAAAGATAAAAATTTGAAAAATTACTGATGTTCAAATTTTTAAGTGCTTGAAGTCGCTCAAAAACAGAGCTTTAACATTATCAACCCTGTTCTGAGTTCCGAAATATTTAAATAGAGTGGTTTTGTAAAATCACACAGAATTCAAAATGTCAAAAATTGGCTGTTTCGAACAAATTTTAGCATTTATTTATAAATTTTAAAACATTTTTAAACATTTATTCATTGTTGCAAAAAAATATATATTCGTTTTACTTTCACAAAGCTTTTTTTACACGAAATAAAACGAAGTAAATAATAAGGATAATAAGGATAGGCTTAAAAAAATTGTATCTATAAAAATTTAGGGTCAGCAGTTTTATAGTCAGAACGACTATAAAAATTCTAAAATTTTACTTAAGTCAGAAATTTTGAAACAAAATTTCCATCTTAAGAAATATTTTTGACAAAAATCTTTCTAATCTCTGACTACAAAACTGGTTCTTTTATTTCTTTTTTACTCTTGATGGTTCAGGAAATGATGAAGTAGAAAATTTGTTTTAAAAATGGCATTAGTTTTCAAATTTTTTATTTTGTAAAATTGATACTCCCAGCCGAAATGAGCCGAAAAAAATCGGCGGCGGCGGCTGAGGGAAAACTGACCGGCGGCGGCGGCTTAAACGGCTCACGGCGGCTGGCTTGTTTCTCTGTTCCCGTACTCAAAATTGTGTGTAAATTCCCAGCAAAAAAATACCTGACCAAGATCCGTAAAATCACTAAAAAGTAACTTCTTGGGAATGCATTCAAAAGTCATAAATATCACTTCTTAAATATATATTTGAATGCATTCCCAAGAAGTTACTTTTCATCTCTCCTTAGATAGTAACAAAAATTAATTGCTTTCCTATATAAAAAAGAAAATCCAAGCACTCATATTTATGACGTGCAAAGCAGACTTAAAGTAGCATAAACACCTTCTCTCCTATAACAAGCCAATGTTAAAAGAATGCGTTTTTCACCTCAATTTGAAAGCATTTGTGCCAAACAGTATAGGTGCTTTTACGGATCTTGGTCAGATATTTTTTTTCTGGGAAGTAAAAAAAGTTTTTAATGGCATTTTGAAAGTCATTTAAAATACGTTTATTGGAAGTAAGAAATCAGCATATATAGCTACTTTATATGCAGTGAAAAATGCATTCTTGTAGAATGCATTCGTTTTTTTTTTTTTGCTGGGTTGTTGTTCTTTGAGCTGTTTTGGGTTCCCGCGGGTACCCGCGGTAACGTACGGGAACGCACATAAAAATAACTATGTTGCTATTTCGAGTTGGCTGTGGTTTAAATCTAATGAATTTTGTTTTGGTTGTATTTAGTACAAGTTTGTTTAACCTTGCACACTCTGAAATAAGCGCTGCATCACATTCTACAAAAGTTTTTAACACTAAGTTTTCCTTAAATGGGTAAGACATACAAATATCATCCGCATACAAAAACATTTTTCCATGAAGTCCTAAATTATTAATATCATTCAGATATAACATAAACAACAATGGACCCAAAACACTTCCTTTTGGAACTTCATATTCAACATTTTCAATTGAACTTTGGCTAGCATTAATTTGAACAAATTGCTTTCGGTTTGCTAAATAGCTTTTAAGTAAAGCTAAAGATCTGCCCCTTACTCCATAATATTGCAATTTTTCGCAATCGATCGATCAAACGCTTTAGTAAAATCGTAAAACATACCACCAACACCCGAGAGAAACCTTTATCCAAACTATCACATATAAAATTCAAAACATTTATTACAGCCTCATGGGTCCCGCATCCCGTAAACCCGTATTGGTTAGGAAAAATTAATCCTTCATTTTCAAAAAATGATAAAATTTGAGCATGCAGAAAATTGCACTGTTAACCTTCTCGTTTTCCTTTTGTTTTTCTTATTCTTCACGGAAATTAACAGAACCGATTAACCATATAAAATAAGATATCGAAAGTGCACTTTTTTGATTTGGGAACTCAAAGAAGGTAAAGACTAAAGATTTCCTAAATCAAAAAAGTACACTCTTTGGTTTCCTTATTTTATTTTATATTTTATTGAAAAAGTCGGTTCTGTTAATTTTCATGAAGAATAACAGAAACAAAAGGAAAATGAAAAAGTTAACAGTACACTTTTTTATTGTTTATGATTATTGCTTAAAGTGGTAACAAAAACAAGTTTAAGATTGAAATAATTGATAATTATTTATTGTTTTCACTTTTGTTTTTTGCTTGCAAAACCGTTTTTAGGTGTGTTTCTTTACTTTTTGGGTAAAGTTCGGTAAAATGAGAGTAAGCACAAAATGACAAAATTACCCAATAGTACGGGAACACAAAAAAACACTTTTCTAGCCCAAAATCGTATTTCAAAGAATAATGTGAAACAGTGATGGGACTTGAAAAATTTTGTTTTGTGCCAAGTGTGTGACTAAAATGGTATATACCGGTATTATTGAAAAAATTTACAAAAATATAAAAAAACGTTCTTAATTATAAAAAACTCATTTTATTAAATTTTTATAAAGGATAACTATAGTTTATGGAAATGTTTTTATAATATGAACAAAAAACAATAAGTTATTAAAAATTTCTAAGTGTTTTATTTTTTAAACACAAACATTTTTTTAAATCTATTAGGAACACAAGTTGATTCACTACAAATATTTTATATTTGTATTGAGATCATATAATAAAAAAAATAAGATTATAAAATTAATAAAAGGATTCTCTAAAAGAAACTGTAAATTCAATTAAAGGTTTAAGGATCCAGTTTATATATTAAATTTTATTTACAAATTTGAAAATTTGTGGCCCTTTGTTCCTAATGGAACTATAAGACATAATATATATATATAAATTTGTCACAAGTTAGAGAATATTTATGAAGTTAAATAAATTAAAAACAATGTTGCCAATGCAAATTAAAGGCTGATAACCGCACTTTCAATTTGTAACACGATTTTTTATTAACAATGAATAAAAAAGTTTAATTGTTTAACAATTTTGGAAATTTTATATTAAAAAAATTAGTATTTTTGCTAAAAACGTGAAAAAAAAACAATTTTTTTAAAACCGATTCCATACCGGTACGACACCGGTATTAAGGGAAAAGGTTTTTGAATACCGGTATTTTTTGAAATCAAGAATTTCGGTATTGGTATCGGTATCGGTTGTCAATTTGAAAGGGTTTTGAAACGGATAACGGTATTATAACGGTATCGGCTGCCAACCTTGGTAAAAAGAGACACACTAATACACTCTCATTAGCGCTCTCATTTACCCAATTTTCGAGTACGGGAACGCTTTTGGGTAAATTTCGGTAACTTTGGGTAAATTTCGGTAACATTGGGAACGTACGGGAACGCACTTTTGATTTAGTGGGTTATTTTGTAAAACGCAACGCCTTGCGTTTATGGATACCCTAATTTTTCCACAAAAAAATTATATTGATAGCATTTGAAATTTTTTGTATATTAAAAACTAAACCGTCAGATTGCCTGCCAGTGATGGTATTTGAGAATTTTCGTTTGGTGCCTCAATGATGCCAAAAAAGTGCCAAAAAAGCTTTAGAAGTGCCAAAAAAAATTAAGCAACATTTAATGTTTCAAAAAAAATATGTTCAGCTTTTATTTCAAATATTTATACATTTAGTTACTTTAACCCTTAAATGCATGGTGTAGCCATTTGGCAACATTCCAGTTTCTTAATAAAAAACCCCACTTGATGCATAAAACTCAATTTTTGGGCATTGGGGCCCTTTCTGCACAAAGTGCTCTTATAAACTATAACTCAGATTTTTTAAACAGTTATAGGAAAAATCTTGGTTTTGTTTCGTATGTTTGTGAAAAATCTAAAACATGCGTTTTTTTTTACAAAAAGTGCAATATTCAAAAATGTTTGTTTAAATATTTAAAGTGGTATTCTCGCAATAAAATTAATTTTGGCAACAATAAATGTATAATTAATATTTCATATATTTTTTTTTGTTTCTTTTTTTTCATACATTTTTTGGTATTTTTCTTGAAATGCTTGAAATTCTTGAAAACGCCTTTAGAAATCATATATAAAAAAATGGTTAAAATTGTAGAGATCGTGCATTTAAGGGTTAAGTAAAAAGGCAAAAAAAAGGCGGGCAACTTATCTAAAAAGTAACCCGAGTTTAACATTACCTACCACAAATATTTTCATATAAAAATGCCATTCTTAACTAAAGTAAAGTACTAAACTTACGTTATTTTAAGATAAGTTAGCAGGTCCAAGACTTTCAAAAAATTTTACAATTAAATTTGACAATACAATAGAATCAATTAAAGTTTTTCTAATTTTATCCCCGTTGCTTTTATTTTTAAATATCAAATAATGATTAAATTGTCCCCGAAGAACTGGAAGGTGGTCCAAAAAATTGTATATTTTTAGTGTAGCATTTGTTTTTTAATTTTGCTACCCCTTCTTAATAGGCATGGCTTTTAATGAAAAACCAGCGATATCGACCTTTTATCAAATTATATAGAAATTTTTGTAAAAAGTGCCAAAATTCTATGGAGAGTGCCAAGGTGCCATTGAACATTCAATAGTGCCACAAATGGCACTTTTGTGCCACTTTTACCAACAGTGTTGCCGGCAAGTAGTGCTACGTGTTTTTGAATAGGTTTTCAGGAGAGCGAAAAAACTGATTTATATTAGTTTTTGGGTAAAGTTCATTAAAATTCATTAAATGAGAGTAAAAATACTTTTCTATCCCAAAAATGTATTTCAAAGAAAAGTGTGAAAATACGTATAATTTCAGTTTGCAAAATTTGCACAAATACACATATTTATTGCATTTGCATTTAAAAGTTATTTTTTATTTTATTCAATTAATTGTTATAAAAAAATAAGTTTCTCTTGCGTATTTCTTTATTTACTCCCTGTGCGATGTGGCTAAATTTTTTCTAAACTAAATACAAATTGCAAAAGGGTTTAAAATTTCTTTGGAAATTGTTTTAAAAAATTTTCTAATTTCAAAGAAACTTGTAAACTTGAATTTAGTTTAGAATTCGTTTAGCCAGTTCGCACCCAGCCTTAATTAAAATTTTGAGTTTATTTTTACAATTGTTTTTTGTTTATCCTTGTATCAGCTGTTTGTTTTATAAGTTACCAAAGTTTACCCAAAGAAAAAGTCTGGATTAATTTTGGTAAAAAGAGAAACTAATACACTCTCATTAGCCAATTTTCGAGTACGGGAACGCTTTTGGATAAATTTCGGTAACTTTGGCTACGTACAGGAACGCACTTATCCTTTTAAGATATTTTATTGACATCATATGACTTAATGATTTTATTTAGAAAATAGTTTTAAAACCAATCCCTCTGGGCCAAATACGGTTTGTCACATACGGGACAGGTTGAATAAGTTGCAGTGGATGCCGGTTAATCAAAGGCTGGTGATGAACGTTTTAATATTCGTATTTAAAATGAAAAATGGAATGCAGCCGAATTATATGCAGAAGCAGTTGGTTTATGTAGCGGACGTACAACCGTATAATTTACGCAACATTTCTCATTTTAGATTAAATTTTAGTACAACAAATTTTTATCAGAACCTTTTATTTTATAACGGTCTTAAATTATTTAATGCAATTCCATTAGAATTAAAAAACGAAACTAATTTTTTTGTGTTCAATTTTTTTAATGAAAAAAAATCCATAAATTTATAGCTTAAAATTTATTAAATTGCATAATTAATAGCACTTATGCTAAATAAATATATATTAAATTAAATAATTGAACATTTTACAAGAAAAAATTTATAAAATATCCAAAAATTAAATTATAACTATAATTAATTTGTTTTATTTTATTTTTTTGTGCGACATGTATGTTACCGAAAACGCTGAGAAGAAATGTAGATAAGTGAAATTGGGAAACATATACATATATATACCTACCTGAATTATCAGACTTTTAGAGGTGATTATTAGGGTATACCTTCGTTATACATATGGACAAAAAATGGCGACCTGAGACCACCCCCCCCCCCTCCTTGAAATGTAACATTGGGCCATCGGCCCTGAAGTTTAAAATACGATTTACAAGGCGAAAATATCACTTTTTTGGATTTTTACAATGTTATACTCTATCAAAAATCAAAATTTTTTCAACCAACCATGTTTTCTTCTTCCTATAAATAAGCTCTAGGCACTTTTTTACATTTTAAAAATTTGGGGTCATTTCGACTCCATGTGCCTAAAAGGTTTCATTTTTAATTTTTTATTACTATGTATAAAATTTGGTGTTAAAAAGAGTTATTTGGTCAAATTTCACCAAATTCCGAACGAAAGGGTTAACGTTGTCAGAGTTTTACAAAATTTTCGGTAAACAATCTCTTCGAAAGAATTCGGAAGTTATTTTGTTACAGCTAGCTAAAAACACAAAAATTAATACTATTATCTAAATACACTTTTCTCTAAAATTTTCAAATTTAAAACACCGTCACTGTTAAATTAAAAGAGGGATATGTGTAATTTTAAGTAGAATTATTCTCTATTTTGTTAAACAAAATTTTAAAAAACTCAAAACTAGTTTTGCAAATTTATAAAAAAACCCCATTTTGGCCATACCTGGGACTAGGTTATCATAACGCAAGAGAGACAAAAATTTATATCTGAATATTTGTGGTTCTTAGAAATTAAACTAGAGTATAACATTGTTAATTTTTGAAAAAAGAATTTTATTTTTTACGATTTTCATAATTTATCTCATTTTAACCCTACAATGGTCTGAGGAAATTGCAATTACTTAAATATTTTCCAACCGATTTTAGATTTTTATACATTACCAGAAAGGTAATTTAGTCTAGATTATGATTCTATTTACATTTTCAAAAAATATAATTATTTTAATAAAAAGCCAAAGAAGTGATTTTTTCGCCTTGTAAATCGTATTTCAAACGTCATGGTGCATGGTGTATTTTTATACCCAAATGCACATTTTTAGGTGGGGAGACGGTCTTAAATAGCAAGTTGAAAAATAAGGTCTACCCTAGTGATTATACATCCTAGTTTGGGTTTTATAGTAGTATTTGAAAAAACAAACTGTTTCAGATGCCTAGGTACCGAATTCCACACTCTAGCTATCTTGACATTAAATTATCTTTCATATATATATGAAGTTATGCGGTGAAAAACAATCCGAGTGTTTGTACTCGATCTAGTGAATTTAAAATTCTTAACGATGTAATCAGGACAATTCCACTTTATTACTTTGTAAAACAATAGCAAAACTCTTAATTTTATAAAATTCTCAAAAGAAAATCCAACAAAATCTAATACAAAAGGAGAGACATGTTCCCTAGTTTTCAATTTGTAAATTCACGAACTCATTTAATAAAATCATCATTAATTCACATGATGTGTCAACTTGGCAAAGACTGCTTTTAGGCTCAAAGGTAATAGGGGCAACATTGTGAAGACCACGAATTCCAACTTTAATGTTTTTTTTTTTTGACGGCTCTAATATACATATATTTCTTTCTTGCCCTTGATATTATTTTAAAAAAATATAACCTCAAGTTTATCTTTTAAATGATATTTAAATCATGACCGTGCGCATAAAATGTAGGAAAAATATCTAAATAAGTTGTATAGTTTTCATACCAACTGCCCGCAAAGAGTAAATGAACCCGCAATTAGTTCCTTTCAATTTGATTTCTTTTTATTTCAGATGGCAAAATAACGTTAAGAGGTTGGTGTATCTAAGAGATTAATCAGAACTGGGTCGACAACGAGAGTTGCTTTTTCATATATTTTGTATGGGAAGCAGTGTTGCCATATAGCCAGTTTTAACTGTTTTTTTTACAGTTTTTTGGGATGCCTAACAGGTTTCCAATTTTTTCTTGTAAAAAACAGTTTTTTTTTAAAATCATGCATTTTTTTACAGTTTTTTCATATTAAATCGGCACATTTGTTTCATTTACAATTTTTTTTATTTTTTTAACTAAAATTTAAGAATTATGCTTATGCAAAATAATTTGAAAACCTTATAACACGTTTATAAAATGAAGTTTGTATAAAATATTTGTTTTATAAGCCATTTATAAACTTAGATAGTGATTATGCATATGACACAAAAATTAAAATAAAACTTTAAATATTGTAAAAAATGAGGTACAAATCGAAACAGAAATAAATTTGAAATTGGCAATATAATACTACTAAATATGCTTACTGGAAAAACGAAACATTTTTATAACCAATTTCATTTGTTAGCCAAACTTTTCAGATCATTTCTAAATGAAGGATAATTTAGAAATTTATATGTTTTTTAAAACAATGTCTCATCAACAAAGGCCGAAATTGATTTTTTATTTTTTAAGTAAATATTTGCTAATTCGGGATAACAATTTACTACTATTTTTCAATTATGATCAAGGACAATTCTAAAAAACGTAATTTTTTTACGGGGTTTTTACACACCGTCAAACAATTCCCGACATAACAATACTCAATCTAATGAAAGGTAATTTTATGTGAAATGCAAATCCATAAAGATTATTTTGAAGTACAACATTGGCGATTAAAGTATTCTATCCTAAGTCAGGGTTTAATAGAAAAAGGTTGACATCTCGGAAACGTGATTCGATGAACTTTTTAATTTCAGATTCGGGCCTAGGAGACCAAAATTCTTAAAAAAAAAGTTTTATTAGAAGGCTGTGCAAAAAGTCGTTTACTATAAATACCAAACGCAATTAAATTATTAAAATCTCGATATTTTGAAAATTGAGACCCTGGGGTAATATTTTAGAGATCCCAGAATTTCTTCTGATTTTTAAATTTTTTTTTTCGAAAAAACAGTTTTTCTATACAAAAACAGTTTTTTTTACATCTTTTCTAAAAAAAATATATGGTAACACTGATGGGAAGCAAAATATCATGTTGTTGCCATATTTTTAACTAATTAAAGATTGCCATTAGAACAGTTGATAGAAATTCGTATTAGAGCTGCAAAAATTCGTATTTTGTTTACAAAAAATTATTTTTTTTTACAGAAGAAATAATAATTGAAATTTAAAATACATAATTTACGGCAAAAAAGCAAAATTAAATACAATAAAATATAAAGCAACAAGAATTAGTGAAAGACCAATTGAATTGGTGAAGAATTGTGGTGAAAGAAATACAACAATATTCTTGTTTTACTTTCCTTTTTTTCTAAACGTCAACAAATGTCGACGGTCGATTGTCGCTGAATTTAAATTAATCGTGACGAATTTTACTGTCGTCGGTTGACAATCGACCCAGTTGTGATTAACCTCTAAAACGTAAATATTACCTGTATATAAACAACTCAGTAGCCAATCTTTCTGGACCTGTTTTAGCAAATATAACGGCATAAGTTTCCAAAGCTTTTAAATGAACTCCAGAGGGCAAGGCGGGATGCATACATTGTGCTAAACGTTTTGATATTTTAATACGTCTTGGTATAACTTGATACTGCGTGTTGCTGGAAATTGCCTGATAAGAAACAAAAATGTAGACAATATCATTCACCATACGATACAACTTCCTTTCTCGTACACTCACCTTACTCAGTTTACCAAGAGCTGAAATTAAATCCGCCCACTCTGAAGAATATTCGAAATTTCTCAAGGCCTTATCAATATTTGACATATAATTACGATATTTAGCCTCTGTCATTAGCTTTTTCTCTTCCATTAAAACATCAGCCGACTCCATGACGATGATGACAAAATGACCGACGACGGCTGATATGGAAACTCAACAATTATCAGTTTTATTTGTTCAACGACTTTTTTATGTTATTGTATTTCTTGTAGTTGTAACTTAATAAAGAAAAAAATAAAAAGTATATATATATACAAAATTTTTTTGCAATTACAATAATGTAAAAATTAAAAAAAAAACCATAAAATAATGAAAAAACTACATGAACAATTGTAAAAGTAGATTAAAGTTCAAATATAAAGAAAGGTTGATTGCCGATTTTTGTATTAGTATCGTTTCTTTGGGGCACACCATCACTAGGCACCACCAGCGTCACCAAGGGGGATTTTTTTGTAGTTAATACATAATTGATAATGAGTAGATAAACAAATGTTGTAGAAAATTGTATTTTTTAATATGTATAATTTTTTCACTAATTTTTTTATTGAATGTATTACTTGTCCTTCAAACTCCTTGTCTGCTACCAATGTATGTGGAATATATATAATTTTTTTTCATCCAACTTGTATGTAAACATTTAACTGCTGACGCATAACTTTATCCCTTTGTCGTTGTTGCAGTCTTCATTATTGAAAATGCATATTAATTCGAAATATTTGCATTCTTTTTTATTTATATATATTTTTTACAAAATTCTTTCAACTTCTTATGTATTTTTTTATAATTTTAAACATTTTTTTTTAATTTTATTGTTTTTTCACTAGATTTTTATGAGAAAATTTTGCGAATGTCGATGTAAAATAATACTAGCAGATTCAGAGAACGAAGTCGATATTAAAAAAAGCAGCGGCGGCACGATCGAATAAGTTACCCATACACTACCAGAGTACTGATTGTGAATAGTTTGATGAAGTAATAAAAACTCTCATTTATTATCTTTAAGGGCAGTGTCACACGTTCAATATATATTGACCGCGATCCAGTATCGCGATATTTATTGCAAGTGTAGCATGCAGTATTGATGGATCGCGATCCATATCGCAGAATAGCCCAATATTCTGAAATCCAGATCGCGGATCACGCGATAAATATTGAACGTGTAGCATAGTTCGTGATATCAATTCGCGATACAATAGTAAAAAGTGAAAGAAATCCAGATCACGGATCGCGGATCACGAGATACATATTGAACGTGTAGCATAGTTCATGATATCAATTTGCGATACAATAGTAAAAAATGAAAGAATAAAGAAAAAAAAAACAAATGATATAAAATACGCAGTGCAAACTAGAGATGAGCGATATTTTCATACCGGTGATTTAATCACAGTTATTGAAAAATCACTGGTAACGGCAGTGATCAAATATTTCAAGTCGCAGTTACTCGGAATGTCGTTCTTTTATTATTTTTGTACTATTCTTTCTTGCAAACTTCATTGTGCACAGTAATACATGTTTTTTTAAATAACAGTGACTTGCTTTCACACTCTTCTGAATAAAATGTCTCCTATCATGTCTTTGTTACCGGTCGCAACTATTCTTTAAGGCCCAGTTTTTAGGAAGTGGATTATCTTTAAACTTAGTTTAATGCAGTTTGTAACTGGAATACTGCTTTTAAAATGTGATTTATTTTGTTTTATTTCAATAAAGAAATAAATTATACTCGAGAAAAAGATTTTCCGGCAAATTTTTGTTAATAAACTTTGAAATGGTTGACAAAATTCGTTTTCGGTTTAACTAAGCCAAGTTTAACTGACATCTTAAAAACTCGCCATAAATATTATTTCGTTTATTTATCAGAAAATCGCAGTCTTTTCCATAGAAAAACCGTGATCACGATCACAGTTTAAAAGAACAACGATTTGCAAATCACATTCACTGAGAACAATGTTACTGAAAAATCGCCGGATCGCCCATCTCTATTACAAACCCGTGATCACGGTCACTGTTTAAAAGAACGGTGATTTGAAAATCACGATCACTGGTAGCAGCGTTATTCAAAAATCACCGGATCGCTCATCTCTAGTGCAAACAAAAAAGATAAAACATTTATAACACATTTCTTCAATAAAAAAGCAAGCAAAATAGCTAAACAGGCTTTCTTTTTTTTTTGTTTTCTCGCGACATTTTTTAATAAACGACCAGCACAGCACAAAAATAATGTAAATACTGACGCGATAAATATTGAACATGTAGCATACACGCGCGATCCATCAATCCATTAAAATGGATCGCGATCCAAATATAACAATATATATTGAACGTGTGACACTGCCCTAAGGCACATTTACACGGGAGAGAAAACTACTAGAGTTAGAGCAAAATACACCTCTAATTTGCTTTATTGTGAATTTTTTAAACTATTTAGGGGTGTTTTTGCTTTATCTCTAGCAGTTTTCTCTCTCGTGTAGATGTGCCTTTACTTTTAAATGAGAGAAAAATATTTTTCACAGCTTCACAAACTATTCGGAATCCGTACTCAGATCTTCTAAAACATAATTCCTTAATTCGATTTTAAAATCTATGCCCGAATGTGCCCAGCAATTTTGCAACAGGAATTTCAAGGTTTTTGTAACCAACATCTTTAAAATGTTAGAATTTTGTTTATACAATCTCTCTCTAGACTGCTTCGCGAATTAAAATTGTTTTTTTATGATTTGCAAATTAGTTTTAGTTATTAATATAATATTATTATACAGACATATATGTCTCTAAAGGCACATTTACACGCGAGAGAAAACTGCTAGAGATAGAGCAAAAAACACCCCTAACCTGCTTAAATCATTCACAATATAGCTATTTAGAGGTGTTTTTTGCTCTAAATCTAGCAGTTTTCTCTCGCGTGTAAATTTGCCTTAAGATAGTTTTAAATACAAAATTATATTTTCTTCTAAAGGCACATCTACACGAGAGAGAAATCTACTAGAGATAGAGCAAAAAACACCTCTAATTCGCTATATTGTGAATGATTTAAGCTATTTAGATGTGTTTTTTGCTCTATCTCTAGCAATTTTCGAATAGCTGAAATCATTTACAATAGAGCTAATTAGAGGTGTTTTTGCTCTATCTCTAGCAGTTTTCTCTCTCGTGTAGATGTGCCTTAATAAATGAATATTTTAAATTAAAATATAGTATTTCAAATGAATCAAAAATTGACATCCATTCGCGAATCAAAAAATAATAAAAAAATACAAAAACTGCTTTATAAAGGGTTTCTCCGGTAATCTGCCCATTGTAAACTCGCCTTTATTGTTGCAATTTTCCCTATTAAATGGTTGGCATTGCAGACCCAAATCTAACCAGATTGTATAAATTAACTGTCCAACCGGAAAAGCGAAAATATTGCAGGTAATGCCGTTCAAACCGATTCAAATTTGTCACTGTTAACTTAACATTTTTCTTCGGTGCACGGCCAGACCCAGTTAAAGCACGCGAGCGACATGCATTGTGTTATTTTCAAATTTCTTTGCACATTTCATTGCATTTGAAGACACTAGGTAATGTAAACCCCACTTTAGAATTCCATAAAAATTTATATTTGCTTAATTGCATTCGGCTACACAAACCATCATGAAAAGTTTTCAAATTTAACAAACACTACTATTTAATGATTCTACGTGATTTCAAGCAACTTGACTATTGCGGCAAGTGGACAAGACAGAATACTCGCTTTTGCGAAATCCAGAAACTTTTTAACTGACTTTATCGCTCGACACATATTAATATATTTAAATAATTCCATTTTGACAACAAAAATTCACGAATAAATTAAAAAAAATTATGAAAATTGGTGAAGTCCGTATTTAACGGTGCGGAAACAGATGCGCCAAAACGGATTCAGAACGTATTGTATTCGTAATTGTTCTGTATACGTACAAGCTTTGACGGATACGTGTTTTACGGACCGTTAATTAAACTTTTGCTGATCGGATAAGTACTTCCGAATTGTAAAACCCCGTCTACTCGAAAGAAGCCGTGGTCATCAAAAAATATGTTTTTGCAATTAGCTTAAATTTAAAAGTACTATTTAAAAAAACGATGTTACGTCCGTAAACTTGTTCCAAACAATACTTTTAACCACAGATTAATACCAGATGTGAAACTAATGACAGGTGTCAAAAAAGTATTCTCGAACCGTATGGTTTTGTTTACATGGAAGTCAAGTCAAGAGGGAGATAACAATATAAAATCTCCATACATTTTGCATTGCTCATTTTTTGTATATATCTGTCTCTTTTTAGATTATTGTGCTTTATCTTTTGTTTTTCTTAAATTTTTGCGTTTTGATTTGCTCATTTTCTGTCGGCCATATTGCCATATTGCATCAAATCAGCTGATTCATATCTGGTATAATTTGTGCTTTTAACTTTCCGAGCCATGTTGAACCCAAAAAAGGATAAAACCAATAAACTCAGCGGTTGCCCGCTGACAGCCCCGACACCCATTTTTAATCGGATTCTATAGACAACAGAACAATAAATTTTGCACAACAATTTCTATTAGACTTTATTCAATCAAGAGAATATTACCAAGTTGTTTTACAAATATGGCCTATCCATTGGTGTATTTTTTGCTCTTTTGTCTCGGGATCTCGGAAACCATCTATGTTTGGTGGTGTGAGTTAAACGCATTAGTTCCACACGAGCTACTTCTGGTTTCTTTTGCTTAAAAGCACTCATGGCAGTTCGCAGGGATTCATCTTTCAACAAAAAAGCTGACTGAGTCTTCGATGCAACCGGTAAGGGTTTGGTGAGTTCGTAAGGGAATTCTGGTTCTGGATGCCAAGCAACAATTGTTTTACCGTTTGGAGATACAGCCACAGCCTCCACTAGATTACGGCCTCCCAAAGCATTTTTATTAATTGATAAATTTATAGAATTTGTCGAAAAAACACGAAAGAAACGTGCGAATAACATTATAGAGTTGTGAAAGTATTTAGTATTTCGGTACTAAATACCCAGAGCCGATTTTTTCGAGTACTCAGTACCCAGAAGTTGCGACCATAGTCCACTAGTCCTGAAACAGAGTTGATTTTCAATCATTTCAGAATAAGGCTACTACAGTACACTAGTTAGTAGGATAGCATGGTTGCATTGACCATGAACATTTTTTAGTGTCAGCAATCGGTTTAACTTTTGACGTTTAAAAAATACTTAAGAAAACAGCAACAACAAGATAGCATTTTCGCTCCGTTTCATTCTAACTAATGTCAAACAATAACAATGTAACAGGAAGAAGCATTCGAACTTCATATTGAGAAAAATAACACATACTTAACTTACGATTCTATGTATGTTCTGTGAAGGCTACAACGGTATCAACTCAATTGCTGAATCTCATGTATTTGCTGAATGTAATTATTTGACACTCCACCGTGGGATGTCACTAATTCATAGGAATGTCAAAGGCAACTCTGTTCCAAGACTAATGGTGAAACAGGACTTGAAACAGGGTTGATTTTCTGGTATTTAAGAATATGGCTACCACAGTATTAACTCAGTTGCTGTATCTCATGCACATATTTGCTGAATGTTATTTATTTGGCATCCTACCGTGGGATGTGACTAACACATAAAAATGGCAAAGGCAACTCTGTTTCAAGACTATTTGGTGGACTATATACTTAAGCACCGTAAGTTGTTTCAATTTCACGTATAATGAGTTTCACGTGAAAATTGTGTAGAGTTTGTTTTCATGCAAATTTAATATACAAGACTATTATTTTTCTGGTGAAAAAGTGACATTTTGTGTTTATTGTGAATGTGGTTTTGATATAAAATTGTTAATTTTTATAACTTAAATTGCAATTTGAGGCATTTCAAGTTGGAGTGAAATTTTTGCACGTGAAAAACAACTTACAGTGCTTTAGGAACAATTTTTAAAGTGTCTTCACAAGAAACATTTTTACGGACACTCTGGCACGTACGGAATCATGAATCCGGCTTTTACGGCACATTAAAGGTCCGTAATACACGTATCCGTCAAAGCTTGTACGTATACGGAACATTAACGGACTGTGTAATCGGATTTTCGAACATAATACGTTTTAACTCCGTTTCCGTACCGTAAAATACGGACTTAATTGATTTTAATTTGTGTTCAAAATAAAAATAATTAAATTCTTTTAAAAACTTTTTTGTGGCGTGAAATTGGTGGCGGTAGCTAGAATATGTCAAACACAACACAATCAACACATCATCAAGTCGCATACATATATTAGATGGTAAGATTAATAAAATTTCGTGCGTGTTTTACAATGGTTTGTGGTTTATGTAAGATCGTTTGTTTTTATAACAAAAGCTCCAAAATTGTGTGTAAATTGTTGTTGTTTCGAGTAAAACACCAGCGTAAATACAATCAATTAAACCATTACTAATTTATGTTTTCTTTTGCATGTAGATGATCGATTCTATTATGGGTGGCTATCGTGAATTGATGCGCTAGATGAAGAGGTAAACTGATGTACTAAATATAGTGTAAATGTAAATAATATCGTTATTAATAAATCTATTAAAAATAAAAAAAATTTACTCAAAATTAGTTAATTTAGATAGATATACAAGTCCGTTTTTGGTCCGGAGTCACTCCGGTTATATACGACATAACGGTCCGTAAATGGTCCGTCATTGACGGACTTTCAACGGACTTGTCCGTTTTTTACACGACGCAACGGTCCGTAAACCGTCCGTCAATGACGGACTTTCAACGGACTTGTCAGTTTTTTACATGACATAACGGTCCGCCATTGACGGACTTTCAACGGATTCGAATCAGTTTCGATGTTCCTTAAAATCCGTTTTCTCGTCCGTATACGGATCCGGAAAACGGCACGTAAACGGAGTTGGATTCCGTTTATGGCGGACCGAAAACGGTACGTAAACGTAACGATTTGTTTGTTGGGTTGTAACATTATTGAACATTTCAGCGTATTAAATTCACTTTTTGATATTTTGAGAAAAATTATTATTGATATACAACAATTTTAATAAAAATAAATACTTGAAAACTAGAGACGGTACATTTACGATAAAATTTGGCGCCAACAATTTGAGAGCTGACAAATTTAGCGCAAACTACGAGATTTCTATACCGTGTAGACGTGCCTTTAAGAATAAATTTAATTTTGTATTTTAATACAAAAATACAAATTTTAATACAATTTTTCACGAATCTGAAAATAAAATGATAATTCGCGCAAATCAAAGAAAACCAGACATAAATCGCGAATCAAAAACAAGTTTTATTGATGCTTTTTTAGAAATTGAATTATTACTGATGATCGAATTACTTTTTAAATTAAATTTTTTAATTTTTTTGACGATTTTAGAATAAAAAGTCTGGCACCACTGCCAGCACTCAAGAAGATGTTTGGAAGTGGCGGGGAAATGAGAAAATTGGCAATACTTTTTTAGCTTCCGTTAACATAGATTACATAAAGTTTTCCTCTTTGACATTCGCTGTCAGTGAACATAACTCATGAGAATGTGTTGGACATACGTTGTATACCTACACAAAAAATATTTTAATAGGTGTGTAAAAATTTGTTTGTAAACAAAAGAAAAAGAAGAAGAACTCTCTATGTAATCTATGTCCGTTAGTTTTATGGTTAGTTTTGTCGTATAGTTTTCAAATGGCGGTATTTTTTCTTTGTAACATATAATTTCTTAAAAATATTTTGTTTAAAAAGTGTTTTTTTGGTTTAAATAAGTTGTTAATTTTATATTTAAATGTTCAAAGAATTGTTGTGTTATGAAAATGCAAAAGTGTTATATTAGTGCTTTATAATGAATTAAAAAAAATAATTTTCGTCGTCGGCTTAAATAAAATTTAACGAAATGGCTTACAAATTAATAAAATTCTGTCCATCGACTAAAAAAAGTTGAATGGTGCAATGTTTTGTTTACGGTCACGACCCCTTTAAAGTGAACGTGCATTAGAAAATTAAATAAGCTTAGTGAAGCCGGTGTTGGACATATGTATGTACATTAAAGGTGAAAACGCCGGCAGAAGAATGGCTACGCATTAAAAGTTTACTCATCCAAGCCGCCTCGGACGTACCACAGTAAAAACACCTAAGCCCGGCTGAGGCGATACATAACCGCTTTTTGGAGTAAATTCTTATAAGCCACTCTAACTTGAAAGGGACATGACAGACAAAAAAGAATTGCACTATTTAACTCAGCGTGGCCACTTTAGTCGATGCACATACTATCAGTTTTGGAACAATTTCGGTACATCTTTTTGGAACAAAGAACACGTAATGGCAAGTACATCTTTAACATTTTTACATATGAATATCTGACTGTAACATAATACCCACGAAAGTTTTTAACAATCTGTTGATAAGTTGACAATGCCAACCACATCAATTCTGCAACTTATTCCTCTAGAACCGATTAATTGAAACTAGCTTCCGAACCCGTTATAAGGAACTCAAGAATAACTGACATCTATTCTACAAGTTGTTCCTCTAGAACCGATTCCATGAAAATAGTTTCTAAACCCGTTAAAGGGAACTTAAATGTAAAGTATAACTCTAGAACTAGCTCCATAACTGGTTTTAGGTGAACCGGATACTTTTAGAGCTACGGAAGCGGTGGCTTTTGTGAAAATTTCAAGCAAAAATCATCGGTGTTAAAAAAGACAGTAGAATTCGTTTTATTAAGGAAAAGAAGTTGATCTGCACACAATGGATTTCAGCACGCATTTGTATCACGGAGAAATCTGTTCGATTTTAGTTTTTTCACAAATTTATAACATACACATCAGTGGTTAGAACAAAAAAATTCTCCTCTGTTGAAACCTAGATACTCTAAAAACGTCGTCCCCTGACGATTTGCTTAGGCAAGAAAGAAATCCGGATAGGGACAATGCTTCAGCGGATAATTTTTCAGAATTAGTTAAAGAAGTTTTGCGTTTTTGGCACATTTTATTATTTAATATGTCTGTTCCCGTACTTTACCGCGGGAACCCAAAACACCCCAAACAACAACAATTTACACACAATTTTGAGCAGAGGAACTCCTTTGGGCTAGTTTAAGTAACCGCGGTAAATTACGGGAACAGACATAATAGCTGTGTTCGGGTACACAACATTGGGATCCCGCGGGATCCCAATTTTACCAAAAAGCGTTTTCTTACCACACAATTGGGTAAATGAGAGCTGTCATGAGAGAGTAATATTCTTGTTCTTCTTGCACGAAAAAGCCCAGACTTTTTTTTTGTGTAAATTTGGGTAAATTGTTTTTAAGTGTGTTTGGGTACCCAAAAATTTGTACAAATTCGTACAAATTTGTACAAGTTTTTACTGGAAGGTGTTTGTTTACACAATTACTCAGTAAGGAGAGAGGAAAAATAGAGAGTAAAGTGACAGTTCAATACCAGAGAACTTACAAGTTTTTACTGGATGAATTTTTGCTAGTAAGAATTTGTAAGAAAAAAAAACATGGTTGAAAACATATGATTGCAGAAACAAAACATTTGTCTAAAAAATGTTTAAATAATTTTTTGTAAAAATAAAAAATATTTAAATATAAGCTTATTTACGATGGAAGAAGTAACTGATCATTTTATTAGCTTTTATTTATTAATCCAATAATTTGAATAGGTTTATTTCGCAATCAGCTATTTTAATAACTGTTGTCAATTTAGCTATTTTTTCGACAAATCTAGCCATGTTTCAACTCGTTTAGCGGGTAAAATATAATTTAGCTATTAGCGAGAAAACTAGCGATTTTTCTTTTAACAGTCTTGACATTTTCTAAGCATTTTTTTACATTTATTTCCTTGACAGAGTTTTTGAATCATTATTATTCAGCGATTTATCGCTAAATTTTTATGAAAAACTTAAAAGTTCGAAAAGTTGGCGATGTATCGATAATTTTTTAAGAAGGTTTTAAGAAGTTTGAAAAATATAGCTATTTTTGTGAAATTTTTCAACAGAACCTGAAAAGTTCGTGAAATTTAGCGATTTATCGCTTTTTTAAGTTTTTTATAATTTAGATATTTTCTAGTGATTTTTTAGTTTGATTTAGCGATATTTTTAGGAAAGAAGTTGGCAGCAGTATTTTACTAATTCTTACAATTTTTCTGTTTGCGTACATTTTTAGATATTTTTCTTTTTGAGAGTAAATTTTGCCTTACTCTCTGTAAATTTGTTACTGAGTAATTTTTACTGGACTTTACTGGAAAAGTAAGCAAACACACCTTTTATCAGCTGTTATATCATCAGTTGGGTGCAACTAGTTCAATTGAACTCTTCACTAATTTGAACCAAAGACCTAGTTCACAGCTAATAGCTCCTTTACTTCAATCGATCATTTCATTCATTCAGAAAATATGTTTATCATTTACAAAAATTAGTATAATAGTTGCAAAAGCCTATCGGTGATTTTACAACTCCATAAAATTACCGACAATTTTTTGAAGACGCTTGTTTAAATGTGTTAAAGAGTTAAATATGTAAATAAATCGAAGCTTAAGTTTAATATTAAAATCTTTTCCAAATTTAATAAACTATGTATTCCTTTTTGTAAATAGAAATTCCTAAAAAGGAAATTTTTATAAAATTTTTGATTTAAAAAGGAGTTTAACTAGAAAAGCTATCTAGATTTTTACAACAAATTGAACAAGAACTAGAAAGAGCGCTCACCAAAACGAACTATAATGCACAAATCTATTGACATTTGTTTTTCGGGCTTCAAATGTAGTTTTTCGCGTTCGTTTACTTTTGTGCATTTTTGTTATTTCGGGAGAGTATTTCTTGTTAACTCTCATTTTACCGAACTTTACCCAAAAAGTAAAGAAACAGAGCTAATAATTCAAAGCAATGAAACTTTCAAAATAAATTATGGGAAATATAAGAAAACCTTCTAAAAAGTTACTCCTTAAGATTTAACATAAAAAAATATCGTCTTCCATAGCGACCAGGTAAAATTTATTTGTATATTTGGTGTTGTAATCAGCTGTGTCTACAAACTTGCAAATTGTTGCAAATTTTCTGTTCGCGTTCATGTTTGGGAAATTTTTATTTTGAGAGTAAATCTAGTCTTACTCTCAAAATAAGTCTAGTCTTACTCTCAAAATAAGTAAGTAAGTTTGTACTGAGTAATTCTTACTGGACTTGACTGAGAAAAGTAATCGAATGGACCTATTATCAACACCCGAATAAACATTCGTTTGCGTTCAAGCGCCGAATATACTCAAATACACATATTCGTTGCTGATTTTAAATCAAATAAAGTTATTTTTGTTGCATCTTTGATTTAATCATGGGTCGTTTTCATATAATTCATTTCATTCATATTCGTTCGGATCAACGACGATTATTTTGATGTAGAATAAATCAGAAAAAACAGAAATGCACGCGTATGAGTTTATTCATAATTGAAACCAAATAAAAGAAAAATAATTTTATAACAATGATTAAATGTGAATAAAACATGTTCGACAGACGACTCAAACTGATCCGAACTACGCGTTCAGCAGCATGATATTGATTTTATTCAAAAAATTAATTGAAAAAAAAAATAGGGATCGTCATCCCTAGCTCTGACTACCCAGCTAAAAATCGACATATATGAATACATACAGGTTAAATGTATGTTCATGCATGCTCATAAACATGCATTCATGACTATACATTAGGCTGGGTCGATTTGTGGGGAGGCAAAAAAATCGCCCATGGCTCAGGGAAAATCGTATTCTAGGGATCAAAATAAGAAACTTTGCCGAAGGAACCATACCTCTAAAACGAATTCTACTACCCCTAACTGTTGACTTTTGTCCCGTAGGGTCAAGTTTTGAAAAATCCCACTTTGACCCATTTAGAGTGCCCCAATCGAGTCCAAATGTATGACCGACCCCCACTAACTTTGGAGGGCCGATCCACCCATGCCAGTGGTACACCCCCTGGAACTCCCCTGGGGGGTTCCCCATACAAACATTTTAAAAAATCACCATTTTTGGCACTTTATTTTATTATTTTTTATTTATTTTATTTATTTTTATTATTTTATTTATTTTTTCTCCTTAGAAATTTATTTAGTCAGAACATATGTAAATGAAAAAATTAATTTAACTTAGTAATAGAAAAGAAAAAATGCCCAGACTTGAAAGCAAAAAAGACTTCAAACAGTAATTTTTTATTTTTTCTTTTCTATTACTAAGTTAAATTAATTTTTTCATTTACATATGTTCTGACTAAATAAATTTCTAAGGAGAAAAAATAAATAAAATAATAAAAATAAATAAAATAAATAAAAAATAATAAAATAAAGTGCCAAAAATGGTGATTTTTTAAAATGTTTGTATGGGGAACCCCCCAGGGGAGTTCCAGGGGGTGTGCCACTGGCATGGGTGGATCGGCCCTCCAAAGTTAGTGGGGGTCGGTCATACATTTGGACTCGATTGGGGCACTCTAAATGGGTCAAAGTGGGATTTTTCAAAACTTGACCCTACGGGACAAAAGTCAACAGTTGGGGGTTGTAGAATTCGTTTTAGAGGTATGGTTCCTTCGGCAAAGTTTCTTATTTTGATCCCTAGAATACGATTTTCACTGAGCCATGGGCGATTATTAAATCGACCCGCCCTACTATACATGGATACATAAATCTCCATACATGCATCATATATGGCCACACATGTGCATTAACGAAATTTGAGGTAATATCTACATGTGTGTACATGTATGAACACACATGAACACGCATGAACATGCATGATCATGCATGAACATAGTCCGATTGCCGTGGGAACCGGGTTATACCGCCCATACTCGGTCGTCAGAGCCTCGTCAGCGTTAACAGGGGACACCATGGCCAAGGTGGACTGTGGGTGAGGTTGGCATTTGGAAATAATTTCCCTTGAAATAATTTTATGTAGTTGTAGTTGCTGTTGAAAACTCTTTACCCAAATTTACATGAAAAAAATATTGGGCTTCTTCGTGCAAGAAGAAGAAGAATATTACTCTCTCAAAACATCTCTCATTTACCCAGTTGTTGAGTGCCGCTGGATCCCAATGATGACTACGCGGACACAGGTTTTATGTACATAAATAAAGTTTTGACATTTTCTATTGTTTAATAGTTAACTTAAAGTTAACCCTGCAGTATGAGACCTACCTAAGAGTCGAAATAAAGCAAAAATAAAAAGTAATACCAACATATTACCAAGATTTTGTTGGGAAATTTAAGACGCATATGTAAAAACTCATGCCATTGGTTATCGGCTATTAGCTACAATTGGTTAATGCTTTTAGACAATTAAAGGATAAATATGCAACATTTTAAGATGTTGTCTGGCAAAGATTAGTAATTATTTACCACAACTCTTTCTGGTAATATAAACCACATTTACACGCGAGAGAAATCGGCTAGAGATAGAGCGAAAAACACCTCTGAATAACTCTATTGTGAATGATTTTAGATATTTAGGGGCCATTTTTTTTATCTCTAGCAGATTTCTCTCGCTTGTAAATGTGCCTTAAGCAAAAAGGGACGCTTGATCAAAAAAAAAAAAAGAACTTTTTCATGACAGAAAAGTTTAGTGTATTACTTTTTAGTTAAATAAAATTAAATACGCGAAATAAGTGCATTTTCGGCTTTACTGATATTTATTTTTAAGTCCTCGTTGTAAAGGCAAACCGATCGTAAACAAAATCAATCGATTTTCATTACATATGAGATTGTCGTATCAAACTCCTTCTATGCTTCTGTTAGGTACTCAAAAAGTAGTCGTCATTTTTGATCACGTCCTTCTCTTTAACCAAGTTCGCTAATACATCGAGAGGGAAGCATAATTTCACTCTAAATTACGTGCTTTCTGGCGTTATTGGTAATTTTATGCACATTAAAACAAATCCGTTTTTTCAACATTTTTATTTCTGATACATGTTTTAATAATTTTTTATAATAAGCTTATTTATCTTTCAAATAATACATAAATATAATAATTACTTAAATAGTAATAGGAGGTAGAAAAATTATGTGTTTAAACACAAATAAATTATTAAATTTAATTATAGGTTAAATCAATAAGTTTTTCGAATAGGACAGTGTAAGGCCTGCGCACGATTAAATTAGCGATTTTTTGTTGAATATTTCGAAATTTCGCTCGATTTCTGGAAATTTAGTCTTAACTACAATTTTTTAGTCTTTTTCAAAATGTTGATGTCTACGTTTAAGTTAATGTAACAACAAAAATTAAAAAACATATTTCAATACCAACATGAAAATGCATGCACTATCCCACATAGCATTTGGAAGATTGTTTTGTCAAAAATCACCTAAGAGAGTCTTCTTCGAGTACTTTTGATGACCAAATACTGATTAGTCACTTGCGCGCTTGAAAAAAGAATCGAAAATGACTCTCGCTTATGCTTAAAAGAGATTTATTGAAAATTATATTGCGCATTTAAAAAATGCTTGTTATGTTGTTTTTGTTTAAAAAATGATTTATTAAAAATACAATAACAAAACCTACAGCAATCACAAATTGATCATACAGGTGCTTGAAATGTGACTGTTTTCAATGTTATTTTAGAACAATATTTTGCGCAGCTGAAAAAGTGCTTATTATGTTGTTGTTTTTGCTTATAACGGGACAATATTTTACTTGCTTTGAAGCAGACGTCCCGTATTTGAATATTGTAAATTTTTGTTTATTTATCTCAGTGGATTCGTGGTAAAAAGTTGTGTAATTTTATAAAAGTAAATATAAGTAATTTAATATTATAATATTTATATATTATAATTTTAGTGAAAAGTGATTTTTAAATTAAAAAAGATGATGTCAGCCAAACAATTAAAAAGCAAAAAAAAAAGAAGCCGAAAAATGAATAGAACCAAAAAATAAGTTCTCAGGAAATTTTCATTAACAAACATTTTTGCTATTTTATTATAATTTTGTTTATATTATTGTATATAATTTTAATAAACTTAATTAAATAACAATTTACATCAAATAAATATTTTGTTTTTTTAATGTAAACAATTAGAAATACGGCTAAAAAATAACAAGAAAAAGACTGCCAAACGATCATAATCACGACCAAAAATGACTCGCAAATGATTAGAAAACGACTAAAAAATTACTCGAAGAAGACTTACAAATAATTATAAATACGAGTCAGATATGAGTCGAAACTGATCAGAAAAGCGAGTCATAAAAGACTCATCAAGAAGAGTCGCGGGTAGGGTACCATTTTCTCCCGACAAAACAGTCATTTATGATCAGAAAATGAGCTCAAATATGATCATTTCAATCGTCCAGAGGAGTCATAAATGACTCGAATGTGATCAAAAATTTCATAAAATGCTATGTGGGATTTTCATCGTACGCAAGCATTACTTTGGTATTCTAATAATAGGCATATTTTTAAGAAAAACACTTTAAAATGTTTGATGAAAAATACGGTGGTTGGTTTTAAATATGGAGGGCTTATATTCAATATGGGCTATCTGCAAATATACAATTGTTTAGGAAAGCTAAAAAAACCGCTTAGTGCACGTTGTATGACTAGTTTTCTTACTTAATTTTCTAAATTATTTATAAAAAATGTCTACTAATTCTAACTTTTACATTTTTCGTTAAAGTTTCATGTTTTTCGCGACTTTGTTGTTAATAGCCCTAATTGCCTTCGGGTACATTCTATGTTGATATAAAAATGTGCAGACAGCCCTTTTATGATTGGTATATTTTCTTTAAAATGTTACTAAAATGAGAATATTAAGCTGCCTACACACTAGGGAACATACTTAAAAAAAGAGAGCATTTTTTTTTTTTATCCATGACATGATCAAGTGTTCTCCACCACTCTGCAATTAATATCATTTTGACGTTTCGCTGCCATGGTTTTGACATTTCACATCATATAATTTATTGCATTTGAAGACACTGGGTTATTCAATATTTCCTTTTTGTTGAGTTCGGTAATTTTGATTTGCAAAAACTTTAAGAATTCGAAAAATTGTATGAAGGTATGTATAGTTGATCTTTTAATTAGCAAATGAATGCCTAATTGTTTATTATCAACATAGATTTATGTTGTAGGTTTAAAATAATTAGAATATGCATTTAAAATTTAAAATTAACGGATCGTTTAATAAATCTCCCAGTGTAGAAACGGTAATGACATATCATTATTTTTGGACTACCAGTAATAATACCTACTTACCTTCTGCATTATTTTAAAACATATAATAATGAGTTACTAATAATGACTTATTTTTATCATTATTTCAAATAGAAAATAATTTTCTTGATTTTTTTGAAAATTTTTTGAAATCTATTTTTAGACTCAATATTTTTTAAACACTGGTAAGGATATATGTAACCACATATTTTTTGATTTTTTGTATGTTGGCGAGTAAGCTTACTTGTGTGCAGTAGGTCAATTATGTTTTTATCTATTAAATATTACATGTCGATATAGCTCAGATGGTAGAGCTATTGACTGGTAGACCCAGGTTCGATTCCCGCACCAGCAAATTTTATTAAAAAAAAAAAAATACAATAAAAAATATTTTTTTTTATATAATTTATTTTTTTGAAAATCTATTTTTAGACTCATTATTTTTGTCAGTACTGGTAAGCACATAGGTAACGATATATTTTTTGATTTTGCGTATGCTGGTATGTAACCACAACTCATTATTTTTCGCGACATCGCCATATAAAGGTAATAAGAAATATAATAACAAAAGTAACTAGTTACCATTACCAAGTATGTAAACACATATCTGGTAATGATTTTCTATATTGGGCTGTGAAGCAGAGTTGAATAGAACCAGCTGCGATACTTTAAGAATTAAAGTTCAAAGCCAAAATAGTAATAACAGAGGATAAAAATAGCATTGTAAAATTTTTGTTGATGTTAGTCTAATTGTGTTTATTGCTTAAATTCAATAAATTTAATGTGTTTATTTGCTTAAATTTAATATAAATAGATCATCATCAATTATTAACCCATAAATTCATAAGATACTGAGAATGGTTCTGTTGCGGGACCCGAAAATACGTATTCTATACTGCTGACCTTATCGAATTTTTTAAATTTTTTCTTCTCTGTAATTTACTTGTATGATCGCAAATCAAACGAAAAATTTGCAAAATTTTGCAAAAAAATTATGCCATTTTTGGCTATTTATTATTCATAGCTATAATTTAAACCGCGGATTAAGTGTTTGATAGATCTGTTGCAACATAAAGTACTTTTTCGCTTTTTAAGAGCTGTTTTTAAATAACACAGTACAACAAAACAAGAAGAATTTGATGCATCGGGATTGCGACACATCATTTCTAATAGACATTGGGACGTAGATCACGAATATGGAATTTTAAAGTTAGCTATAGTTTAAGAAATATTTACAAAACCGTATTTGCAGAAAATTTCAATTTTGTAATAAACTTTTTGCAAAAAAATGCAAAATTAAAACTATGAATGCCACTCTTTGCAAAATTTTAATAGGATGAAATATGCCCTTTAATTTGATATATCGCACGTTTTGACAGCTGGGATTATATTCACTACATATGCATTTAAATTTGAAATTTCTCTTTTTTCACGGTTTCGTTAATAATTAATCTGCGATGAAAGGAATATCCAATTTTTCAATTTATACCATTACTAAACATCTCATGTTACTTAATTTATTAAAAAAATTTCGCACTTTATATTTCAATTTTAAGTAAAAATTGGCTAAAGCTGAAAAATGTTAATTTTTTTAATACTTAAAAATTAAGGAGTCTGTGACGAATCTGAAATTAAAAATCTCAGTTAAAACCATTAAAATATGCAATACACATATTTTCTAATCAATTTCAACAAATATTTAGATAATTTAAGTGCAAATTCCTAAAAAATAACGATTTTAAAATATGCATGTTCAAAAAAGTACTATAAAAGAGCATTTCAAATTTAGTCCGTTTTATTGTTAAACATACGGTTTTGTTCATTTTGTGTATGAAAACCCTACAAAAATATTTATATTTTAAAACATTTTGATTGGTTGAAAATAAATTAACCAATCAGAATGCTCCAAAAATAAACCAGGTCAAAGCATACTGCCACCCAAAATTTTAAATGAAATCAACTTTAACAAAAATATACATTTTTGGAAATTGGCGATAAAATTTGTGTTTCAGATTGAATTTTCGGAAAATGTTGATGCAAAAGTTGTGATTTTTTTGACAAAAAGAATTTAATGAAATAGTAATTTACGTCATGTGTTAAGATTTTGCAAATCTGATTAAGGGATTTTACTTGATTTGCAAAATAGGAAAGTAAGTGAAGTTTTCATTTGAATTGCAATTATATCCTAGATCTTTTATCTAACAAAAATAAGTTGGTACACTCAAAAAAAAAGTCAGTGAAGTCAGCAAAAAATGTTGCTGTGTCAGCAAATTTTTAGTCAGGAGCGTGCTTGCAAAAAAGTTGGCAATTTCAGCAAAAGGTTTGCTGAAAATCAGCGAGCTGATTTTTACCAAAAAAATAGTAATCTTCAGCAAAAGTTTTGCTAACACTTAGTCGACTGCAAATGAAAAAAATCCTTGTTAAAATCACTAAACTTTTTGCTGAATATTAGTAGACTGAAAAAAACTCAAAAAACTTGTAGCGAAATTTTACTTTAGTTAATTTATTTGCTGAAAATTTAAATATAGAATATGTGTAGAGTTGTTTTCCTTTTTTTGTCATTTCCGTTTCCAGACAAGCTGCGACATCTACATCTAGTCTATCTGGTTGTCGTCCACACTATGAATGCTGTTATCAGCACAATTTTTGTAGCAAAATAAATTAGTAAAACATTAGTTTAGTGCTAAAAAAATATAACTAACATTTTTGCTGAAAACGGAATTTTAGCAAAAAAATTGCTGAAAACTAGTACACTTGATATACAAGACGTTTTACTAATTTTTCTACTAACTTATTTTTTTGAGTGTATGGTTCTAAAAGGCCAAAGTCTATACTTTTAAACCATATTAAAAATTATCCGTAGTTTAGTCAGGTATATGAATAAATAAGAAATTTTAACGAAAAAACTGACTATTTGCTAAAAGTTAAATTTGCGAATATTTCAAAAACTAGAGCTAATTTTAAAATTTGGTGTTCACATTCGTGATACTCATCCTAAAATATATCAGAATTGATATATCGCATGCCCGATGCATTTTTAGTGTTGTACTGTGTAATTAGAATTTAGGGACTTTGCACTTTTTTGTGGTACCCATATCTTATACTAAAATTTAGCGGTTTAGTTGATGCCAGAAGTAATATGATTTGGTCTTAACTCGCATTAACACAGAATTAAAAGTGCTTAAATTTTAACGAAAACAAATAATTGGCTAATTGGCGTTTTCGTGTACATTTTTTTACTATATATTTCAAAATTCCAGGACTTTCAAATTCATTTTCGAATTGTTTGTTAATTTAAAAATCTATTTTCATGTACATATATACATAGGTAGATTAATTTCAAAATATTTTTTTGCAGTTATAAAAAGCAAAGTCCAATCTTAATATTAAGTGCTATAAAATGTCTAAAAGAATTCTTTTGGGCGGTGCATGGACTTTCAAAAACGATATAAAACGCATATGTCAACCGGGATTTTCTCAAAATTATGACATAGTAGAAAAATTTTGAAAATGGATTTAGAATCAGTAAGTTGAAATCTACACCAACTTGCAAACCGTAGTTAAAAATATCTTTTAACAGAGATATTTTATTTTATTTAATTTAAGAAATTAAACAAAATTTGAGTAGATAACATTCATAAGAAATTCTTTGGTAGATAAAAAATTAACTAAAGTGAGAAAAAGTGGTTCTAGAATTATTTTTTATTCCAAAATTAATATCATAGATAACAGCTGTATTAAAGCGTTTCCCATCAAAAACTAATTTTCTTCAAAACTTCAGATGGCCCCTATTGAATACAAGCCTCGGTTTAAAGTTTTCATACACATTGAAAATAAAATTCGTGTAAATAATATACATAAAGCACTGCTCAAAATTATAGCGCACTTTTACTAGCAACATTTGGGTATTTGAAGATCTCGGTTACGACTGAAATTATATTTTTTTGGGTTTATAAACATAATTTGATTTGCAACTTAAAAATATAGATAGTTACTTATTTCTCTAACCTTAAAAGAGAAAATTGACAGTAAGGCTACCTAACCTCCAGATGAGTGGTTCAAAATTATAGCACACTTAAAAAAATATTTAAAACATGACTTTAAATATTGCGAAATATTTCAGTATTTTGATTTAAATTTATAAGCTTAAGCTTGTTTTTTTAAGATGTTAGCTACTTTTTACCAAAAATTTCATTAATTTGTGTTTAAATTTTGAGAAAATACCAATCTGTTCTTAATTTCCAAATAGAAAAATAAGCTTTTTTGAAAAATTGAATATTTGAAAAAAAAATTGAAATTTGAGTTTTGTTAATTTGATGTTAGATCACCTTCACTGTTCGTATTCTAGATTTATTTTTAAATTTCAAAAAAAAATTGTGATATATTTGAGCTTAAATATGGGATGGATTTCATGGTTTCGATATAATGGCTCCGGATTACTATCGTCATATTTTATTGAAAATCAACACCCAAAATATGACAATAGTATCGAAAAATGAGTTTAAATTAATCTCTGGTACTCGAAACCACTTTTCAAAAACAATAAATATCATTTACAGGGAATAAGATTTATAGCCTTGTGAAACAATACCAAATATTCTCATCATGTACAATTAAGGTATATGACGAAAGTGCCTTAAAAAGCATTTAAAAAATAATGCAAATAAATTTAAACTAGTAAATATTTTGGTGGAAAATTACTTGTTTTATAATCTTTTTGAGAAAAAAATCACTTATAAGAATTTTTTGGAAAAAAGATAAGTGATTTGTTTTTAAAATTGTTACAAGGATATACGGCATGGGAGGTAAAGACAATTAATGTAGGTTAGAGCGGCTAAACTTAGGGCTTGAATATGAATTTCGGATGACATTACAATTTTTAATAAAGTTGGATTATCAGAGATTAATTTAAACCCAATTCACAATATTTTTGTACTATTTTATATGAAGATTTTTCTTCTTAACTATGAAATCCTATATTTTAAGCCCGATACATCACGATATTTTTCTGAAATTTAAAATTAATCTATTATACGAACAGTGAAGACCATCTAATATCAAATTAATAACAATCAGTTTGCAAAAATTTTTCAAATATTTAATTTAGCAAAAAGCTTAATTATAAATAGCTCTATTTGAAAATTAAAAACAGTGTGGTATTTTCTAAAGTCTTAAAAAATAAGCTTAGTAACAACTTTAAATCAACCAGGCATGTCACAGGTTTTTTTCGGATTTAATTTGATTTCGCAATTTCACTTCCGCAATTTTTTTCCTAAAGTGATCGAAAACAATTTTTTTCCTTCTGAATTTGCAGTTTAGGGTGCTACAGATAATTTTGTATTAAAAATAAAACGTTCTGGTAGGTATCGAGTATGCTACAGACTTTATAGTCGTACTTAAAACGTTAAAAGTTTCGCCAGAAAACGTAAAACAAAAAAAAAAAAATCGTTTTCATTCCACTTTCAAAAACCAAAGTGGAATTAGTATTTAGAGCAGCTTAAACTTATAAAAGCTTTTCAATAGTGCTTGGTATGCATTCCCTAAAGTGTCTTTAGCTATTTCACTTGAAAAAATTTACATTTAAAACGCTTTTTGTTGGTAAATTCAACAATTTTCTTATTGGTTAGCAAAACGTAATTTTTTCTGAAAAATTAAAATTTTAAATTTTGATCGGCGATCTTCTCTTTTACACTACAAAAATTCAGCATATTAATTAGATTTGTATTATTTAGTGGAATAGCCTTTATTTTTTATTACTCCTTTCATTCGTGAAAGCATAGAATCCAGGAGCGCAACCAATTTTGTAAAGGTATGCCTTGCTACACCTTTTTGGCAGCAATTTCGAAATCCCTTAAATTTGAACGCTTTTACTCTCGAATTTCGCTGTCTACAACCTCCCATAGATTCTCTATGGGGTTTAAATCGGGTGATTGTGCTGGCCACTGTAAAACTTCCACACCGTTGTTACTTAGAAATGGCCTAGCTAAGAGACTGTTGTGCTTAAGGTTATTTTCGTATTGGAATATGCTTCCAGCAGCCATTTTTGCCTGCATGTGAGGAAGCATGAGCTCATGTAGTAACCCTCTGTGTTTATTCTGTCCTCAATTCTGACTTCTGGTCCAACACCATCACTGGAGAATGCACCTCAAAATAAAAATTTAAACTAGTGTGTTATATTTAAGACAACGATTTCATACCCCACATCATAAGGGGTCCTCCGCCGTATTTAACGCGTTGTTTCTAGTATCTAAGAGAGTACCGATTTTTTGGTGGTCTGCGGATAAACATCGATCCATCGGATCCAAATAAATTTGATTTTGTTTCGTCACTAAATAAAACCTTTGACCATTGTTCTTTTGCCCAGTGTTCACGCTTTCCGAAAGCGAGACGCTTCTTTGTATTCACTTTACTTATGAAGGGGTTCTTTTCTGGACGTCTTGCTAACAAGCTTGCTTCCTTTAAGCGTCTTTGTGCGGTATTAACTCCGGCGGTTGCACCCAAAAGCATACTGCAGAACATCTACGGCGGTCTTTTTGGGGTCGCTTTAACAATAGAGATCATATTTCGTTGCATTTTTTTCTTCGCACAAAATAGGCACTAGTTTCAATAAAAAGTTCGTAAAAACTAATTCACATAAATAAATGCAAATCAAACTACTTAAAATATGAAACTACACATCAACGAATATAATAACAAAAGATAAGCGCAAATAAAAAACCATTAGAAGAAATTAAAGCACACTTTATGATTTAGCGTAGTTTTGCATTTTTTATGCTCGCAACTGTATATTGATAAAATCGTTAATGAAGATAGAGGACAACACTAATGAAACAGATTGTCACAGACAAAAAACTAACTGAACGTTTAGAACCCTTGTTGGGTACTCTTTGGAACAACTTGGTAAACCTATGCTAAAACATGTATTAAAACCTCTACTTCTAGTTCATAAAATATCTATAGATATGACTACCATATAAGATATAAAAAATGTTTAGCCCCCCCCCCCCCCCCTTGAGCGAATCCTGGATCCGCGCCTGTATATATATATATATTAGAGTGTATTTGATCGGCGATCTTCTCTTTTTTAACTACAAATGGTAACATATCAAAATTTACCAGTTGGAACACGAATTTACCACAAAAACTATTTTTTTAACATTTTAGAATTTACGAGACCGCAAAAAACGTGAAGAAGCAAAAGTAAAACGTTAAGAAATTGTACATCGAAATCATATTAATTTTATGCGAAATATCTGTTAAAACTTTAAATATGCTCTCTAACAAAAACTTTTTTAAGTCAAATTATTAAAAACAGCATTCTTAACTTGTAATTAATTATGCTTATCTGTTATATTTGGTCTTAATATGCAAAAATACCATTTACTTCTGGAGAAGCAATTTGCGTTTCACTTGAAAGTGAAATTGAAGTTTGTGACATGCCTGATTATAATGAAATGTTTCGCAATATATAAATTCTTTTTTAATATTCTGTGTAAGTGAGCTATAACTTTCAACCACTCGTTTGGAGCTTAGGTATCCTTACTGCCAATTTTTCTTCAAAGTTAGAGAAACAAAGACGTATCTGTATTTCTAAATTGCCAATCGAATTGTGTTTATAAACTCAAAACATTATAATTTTCTACTGAACCCTTGGCGAGGTATTCAAGCACCAAGTTACTGTTAGTAAGTGCGCTATAATTTTGAGCAGTGCTTTATATTGGCAAAAAAATATTTTATATTAAACGTCTGGAAATGCTTTTCTTACCAAATGTGGCAGTAAATATAATTTAACTGGACATTAACTGTTGCGTTTAAAACTCTTAATAGAAACTATACTAAATGACTTCATAGAACGAATCTTTAAAAATTGTTTGTCCTTTGTAAGTTATCCTTTTTTTATTCCCACACAAACGAAAGCAAAATATATGTATAGAGCTGAAAAGTTTTATGTGTTAATATTTCCTAAAATTATAAAAGTAAAGAAAAACAAATCATTAAAATCTGAAAAAGTCGATATGGAAATAATAATATAACAGAATAAGGTCATTAGAGGCATTTTTCTCCCTTAATTTGGTCTACTTTGTCAACTTTTGTTGTTTACAACGATAGTATTTACATGAAGGTGACCAATAGTGACCAATGACACAACGTACACTCAAAAAAAAAAAAAAATTCTAGGTAAATTTTGTAAAAGAGCTCTTTTTCTAGCAGTTTATAAAAGCACATCTACACGCGACAGATTTTTTTGGGGATTTAAAAAATGTATTGTGGATTTTTTGGGGATATTTACAACCTTTCATAATTTTTGTAGATTATAGTAAGGGTATTCATGACAGGAATTTAGGTCTTGTAAAATTGCGAAAGCGTAACATTTTCTTCAAACATAACAACAAACACATGTGAATAATTTTCCACAAATCTGACAATTTCGCAATACCCAACATCAGTGTAAAATTTGGTCTTGCAAATGTGGAAAATTACAACTTTTAATAGTGTTGCCATTATTTGCCAAAATTTAAAACGCAGCACTTTTTTGTATGTGTTGTTCTTGAAAGTACAAAAAAATTATTTATAAAAAGCTAATTTTATTTTATACACCAGAAACATTAAAGGTATTCATTTAAAGTATTCACGCCTCGTATACTGTGTATATGTTGTAAGTTTACTCAATTAATGTCAAAACTAGTTTACGAGACCTCGTAAATATACGCTTACATTTTTGTGTGTGTACTTTTCGTCTTTATACACACATTTGAATATTGTCGAAAATAAAATTATTTTGTATTGTTTTGTTTGTTGTTTTTTATTTTCTGTTTAATTTGTTTTTAAATGATAAAAATTTTAAAAATTCTGTGTTTAATTTATGAAAATATCAAAAAAGTGTATAAATTTAAAATTGAAATGTGAATAGTTTTAAAAGGTGCGTTCATTCAAAGAAACAGGTAAAGTTACAAATATACGCGATTACAAAAATACACGGTTTACGAGGGCATAAATGCAGTTAGATGAATACCACTATTATAATTAAAAATATAAATAAATAATAACCAAAATTTATTCACATAGTACAGTTTGTTTCAATCTGATAATATATTGTTTGTGGAAATTTTGTTCCATTAAAATTTTAAAAGGAGCACTCACGTCAAGGAAGGTGCAATTTTCCAATTTCGCATTTTTGCAAGGGTAAATTTTTTGACGTGAATTCCCATAGTAATTTTGAATAATTTTCAGAAAACATTAGTCAAGTTTTTTCACGTAATTTCAACGAAAAGTACAAATTTACCTTTTATACATTTTCCATAAAAATTTAATGCTTTCTATAAATATATTATGCCTGAGAATTTAAAAGGATTAATGTCTAAGTATCTAAAATATTGAAGAAGATATTTTTTTTTATTTATATTGATTTTATGAATTAGTTAATAATTGATATTCGCTTTAAGTCAGTGATTTAAATTGAATGAAGTTACGATGAGATTTATTCAAATATGAATTGAATCAATTTTGATTCGATATGATTCGCGAACTATAAATCAAGAACTTAAAATTGAAACAATTATCTTCAACTAGGGATGCCCGAAATCCCGAGTCCCGAAATCCCGGGATTATTCAATAAAAATGAGTCCCGAATCCCGGGATTCTTAAACTCGAATCCCGGGATTCTGAAGCTCGAATCCCAGGATTTTTGCAATTGCAAAAATATGTTGTAATTTTTCCAAAATTTTAACCCTGTTGATATTTTTAAACTGTTTTTGTTAAATATAATTTTATACAAATCTATACTGTGCAGTATTTCTTATTATATTTCGGAAATCATCGATTAAAATTCAGAATAAAAAGTTTTATTTCAGAATTTTTCATTTGAATTTCTGCACTATATGTATGTGGAAAACTATTAAAAAATTCTGAAACTAATTCAAAATTATAAAATTCAATTGACAATTTTAAATTTAAATGATATAAGAATAGTGAATATAAAATTATTATAAACAAAATTAGCACACAACGTATCGACGGAGTTAAATTCTTAATTCTTGAGTTTTTTCAATTCTTTCGTTCTTTAGATATAAACAGGAGTATGCAAAAAACGTATAAAACAGTTATATTTTACAGTGCTCATGCATAATAATTTGAAAACCTTATAACATGTTTACAAAATGGAATTTTTTATGAAAAATTTGTTTTATAAATCACTTATAAATTTTAAAAGTGTTTATGCATATGACCCCATATTTCTTTTAAATAAATTTGAAGTTTTTACACATTTTTTTAAATAAAAAATTCACAAAATGGCAAAAAATCACGGGATCCCGAAAAAAAATCCCGTCCCGGGATTCCGTTTTTTAAATTTTGAAATCCAGAATCCCGGGATTTTGAAAAACCAATCCCGATTGGCATCCCTAGCTTCAACAAAAATCAAACTGATTCTTAGAATAAGATATTGACTACACTCATACAAATAAGTCCGTAAAAATAGCAGAAAAATTACTAAAAATTAGTTAAAAATGATGCTGCAGAAAAAACTGCTAATATTAAGTGGTGACAAATGAATTTATGTACGTAGACTCAATAGTCATTTCATAATGGCAACAGAATTTCTATTGCCTCAACAATAATTCGTTAGCCACAACTGAAAAATTCTGTTGTCACAACCGAAGCATTCGATTGGCATTAACTTCGGTTGTAATCCTGGGTGAACTAATAAAATTTGTTGTTTCAAGTGTAATTTGCTTCATGTTGCCACAAATTCATGGCTAGCCAAGAATATAACTAAACAAGCTGCGACATCTCCGTCTTGCCTATTTGATGGTTGTAAAAATTATAAATGTTGTTTATTACGACAACTTTTGTTAACCAAAACACAACAGGTTTTTTGTTGTGTATTTACGTTTTCTATATGTTAAATGCATAAGACTGAAACAAAAAACCACAATACATCTTCTATACTTATTTAACCCATTAATTCTGAAACGCAGAGATACGCTACGTTTACGTCTAGGTAACTCAGGCTTTAAACCTTTAGCTGAAAATAGAATTTTAAATTGGCGTTTACATAATTTTTCTATTAACTTTTTTTTGAGTGTACGTACTTTTGGATTTTTTTTTTGGAACGCGGTAGTCATTAGCTTTGTTACAAGTATAGTTATTTTTATTTCTATTCTTAGACGATGACGCAGTTGAATCTTTCTTACCAATTATTTATTTGTTTTGTTCGTGTCGTATGGTGGAAGCTAAGTAACATGCTAACACAATGCCCAGTATTTGTATGAAAGCAATACCAATGCCCACTCCAATCAATATAACAGCATTTTTGTCAATACGGTCTTTAAGTTTACCCACGCAACCCTCCTATAAATAGAAAACGGAAACTCCAAACAAGTTATGAATGTTCATGGAAATAACAGTGTGGTTATACCTGGAAGTATTTATCTTTTCCTAGAGCTGGCGACTCCGTACAGTGACCCACTTTTTCTTCAATATACTGAGGACGACAACAACTGGGCGGCAATGTCTTATTGGCACTCATAGTACGCCAATCAGAGGGATTATCTACACCACAGCACATAAGTTTACGCTGTATATTATCCCAAGCCATTGTGTCCTCATTATTGGAACGTTTTATGGAATCCTGTAGAGAAGTTTTTATCATCATTTCCAAATCACTCTTAAAGACACAGGCGGCTATGCCCACTGCCAGTTCCACGATAAATATTACACCCAAAAGAAAAGCATACTAAAATAATGAAATATTAAATTCAAATTAGAATCTCATATGTAGATTTACGTTTTATACTCACCGCCAATAATAATGTCGGAGATTCTTTGATGGCACCAAAACAACCCAGTGACGCTATGAGGAATATTATTAAACCAGTGACAATTAAGACAATTGGCGGAGCTATAACTTTTCCTTCAATGAAATGATTAAATTGTTGTACATCGGATAGAACTACAGCTCCAGCTATTAGTATTCCTAAACCGGAAATCTGTAATAGATAAAAGGATTTTTTTTTTTGGAATTAATAAAAAGCTACATTACTTCCAAAGGTTACGCGCAATTACAGATTCGGTTATGGTAACCTGATAATATAGTAAGCGAAATTTATCATGCTTTGAACTATACATGAAAGCATATGACCATGTATGCCCATGTATGATCATTCACAAGTCAGTGTATGATCATGTTCATACATATGTTATTTCGATTTTCACACGGCTTGGCCAATAACTAAAAATACATTTTTCTCAACTACTAATCGCCAATTTTTCCTCAGGGAACTTATTTTTATATGTACAACTCTTTTTACATACATATCTATGACTCCTTATTGTTAGTGTAAAATATTGTTACATTTTTACCTTTTAAAAACGACTTGGTGTATTTGCTTTAAGTAAACCGGGTCCTTTTCTATTGCATTCAAAATAACCACACACTATTTTGTTTTATATTGAGCATATACACTTATTTATTTAGCACTTATTACTTTACATTCAACAGTATAACGCACACAATTTAACCAACGATTTAATACACCGATTTACCAAAGCCCGTCTGAACTTTACAAACGCTAATAAAACTACGATACAAAATGAAAGAAAAAAATATGCACGGGTTCTAATATAGCAATTCTGTTTTGTTGGAATCCATAGAGTACGGAAATACTTATAGTTTTTCTCGATCACATCATTTAGTATTTTTTTTTTTTGTTTTTTATTAGCGAAGTGAGTTATTTTACAACATTTGCTAATAAAAAAGTACTAAACGAAATGTTCAAGGAAAATTAGAAGTATATCTGTACTCTATGCACTCCAACAAAACAGAATTTCTATACCAGAACCCCTGCATATTTTTGTGTAGCACAGTGTAATCAACTGACTTTACAAAGGCTAATGCGCGACTAAACTCCACAAACGCTAAAGCGTAACTAGCTCACTGAACGTCAAGTGGCGGCGTTTTTATAACTAGACTAATCCAGCTTCATAACAATATTTATTTTGTATAAAATTTCTCAGTTAAACAAATCTTTTGCAACCATTTTATGGTCTGGATATATGAGCAATGCCTAAAAACTTTTAATATTTGAGGTAAAAAAGCGATTTTCATTTACACATAACTTAACAAATTCGTTCGCGTAAATGATTTTATGCAGGTGTCGTCAAATATATGGCGGTTTAAAGTATGGTTGGCAACCGAACCGAATAAGGGGCGATTTTTCAGTAACCTTTTAGTGCTAGAGTTTTTATATATTTAAGAATATATGGTTATTTGTAAACACTAACTCGCAAAGCACAAGAATATACAGAACCTGAATACTCTTCATCCAAGCAAATCGGCTTCAACTGAACTAAAGGATCTACCATAATTCTTTTCGGTTGCGAACCCTGGTTTAAAATGTGTCTCGTTGTTTTAAATTAAATTAAATTAACACTCATAGAAATAAATCTGTAAAAATAGCAGAAAAACTTACTAAAAATTTGTTAAAAATGATGCTTCAGAAAAAACTGTTGAAATTAGAAGATTTTTTTTTTTAATAAATACTAGTAAAATAAGAACAACAAAATTAAAACTTTTAAATTTACAGAATTTTAGTTATATTTAAGTTAACTTTTAGTTAATTGAAAATAACAAATTGTACTGCAGAATCTGCAAAAAATTATTTTTTAATATTAATATGAACGCAAATAAACAAAGTGAGCAATTTTAGATAACCGACGTTTTTTCTTGAATTTCCTCATATTTACAAGAAATTGATGTCAAAATATTGGTAAAGAAATTAAGTAGATTATTCGAGTAAACTATGCAAATACTGGAGAAAAATTTTAATATTTGGTAAACAATATTAAGTTTTTGGGTATTTCATGCGAAAAATCAAGTTTGTTTGCTATTTTACCGGTTTATTCTTCCAAGCGAAATGCGATTTCTGAAACCTAATTTTGGCTGGGACTGTAAGTTTGAATTCTTCCATGAAAACATTTGATAACGATAACCAAATAACTTTGTTACTGTAATTACACGATTCAGTGGGCAAGGTTGTCGCAATGAATCTGTTTTAAAATCTGCTTACAAAATACTGGGCGCAAGTGTACTTAAGTGCAGGCCTTCATATATTATCACAGACAGAAAAATACAAACGGGAAAGCGATGGCAAGGTATTTTAACATGTGGTACAAGTACCGGCAAAAATTGTTCCCCATTTCCAACATGATAACGTCATTAGACAAAAGGACCGGCTGTTCAAAAAGCGACGGAAAAGTACTGGAGAAACAAAATTTTTAACGTTGGCAAAACGCTGTCAAAACCAATAAATAGGTGGTCTGGAATTATATTTTACAAAATAAAATTTTAAAAAATTCATATTTATCTTTTTTTGGCCCTGCCGTGATATGAACCCAGGTCGTCATATTGGCAGACGACAGCTCTACCCACTGAGCTAACTAGACATATAATACATGGTGGCTAAAAACGTAAATGAATGATAACAACTGGACAACCACTGGCTGTACTAAAATGCTAGCACTTGCAAAAAGTTTTTTGGAACTAATATGCCAGCGTTGGGAAAAAAAGTTGGTTCAAAAGGAGCTTTTTTACAAACAAAAAATTTAATCTTATAAAACAAAAAAAGTTTAAATTAAAAAAAAATTTTTTTGCTTGCAAACGGATTTGAACTCGGAACCTTCTCACCATAAACCTTTTTTAACGAAGCGTCATCATTTTTATAAAATCATTGCTCTACCAGTGAATTGATTTTTGTAACGCTGCAATTTTTGCCTAGGTGACACTGGATAACCACTGGTTGCTAACGTTGACATAACACTCTAAGCCCATTCTTTGCCAGTGGTTTTTTTATAAATCACCGAAATTTTTGTAAAACAAATACTGGCAAACCCGTTTTTGCAAACGCTGGCAAAGGTTCCCAAATGAGTATTCTGCCAGTCATTTATTTTTAACACCGCGGTTACCCAAGTGGTATGAAGGTACTTGATTTTTTTAGACTGGGATGTTTCAATATTCATAAAATGTACCACATTATTAATTAACAACTATTAAAAAATTATAAAACGCTTTATTCTATAAAAAAAATTAGATACATAACATAAAACTTTTTACAAATAAAGGAAAATTTAAATCCCGGAATCCCAAAATCCCGTAAAATCCCGGGATCCCGAAAAATCCCGTAGTCCCGAAAATCCCAGGATCGGGATTTTCAAAATCCCGAATCCCGGGATTTTAAAATATCAATCCCGATCAGTGTTGCCAATTTAGCATATTTAATGCTAGATTTAGCATTTTTTTAATTCATTTAGCATGAAAAAAATGTATCTAGCATATGGCATTTTTTTCAGCATTTTTCCAACAAAATTTAGCATATTTTTAGCATTTTTTACAGTTTTTTACAGTTTTATTTTCTGTTTTTTTAGAATATTCTACATTAATTTGAATTTAAATGTAATATGAAAAAGAAATATTTTTTTTTACTTTTAGAGTAAGTACTAGGAACTATTTTTATACGTACACATTCATTACACTGTGCAGTTGCAAATTTTAACAAGCTGGAAACCCTACTGGTAAAGCTAATTCGAGTACGCTGTATTCAATGATGATAGCAGTTTTTAAAAGTTAGCTCTCGTATTCGCGATATTCGCAATTAAAAATTTTAATGGCTACCAAAAAAATTTTATTTTTATATTTCTGGGATCATTTTTAATTATAAATTTATCAAATTTTATTAAATATGTAAAACATTAAGGAAGCTATAATTTTTTTCACGAATTTTTTTTTATAGATTTTATTCGCAAAAATTTTCCAAAATCATTTTTTTCTGCAAATAAAAAGTATGTGTTATGTTATTTTGTGTATATTCAATAGGGTTTAGAAAAATATTTAATAGAGTAAAGAAAAAAATAAAAAAAAAAAATTTCTTTCGAAAAAAAAACAAAAATCGCGAAAAAAAAAATGTTTCTGGGGAAAAAATAGCGAAAACTTGTATTTAACAGGGTTGGATTGATTGAAATTCAAAAATGATCCCAAAAGTATAAAAATATTGCTTTATGGTACTTTAATATTAAAATTTTAAATCGACATGCCCGGCTTTAACTTTTTACTCGTTTTACTTTTTGTTGTTGTTATGGTGAAGGAGTGATTTTGCACAAAAATACTTCAATTTTTGGTAAAAAAAAGAAATAATAATAAAAATTTAAAGAATAGAGTTTAAAATAGAATTAATAGAATTGCAAAATGTTGATAAGATTCGTTTTTAATCTTTGCAATTTTTATTGATGTTTTTTTAGGTTTGGGTCATAGAGGGTAATGTGGATAGCGTTTGTGATAAATTCATATCTTTTAAGAATTTCAGTGAATTTTGATTTTTTTTTTTACTGTAACACCTGTACATTTTTCATTTAATCATACCAAAAATCTTACAACGTCAAGCAACACCACAAAAAGTATTAACCCTGATCGCGAAAATAAATTTTTTAAAGAATTTCATGCAGGTAAGCCCAAAGATGCAGAAATTTGAAAACGGCAAACAGAGCGTGCAATAAAAACCATTAAATTAATTTGGAGTAGATAAATTAAGGCTGAATGGGAAATTCATATTACACGCCAAAGTATTCCACATTACCACCTATTTTAGAAATAAAACATTTTGAGGTACTTTTGTTTATCCGCCTTTAACTTTTCGAGATAACATATTTTCAGTGACACAGTGCAAAGAGGATCTAAAGGAAAGAGTTTTCTTCCCAAGAAATTATGTTAACTCGTGCTCAATTATTTGTATGGATGCTCTGGCCTGTTAATTTCAGTGAAGAATGAGAAAAACAAAAGAAAAGTGAAAAAGTTAATATTTTGTTTTTTTGCGATTACTGATAAAAACACTAACAAAAACAACTTTAATAAGGTAATAAATAATAATTAATTAATTTAAATAAATTTTTTTGCTTTTAACTTTTGTTTTTTTTTTTGTTGTAAAAACGATTTTATTATTTTTTTGTTTTCCCGAATTCCTTCATTTTATCTCATTCGCTGTTAATTTTCTTCATATTCTTTCTGTTATTCCTCTGTTTCTTGCTTGAAATTTTTTGGCTCATAAAGCATTTTTAAAAGCAGCTGATGGAAACCCCCTGACAGTTGGGAAATCAAATAATAAATTTATAAATGGGGGAAAAGTTTTTAGTTGATCTGTTATTTTAAGTAAATGAATGTTATTTTAGTTTGACTCAAGATCATAAATTAATATCACTTTCTGTTTAAATTATTTTCAAATCAAAGAAAGAATTTCTTATCGAATTTTTTCAATAATTTTTATTCTTTGTAATTTACTTGTAAAAATTGTATCATCTTTCTTTGATTTGAAAATAATTTAAACAGAAAGTGATATTAATTTATGATCTTGAGTCAAACTAAAATAACATTCATTTACTTAAAATAACAGATCAACTAAAAACTTTTCCCCCATTCATCTTAAACACATTGACACGGTGCAAAAATATAATTTAATAACATACATTTAAATTAAAATTTAACGGTTCGTTATAATTCAAACATCTGTGTTTATCATACACAGAGTTGAATAGAATCAGCTGAGATATCTTAAGAATTAAGGTTCAAAGCAAAAAAGAGTAATAATAACAAAAGGATAAAAATAGCATTGTTAAATTTCGTTGATGTTAGTCTAAGTTGAGTTGTTGATAACAAACTCAATTTGCTTTCAACATTCATATAAGTAGACGATTATCAAAATGTTAACCAACTCAAAGGCGAAAGGCACTGATGATGGCTTTGTAGCGAAAGCCGAAAATGCGCATTCTGCCTTGCTGGTCTTATCGAATTTTTTCAATAATTTTTATTCTTTGTAATTTACTTGTAAAAATTGTATCATCTTTCTTTGATTTGAAAATAATTTAAACAGAAAGTGATATTAATTTATGATCTTGAGTCAAACTAAAATAACATTCATTTATAATAAATTTATTTAAAGGATTTTTGAACTTTTTTACAAGAATTAACTTTTGAGTTGTTTTTAATTTTTCTTTTATATAAATTTAGTTAATAAAATGAACTAAATTCATAATTAGAGATAACTTATTTTCAGTCTAATTGTAAAAAGTCACTAAAATAGTATTTCTTTAAACAAATTGAAACATATTTTTATAAAATTTTTTTAGCATATTTTTTCTAGCATATTTTTTTAGTTTTTAGCATTTTTTAGCATTTTTATGCAAAAAATCTAGCATTTTTTCCTAAATAAGTTTTGGCAACACTGATCCCGATTGGCATCCCTAATTCTTACCTAATAACTAGTATCAAAATGAATTTTAGATCTTAAATATTTTCATATTTCGGAAACCGAAAAGGTCCGTGCTCCAAAATTTATGCATCGTTGAGCTCTTGTAGTGTACAACAGCTATGGTGAATTTCATTTAAATCGGAGATGGTAAATCCGGCAGTAGGTTTCGTAAATGACTCCGAACTATGGCATTTTTATAGCAATTTTTAGTAGTTTAACTAAAATCTGTACAGATTTTAGAGTAGTTATTTTGCGTGATTTATTGTGCCTTCCATATAAAAACTAAAAGGGTTTTCCTGTTTCCTATTCAACAAATTTATTCAACAACTTGACCGCCAATTATTTTCTTACAACATGCCTTGGAATAAGAAAGGATTTCAAAAGGCCAACATAGTTTATTAAACAAAAACTAAAGTTTATACACATTTTATTACTTTCCTCTTGAGCTTCGGATTAAATTTAATTATTCAAATTTGGATATTCCATTAAATCATGTAGGTATTTACTACACTCAAAAAAATAAGTTAGTAGAAAAATTAGTAAAACTTCTTTGTATATCAAGTGTACTATTTTTCAGCAATTTTTTTTCTGAAATTCCGTTTTCAGCTAAAGGTTTAGTTATATTTTTTTTGCACTTAACTAGTTTAGAACTAATGTTTTACTAATTTATTTTGCTACAAAAATTGTGCTGATAACCGCATTAATAGCGTGGACGACAACCAGAAGACAAGATGTAGATGTCGCGGCTTGTCTGGATGTAGTACAGACACCGGAAATGATAATTAAAAAAAAAACAACTCTACACAATTTCCATATGTAAATTTTCAGCAAATAAATTAACTAAAGTAAAATTCCTCTTCAAATTTTTTGAGTTTTTTTCAGTCAAAAGGTTTAGTGATTTTTTTTCATTTGCAATCGCCCAGCAAAAACAGACATTACCGAGTAATTAAGCGAGTAAGTAGCACACAAAAGGTTTCACTACTTACCAGGCTATTTACTCGCAACATTACTTTTGTTCGCGATGTCCAAAAATTCATGGGTCGTCATTACAAAAACAAGTGCGAATAACGAGTTACCCATAGCGAAAGAATAAGTAGTTACTCACAAAGATAGCATAAGTGGTTACTCAGAAGTTAGGAAATAAGTGGTAACCCTACATTGTAAAATAGTTGGTCATATTTGCAAAAAAAATTTTTACCTTGGAAAATTTCCTATTTAGTTCAAAACAAATTTATAAATAAAATATTAATATAAAAAAAGCCTTAATCAGTACTTATTTAATCAATTCCAGTAAGTGATTACCTTGCACGAATATGTAAGTACTTCTATAACTTATTATCGGTAAGTCATTATTTTGTATTTTAAAGTAATGTAAAAGATAATGACCTATCATTACTTGGTAATCTGTATGGTAATGACCTGTCATTACCATGTTTTTGCTGGGCGACTATATATATGCAAAATTTTTGCTGATATTACTATTTTTTTTGGGTAAAAATCAGCTCGCTGATTTTCAGCAAACTCCTTTTGCTGAAATTACCAGCTTTTTTGCAAGCACGCTCCTGATTAAACATTTGCTGACACAGCAAAATTTTTTGCTGACTTTACTGACTTTATTTTGAGTGTAGTTAAATATTTTTTATTTTTCTGGTGTATTTAATCATTTGCATGATTCAATTTTACTCAGAATTCCGATAGTGTTTTATCGAAACAACAAATCTTAGCTAGGACATTCTACTAACATTTTAATGAATGAATTATAATAACAAATGAATTGTACACATACAAGCAAATACCATTAATAAATAATTATTTAATGTATGTAAATAAAGTAAATACAGTAAAATCCGGTTGAGACGAACTCCAAGGGACCGGATAAATTAGTTCGTTATTTTCCATTGGATATTCTATATAAAATGGGTTAAAATAAAAATACATATATGAAGAACAAATTGCTTAACTTTAGGAAAATCGTATTATTTAAAATATGTTTTTATATGAAAATTGTTACCAAATTAGTTCGTATTTAACTGAGAATTCTTCTTATTTGAGTTTATCTTAAACGAGTTGTAATGTATATATTTTTATATGTATACTGGCTTAAAAGTCCGATACTTTGTCACCAGTAGTTTAGTTAAAATAAGGTTTTACATTTTAGATTTGAATAAATTTTAGATTTCAGAATCTAGCAAAAAGAGTTTAGGTGGAGACTTTTCCTTTTTAAGCCCCCATATTCAGCACGTTCCATCTAAGTAATTATTATTTTTAATTAGTTCTGAACAAATGTCCAAAATTCCAGAAAGAACGGTAAAAGAAATTGGCAGGAAAATACAAATTTCTAATACAATTCAGAAAAACAGAATTGGCATTACATGTGCAAAAATTAAAATTTTGTAAATCTATTCAAAATCTTTTATTTGTTTTACTATTCTTAACCAAAATATTATATTTTTTTAAAAAAGAATCTCGATTTTTCAAAAATGTTTTACCCATTGTTTTTCCGAAAACTTTAACTGTATGCGGTTTTATTCAAAGCGTGATTGACAAACACTAACCCTAAAATACTAATAAACTCTTTCAAGTGGCTACCGTCAACTTTAAAATACCACTAACGAAATAACTTAAAATACCGTTATCCTAACAAAATTATTTAAAATACCGTCAAGCTACCGAAAAAATTTAAATTTCCTTTAACCTCAAAATATCGTAACGAAATAACTTTAAATCTCTTCTTTCTTTCTTTTAAAAAATATCATACATCTATTTAATATGGACTGATGAACAGCATACATAAGATTTCACAAAGTGACGGTCCGTAATATTGCCAAACAATTTAAAAAAAGGAATATCGTTATCCTTAAAATACCATTAACGAAATAACTTAAACTACCGATAACCTTAAAATACCCTAATGAAATAGTGTTGAAATAACGTTATGAACATAGGCGTACCTAGACAATTTTTGTTGGGTGGGCAAGAGACTCATTTAAGTTCGGCTGTTCTAATCACTATAAATAGAATTGAAAGCTTAAATGTTAAAACACAACATACAAACACTTGCTTTACTACTAAAGAAACTTTAGTTATAGCAACAACTATAATATATACAAAAATAATAGCTTTGTAAAAAAACATGTGATTTTCATTGGAATACATAAAATAACTAAGTAAAAATATTTGAGTTTACTTCTCGTAATGTTTTTTTACTTTGGAGTTAAGGTAAATACAATAAAATCTACATTATAACCTAGAGGGAACCCCATAAATACAATCTGATGATAGTAAATACTTGGTAACATTTGAAAATGCATTAAATGTCCCAATTTAATAAAATTCTGATAAATGTTATTCTGTAAATTTCCTAGTGGATCTTTTTTTTTGTGAAAAGTGAGAATATTGATCCTATATGGATCAAGTTATTCAAAATAATAATTTCTATCAAATTTTTAATTCATTTAAAGTGATATTTTTCCGAAAATTATGAAAGGTGTTATTCTGTAAATTTCGTAGTGGGTCATTTTTGGCCAAAAGTATGAAAATTAACCCCATATGGATCATGTTACATAAATTAATTAATTTTATCCAGTTAGAATTTTTTTTTTATCAATTTAATGGCTTTACAATCTCGTAGTAATAATTAATATTAAGCTTCTTGGGACTTTTCTGACCCCAGACCACTAAGGATTAAAGATTTTTTAAACAGATGTAAAGATATTCATAGTCTTACTAAATTTTAGTGATATTTTTTCGAATTTGATGAAAACCTTCAAATTTTGTTAAATTTTTGACAAAATAAGCCATTTTTGTAAAATGTTCTGGAAAGCAGTCGCTCCAAATACAAACTCGAATTATCATTTTTCCAATTTATTTTTTTTTCTTTAATATTAACTATTATATGATACAAATAGCAATCGACATCTCCAAATTGGGCATTTTAAAAAATCTTTAAAATTAATTTAAAAATAATGCGTTTTTGCATTTTTATCAACTTTGAGGGTCATTTTGGATTCCAGGCTAAAGTGGGTTAATGATACCCGATGAAGTCAAAATTCCATATCTGAATCATTTTGACTATATTAAATGAATAAATGAAATAAAAAATAATTTTTTTTTGAAATTTCGAATTTTGGGAATTTTTAATAGTAACACACTTTTTTTTCCAAAATGGGCCATTTTCTTCCAACTTTCGGTACGGGTTAACGTTTTCCAAAAAAATAAAAAAATCGATTTCTTCCATTTGGAACCATTTTCAATAAAACTGGGGGTGTAATGAACAAAAATCGACAAATCGTTCTCTTAAGTGACATCCTAATATACATATATGTATTTTGATGAAAAGGAACAAAAAAAGCTTGTGCAGATTGAATATATTATACTTTTCCTTTTTCATTCAAGCGTGGGCCACCCTAATGTACATGTTTGAATAAAGGGGATTGGATGTCAAATAAAATAGTCATGAATGTTGTTGTACTTGCACATATACATACATATACTAATCAATCTACGCTTTTACAAATAACCTCTATAATGTCCTTTTAATGAATGGACGTTATAATGAATATAATGGTAGACATTTGTTCGTTTATTATTTATTTTGTTAAGTTTTCAAATAATGTATGGTTTTAAAAAAACAGGTCATAAAATTCGGATTAATGCCAGTTTTCAAGTTAAGTCAGAACTAACAATAATATCGATTTTTGTCTTAAATATTTCTAAAATTATGCTTGAAAATTTCGGACTTAAGTAAAATTTTAGAAAAAAAACTCATTCTTAGTTTTGACTATAAAACTGACTGACCCTAAAAGTCGAACAACTTTTAATCGAAAACTATCAAATTTATTGAATTTTAGTAAATTGAAAATGAAAAATTATACTATAAAATCTGAAGAAAATTTTGCTAAATATTAGCAAACTAAAAATAGCAACAACAAACTGTTATATCTACAAATTTGTTGTTAGCTGCTAAAATCGGCAGAAACATTTTTAACTAATTTTTAGTATTTTAAACTAAAATTGTTACAGACCTTTTTCTATTGGTGTATGTTGATTTTCTGGTATTTTAGAATATGGCTACCACAGTGTCAGCTCAGTGGCTGAATGTCATGTATTTGACATCCCACCGTGGGATGTCCACTAATACATAGAAATGGCAAAGGCAACTCTGTTTCAAGACTAATGGTGGACTGTGATATGTACATTCAAGATACGATATATGCCAGTTGAAAGTTTTTATTTATTTTTTTTTTTTGCCAACACTGCCTGAAAGACGTTAAAAACAGTCTAAAAGTTCTTCTGAGCTTAGTTCTGTATACGAAAATGTACAACTAAGTTTTACGCGTATTTTTTTAACATTTTTATCTTATATTTATCTACGAGAAATTTAAGAACGATTTACTTGTTTTTAAGATATTTTTAATAAATTTAAGTAAAATATTGGGTATACAAGTTATTAATGTCGATTTGGACAACATATGGCATAACTGTCACATATGGTTTGTGTGAATAATAACAAATATGGTATTTTGGTGGGAAAACATCTGTCATTATAATTCAGTATTCGATAGACGCCAAAGTTTTGCTGATTTTAGCAGATTAATTTGCTATTTTCCATTAACAAAAATTTAGCTCAAATATAACTAAAATTCTGTATATTTAACAGTTTTATTTTGCCTCTTCCTATATTACTAATATATAGCAAAAATAATCTGCTAATTTTAGCAGTTTTTTCTGCAGCATCATTTTTAACTAATTTTCAGTAGTTTTAACTAAATTTTTTAGAGACTTTTTTCTATTAGTGTATAAAGACGTAATAACAGAACCGCCCGGAATGTTGACTTTATATTTTAAGTAGGATGAAGTAATTACATTTTATAATAGAAAGAAACGAAATTTCGTTTTCTTATATTAAAATACATTTTTATAATACCAAAAAAAAAAAAAAATAACTGTAATAAATAACTTGTAGTAAAAATTTGTCAGATATTTTTACGACAATTTAGTTATTTTTACTGCAATTATTAGTTGTTTTTGAACAGTTAAAAATCACTACATTTTTAGTTACTGCGTATATATTATTATATTCAGTTAATTCCACCGACAGACGTTTTAATTCTCTTAAAATTAAAATAAATAAATAAAATATTTACATAATGTAATACTTACCGCAAATACAACATTAAATGCAAATAATATATATTTGATTACGCTCATACTACACGAACGAATTTTAAATTTCATTTTAGCAGTTAATTTTTTAGGACGGAATGGACAAAAAAAATTCTTTTCCAAATTCTTTATATGTGTATGTTTAACGTTTAAAGTTTATTTATTCGTAAAAACTGCCGGTACAACGTCTGTTTAAAATGGCGGCTCAAATAGAACTGACCAAAGTTGAACAATTCGATTAGCGACCACACTTGCGTTGGTGGCCATAACACAACCAGTAACTAGGTCGTTATACATATTTTTTTTGTGAAATAAACTAAAATTCGTTAGAAAATTCTTAGAAAAAGGGTATGAAGTTTAGAAAATCTAACAAACATTTCTAACTCAAAGAAAGTTACAGTTGTTCCTTAAAGGAAACTGTCAATACTACAAGCAACAGCGACCTATTTTCGCTATAGTATACTAGAGTGGTCCTTATTTTGTCAGCTGGAGAATTTTGACAAAGGTTCCCCCTAAAAGTATAACTTTGTGTGTAAAAATATCCCAGCAAAAAAAATTGGAACAAATGCTTTACAAACTACTTCTTTCACTGCTTCACAAGTATCCGTTAGTGTATTTTTACTGCTTTTTTAGAAGTTATTCTGAACAACTTCAAAAAATCACTGCTTTCATTGCTTCCAAGTTATCCGTTAGTATATTTTTACAGCTATTTTAGAATTACTTCTGAACAACATCCAAAAAAATCACTTGAGTATTGCTTCTAAGTACTGCTCTGAGTACTGCTCTAAAAGTGATGCTAAAAAGTGATTTTGGTATCGTTTGGTATTTCTAAAAAGACAATCGGGGGTTCGATGCCTGGAGGGACCAATATTTTTCTATTTTTTTTTAAATATTTATAATTAATTTGTTTAAATTCAATATTTTTTAACTTTTTAATTTTCAAAAATATATAAAATAAAAATGATGAAAAATTGCTTTTTATGCGCTTATGAAAATAGTACTGAAAACAACTTTTGAATTGGAGTGCACCTTTTGCATTTGTTTAAAAAGTACTTTTATTGAAGAGAATAAAGCACAATATCTCGCAATAACAAAGTGGTGTTTTTATACAAGTCAACTTTCATATTAAAGAACAGCTCAGCGGTAGTGAGATAAATCGTGAGGTCGCAAGTTCGATACCCGGTGGTGGCAATAAACAAAACTTTTGTAAAATTAAATTTTTTTTGCGAAGAATTTTTTAAACTTTTAATTGGTGAAAAAGAGCTTCCTTTGCACTCGTTCAAAAAGTGCTGAAAATGGTTCCCCACAACCGTTTTTACACTGAGTGAACGATATCCTATCCTGTTATATCAGCCACAACTATACATTCTAGAGGTGCCTTTGTCAAAACTCGCAAGTTGATAAAATAAGGATCACTCTAACGTGTACGCAATGTAGGTAAAATTTCGAATTATTGTAATAATGTTAATGTATTTTAAGAAATGATTATTCGGTGGTGGTTTTTAGGAATAATTTAATATGCTTTGATTACAAAAACATAAACACCTTATCGTACTAATTTCTAATTAAAATGAAAATTTTCCTTTTTCCATCATTTATTTTTAAACCAAACGTTTAGAAACTAGAATTTTGTAAAATAAATTGCGGTTGTTGAGTATTATTACAAATTCTTGTTAATAAAAGTTTCACTTTCATTCTGACACGATTTTGGTTTGCAATATTGTTACATTCTTATACATTTATACATATTTGCCTGTTAAATTTACATATACAGTCAAAGCCCGGTTTAACGAATGATATATTGTCAGGTCCTTTCGTTATTTCGAATAATTCGTTATATCGCAACATTTTCTTTTTTTTAATAAATTTATTAGGATAACATATACAAACATTCAAATTATATTAAATAATATGGGTTTTCATATAAACTCGTATTTTACTCGTAAACGGTGTAAACCTGGTATGTTTATGAGTTTAATGTCGAAACTCCATACATAAAAACTATGTTTTGTATTTATACAAGGTTTACAAGGAATTTACGAGTTTATATGAAGGCCCCTAATAAGTATTTTTGTAATTTTCTCCAGCATGTATAAATATCTTGTTTGGAAGCATCTTCCAATAGAGACCCGTTTCATCGGCATTGAAAATTGCCTCATGTGTTAAATTGTTCTCTCTTATAGCACTTTGTAATTTTTGTTTAAATGGCTCCACTAAATCTTCTCTTGATGATAATTTTTCACCTGATTCTTGAAGAAGTCTTATTCCGAATCGTTTTTTGAATCTGGCCAACCAACCATCACTTGCATGGAAACTGCCGTCATATACATAACTTCTTTTGTATTTCTATAGCTTCTTTAAGCGATCGATGATTTTTAGAGCCATAGTTGGTAGCTTCTAAATTTGACACAATTTTTTCTTTCATTTTCTTTAATGTACATATTAAAGACTTTGGAATCCCGTATTTCTGTGAAATTTCACTTAGGCTTATACCTTTTTTACATTCATCCAAAATTTTTATTTTGTCACTTAAAGAAATTCTTTTTCTGTTTCCCATGCTTATTCCCTATAAACATTTTCACTGGAATTCAAGTTGAAATCAAGTTCAATTCCAGCCCTGTTTTCCAGTTTCAAGGCTTGAATTCAACTTTTATTACATTTTATTTCAATAGCATACTCCAGCAAAAGGGAAACAAAAATTCAAGTTTGAAATATTTTTGTTAAATAAACAAGTGCTAGAATTTGAAATATACTTTACTTCAAGCAAAATTTAAAGCACTTGAATTTTTAAAACATATGTGCTTATTGGGTTGTAATATAACATTCACTCACAAAACTGATTTGGGAGTTTTTTGTGTTCTTTGGTGTTTTTTTTTAGTTTTTTTCTGCAAACATTCGTTGTATCGAGTATAAAATTTTTGAAACGTTTGTTATATAAGGTAGACAATGGAAAGATTTTGGTCGTTCGTTATATCGCGTTTTCGTTAAACCCAGTATTCGTTATACCGGGCTTTGACTGTATAATTATATAGTACAGATGTCAATGACCCAAGTGTTACATATTTTATATTTATTAACCCATTTACGTTCAATGCTCAATATTTCAGACAGCAGCAGCAAATGATTAACTTTGAACAGAAACAAATCGGAAACTTTTTAATAAGAACAATAAGGTTATGAAATCAATTAAGACTGAATTTTGTTGTTCCTTTTATTTCCTTATTCCCTATTTATTTTGAGCCAAAAATTGGTAATAGTTCTTTTAAATTACAGACCTATTATTTTAAGTGAAAACAAAAATAATAATTTTTGTCACATTTTTCTCGTATCCTGTAAGGATCTCGAAATGGATTGAATGTCGAATGAATACGAACGATTCATTAAATTGTTTTCATGTTTTTTCTTTTTTTGATAAAATATATATTAGTATTTATTTTATTAATAATGGATGGATATGATTGTTTAAAACTTATCGTTATTTTTAAAGCTCTTAAACACGATTTAATATTAATGCAAATATAACGGAGAAAATTGTAGATAGTGACAAACCGATTGTAGAAGAACCACCAGTGCAGGGCAATACACCGTCAACATAACTGTAAAAAATGGAAATTCAATATAGTTTTTTTTTTTTTGCAATTTTGAAAATGGTTTTTGAAAACTTAAAATTTGTATAAATTTAACGATAATAATAAGGATAGGGCTGATGGGAGGAATATGGTTGCTGATAATGATATGACGGATATCCCGATGATAATAAAGGATAAATAACGTGATCTTTTGGTTGATCATGCGGTACATAAAATGTTGGTTGCGGTTGAGATCGTGAGGAAGAATAATGTGATGCGCTATTAAAACGACTATATAAGCTGAAAATAAAATTTCGAAATATAAATAAATGGAAATATAATTAATACAAATTGACAAGATTTAAAATGATGTAACAAACCCGTGTTAGAAAAATGTGATAGTGATAACATAAGTGATTTACATATTTATAGCACAAATAATTACCTTTTGAGTTATAAAATAACAAACAACAATAACAACAACTACTAAATAATAATAACATTTGTTTTAATTAAAGATTATTATTGTTTAAATTCAATTTTATTAGAAGAGTGTCAAACACAACATGTCTTCAATGTAGTTAAAACTAAAAATTTCCCAAAATTTGTTAAATAAAACACACTAATTTTCAAACAGAGCATAACAAACGATTTTTTCAAATTTTAATTGAAAAATGTTTTTGAAAAATATTTGAAAAGATGTATTTTATTATACTCGGTTTAAAAAAAATCACACACACATTACATTCAACAAAACACCAACTTTAGTAGACACTTAAAAATACAACAGAAAATTAAAAAGAATAAATCATTTCTTTTAATTGAATATTTAGCTTTTTTAGTCAAAAGGATTATTGTATAAAGTTAAGTTTTCAAAACTAGTTAAAATTAATTGCAATATTTACTTGACACCAATAACACCACAGCCAGCACGACCACCAGCATTTCCGGTTTTCTTCGAATCAGGATGAGTTGTTTTGCCCAAATCATCAACATTGTCATGAACGACTAGACCGCGACCAATAATACTAAATGGACCATTTAAAGTTATCAAATGATCGGTAAATGTTGTATCAACCACACCATAAGTATTGGCTTCAATGTTACCTAAATCACCGACGTGGCGAACCTCGTCATGGGGACCACCATGATCCATCTGAAATAATTTTGTAATATAAAATTAGAAATGGCCCACACACTCTGATAAAATTATGATCTAAAATTGACGGGAATAGGGGATAGGTCACAATATATGTCCCAGCCAGCACTCAAAAAAATTTATGATCAAAAGTTAACTTTACACTTAACAAAAATGATGTATATGCATTTTTACTAGAAGTCAGGGTTGGCAGGCAATACCTCTAAAATACCGTTATCGATTCAACGTAATTTTTTCTTTTAATTCAGTGAACGTATTTCTTTTTTAATTCACTGAACGTAAAAAAATATTTTTTCTTATTAAATTTGATTTAAATTTTTTTTTTTAGATTTTACAGTTTGTTTATTTTTTAGTACATTTTTTGCTAATTTCAGCAGAATGATTTTTAATTGCAGTTTATAAAAATTTTGCTAAAATTTAGTAGCGGCTACTAATTTTGTTGTACTGTAGATCTGCAGACATGTGTTGCTAAAATTAGCAAAAAAAAATACAGCTGGGTTCAAAACAGTTAAATTTCCCGTAATAACAGCAAAATTTTCAGTAGCCATTACAGACTTTGTTGGTTGAGTGTAGAAATGCTTTCTGGTAAAAATGGAACAGAGCTAATGCAAGATTTGTTTGATTTTAGTAAACTAAAAAAATTTATTAACTGAAACATAATTAAGCGTTTTCCTTAATTCTATTTTCTTGAATATTCACTAAAATTTATTTAAAAATATACTAAGTATATGTTAAAATACTAACTATATTCTTTCTACCAAATTTCATAAACATCCGCCCATTCATTTTCAAGCTAAGACGATCTCCTTTCAAGATATTCCGATAGAACATTGTGTGTCCTTGGACCAATGGAAGAACTTATTATAAAAGTTAAATCTTCAATCTAGCTTTGAGTTCATAATCGAAAAGTTTTTAGTAAACTTAAGTATGCTTTTTAAATTTTTTAAAATTCTGTTCGTTTTAAAATTATTTTCTAAAATCTTACGAAATTTTAATTTAGACACTATCTCGCTTCCAAAACGTGGACTGCATACGAAAAATTACTTCTCGAAAGATTTAGGGAATTTTGCCTTCTATCGGAATTGCTTCAGTTATGAATATAAAATATACATCTGACGCATTTATTTGTAATTTTACTATAGCTGCGGCATTTTTAACCGGTAGAGAGATAAATGTTAAGAATGTGGTAAACTTTAATAATTATTTGATATTTTAATTATTATTTCAATTATTTAAAGAATTGGTATATGTTCTTAAGTCAATAAGATCCTGTTTTTATTTACATTTCGTCAGATTATTATTTGTGAGAGCCACTGAAAAAAAACTGAATTAGGAATGGACCGTAAAAATAACCTCTTTCTAATTCTAATTCCGCTTTTCGGTATCTTGTTTCATATCTGAGGTATCTAACATCGACTTTGCTCTATATCCGCAATTTTAATATTTAATATGCAGTTTTTTGCTGAATACATTACTATTTGGCATATACAGAAAATTTTTCATACAAAAATAAAAAAACTATTTTATTTTTTTAAATTTATTTTAATCGGGATATACATTAATTGCATTAAAGGAATTAAATAATTTAACTTAACAAATATTTCTAGAAATTCTAAAAACGTCGTCGGGACATTCCTACAACAGATTATTTTTCACAATTTTTTAAATAAGTTTTGCGATTTTAGCACATTTAATCCCTTTAATACTTTATTATTCCCAGCAAAATCTTTCATTATCAAATAAGTGGTTATATAATAGAAATGCATAGCTCCGCACAACTTATTTTTTGGAGTTTAAACTCATTATTTTTGTTTGGAGTGGTCGTTTTTATAAGTAGTCACGCTTACCCGCTCGCTTACGAAAAAGTGAGAAATAAGTTGTTATGAGATTTTGAATAATAAGTGGTTACACACCTCTTTACAAAAAGTTGAATTATAAGTGGTTATCCGATTGCTTACTTCATTCTTAAAAATAAGGAGTTACACAAATACTATTAGTTTAAAGAAATACATTCACAAAAATTTAACTTTTTCTAGTGCGTGATTTTAGGACTCGTCATAAAAATTTAAATACAAAACATATTTACATATAATAAATAAAAATGTATAAAATTTAACTGTTTAAACAGTACTTATTTAAACTATTACGAGTAAGTCATTATTTTATATTTAGAAACAATGAATACAATAGCCCGTTATTAGGAAGTCATTATTTTATATTATAAAATAATGCAAAAGGTAATGATATATCATTTTTGGTAATGCAGATAGTAATGAGGTGTCATTACCAATATTTTGCTGGGTTGTTTCGCAAATTTTGCATAAAAAATTAAAAATAGACTTTTTCTTCAGGAAACCGTGTGTTCACTTACGATTTGGGATATACGTGTAAAACATGAAATTAAAAATTTTGTATGAAATTAAAAATTTTAATTTCCAAAAAATGTGTAACTTACATGCCAGTATACTTGTGTGTAATTACGAAGTATATTGGACTTGTGTTCGCTTACAAGGCGGCCATACCATGGGTAAAATAAGCCAGGTTGTGTGTAGGGTTTGAAAGTACTCGGGAATACTTGTGTGTGTACTTACTAGTTGCTAGCAGATTACAGAAATATATCGAATGTACATGGGATTACAAATGAACAAATGGCGTTTGTTTGAAGTTATTTTTTACAGGACTTGTCTCACTTTGGGGGCTCTTTGGAGGTACATTGGGTCCATAGGTAGAATTTAAGCTCGAATATACCTCAGCTCTAACTGCTCCAAATTTCTTTATAATCGGACTAGTTGATAAGAAACGGCAGATTTATTTTCAAAATTCTTTCACAATCCCAGATTGTGCAAGCATACAAAAAATCAAAAATATGTGGTTATCTACATATATTCTTACTGGAGTTGAAAAAATATTGAGTCTAAAAATATATTTTCAAAAAAACCTCGAACATTATATTTAAAATAATGATAAAAACAAATCATCATTGGTAATGCATTATTTTTTTTTTATTAAAAAAATTAATGACGTACAACATGCAATCATATCTTTTTCTGATGTTGCCCAAAACAAAATTTGATCCGAAAAATGGTGGATCATGCTGTATTCATTTATATGCACCGTGGATATAATATGATAAAATACGATCCGAAAATGGGTTTATCTAATCATATAGAATTGGACGTGACATAATGACAATCAAAAAACTAATTTTAATAGAATGGACGATTTAATGCAATATGAGCGAACTTTGAATGAAGTATTTTTGTCTAATTGTATCAAATAAAATGTAACTTTATTGTACTAAATCTAATTATATATAGTAAGATAAACCCATTTTTCGGATCGTATTTCATTATATTAGATCCAAGGTGTATCTAAATTAATACAGTACGATCCACAACTTTTCGGATCAAATTGTAGTTTAGGCTATATCAAAAAAGATACGTTTGTATTTTATAACATCTAACTTTTTTTACTCGGGTAGTTATAACTCATTATTAAATATTTTAAAATAATGTTGAAAGTCGGTGTCTGTTACTGGTAGTCCAAAAAATAATGAGATGTCAATACCGTTTCTACACTGGGTTAAAAATAAAAAAAATAAAAAAAATTAAACTACACTAAAAAAAAGTCAGCAAAAAATGTTGCTGTGTCAACAAATTTTTAGACAGGAGCGTGCTTGCAAAAAAGTTGGTAATTTCAGCAAAAGGTCGGCTGAAAATCAGCGAGCTGATTTTTACCAAAAAAATGGTAATCTTCAGCAAAGGTTTTGCTAACTTTTAGTCGATTGCAAATGAAATAATCCCGGCTAAAATCTCTAAACTTTTTGCTGAATATTAGTGGACTGAAAAAAACTCAGAAAAGTTGTAGCGAAATTTTACTTTAGTTAATTTATTTGCTGAAAATTTAAATATAGAAGTTGTGGAGAGCTGTTTTTATTTTTTTTATCATTTCCGTTGTCTATACTACCCAGTCAGAAATCGACAGTGGTACAAAAAATCAAGCACTGGCATACCACTGGGTAACCACGGTATTGAAAATAAATGACTGGCAGAACACTCACGCTTTGACGCTTTGCCAGCGTTTGCGAAAAGCGTTTTACCAGTATTTGTTTTACAAAAATTTCGGTGGTTTATAAAAAAAACCACTGGCAAAGAATTGGCTTAGAGTGATATGCCAAGGTTTGCAACCAGTGGTTATCCAGTGCTACCTAGCCAATGCTACCAGGCGTACAAAAATCAATTCACTGGAAAACCAATGATTTTATAAAAATGCTGACGCTTCGTTAATAAATGTTTGTAGTCGGAAGGTTCCGAGTTCAAATCCGGTTGCAAGCAAAAATTTTTTTTTGGATTTTTTTTAATTTAAATTTTTTTTTGTTTTATAAAATCAATTTTTTTGTTTGTGGGAAAGCTCCTTCAAGACCAACTTTTTTTATGCCCTCCCAACACTGGCATACTAGTTACAAAAAATTGTTTACCAGTACTAGCATTTTGGCACAGCCAGTAGTTGTCCAGCTATTATCACTCATTTATGTGTTTAGCCATCAAATATTATATGTCTCGTTAGCTCAGTTGGTAGAGCAATCGTCTGCCAATCTGACGGCCTGGGTTCAAATCACGGCAGGACCAAAAAAAATACATATGAACTTTTTTTAAATTTTATTTTGGAAAATATATTTCCAGACCACCTATTAATTGGTTTTGCCAGCGTTTTGGCAACGTTTAAAAATTTTGTTCCTCCAGTGCTTTTCCGGCGCTTTTTGAACAGCCGGTCCTTTTGTCTAATGATGTTATCATTTTGGGAATGGGAAAGCACTTTTTGCCAGTACTTGTACCACCTGTTAAAGTGCTTTGCCACCGCTTTCCCGTTTGTATTTTTCTGACTGGGTACATACAGACAAGCTGCATCTACATCTTGTCTATCTGCTTGTCGCAGACGCTATAAATGCGGTTATCAGCACAATTTTTGTAGCAAAATAATTTAGTAAAACATTAGTTCAAAATTAGTTTAGTGCTAAAAAAATATAACTAAAACTTTTGCTCAAATTCCGTTTGAAAGACGTTTTACTAATTTTTCTATTAACTTATTTTTTTGAGTGTACATTTGTCAGAGCTTTATTGTCTTATTGTTGCTACTTTCTTTAAAAGTTAAGTTATTCTTCGAAAATAGAGCATGTTTTTGTTTTAGATTTCTTTAATTAAAATTTTTGTTTCAATTATTTTTAATTTAAAAGTGTTTCTCAATCTGATTTTAAAACCTTATTAAATAATATATTTTAAATTAGTTTTTAAGATGCTAGTCTGTAAGGATAAATTGTATCCATAGACTGAAATTAAATAAATAAATAAATAAAATACAACTCTTGGTAAAATAATCTTTTTGATTTTTCCACAACACAAAAATGTCACAACTTTGTTTCACTCCTGAAGAACTAAGGAATGTAGGATCAATTTAAATAAAACATTTAATTTTTGTAAAGATTTTAATGACGAAAGTAATGAAGATGTAATGAAATCTGAGGGCTTATTTCTTAATTTTAACATTATAGACAAATTTTTGCTTATGGAAAATTGCGGGGTTTTTCTTAAATTTGAACAAACATTTTCCCAGTATCAAAATTTTGCCACCATGCCTCCAAACCAAAAAAAAACCTACTAAATGTCACGTTTTGGCCAAACGCTACACTTCATATTCGAATTTTATTCATAAACCCGTAATTTAGTCAAATAAATCGATGTGCTCAATAAAAGCGCTTTTGAACTTTTACACCCTTTTGCATTTGGGTTTAAGGATATGTAAAGCTAAAAATCATACTTACTTTGTCCGGATTGAAATGACCACCCATACTTAAACAACCATTTGTTAAATCTCCCTTTTCATGGACATGGAAACCATGTTTACCGGGTGTCAATCCAGTTATATAAACACGTACATGGACATTTTCACCACAAGCATTTTGTATAAAAGTCACATTTCCGTTAACTTTATCACTGTCTTGGCTCTTTATATAAGCAATAGCTTCAATACGAGTATTTTTCTAAAATGTATTAAAAATATATAATATTTAAGTTTCTTAGCAACAACAAAAAAAGAATAAGAAAAACTTACCTCTGCTGCTAAAGTTGACACTGTACAAGCCGCCAAAATTGTTATTAACAAATGCCCAGAATTCATTGTTTAACTAAAAAATAAAAAAGTTTGTTATGTATTATTTGGACCAAACTTAAATAAAAAGCTTAATTTTCAGAAAACTTAATTACATAAAAACAAACTAGGTATTTTTTGCTCAGTCTAAATTCAGTATTAGATTTCTCTAAATCAGGTTTTCATGTTCAGAGCTTTGAAGAATTAATTAATTCAATTTTTGAATTCTAAATTATAAACTCAGGTTTTCATGTTCAGAGCTTTGAAGAATTAATTAATTCAATTTTTGAATTCTAAATTATAAACTCAATGAATTAATTCACAAAAGACTACACTAATAGAAAAAGTCTGTAAAATTTTTTGCTAAACTCCCGACTAAAAAAGTTTATATAAAATTATATGTGAATGGATATATTTCCAAAATGTAACTGCCCGACTAAAAAAGTTTTTATATAATCTTATATGATTTGATATTATTATAAATGTTTATATGCGTGGCTTTATATAACCATATACATTTATATTAACACTTTGGTTTTATAAATATGTTTGATATGACGTTATATATAATCATATGCGATTTGGTATCCAGCCATATATTAAGAGATCTGCGATATAGTTTATATATAATTATATATAATGGCGTATAAGCTTCTATAAACAATCTTATATCAAAATATATAACATAACATGAAATCTAATTATACAAAATTTTATAAAGTTTATTGCACTATAACAATAAAGAAGACAAACTTAGAAAGAGTTTTTTTTTTATTTTATAAGAAAGACACATTTTATAAGAAAAAACTCTAAACTAGAAAAAGTTGTTCCGACAAATTTTTGTAAAGTTGAGTAAAAACCGAAAATTTACTTTGTCATATATTTCCAAGTTTATTAGCACAAATTTTTCTAAGCAACTTTTTCTCGTTTTGAATTTTTCTTTTTATTGATATTCAATTACAAACTGCGTTATTCTAAGTTTAAGGACAATTTGCGTCCTAAAAACGTCCTAAATCGCATTCAATCCTCATTTCTATCAATACCAAAGATCGACAAATACCCACTTTGTTAGCCAAACTGTTCTGTCGGCCATTAGTATTTAATATGAGTGAAAATAAGTGATCTCAACACACAAAAAAAAAATCAAAACTAAATTCAATCATGAAAACTGCCTATTCAATAAATTTTATCGTTGAAATTTCTCCAATCACAAAAATTGTCCATTCAACTAAAAATTTGTAGCTCTTTAATTGAATAAATTTTCAATAAAATAGTGATACATTTGATTAGGATTTTTATTGGTTTTTTTATATGTATTTGAGTAAAAATTAATTTATTGGATTAAAAATTGATCAATATTGTATACCTTCTAAATAGCATATTATATGCATTTGATTAAAAATTAATCCATTGGATTAAAAGTGATCAATATTGTATTAATTCTAAATAAGACTCTATTCCGCTGGATAAAGTGGTAGTTGTCATGCCAACTATAAAAAATATATTTCTTTATTTTTAGCTTGCATTTCATAACATTGTATTTTATTAAAATAAACCTGTATGCAATTTTCATTCATTTGATGAATTTATTTATACTTACATATATGAAAGATTCTCTCACAGAAATTAGTTTTCTTCTTTTTTCTGGGGCATAAGGACTCTGTCAAAATTTTTTTGAAAATTAAAAAAATAGTTTGTTTTTATTGAAAACTTTTTGCGATTTTTTGTTTAAAAAAATTTTTAATTTTTTAGACAAAATTTCAAAAATTACATTACTATTTTACAGTAATGTTCTAGAATTAATAAATATTCATATTTAATATGGCAAAATTAAAATATTTAACTAAATAAAATAATAAACTCAACGAAAATTTATGAAATTTTATAAAAAGTAATTTAAAATATCAGTTACTAATACATAAACATTTATAAAAACAACTACATAAATAAAACAAGCGAAAAACACAATAAAAGTTGAACAATATTTTTTTGTATGAACAATATTTACTAAAATTTTATTTGAAAATTTTTATAAAATTATATGTATTTATATATAATTTAATGCAATTAGATAGACCCATTTTTCGGATCAAATTCTATCACTTTAGATAACATGCTTATCTCGTTTGATATAATTATATATTCCAATATTCGTATCAAATTAGATATGAACATATATATGGGTTTATATATGGTGATATATGATTACATAACATCTTTTTTAGTCGGGTGGATATAATTTCATCCCAAAAATGGTTATATTAAATTGTACCAAATCGGATATAATTGTATTTACAAGGATACAAAGTTATATCAAATGATAAACTTATATCCGAATTTTGTCCCGATCAAATTGGATATAAATTAATACAATACGATATGGATAAATTTAAATGATAAAAAAACTTTGTATTGGAGGGCAGCAGGATTTAGGGCCTACACACTCTGGGGTGTGATGAAAATCGAAAACGAAAAGTTTTTCAATCTAGAATAATTAGTTTCGCGAAAATCAAATTGGCTTCAAATTATTATTTATCGTTTTATTTGACTCCGGACATCTAAATTAGGAAATAATAAATAATTGGTATTGTACAGATCGTAAAATATTAAGCATTGAAAATCAGATCGTTTTCGATATTCATCACATGCCTGACTATTAGCCGAGGGCTACTGTCGATATTAAGTAACTATTAAAGACGTTAATGTATAAATCCGTTATTCTTTAAAGACTAGATAATTTTTTTATCAAATATGGGAATTTTCTTTGGACTTAGAATTTTTTTTTAAATATGTTAAGCTTTTTTTTATTTTAAATAAAATTTTAATGGTTAGCCCGGCAATGCACTTCTTTTTTGTTAGAGGCTCATAGTTCCCGATTTATGTAGATGAAGATGATCTGCAATAATATTCAATGCTTATTTCTCCACTCAAAACTTATCGTAACAGAACAAAATATAAATATCGTTGGAAAGGCACTTGAAATACTTTTCCAATGTTATGCAACATGCCAGACTTATTAACCCATTACGAGCCGGGCCATGCACTGATAGAATTTTCGTTCATAGCATTAATGAATCGATTTCGTTAAAATGGATTCATTGATTTAATGAAAAAATTCATTAACTGAATGAAAATTCATTGTTGTTATGAATTTTTTCATTAGATTTTTTTTTATTTTTTCATAATTTCATAAAAAAAAATCATTAAATTAATGAAAATTTCATAAAGAAAAATTTTACTTAAAAAAATGGTTTCAGGTACAATTTTATCTCTTTTTGGTTTTCCCTATAAACATATGTGTTATTTTTGGGCTAAACAAAGAGACCCTCATCTCGGGAGTTATATCGGCTTTAAGGGAACAAGTTGATTTTAGGGGCACAGCCACAATTTTTCCCCCAGATAGTACTTTTTGGGCCAAATAGGAAAAAAATATTTTTTGTCCGAGACCCCTAATTCGGGTCAAAGTTAAAACATGGACTTGCCCGTATCTCCGCTATTTATTATCGGATCAATATGACAATATGAGCATCATTGGAAAGGTAATTGAAATGGGTTTAATATAACATATTTACTAACACATTACGAGCCGATTCCAGTTTTTTTTTTATTTTAAAGCGAGTTTTTTGTGAAAAGCCTTTGAATATCAAAAAAGTGCTTACATACCCAGCAAAAATATGTGTAAGTCATTCGAAACGAACAGCTTTTAAATTGGTTACAATGGAGCGATAAGTGCTCTTTTTCTGTTTCGAATGTATGTGCTTTAAAAGGACTTTCAAAAATGTATATATAATGTTGTTTTTTTTTCTTTGGAAATGCATTTGTTTGTAAATTACGAATTTATTAGAGATTCCATTTTTTATTTCTAAAAAAACAAAATAGTTAATTTTATTAACTATTTTAATTTTTACTTTATTAATTTACGCTTATTTACATATTTTTAAATTATTCGTACATATTTTAAAAAATATTGCAATTACAGTTCCCATTGAAAAAGGGAAGGCAATATAGAATTGGATCCCATTGAATATCCTGGAATATGACCCAAATATGAATTCTTCTTTTCACAAAATGCAAATATATAAAAGCTAACAATTAAAATGTATTGTTAAGGCTCTATGAAGTCGCTTGCGTGCTTTTGCACCGTGCCCCAAAGAAATATGTTAATAAAATTTGTTGCAATGTTAACATATTTTATCGTTTAAAATATACCAATCAAGAGGTTCGTTAACAGAGGTTGGTCCCTTACCTTTGTTTATACACAAAAAGTTCTATAAATGTCACCTGTTTTAAATGTCGATATGCCGTAATTGCTATTATTACTAAATAAATAATTCTATAGTGACAAAAAATATATTATTTCTTCAACTCAAAAATAGATTTAAAAAAATAACTGCCGTCAACTTTAAAATGTCCATTAAAGTTCCAAATTTTAATTAAAGTTAAAATTATGCTAAATGAACTTCTTCAACATAAGAATTCAACTAATCACGATTGCAAATTATAGTATTGGAATCACTGTTGGTAAAAGTGGCACAAAAGTGCCATTTGTGGCACTATTGAATGTTCAATGGCACCTTGGCACTTTTTACGAAAATTTCAATATAATTTGATAAAAGGTCGATATCGCTGGTTTTTCATTAAAAGCCACGCCTATTAAGAAGGGGTAGCAAAATTAAAAAACAAATGCTAAAAAATTGCCAAATAGCTAAATTGTAATTATTTTAACGTGTATGAAAAAAAAGAAACAAAAAAAATATATGAAATATTAATTTTTCATTTATTGTTGCCAAAATTAATTTTATTGCGAGAATACCACTTTAAATATTTAAACAAACATTTTTGAATATTGCACTTTTTGTAAAAAAAAACGCGTGTTTTATTGAGTTTTATGCATCAAGTGGCGTTTTTTATTAAAAAACTGGTATGTTGCCAAATAGCTACACCATGCATTTAAGGGTTAAAGTAACTAAATGCATAAATATTTGAAATAAAAGCTGAACATATTTTTTTTGAAATATTAAATGTTGCTTAATTTTTTTTTTTTTTTTGCACTTTTAAAGCTTTTTTGGCACATTTTTGGCATCATTGAGGCACCAAACGAAAATTCTCAAATACCATCACTGATTGGAATGCATCGCTTAATGAACACGTTGATTTTAAGCTAACGATGGTTGACTTGCAAAATTCAAATGACGACATGGTATTCGTCTTTGAAATATGTCTGGGGAAAAACTCTCCTCGAGCGGTTCTCGGATTCTTTAATGAATTTAAAGCTAAAATTTCAATCATAGATCTGCGGCTTCAGCAAATTTATAATGATGGCCTTATTATTGTAGAGTTGTAAAATGTCGATGCTTTTCTTTCCTTTATTTGTTAAAATGAAAATGCTTCTAAAATCTATTTTATTTTCTTTCAATGAAGACATAAATTTTAAACGATAAAAAGTTGTTCGGGAAAATTTTTGTTAATAAACTTGAAATGGCTGATATAATTCGTTTTCGGTTTAACTAAATCAAGTTTAACTGACATCCCAAAAACTCGGCCTTAGTGTATTAATCTTATTTAACTCAATATCGTATCTTTTTTGAATTTAAAGACTGAAGTAAACATGTTACAAACTTATTAAAAAAAAAAAAAACTGTTGAATAAAAATTAAAAAAATTTTGGTTTTGTCTAATTTTGACTTAATCGAATTGATTTAGTTGCAAAAGAAGTGTTTCCTTAATATTGTCCTACAAATAATAATAAATTGAAGCTTTTGGTACACAATAGGTTCAGAAATGGGTTCTGTAAAGGCTAAACATTAAAATTGTCTCTTAAATATGCTATTTCAGACATTATAAAAAGCATCAGACATTTAAATTACTTTTAAAAATGTATTATATTATATATTATAAAGAGTACTTCTAAATCACTCTAAAAGTGCAAACAAAATGTACTCGTATTGAAGTGATGAAAATGTATACCTAAAAACCATACTTTATTAACATCATGTAATCACTCTTAAATTACTAACAAAATGCTTAAATTGAACTACTGACAACATGGGACATCACGTGTAATATAAATCAGTGTTAGAGCTAAATTGTAACTACTCCACAATCAGTTGATGCTATTCGGAGTGCTTTTAAAATAACTTTTTTGTAATGACTTTTTTTGCTGGGTAATGGTATGATTTGTTTACATATAATTGCCACTTACTTTTGCTTTTAACTCTTAAGCCCGGTATTTTGTTCATACTTTTGCGAAAAAAGCTGTCAAACTCAATATAAAAAAAAATTATTTTTCACTTACGTGGAATCGTTGCGAAATCTATAAAACGCTTCATTAAAAATATGAACAAATCATTATACGAATAATTTCATGTCTTATTGATATAATTTCATTAAGTCTATGCTAAACTGAAAAATATTAATGAAATTATTTCATAAAAGTAATGAATTTAATTCATTAAACACATGAAACTTTCAAAATGTTTATCTTAAAATTAATGAAAAAAAATTAATATATTCTATGAAACTTTCATTAGATCAATGAATCCATTCATTAAAATTGATTTAATGAAACATGTTTCATTAATCCAATGAAACCGTTCTTTGGGGACTTTTCAATGAAAAAATTCATTGTATTAATGAACAAATTCATTAATACTTTGTACAAAATTCTATCAGTGTGGTTTTAAAAGTTAATTTTTTTAAATTCGATTTTTTAAATTAAAAAACTTTTAGAAGTAAAAAAAGCTTAGAAAATACTAATTTAATAAAAAAATTGAGTAAAACATATAAAATAATTGTTTTTGATCAAATAATATATTAATTTCGAATATATTAGTTAATCTCGAACTTGGGTCTGATATGAACTAATATATCGTCGGTTTGCCTGCAAGTAGTGCTATGTTTTTGGTTTTAACAGGTTTTCAGTAGAGCGAAGAAACTGATTTATATTATCCTTTTAAGATATTTTATTGACATGATATGTCCTAATGATTCACGACCTTATTTACTACAATCATTATTAAGGCATATGATGTCAATCAAATATATTAAAAGGATAATATAAATCAGTTTTTTTCGCCCTATTTGATAAACCTGTTAAAGAGCACATAACACTACTTGCAAACAGGCCGATGATATTGTTATATAAAAAATAAAATTAAAAATATTTTTCGTATCTATTTATATATAAAATTTTGAACGGTTTTATCAATAATATATTCCTATATATACAATTTGCAATAAAACAAATACTGATATATGATTTAATATGATTACATATGAGAAAATTTCTAAAAAAATTTCTAATATATCATCATATAAAAACATATAAGATCGCATACAATATTTTATATTATCATATATTTTAATATTAAAAAATATATGTTATATGTACTCTTTTTTACTCGGGCTACTAAAAATTAGTTAATAGCAGATTATTTTTGCTATACTTTAGCATGATAGGAACAGCATCGAATTCAGTGGTGAATTAATTCAGTAAGGAATTAATTCAATTGATTTAATAACAACTATAGTAATTGAATTAATTCGTTACAAAAGAAATCGAACGAAAACAAATATGAATTAATTTCATTCAATATGTACATTAATAGAATTAAACTGTAAAAATAGCAGAAAAAGCAACTAAAAATGATGCTGCAGACTGTTAAATTAATTAAGTTTTTTTTGCTAAATACTAGTAAAATAAGAACAGCAAAAACAAATAATGAGTAGCCTAAAAAAATCACAAAAAAATTTAAAATTTTCGAAGTTTTTTCGATTTTTTTTTCAAATACAAATAAAAATCGAGCCTTTTGAAAACAGCAGTTTACAATTTTTTAGCAAACATTTCTGTTAATTTAACAAGATAGAAGATAGATATTTGCATTCAAATAAATTTAGCTTACAAATAACAAAAATGTTGTTAGTTATTTTTCAACAGTTAAAAATAACCATGTTTTTACTAAAGGAATTAAATGAAATTAGAAATTAGTTACCTTTGTCACCGTTTTGACTGCATATACCTTTGTTTTAACTGTCATTTTCCGTAGATTCTACCTACAAACTTTTTTGAGTGCTTTGTATCCCAGCAAAATATTGGTAATTATACTCATTACATTATTATATAATATAAAATAATAACTTCCTAATAACGGTCTATTGTAGTCATTGTTTTTTTAAATATAAAATAATGACTTCCACGTAATAGTTTAAAGAAGTACTTTCTACACAGTTAAATTTTATACATTTTTATTTACTATATGTAAAAATGTTATGTGTCTAGATCTTTATGACGAGTCCTCAAATTACACACTAGAAAAAACTTTAATTTTTCTGAATGTATTTCCTTAAGCTGGTAGTATTTATGAAACTCCTTATTTTTAGGAATAGAGTAAGCAATCGAATAACCACTTATAATTCAACTTTTCGTTAGCGTGTGTGTAACCACTTATTATTCAAAATCTCATAACTACTTACTTTTAATTTTTTCGCAAGCGAGCGGGTAAGCGTGACTACTTATAAAAACAACCAAGCCACAAAAAAATAATGAGTTTAGACGCCAAAAAATAAGTTGTGCGGAGCTATGAATTTCTATTATATAACCAATTATTTGGTAGTGAAAGATTTTGCTGGGATGCTACTTCTTGGCTTTAATTATTGGGTAATGTCTGTTTTTGGTGGGATGTAATATTTCCTTGAATAAAATGAAAGCACAATATAAAACTTTCAATGAAATCTACAAAGTTACAATTAATGTTTTATTCTATGAAATATATATAAATTAAATAGTATCACTCACTTGTGTAATAGAAATTGTACTGATTGTTGATTTTGTAAAATGAATCGTTTTTGAGAATATGTCATTAGAGACAGACACAAAATGATAAATAAATAAATAAAAAAAATTAAATCTCTTGCACGATTAGTGACGGCCCAGAATAAGGGCGGGGAGGATTGGGACTGTACTCTATTGTTAAAACGCGCACAAAATTACGACGGTCAGCGGCGGCGGCTGTATGTCTCTTACTAAGTAGAACTTTAAACATCGCACTAACGCGCTGCTACAATATATATGTATACGTTCAATACCGCATTGTAATGGAAAAATTCATATTTTTAATCATTTTTATAAAATTTATGAATTAAACTAAAGAAGGGACAAGAGGGTCATAGATTCTCGACTGTTATTTTCTTTACAAATGTAGTGAATACCACTAAAGAAATCTAAAAGTGTGGCAACATTGGCATAATTATGAGAAAAAAATGAGAGAACACTAAAAACCACCATTTAAATAAAACAGATTCTATCTCAAGACAGCACCGCTTTAAATGTCAGTGTCTGCAAAAAGCCTTCCCGCTCTTATTCTGGGCCAACATTGATTGTGACTTTATTTGATATGATTAAATAAAAGGTAATGACACCTTATCCACAATTGCTTCCCCATGTTTTTATTTTTTTGTGTAATTGTTAGGGTGACCATTTATATCTAATTGAAAAACAGTGAATAAATAATATTTAATTATTTTTTTATGCTCAGATTATAAGAACTCTTTTGTAATAATTTTTTAGACTTTTAGATTTACCCCTAAATTTATAAACGCTTTGTAAAATTATAGGAGGTTTATTGAACAAATTTTGTATGAAAATGACGTTATGTAAACCTGCTATAACTTTACAAAGCATTTATGAATTGAGTGGTTATTATTTAACTCTTTCACTACCCTTGTACACTACAGTGCCTACATACATATTTATACCTTTTGTAAATAAGTTTGTACTTTTTGTAAATAAGTTTATTAGGCTCTTCGCCTTCAAAAAAAAAAAAAAAAACAATCATTATATGTATAAGCAGTTCAACATGGCAATATGGTCGCGATATTTGTTAATGAAGTCTAATTTTTCGAATATATTCTCCTAAACTAATGAAGATAGATAATTGAAATTTGGCATATATTAGCTTCGTTTTATGACGAGAATAAAATCAACCAAAGGATTTTTGGCTACTCGAATGTTTAAGGGGGAAAACGGGGCTCAGAAGTTTGAAAAATCGATTTTCGACCGTCATTTTTGGCGGCTAGGAGGGGGAGGGGGCAAAATATGTTATATATATATTTTTTTAATTTGAGGACTCTTAACAAGAATCTGAAGTCAAAATAACGATACATGCGCAAACAAAAAGTCGGTACTGAAAGGGTTAATAGAAAATCTAAGACTTTTCTCAGCTCCTGGTAACTTTTTTCTTAGATTAAGGATTTTTATATAGAAACACTATTTTTTAATAAATAAATTTATATCAAGGGCTTGTCGAATGATAAGGGCTATCTGAAAATACACTATTGTTCAAGAAAACTAAAACACATGTATATTTTTTGTTAAAATTTCATATTTTTCTCGATTTCATAGTAGATAGCTCTTATTGCCTTCGAATATTTTCTATCTTTATTAGAGTCCGACCGAACAGTTCGGCCACAAAATGTATTTGCACGATTTTCGGTATGTTGAAACATTATGGACAAATTTTGCTTTTGGAGAAATGTTGTTGGGCGGATTGGGATCCATTTTGGGAGTAAAATTTAGGGAAAAGTCAGAAGTTAAGTAATGAATTCACTGTTCGGCGGCCGAACAGTTGACTTTACAGCTAAACTACGGTATTTTCCATAAATTTGACATTTAAAATCGAATTAAATCGACTCAACAAACATTTTCCCAGTATCAGAATTTCTCAAGAATGCCCATAAATACCGGAAAACCGAACAAGTGTCACTTTTTGGCCGAACTGTTCGGTTGGACACTAATCTTTATATAAAAACTTGTTGATAGCCCTTTAAATTAAACTATTCAACTAATTTTATATGTTTGAAGAGCCTCCCCTTTCTAGTAATCTATGGGAAGCTGATTCCGATTCTGTCATGAAAAAATTTGTGTTCGATACCCCATGTTTTGTAGGTTTTTAGCAAAATTTTCAAATATGGACAGCAATAAATACATAAATTTAATTTTAACATAATCATATCAGTAAGTGTTTGAGGATATTTGATGGGCACTGCAATGATGATGAAATTTTTTCTTTCTTAACTTTATCCTTACCTAGAGTCTTGACATGCAATAAAATGATAGCAAGCATTGTATTTGAGCTTGATATGATGCAAAGAAGGCCAACGCTTTGCCACATGAAATTGTATTTGAGTTTATTTAAAAATTTCAATTGCAATTATTTGTGATTATTATTGAATATTTTCAATTACAATTGGCATGTAATAGTAATTGAAATCTCCCGGGTAATATTACACTGTGACATATGCTCTAGGGATGGTTAGTGCTGTAAAACCCTCAAAGCATTTGGCGCTGGCAGGTTACCGTTTGTTTGTTACCGAACTAAGATAATTATGTGCATGATATTCATGAATTTTTGCATAAAACCAATGAAGCTTCACCGGAACTCGTCCATTGATAAATTTCATTCGATTCAATTGGAATTATTTGTGATTATTTTGGAATATGTTCAATTACAAATTACATGTAATTGTAATTGAAATCTCCCGGGTCTGATAACATGGTCTCGGTAAGTGTTGTAAAACACTCTAAGCGTTTGGCGCTGGTAGGTAAAACTTATGTTACCGAACTAAGATAATTATGTGCATGATATTCATAAATTTTTGCATAAAACCAATGAAGCTTCACTAGAACTCGTCCATTGATAATTTTCATTCTATTAATGGAATTTTTCATAACAATATTTTAACTTTGGCTAAATAACAATATTTTAACAAAATTAAATTTGAAAAAATTAACTTTTTAAAACAGAAAAAAATATTTGAAAAATTGCCAAAAATACATTTACGATTTGGCGTACATTACCGATAATAACAAAGCTAGTTTAGAGTCTCTAATTGTAAAATCAGTTAAAAATTTTTCTCCAGGACTCACAAGATAACGTTTTACAAATATCTCTCTAACTCAAAAACTAGCCAACAGATTTTCTTGAAATTAAACACGGATTATATACTCAAAAATAGTTTGTGTTCGATACCCATAACTAATTTCGCCAAAATTTATTGATGTTTAGTGCCAAATTCGCCCAATTTCGTAATTTTCAAAAAGCAAAAATCGCAATAACTTTTGAAATGGCAACAATTGATCAACAATTTTTGGTACGTAATTTTATTTTATTGATAGTGTTATTTATAGCAAAAACCGAAATTATTTGTCTACTGGATTTCAAGATACGACTTCAACCTTTGTTGTGCTATATCGCCTAAATAAAGCGATAAATTAAAATTTTAATATTTGTTCCATAGTAGATTTTCAACGCCAAATATAGGTTTAAATATTATTGTAATCAGAATAAAGAGCATTAGAGGGTTAACTGACGCATTTGTTGTTGTTTACCATACAAATTTTGAATTTAACTTATGGTTAAATTTTAACTGGACTTTGTGTTATCCGGCCTTAGACGTATAGTTCGACATACTACAAACGGAAAACTAACTGGTACATATGAACCACATACAGTGGATGGCATAAAAATGTACATGATTTTTCCCATCAGTACACGTGTCTAAAAATCAAAACGAATGGTCACCCTAAATATTGACCTCTTCGGTTAAACAGATTTTTGTTTTCAAATGTTTTTTTTTCATGACGTTATTCATGTAAATACATACAAATACATGAAATATGAATCGAAATTGTTTCCTTATTTAATTTCAATGTCTACCTACATTTACAGGGTCAATCAAGTATATGTTGAAAATTTGAGTTTTTAAATACTCACGGTTTCATACTGAAGGTTTTGGAGTTAACTATTAGTTAACCCAAGCATTTTTTGTTGTTTTGTATGTAAGTTTTTGTATGTAAGTTAAACTTTTGAGTATGAAAAGTGAAATTAATTAAAATTGGTTTTTGATAATAACATCATAACGTTAAAATTAAATTTCCAATTCAACAACATATTTAATTGAATCAATTAAATATCTTGTTGATATGACAAATTTTTTGTCAATTAAACTTGTTTGTTGAAACTCAACAAGTTCTTTGCTTACTCGGTCATTATCGCCAACTCGAGTGAGTGAAATAGTTCTTTCAAATCATTCTTTATTGTTACGAGCTGTAACTGAAATGCGTATTGTGAACTAATTTGTTCGTTTCACAACTTTTTTACGCACTATTTACCTTATACATGTTCAACATGCAAAAGGCATCAGAAAATCTGAAACTTTATTAAAAACTAGCGGGCAAGCCCGCTAGACTTAGCGGCGTGCCTTAAGCCTAGTTTTTGGGATGTCAGTTAAACCGAAAACGAATTTTGTCGTATCGGGCAAGCCCGCTACATTGTTAGGGTGCCTTAAAGTTGCTTTATATATTTGTTCCTTTTACTCCTGCAAGGAGCATAGGGCCGCATAGGGTTGCTTTAGTTCCGGTTTATGTAAAAGTACACCAGATAATTCAAGCAAATTTACAAATTCAGCTGGAAAATTTACTACGTCGGTTTCCTGCACCGATACTTCGTTACCTGCAGTTTAAATATATAAAGTACATTCTTTTTCTAAGGTTTTTTCTCTTTTAATAAATTTGTTAAGCATTTTTGTAAAGTATGTTGCAATGCAAAGTTTCGTATTCCTTTCATAGAGTGTTTGAACAGATAATTAAAGAGGTTCTTCACCCCTTTTTGTTCTTCCCAGTAAAAATACCCAAACATATATAATCCTGTCTCAATCACATGCGAAATTTCAAGTACCAATCTTCAGAAGTTTGAGTCATTCCAATTGCATTCAATTTCCCTCCAGTTATCGGATGTTTGAATTTCACTCGTTCCCCGTTCCATTCCATTCCGTTTAACAATTTTAGTTTCCAGTGCATCTCGTTCCCAGATTCTATTTCGTTCACCATTCCATTGCATTTCGTTCCCAATATCTATTGTTCCAATTCCACTTGTTCCCAGTTACATTCCATTTCGTTCCCAGTTACATTCCATTTCGTTCCGTTTTATTTTTTTGCACTTGCTCCGTTTCATTCCTTTTTTAACTGTAGTGTTTTAATTGCACTCATTTCCCATCTCGCTCCCCATTCCATTTTGTTCCATATTCCATTCCATTTCGGTCCTTATTCCATTGTCTATTGTTTCACTTCCACTCGATCTCCGTTCATTTCCATTCCGTTCCTCTTGTGTAGTGTTTCAGTTCCACTCGTTTCTCATTTCGTTTCTTAATTTTAGTGTTTCAAATACACGCGTTCTTCAGATTTTATGTTTCTAGCCAAAGAGGCAGGCGTTAAGGGGGTCAATTTTCCCATTTTGAACCCCCATTTTTACCACGCTCCTGTCCTAAGTCCCAAAAAAAACCTTGTAGATAAGTTCAGCTACTTAGTTCCAGCAGTTTGGGCGAGACATTCGCCTTTTGGTCCTACCTGTAGGAATTACCAAAAATCCAGTCTTAGTGGATGTCTACGACAGAGGAGGAACTTTTACATCAAATTTCAACTTCCTACCTCCAGCGGTTTGGGCAGGCCGTTAAGGGGGTCATTTTCAAATTTTGAACCCCCATTTTTACAACGTCCCTGCCGAAAATCACAAAAATTACTTCCAGATAAGTTAGCCCATACTCCAGGGAAGAAATATTTTAATTTTCCGGTTTCCAGCCAAACGGGTTTTGTCAGGCCGTCTAGGGGAATATTTTTCCTCTTTTTGCCCGTTCCAGTAGGAATTTCCAAAGTTTCGTCTTACGGACGCGTACGCCGAAGATCCAGAAATCTTGTCTTAGTGGAGGTATCGTGGGGGAGGAAAAAAGTACTATTTTCAAAATCTATTTTTTTAAATGGTATTTTTTTTTAATTGGTACTTTTTTAAATGGTAGTTTTTTGGAAAAAGGTACCTTTTGTGGACAAAGTACTTCTTTGGTAGAAGGTACTTTTTTTTGTTGAAAATTGTACTTTTTTTTGGAGAAAGGTACTTTTTTTTGCAAAAAGGTCTTTTTTCTTGTCCCCTTTTTGACCCTACCTGTAGGAATTTCCAAAAATCCCTTCTTAGTGGATGTCTACCACAGAGGAGGAACCTTCATACCAAATTTCAACTTCGTAGCTCCAGCGGTTTGGGCAGGCCGTTTAGAGTTACACTTTTTCCCTTTTGATCCCCCAGTTTTACAACGTCCCTGTCAAAAATTCGAAAAGGTACTTTCCAGATAAGTTAGCCCATACTCCAAGGAATACATATTTTAAATTTCAGCTTTCTAGGTAAAGGGGTTTTGGCAGGCGGTTAAGGGGGAGATTTTTTCTCTTTTTGCCCGTTCCGGTAGGAATTCCCAAAAATTCCCTCTTTGTGGACGTTAACGCCGTGGGACGAACTGACGTACCAATTTTTAACTTCCTAGCTTTACCGGTTTGGGCTGGGCGATGTTGAGTCTGTCAGTATCTAACGTTATTCTTTTACACAATATTACGTTATTGCTCATAACTTTTTTATTAATTATTTTAGTGGAATAACGTAAAGCCTATGTCCATCCCTAAGGACCATTCTAAATAGTGGAACAAATATTTTTGAAATCGGATGAGTAGTTACGGAGATTACCTCCTACAAACAAACAAACAAACAAACAAACAAACAAACAAACAAACAAACAAACAAACAAACAAACAAATATACACACATTACCTCTTTATTATATTAGTATAGATAACAAAATTGGTTTTGGTTAAAAAAAATTTTTTTTGTTCCAAGACCGAATAATGACGATCCAGCACCCCGTTTCTGTATTTCTCGCATCGAAAAAGTTTTCGCAAAAAACATGCTTGATATAGCATGAGTCGCAGACAATAAAATATATATGAAACAAAATCAGCTAGTAATGCGCTGCATGTAAGTTATTTCTAATTTAATTAGGTATTTTACAAAACTACGTGTGTACTCGATTATAAAAGTTACAATATCTGAAAGATTTACGACTACAACTCCAGTCCATTTTATCATCGCTTAAATCACCCTGTTTAATGCAGGATGACCATGCATTTCTCGATGAGAAAACTTCTCGCATTAGATACAGAAACGGGGTACAGTTCATGTCATTCAAAGTCTACACACTTTTCACGTTAAACTCATTATCGTGAAAAATATTTTTTTTATATGGAGTATAACAGTTTTTTCACGTGTAATCGGAACAACTTACCGTGCTTAAGTTGTTTCGATTTCACGTGAAAAAACTGTTTTACTCCATATAAAAAAAATATTTTTCACGATAATGAGTTTCACGTGAAAAGTGTGTAGACTTGGTTTTCACGCAAATTTAATGTACAAGAATATTATCTTTCTTTTTGTTTATTGCGATGTGCCGTTGTTATAAAATTAAAAAATTGCCTTTAAAGTTCGAGTGAAAATTTTCCACATGAAAAGCAACTTACGGTGCTTTATAAAAAATACTAAAAGTGCCGAAAGTAAATTAAAAATAAAAAAAAAATAAGAAAATATTAAATATAAAACACTTGTTTAGATAAAAATATATCTTAAACTCATCTGATTTTATTTAAATTAGATTTCCTATGATTGAAACTTTGAAAAAATATGATTTTTTCTTTCACTACCGACTTTTTGTTTGCGAATGTATCGTTATTTCGACTTCAGATTCTTGCCCTCCAATATGTAACATATTTTGCCTCTTCCCCCTCCTACCCACCAAAAATGACGTTCGAAAATCGATTTTTTCAAACTTCTCGAGCACCGTTTTACCCCTTAAACATTCGAGTAGCCAAAAATCCTTTTGTTGGTTTTCTTCTCGTCATAAAACGAAGGTATATGCCAAATTTCAATTATCTATATTCATTAGTTTAGGAGAAACACCAAAACCCCCTTTTCACGGAGATTATGATATATTCAAAAAATTTGACTTCATTAACAAATATCGCGACCATATTGCCATGTTGAACTTTTTATACATATAATGATTTTTATTTGAAATCCAAGATCCTAATAAACTTATTTGTAAAAAAAGTAAAGTTTTTTTTGCACTATTAAATTTTATATTTTCTTTTAAATATGTGTACACTGTAGTGTACAAGGGTAGTGAAAGAGTTAAAGGGTATTTTTTAATTAAAAATAAATAAAAACCGACAAATTCAATTGTTAAATTTTGTTTTGAATTTCAACAAACTCGTTTGTTAAAATTTGCTTCGAATTTCAACAAATGTCTTTGTTGGCTATTTAATTGAAATAGATTCAGCTATCAAATAACGAACATGTTGTTTGGTTTTACAAAATCAATTGTAGGCTCAATTTCAATTAAATGTTTAGTTGCGTTCACAAAAAGTTAAATTTTATTTACAAACTATTTTTATCTGTTGATTTTGCTCTGGCCATAACACGAAGCTACATGCAAAATTTCACGTTTTTTTATACCATATGATGATATTACGTAAGGTTTTTCAATTTCGGGACACTCTAGTGTACACAGTAGTGCACAAGGGTAGTAAAAGTGTCAAGATATATTTGGTGAAATCAGAAAATGTGATAAGTTTTTCGGCCAAATTTGTGAGAAACAAAAAGTGTTAATATTTCGGGTTTTTCTTAATGGAATCAGTAAGTTTAGTCATTATAAACCTAATTGCAAAAAATCTCTTCTACAAGTTGTCGCAATAAAATTTTTTTCCACAATATTAATTTTTTTTGTGGTAACGGAAATAACATTTCCGCAAGCAAAAGATATAACAAAAAAAAATTGCGTACGAATTTTCTTATTAGTTTTTCGTATTTGGGTTTTCAACATGATTTCCAATAATATATAATTTCGTAACAGTTGTTTAAAGCTGTTATTTTCAGTACCATAATAAGCAACTACCAAAATAGTGATTTTACAGTAAACGTTTATTTTTGGTAATTATTTAAAAAATAAAAAATTTTGTTGAATTTTTTTTAATTTTAAAAATTCTTGTTTAAAATAAAAATCAGAAACCTGTATTGTATCTCCAATGCATAATAACTCGAGAACGGTTTGCAATTTTTACTTCGAATTTTAAATAGGCTGAAGTAATAACACATATTTTTGTGATCGAAAGAAAAAAATGATTTTTTTTTATTAAAATGAAATTATAATAAATAAAAAAAATAAAAATATACTTTTATAAACAAAAATAATTGACTGCAAAAAACAGTAGTTTTTACCGATTTTGTTAGTTGTTTTTAAATTTTTTTAGTAAAAATTTATTAGTTAATTTTACGATATTGGTAGTTATTTATATTGCATCTGTTAGTTATTTTTCAACAGTTAAAAATAACAAAAGTTTTAGTTGTTTGCGCCTTTTTAACTGCATATATGTACCTTTGTTTTAACTGTCATTTTCAGTAGATTCTGCCCACAAACTTATGTGAGTGTACAATTCCTCCTAAGCGGATGAAAACCCCCTAAATCCAGGTGGAAAACCCCTAACTTGGCAACACTGGTGCTTATACTCATAATAAAGCCTTAAAATTCGCTGCAATGGCTTTAAAAACATTATTATTATTTTTTTGTTTCCGATCTAAATGTTGTAGTATTCCTTTATACATATAAGAATTGATAAAATAATGAACAAATAAGATGCCGCTAAACAAGAGATGGGTGTACCTGTGTATGCAATTCATTTAAAAACTTGCTAAGTATGAGAAGATTCTGCTTAAGAGATATTGAACAATTTGTTACAAGCTTTTAATTGAAGTAACCGGTTTGGTTGTTGGTATATCAAAATATCGCTAATGGGGGAAAAATGGCTGTGATTTGCCTGTTGTTGCCTTTTAACGAATAACAATTTAAACCCTCCTTACCCTTCCAAGAAGATGGCCCCAAGTAAACAAGGTTGAGTGTGCAAAAGTTAATTTAAACAAAATATTTTAAAACAATGAGAATTTTACGTTCAATACTTTTGTATTTTAAAATTCACAATAATCTTGTTTTAATTTAATAAAACAAAAGTAAATTTAAACACAAAAATCCTGATAAATAATTATAAAAAAAAATCTTTTGTGAAATTTACATATGTAATTCGTTTCTGGTTTGAATAATTTAAAGAACTGCAGATTCTTAAAATAGTTGACCTGATTCCGTCGCCTTTTGTTTACTCGTATGTGGGTTGGTTTTTCACTATTATATTTTAAAAATTTAGTTTAGGCAGCAACATTTTATACTGTTATGCTTTGTTGGTCTATACAATCAATTAACTTACCTACCTTATCTATATTTTTGTTTTGGTCTTGTCAATTTAACTACGTTTAAAATTTAAAACCGTTCACTTGATGATCCAACCGTTTAATTCAACAACTAAAACACAACTGCTCTCATGGTAATGAATTTTTGCTTTAGATCAACTACGTTAATCCAAAATCATTTCAATCCACAGAACAACAAACAAAAGTGAATTGTAATCGAAAAGCTTCCAAAAATTCACCTTGTTATCTCACTCGGAAAGTAAGTAAGCACCCATGCAACTAATAACCTATACAGATAGTAGATATATCGTATAGGAATGCCAGAAAAATTGATTTTTTATTCCCATGCTATGAGATCAAATTTCCTTCTATACAAGAAAAACTAAAGTTCTTAAAAATTTTAGATTCAAAAACTTTATTTACATTTAGAAATTGTTAGATTTTGACAAATTTGATTGAAAGAACATTATCTTAATATTTAACCCAGCACACCGTTTCTGTATTTCTCGCATCGAAAAAGTTTTCGCCAAAAACAATAAAAAACAATCAAAGACAATAAAATATATATATGGAAACAAATCAGCCAATAATGCGCTGCATGTAAGTTATTCCTAATTTAATTAGGGGTTTTACAAAACTACCTGGGTCCACAGTTATAAAAGTTACAGTATCTGAAAAATTTACGACAAAAACTCCAGTCCATTTTTTCATCTCTCAAATCATAGAGTGACCATGCATTTCTCAATGAGAAAACTTCTCGCATTAGATACAGAAACGGTGTACAGGGCTTTGGTATTATCAAAAAAATATATTATATCGACCTCCTTATCAATAGGTAGCACATTATCTGAATATTTAAACCCCAGATTATGAGGATTTCTGCAGTCAGAATTTTTTAGTTTAAGTAATATTTCAGTTTTATTGTTTCAAATGAAAATAACATTCATTTTTAGATGAAATGTGAAATTTATTCGTCAGTCATTACCAGGGCAGCGACTTTCATGTAAATGCATGTTTGTAGTCATTAATCCAAAAATGATTTTGATTTTCCGAAACAAAGAATTTGCAACAAAATGGCATCGATTTGTTGTTGCATATATTTGCATATTTTGTTATAAATGCATATTTTTGCATATTTTATAATAAAGAAAAATAATAATTTGCAATCCTTAACGCAGCGTATAACCAGAAGGAAAACATCAAGTTGTTGTCTACTTAGACATTTATATAGGATTTAATTTTTAACCAAAAGCTCCCAAGTAATAAATATGATTTTTATAAATCGATAAATTTAAAGTGCATTTTTTGATTTAAAGCGTTTATTTTCGGATTATAAGTGCATATTTTTGGGTTTTTAGTGCATATTTATATATTTTAGGCGCATGAAAGTGCCCTGGTCATTACAAAACATAGATTACATAGATCTCTTACTCTTTGACATTTGCTGTCAGTTCACATAATTCATGAGAATGTATTGTTTATACGTTCTATACCTATACAAAAAATATTTAATTTTGTGTGAAAAAATAGGTGTGTTTCTTTACTTTTTGGGTAAAGTTCGGTAAAATGAGAGCAAGCACAAAATCCTCTTTTCTAGCCCAAAAACTTATTTCAAAGAATAATGTGAAACAGTGATCGGACTTGAAAATGTTTGTTTTGTGCCAAGTGTGTGACTAAAATGTGCCAAATGGGCTTTTATTGTGCCAAAACTAAATTTTCACTCAGAACCCGTGTTTTCAACTTTCATTTTGTAAAATCATTCTTATGGAATTAATTCTATTTTGAATTCTTATGGAATTAATTCTATTTGAATGAATTAAAATTTTCTCAAAATATTTTAAGTGTAATATTTCAAAATTTGAAATTTTAATATATTGTTACATAAGTGTTACCTTGTTATTTTACCATGAATTCAAAGTTTTTTCCCATTACATTATGGGATTCCGTTACGGTTTTTCTTTTCCCGTACTTTTCCATTTTCCGGGACAGCGGGATATTGTCTCGAATTTAATAAAAATACATGCAAATTTCAAATCTTTTATAGAAGGTAGACTAAAAAAAAAATCCCGGGAATTTTGTGTGGAATTCCCAAGATATAAGCCCTAGTTTCAATAGAAAATTGCAATCGTAAAAAGCGGCGGACCATTACGGATTTATCCTGAAATGTATAATTCCCACATTGGAGATAAATTTCCCGCTAAGTGGCAATAACAAAACTTTCAGAGAGTTTTGTTACATAGTATATTTATTTGACTTTGTAGCTGAGATAAATTGGAATTCGTTACTTCAACATTATTAAAAATAATAAACATACACATACATTATGTGAGGTTCTCAAAAACGTACATTTGAAATACAGTAAGTGCTGAGATAAAAAGTACATATTTTTTCTAGAAGCACGTACTTAATTTACTTTAATTCCAAATTGACGAAAATTTCTGAATTTTTTAAATAGTTTTTGTATACCTATGCTGATCACTAGGGCAAGGAATTTCATGCACTTAAAAATGGAAAATATGCGCCTAAAATATGCAGCTAAAACAGAAAAATATGCATGAAAAATATAAGAAATATGCACTAAAAACTTTTATTTTTGCAAAAAATAATGCACTTTAGAACTAAAAATTATATTTCAGTTAGTTATTTTGCAAACAGACACAGAACTCGAAGATTTTCCATAGGTCAATAAGTCTTTTAAGAATGTTTATTTTAATTGAATCAAAATATGAAAACGTATCAATTTTTTATATTATTTTACGAAATAAAAAATGCTCCTAAAAATGAAAAATATGCATTAAAAAGGCACCAAATATGCATTTAAAGTCAAAATATGCAAAATCTTGAATTTTTGACAAAATATGCAAAAATATGCAACTACAAATCGATGCCATTTTGTTCTAAATTTGATGATTCGAATAAATATTTAGTCCACATTAGTTTTGGACTATCGAGAAAAAACATGCATTTGCATGGAAGTCCTTGCCCTACTGATCACTCTCATTCTGTTCATTCATTTTGACAGAAGCTGGGACTATATTGTCTTCATAATAGCCTGCCAACTCATTTTGATGTATCTCGTTCATCTGCTTCATTATTGGACTTTTTCCTTGTAAGTCCTTCTGTATCTGTCATTGCCTAATCAGATGCAGTGCCCGGCTATATCTTATCATTCTTTTATTTCCATGAGTGTTTCTACTTTTATTACCCCTGTCGATGAATGTACACCCAGGAAAAAGATTGGTTGGCTTTCGATCAAAACCATTAAAATGAATTTGCCAGGACTTTATTTTATTTGGAATTACACTCAAAATAGTTTGTAGTTTAAATTAACTGAAAATGTAATTTAAAATAAATGAAAAATCACTTGAACACCGGTCTACTAACTTTTCATTTAAATCAAAAGAACTTTTCATTTATTTTTAAGTGTTAATAAATAAACAACAAAATCCTTAAAAAATAATGATTTTTCATTTATTTCGTTTTTTTAATTTTAAAAAAATTAACTACAAAAACCGTAAGAATAAATGATATTTAGTTTATTTAATTTTTTTAACTGACCTAGAAATCGAAAAGGAATTCTTTTTTCTAACAAAATATTTTAAATGAAAATATTAACTGTAACAGAAAATCCGTATTTATATGTAATTTATTTTTTAAATAAACGACAAAAACAGTTAAAAAATATATTTCTTTGTATTTTAACTGAATAATCATTTAAAAATAAATGTACGGATAACTTTTTAAATAAACTACAGTCAGTTACTGTAATAATATTTTCAGTGTACCTATAATTGAATACTACATCAAAAATATTTTACTACACCCAGGAAAAAGATTGGTTGGCTTTCGATCAAAACCATTAAAATGAATTTGCCAGGACTTTATTTTATTTGGAATTACCTATAATTGAATACTACATCAAAAATATTTGACTAGGTATTAAAAGTAGGGAAAATGAACTAAAAAACAATCCTTTTAACAAATTATTGGTATCTCCAATCAATTTTAAAATTAGTATCAGCTTAGTAATTCAATGCAGTAGAAGCAGCCATTTATTTAGTGAATATACAAGAAAATTGGTGTTATCTATAACCTTTTTTTTTAAAAAATTTCAATATTCGAAAGTGGTAACTACAAATACGGGTATCCTAATCAAATATGACCTTAAATTCAAGTTTCTGTAGAACCAACCGAATTGTGGATTGTCTTGATAACACACACAACTATTAATTGGTATTGATAAACGAATTTTATACTGTATTAATAAAACACATAAATTCAAAATTAGTCATTAAAATTATTAAGTGTTTGTGGTGTAGTCGGTAGACAGCTGGCCTAGCACGCCGGATTTCCGAGTTCAAATCCCGGACAAGACAAAAATTTATGTTTTTTTTTAATTAAAATAAAATATTAATATGTATAAACAGTAAATATGGCTAAGAAAATTAAAAGTAGTTGTGGTGCAGTGGGTAAGAGTGTGAACTATTAACCTGAATGGCCGGGTTCAATACCAGAAATTTCAAAAAAAGTTTTTTAATTTCAATAAAATTTTGTGGAACATAATAATATTTATGTGGAACATAATATTGAATTAGACAACCGAATATTGGCTTTCACGACGAAAAATATAATTTAATATAAAGATAGTTGTCGTAACCGCACGAATTCGATTGGCAACAAATTCGGTGGCCACAACTGAGACTGTTTTCTGTGTGTAGGTATTAAAAATATTGAAAATGAACTAAAAAACAATCCTTTTAACAAATTATTGGTATCTCCAATCAATTTTAAAATTAGTATTCGTTTAGTAATTCTATGCAGTAGAAGCAGCCATTTATTTAGTAAATATACAAGAAAATTGGTGTTATCTATAACTTTTATTAAAAAAATTTCAATATTCGAAAGTGGTAACTACAAATAAGGGTATCCTAATCAAATATGACCTTAAATTCAAGTTTCTGTAGAACCAACCGAATTGTGGATTGTATTGATAACACACACAACTATTAATTGGTATTGATAAACGAATTTTATACTGTATTAATAAAACACATAAATTCAAAATTGTTCATTAAAATTATTAAGTGTTTGTGTAGTGTAGTGGGTGAGGAGTTGGCCTAGTACGCCGGATTTCTGGGTTCGAATCCCGGAAAAGACAAAAATTTAGATGTTTTTTTTAATTAAAATAAAATATTCATATGTATAAACAGTAAATATGGCTAAGAAATTTAAAAGTAGTTGTGGTACAGTGGGTAAAAGTGTGAACTATTAACCTGAAGGGCCGGGTTCAATACCAGAAAATTCAAAAAAAGTTTCAATAAAATTTTGTAGAACATAATAATATTTATGTGGAACATAATATTAAATTAGACAACCGAATATTGGCTTTCACGACGAAAAATATAATTTAATATAAAGATAGTTGTCGTAACCGCACGAATTCGATTGGCAACAAATTCGGTGGCCACAACTGAAACTGTTTTCTGTGTGTATGTATGTCGAATTTACGGACTACAACAATGTTGACATTGGAGTCCTAATATTAACAACCAACTTTGTAGTTTGATGGAGTGTACATTCCCACGCCCCCACCAAAAGGTGTAAATTAAACGTAGCTAATGAAAACTGATTTGATACACCATTATATAGGGGTGGGCAAAGCCCAAACTAGACTGCTGCAAAAAGTATCACAATATTATTTTGTTTTCAATATCAATTAATCCTGTTTTTGGTTGGGAAAATGTCTGCTTGGTTTCCTAGTAAGATAATTTGTTGGAATCTAAAGGTCAGTTTTATAGTCAGAACTAAGATCGCGTTTTGTTTTAAATATGTTGTTTGAAAAATTCTTACTTAAGAAATATTTAAGAAACAAATCGATCTTAGATCTGCTTATAAAACTGACCTTTAGAGTTTTTCTTTAAAAAAAAATTATTAGAATCACATCGGAAGGCATTTGATACGGAAATAGAAAAGGTTTTTTAATAGGAAAATATAACAGAATCTTTTTTTTTTTTTTTTGGTGAGATAAATATCTTAGATTTAATAGTCTTTTAAAGGAATAATTAGTTAATAACCCATACGGAAGTTACCTCAAACTGAACACTACTATTTGGATGAAATTTCAATGTTCTACACCATTTCCAATTGTATTTAAAAAATTATCAATTTATTTCAGAAATTGTCAATTGTTTTTCAGATTTATCAATTGTATTTCAGAAATAATCAATTGAATTTCAGTTTTTTCAATTGTATTTTAGAACTTATCAATTTTGTTTCAGATTTATTAATTGTATTTCAGAAATTATCAATTGTATTTCAGAAATTATTCTCTATTAACTATTAAATACAATGAATAAATTATGTCATCTTTCTTTATACAATTGATAAATCTGAAAAACAACTGATAACTTCTGAAATACAATTGATGAATCTGAAAACAATCGATAATTTCTGAAATACAATTGATAAAACTGAAAATCAATTGATAATTTTTGAAATATAATTGATAAATCTGAAATACAATTGATAACTTCTGAAAAACAATTAGAAATGGAGTAGGAACAAATATTCTAAGTTAAAGATCCCACGGTTTTTGACCACCTCGGTTATTTAAGTGGTTAAAATATGGGGTTAGAATGGGTTCGAAATGGGACGCCTAAATGAGACAGGTTGATCTTAGATTTCTTTTCTCTATCAAATATCCAAATTTCATAGTAATCTGAATACATTCCTTGTACGAGGTTTTCTTCAAAAAATAGATGCATTTTTCAGAGTTTTCTATAAAAACATGGAGATTTTTTATAGGATAAGCTACCAGGATTATTAAATTTTGAAAATTATTAAAATTTTATCGGAACGGATAGCTTAATTTTTAAGTTTTTTTTTAGTGTGAAAAAAATTATTAAGTATAATGTCGAAAGTGTTTTTTAAGATTAAAGCTGTAACCACAATTGACTTACCATTTGTTAAGTTTGCTCGAAATTTGGCTTAATTTTTCTCCAAATTACAGAGCGCCCATATTTGACTTACTAAAATTTGAAAATTTTCCCCAGAATTGCGAGTTTATTTTTTTGCTTTTTATTTGTTTTATTTTTTATTTGATATTTTTAATTTGTTTTGTTTGTTTAAAATCTTTTTAAATTGATTAAGTTGGGTACGATTAGTTTCGATTGAAAATTATCCGAATTAATAGATATGGAACTTTACGAAAGTTGACTTAAGCTAAATATGGGTGCTTCAATGTATTTCCATGGCATCGCTCTTTCCCTTAATTCAACTTCGCTAAATATAGTACATAGATAAAAACCTAATTGACGTGTTGCACACAAGTATGCTTGTGAATTGTGAATACCACTAATGTTTTATAGGTAAGAAAGTAGTTTCAGCGGAATATACAAATATATGGGTATATATGACCATATATATTTCGGATCCATACCTGTATGGTTGAACCATAAGTTTTCATATATAAACAAATTTGAACATATTTTACCGGGCAATTGTATTTCAGAAATATTGAATTTATTTTGAGTTTTACTTGATATTATTAATTGATTTTCATATTTATTAATTGTATTTAAGAAATTATCAATTGATATTCATATTCATCAATTGTAATATAAAATAAGTATACGCTGAAAATGCCCTAACCGAAACATATTTTGTTGTTAATATATTTATATATTTTTGGGAAATCTGTCTACAATCGACCCATCCCCCCTATTTTTCAGAACAATTTTATAAATTTTTGAATAAGTATAAAACAAGAAACCAATGTTTTTGAGGCATTTGGAAACAAATTGTAAAAGTTTGAATTATTAAAGATATTAGGATTCTTCTAATAAAATATTTCATTGCATACAATAATGAAATTTTCATTACTAAAAAAAAAAATTCCGGCAATTTCCGAAGCTTTTTCCATGTAAAACTCTTCTTCTAACGTTGAAACTGAACTACTCATGGGATCAGTTGAATAAAAACTCGCAAGGATGTTTAAAATACGTTGTAGTTCAAAATCCGAACGCGGCTGTTATGCTTGTCATATTAACCGTTTGCAGAGAGTTCAGAGAAGTTTTACGAAAATTACTCTTCTATTAATTATACTGAACACGACACTATAATATTCGTTGCAATTTGATTAATTTGCAAACACTAGAGAATATGAGGTCAGTCCAATATTTTTTATTTTTATTTGATATAGTAAATTCAAATAAAACAAATTGTATGCCAAACGTACTAAAAGTATGTAAAAAGTACTAAAATTAGCAGCACTGTATAAATATTAAATTTGTTGCGTATGTTGTTCTTGGAAGTTAAAAAATATAATTTATAAAAAGCGAATTTCATTTTATAGGCACTATCCACGGCTCTCATCTCAAAAACTGAACTGGGTTTAAGAGAGTTTCAGTGTAAAATAACAAAAAATTTATTAATTTTTAATTAATTATTTTTATTGTTTTTAAACAATTTTAATTAAATTGTAAAGTGCACTTGTGTTGTTCGATATGTTCTCTGCATTAGTTTTGTATAATTAGCACAAAATTTTGCTTATTAATATTAAAAAATACGCGTTAAAAAAAACACTAAAAACTGTTTCTCTTAAAACCAGTTTGCATATAACGTGAATTTGAATTTTTGACGTGAATACCCTTACTGTTTTAGATTTTAGTTATTCAAAACTTTATTTAAATAATTTATTTTATTTTTAGCGAGTAGTCTGTAAGGATTATTGTTATCCATATACTTTATAAAAATAAAGAAATGAAATAAAAAATATTACCCCCCCCCCCCCCCTCCCACCTTTTTTAATTTTTGTGCAAATGAAAGAATATATTCACAATATTAAAAAACTTTCAAACAAAGTAGTTTCGAACGTCTTTGAAACTAATTTTCATCAACCAAATATCAACTTGGTCCAGCAAGGTCAAAAAAAAAACAATTCAAGTTTGAAATATTTTTGTTAAATGTACAAGTGCTTGAATTTTAAATCTACTTTGCTTAATGCACTTAATTTTTCAAAACATGTGTGGGGTAGCGGTAATTAAAACAATCCAATAAACTTTTCTTAGATTTTATAAAATATTTTTAAAAAATATATTTATTCATAAAAATGTATTTCTTTGTTTTGCATTACACCAGTCAAAATTAACTAATAAGCTATTTTACTATTTGTTTAAGTATATTAAATAAAACTTTTTAACTTAAATTTTCTTAAATTTCATTAGCGACTTGTAAACAAAAATAAAACTTAAATCTCTGTAAAAATTTTATAAATCATCTGGGATCTCTTTAGAAAACCTCCTTGTTTTTACAATATTAAAACTACTTAAAATTAAATCTCTTCTTGTAAACGAAAGAGACTATTCAGTAATTTTCATATATTATGCCGATGTCGACCCAAAGATGATGTATGCATGGGTGGTGGAGGTTGTGATGTACAATTTTCAATAAGAATATTGCTACTATCCTCAGTTGAAGCTTCATCGATCAAGGATTTATTATTGTTGTTGTTGTTGTTGTTATTATTATTATTATTGATATGCGCACGTTTCGTTGGACGTTTGCGCTCTAATTCAGCATTCGAACTTAGTTCTACCGTCTGCAGGCTTTGTGCTCTCTGCAGGGAAAGACGCAAAGGTTTCTTGGGCGGAGTAGGTCTAACAGAACGAACCTCTGACATAGTATCGCTGGATTGCTGACGTTGTCGAATGCGTGTATTTTCATTTTCACTATCAAAATCCAAAGATTTAACGCTGCGCATATCGCATGGAAGACGAGCCCTTAAAGTTTGTACATCTGTACAGCGTTGTGTATCACGACGACGATCATGATGATGGTGACTAGAAACAGAAATGTTATTAAATTTCTTTGTAATTTTTATGTAAAAACGAGCAAAAAATTTTAATTCGGACATTCCGACTATATGATACATTACACCAGCCCTCGTCCTCGGATCGATATAAGTTTGTGTATTAAATTTCAACCAACAGACAGACGGACAGACGTACATCGATAAATCGAATCAAAAAGTGATTCAGAGTCGATCGGTATACTAAAAGATGGGTCTAGGTCCCACATTTTTTGACGTTACAAACATTAGCAAAAACTCAATATACCCTGTCCATATAGTCGTGTTGGGTATAATTGTAGTAGTATGGTCTTACCCGTTATGTTGATTTAGATGTTCTACACTTCTGGCATGCAGTTGTGCCTTGGCAGTTGATCTTTCATAACGTTCTCGCTCTCGATCTCTATGTCTTTCGTTGTCTCTTTTATGAGATTGTTGTGACATATAAGCTGAATCGCTATTAATGGAGATTTTCGAAGCCGATAGTGATTTGTTGGATATCATCACATTTATATCATGATTACTATTCTCCCTAATTAGAGTTTTAGTGATATGAGCCGCTGATTTACTTTTACTCAAACCATGACGTCTACTTTCTATTTCTGGTGTTTCATCTCCCAACAATTCTATGGGCTTGCCTCCTACTAAAGTAGTTATGTAGTTGCCTCTTTGAAATATCAGTGGTTTATCTGGTGGTGTCGAGGGCGGTGAAGATATACTTATGCTGGTAACATGACCATTGCTGCCGTAATGCATTTGCTGATTGTCTTGCTGCAGTTCCAGCTGATTATGATGATGATGATGATGTTGTTGCTGCTGCTGCTGGTCTTGCTTGGTAGTTTGTAATTCTTTAACTTGTTCTTCTAAATATGAGATCCTGTGCTGTAAGCGCATATTATTTTCTTTCTCTTGATCTAGTTGTTTTTGTGGTATCGCTGCCGGTTTCTTTCGTAAGACCACAATTTGACATTTGCCCGTATTACCAATTAGCTTTTGAAATTCCTCTTTGGTCCCACATGCTGCCAGTTTGCTATTAATTTCCAAAATACGATCTCCTTTATATAAACCATCACCTTCTAAGGCCCATTCTACGTAGAAAACGCCAGAGGTTTCTGGAATTTCTTGAGCTGCCCATCGACCAGTAGTAGCTTGGACTGCGTGTAAACTAAGAATAACACCACTATTGAGAATGCTAAAATGAGAAGAGAAGGAGAATAAAATTATTTTTTAGATCACAAAAGACCAAGCACTGAAGAAGGTTTGGTTCGAGTGAGAACAGATTTTTAAGGAATACATACTTATAACTAGGGCAACCAAAAAAAGCTCTAAAAGCAATGTTTTAAGCTCTTAAAAAAAGCTCGAAAAACAGTAAAATAAGCAGTTAAAATGCAAAAATAAGCCCTTAAACTTCAGTATTTCTTCAAAAATCCTCATAAAACTTGGAACTTCAGGAATCAAAGTTGTGACATTCTTAAATTTATTTTCATCGAGAAATACATTAATTGCATTATTTAACAAATTGAGAAAAATAATCTGTTGAAGGAATGGCCGAATTTCATTCATTCCTAAGGAAATCGTTATTATCATATCTGTACTATTACAATTCAGGTTGGAAAAATAAGAAGTTTACTTTAACAAAAACGACTTTCTAATTTAAAATAAATTTTATAAAACAAATTTTATATAAAAAAATTTATGGCGACTTAAAATAACGTTTAAAATTACTGATTTTATGTCAAAAAGCAAAAATATGCTCTATTTACGCTTAAAAAAGCTAAAATAAGCTTAATTTTTAAAGAAAATAGCCAAAATAAACCAATATTTACAAAATAAGCAAAATTAAATAAAATAAGCAAATAAATTCCTTTATTTTTAAGATCAGAACTTGTATTTAATCTAAATTGTTCTATCTTTTCAAATAAAAAACATTCTGTGGCTTCTTTTTGGTTGGCCTACTTATAACAGTATTACGGTGTGATATATGTATAAGCAAGCGACGAAATTGTATAAAGGTCCCGGCAAAACTTTGTAATGATACTTGTAATGATACCTCACTTACTTTTTCACCTGCAAGGTAATGGGTCCATACATTACCTTGGGGCTCATAGCCTGTAAAAGCTGCTATACATTATTTGGTAATGTGTGGTTTTGCTGGGATGGACAACTCAAATAAATAAACTTAGCGTTTGGCCCTGGAAAGTTTTGCCTTCACCTACCGACAACAACTTTGGCCTTCAAAACTTTTATAAACAAAACTTACCTGAAAAGACTTTGCGGTTCCACTTTCGATTTCTCCAGTCTAGCTTGTAAAGCTCTGGCTTCTTCGACAATCGATAAAATTTGTAATTCCTCTCGCCCCAAAGCATATTCCAATTCAGCTTGTCTTATTCTAACATCAATATTACTGTAATAAAAAAAACACAATATTCCGTAAAGGCAGGGTTCTTCTTTAAAGCTTCCTTTGCCAATACTTACTCTGTTATATCGAGCTTTTCCAAAGCACTTTTTAGATTTCTTATCTTAATCTTCTTATTTTCAGCATCTGTTCTTAATTTCTGTAATTTTTGTTCGGCTGCCGGTTTATCGGCCTCATTTAAGGGGGGACCACAAGGACGTGGTAGTTTTCCCAAACATAATTGTATGCGTAAATTTTGTATAACTGTTTCACGATCTTGTAAAGCTGAACGTAGTTCTTTCGATTCATTGCGTGTGGAGCGCGAAGATAATGTTCCACCACCCAAAGAGTTGCCCTTTCGTCTACGTCCAGTAGTAGCACAATGGGGTGTACTCGAACTAAGATGTGTATCGATATTGGTTAAAGCTTTGGCATTCAGATTGTCATGTAGTAAACTATATTTGGTAGATGAATTATTGCAACTTTTAGGATTTAATATCGTCTGAAATATAAAAAATTTTAAAAGTATTTTTAATAATAAATATTAAGGTTCAAGTGTAATTGATTTTTGTCTCGTTAATTTTTTGTGAATACACAAAGAAATTCAAACATTTGTGTTTATTAACTTTAGAAGATGAAAAAAATTCCAACTTAAGAAATTTAGATAAAGTGTAGTTCTAGCTTTAGATTTAAAAACTTTTATTCATACAAAATATAATTTCAGTTACAATCAATTTAAAAAAAATTAATAAACTTTCTCCTCTGGACTTTTTATTATCACTGGTCCTTGGGTATATCATAGACACCACATTCAAGATTAGCCGGCAAAGATTTATCAATTTTCTTGGGATAAGGCAAATTTAAATTATCCATAATCTTTATAAATTCCTCCAGGGATTTAGTTAAACGTGGATTGTACTGTTTTTCTTCCCATACCGAACTTTCCAACTGACCTCTAAAAAAGGCAGAAAATATATAGTACTAAATAGTTTTGAAGTTATCATTCTGTTTTTCTATCTTACCTGTAATCATGAGCTGGATATATACGATAGTTGTCGGGTAATGTATAGATTTTATTGTGAACATTTTCATATAAATGCTCTGAATTGCCTTCTTGGAAATCAGTACGACCACAGCCTCTTATTAGCAAAGTGTCACCAGTAAAAACACAACCTTGTTCGGGTATAACATAGGTCATGCAGCCATTAGTGTGCCCGGGTGTGGCAAATGATTCTATGGCATGTCGTCCAAATTGTACGCTATCACCTTCGTGAATGTGTCTATCGGCCTTAGCTCCACTGGCAGCAGATATTACCGATTCACAACCAGGCAATAATTGTTTCAACCAACCACTTCCGGTAATGTGATCAGCATGCATATGGGTATTAACTATAAAACAAATACAAATAAATAATTTTTGACATTTTATATTAAAATTTGTGAAAATGAAATATTTGTAGGTCTCTTTTCGTAAATTTTAAAAGGCTCAAGTCGAATGTTATTAAATAATCCCAGTGTGGAAATGTTAATTACGTATCAAAATTTTTTGGACGACCAGTAATGATGCCAACTTACTTTCTGCATTACTTTAAAACATATAATAATGAGTTAGCAATAATGACAAATTTTAATCATTATTGCAAGCATAAGGTAATATTTCGGATTTTTTTTTTATGAAAATCTATTTGTAGACTTAATTTTTTGTAGACTTAATTTTTTTTAACTGTGGTAAGGATATATTGTAACCACATATCCCAGTGTAGAAAATCATTACCAGATATGTGGTTATGTAACTACATACCTGGTAATGGTTATTTTTATTATTAAATTTCTTATTGCTTTTGTATGGCGATGTCGCGCAAAATAATGGGTTATGGTTTCACACCAGCATACGAAAAATCAGAAAATATATCATTACCTATATGCTTACCAGTATTGACAAAAAAATAATAAGTCTAAAAATAGATTTTCAAAAAAAAAAAGTTTTATAAAAAAAAATATTTTTTTATAGTAAATTTATTTTTTTTAAATAAAATTTGCTCGTGCGGGAATCCACAGTGGGGTGTTTTTGAAATATTTTGAAAATAATTGAGCCATTTTTAATCGGCTGGGCGGATTTAGATGAACTTTCACACACCCATAGAAAAAGTAATTCTGAGTTAAAGGTTTGTTGGTCGAACCCCCAGACCCAACGGGAGTAACGCTACTGGACTCCAAAGTAGGGCACCTCGAGGATGTAAACATTTGCCATTGAGTTTGTCATTTTTCATTTTTTATAATCTGCTAGTAAAGCCCTACAGTAAACATGATTACACATGTGGGATATCTCTTAAAATATAAAAGGTTTTCGCATTTGAAAATTGAAATTTCGCATTGTTGCAATAACCTAGTACGGTGTTTTGACCATTGTAAAGCCAAATCAAGTCCAGTAATCTTAAAAAATTGCAGTTATATTTGCAACTAAATGTTTTATTTCACAAAGAAAATTTCAATGCAATATCTTTTTCACGCTTAAAAGGGCACGTCTTTAAACTTGAAAATTAAAAAAAAAAAAGTAAATAAATTTTATTGTCAAAAGTAATTTTTTGGTCTTGGAACTTGAATATTTTTAATTAATATTGAAAATAAAAAAATTACGGCAATTTTATATCTGTTTTGTGGCGATGCCTTATATAGCTCCAAATAAAGAAAATCAGATTGTTTGCTCACTGGTCAGACTTGACCAATGTCCATTCTTAAGTTTCTATATTGAACTGACTTTAAAAGGCGTCTTCAACGGAGAAAAACAAGATATTCAATTATTCATAAATTTGATTTGTCAAAATCATGATTAATCAATTAATTATTATTTTGAATAATCGAAGTGAATGATTAATCGATTAATCATGTTTTTGAATAATCAAAATTGTTGAATGATCGATTAATCAGAATTTTGATTTATCGATTAATCGCACATCCCTAATTAAAATTTATTTTGTTGTCACTGAAGCCCAGTATTTTGTTCATAAACTATAATAAAAGCTTTAAAATACACAAATTTTTTACAGTCTATTAAAAGCTACATTCATAAACAACTCAAATGTCACTTTTTCGCTACATTTTCAAATGGTCCTGTCTAATAAATTGATGCGAAAAAATTCCACCACCATTTCGCAACAATTCCACGCAAGTGAAAAATCATTTTTGTACCCTACACCACTACGTGATGGTATAATATAATGGTATAATAAGTTTGTGCTGATGTTTGTAACACCAAAAAATATTGGACCTAGACCCACGTTATAGTATACCGATCGGCTCAGAATCACTTTCTATTTAACTATTTCTATTTAACAATGTCCGTCTGTCTGTCCGTCCGTCCGTCCGTCCGTCCGTCCGTCCCTCCGTCTGTCTGTCTGTTCATGCATTCTTGTGTGCACTCTACAGGTCGCAAATATTAAGATATTTCGATGAAATTTGGATGGACAACGCCTATTGATTTTGGTTGAAATCGGTCCATGTTTAGACCTAGCGCCCATATAATGGTCCCCCCAAAATTGGCTTATTTACACGCTGCAGGTCGCAAATACGAAGTTATTTCATTGAAATTTGGTACACAGACATATGTCGACCCAAGGACGAAGCCTATTGATTTTGGTTAAAATCGGTCCATGTTTAGACCTGGTGCCTATATAAGGGTCCCCCAAAATTGGCTTGGTTACACGCTGCAGGTCGCAAATACGAAGATATTTCAATGAAATTTGGTTCGCTGACTCACATGGTCCCAAGGGAAAAGCCTATTTTAGATAGGATCGGTCCATATTTGGACCTATCGCCCATATGGGCTATATTTTCGTTTTAACCAATTCGAATTTCGGATCCAAACATTAGTTGGCTTTTAACCAGACTGGTGTGCATGCCTGACTTTAACTTTTTTTATTCGTTTTTATATGGAGTTTGACAGCTTTTTTTGCAAAAGTACGAACTTTACCCAGTATCTTCAAATCCAATAAAATATGCCATAATATTTACGAATTACACACAAAAGCAACAACAAAAGTAGTTTCGTTGTCATTGCTTTCATGGTTTAGTAATAAAAGCTATATCGATGTTTTTTTCGGTTGCCCTAGACCATTTTGACATCAACGAAAACAATAATATTTACGAATTTGCAAACAGGAATAAGAAAATAAAATTCGGCATTAACGACAAATGTTTACACTAAAATATTTTTGTTCAAAAAATGTGAAAGAATTTCGAATATTCTGCTTTGTGATTGCCAGAATTCTAATTGTAATTCAATTAATAGGCTAAAATATAATTTTTATGAATCGTAAAGGGACGTTTAAGTCGACCATGGTCATATTTTCGGATTTTTAAATGTTATTGTTGTGGTTAGTTTACAGTCTTGACCATAGACCAATTACCAAGGACTGTTCTTTGTGACGTTAACCCGAACAATAATATTACCATGGTCGAATCATACACTCATAAAAAAAGTTAGTACAAAAGTCTGTTAAACGCGTTCTGATTCTATTGAACTAATTTTCCTGTTATTTTGTCTTAAAATTTAGGATTGAACTAATATTTTTTGTAAATCTAATTTAGCATTACAACTACTTTCAGCCGTATTTGAACTAACTTTACATGCTAATTTTTAGTAATTTGTGTTTCTTAACTTTACAAATTTTTCAGCTAATTTAAACCACGAATATTTTCTAATTATTATATTTTTGTGTCTCTGCTATCAATATCACATAGAGATGGCGCTATATTTTAATTTTTTTTATTATAAGATCGTAAAATAGTTTTATCTCGGAAACTAGTCGAGATAGAACAAAATGGACAAAAATTCGTCACTCTGTACCTATAAAGTAACCCTTATCAGATACATATACTCCCAATAATAAATATAAGCCCGTCTAGGGTCAGATCCCGGAAGTAGAAATTTTAAGCGACATTTTAACAGAAATTTGTAGTTAAATCAGGTAAAATTTCTGCTGAATTTAGCTCAAATTTCCTACCTAATTTAACTGAAATTAACCTAAATTTAGCAGACCATGATTTTTAACTTCATTGAAAATTCTGCTGGCGCAAATTCAGGTACTATTTCCTGTTATTTTAGTAGAATTTTGAACTATTTGTACGGGCTTTTTTTTATGAGTGTAGCCCAATTACCAAGGACCGTTCTTTGTGACGATAATAAGAACAATGTTTCTTAGGAAAGCTTTGTCATATATATACATATGTATCTGCGTAGGTTAAAAAATGTCCAGTGTCTAAAACGTGTCCACGTGAATTTCACAATTCGTCTACTTACCAGCATATTTCAAAGTCAAACCCAAATCTTTGACCAATTGAGCATCACGTTTAGCTTGTTCCAAAACGGGATCTATTATAATGGCTTCCTTGGAATTTAAATCAGCCAATAAATAAGTATAAGTGCTACTTTCAGTATCAAACAGCTGAAATTAAAGTTTTAAACGATATTGAATTTGTATTGTTTTTAGCGATACCAGAAATTTTAAGCTTAGGACTTACTTGACGGAGAAAGAAATCCGGGGAGAATGAAATACGTGGTAACATTCTTGCTGGAGTTAAACAGTGATGTAAACGTAGATGTTGTTTAGCAAAAAGAGGCGTGGTATTGATCGATGGCTGTTTCGCTACAAGACTTTTGGATTGCGACAGTAACGACTGGCGAAAAGCAGAGAATAAACTAAGCACTGGAATTTTCATTATAAAGGCTTTTCTCTACTCTTCAACCTGTTAGAAAACAATTTATTAACTTGGTTACTGTTGTTATCTAAACCATCTAAACAACACAGCAATAGCCAAATCAACTACAATTTAATAAATTGTTAATAATGTTTAGCAGTAGTGCAGGGGTGGTAAGAGTAAGTGGACTTTAATTGAAGACAAAACAGATTTATAAATAATTCTATAGAATTTTAGAAAAACTATGAAACACTTTAATTTTTAACAAGTAGATTAACGTTATTTTTATGTTTTGATATTAATTGCTAAACTGAAATCACAAATTTAAAGTATTTTAACATCTCCCAATGGCATACTGTTTAATTTTTTTGTTACAATCACACATTCACTGAGTCTATCAGTTTACACTATGTGCGTTCCCGTACGTTACCGCGGGTACCCGCGGGAACCCAAAACAGCCCAAACAACAACAATTCACACGCAATTTTTTTTTGTGTAACTTCGGTAAAGTACGGGAACAGACATACTGTTTACACAATTTCTTTCATTCCAATTTTAACGCAACTCTCGGTGACGCCAAAAAACCAGATGTTTTTCTTATCACACTTTTGAATGTGTATTAATTGTACTGTCTTGCTATTTTTTTCATTATGTTGTTTCTCATTTTCGCAAAGCTTTTATTTAACGCAAAAGTTTTTTTTTTGTTAAAGCTTTTCTTAGTACAGTAAGACTCGGTTAAGGCGAACTCCGGGGGAGCAAAGAAATTAGTTCGTCTTAAGCGAAGTTCGTATTAAACAAGGTCAAGTTTGTCTAAAATACTTTTGTTTATTCACAAAGAATTAAGATTAGCCGTGTTTTCGACTTAACTATATCCGCTAACTCATAAAAAAATTTAAAGTGCATAAAAACTCGTTTAAGACGAAAACTAACATATGACTTTTCGTATGCACGTTAACTTTCAACACGGATAATTATCAACGTTGAAAACTCAACGTTTATACTCAACACATCTAACGTAACTTATTCGCGTTACTTCCTAAAAACTTTTGCGGACCTACGTTGGATTATAACGAAACAATTATAAACATAACGTTTTTAAAATTTTTTTGTACTACAATCGATTTAACGTAGATTTGCTTTAAATACTTAACGTTGATAGGCATGAGACAAAATACAGCTATTATTAATGTAATTAAAAATTTGAATAAAAAATTGTATAATCCTTTCGTTGCATTTGCTTTAACACACAGTTCGGTTAAACCGAGGATTCGTCTTAAGCGAGTTCGTCTTAAGCGAGTTCGTCTTAAGCGAGTTCGTATTAAGAGTTTTTTTTTATATGAAAAATGATTGCAAAACGTCGGTACTTTCAAATTGGTTCGTATTAGGGATGCCAAACGGGAAATTCCGAATCCCGAAATCCCGGGATTTTCGGGATTATATTAATATTATTTTTTAATATTAATATAAACGCAAATAAACAAAGTGAGCAATTTTAGATTACATACGTTTTTTCTTGAATTTTCTCATACTGATAAGAAATTGATGCCAAGATATTGGTAAAATTATAAATTAAGTAGATTATTCGAGTAAACTGTGCAAAGACTTTGCAGAAAAATTTGAAATTTTGGTAAATAATATTAAGTTTTTGAGTACTACATGCGAAAAATCAAGTTTGTTTGTTATTTTACCGATTTATTCTTCCAAGCGAAATTCGATTTCTGAAACTGGCACTGTAAGTTTTGGCTGGGACTGTAAGATTGAATTCTTCCATGAAAACATATGATAACGATAACCAAATAACTTTGTTGCTGTAATTACACGATTTAGTGGGCAAGGTTATCGCAACGAATCTGTTTTAAAATCTGCTTACAAAGTACTGGGCGCAAGTGTACTTAACAGTCCTTCATATATTATCCCAACCAAAATACAAACGGGAAAGCGATGGCAAGGTATTTTAACAGGTGGTACAGGTACTGACAAAAATTGCTTTCCCATTTCGAATATGATAACGCCAATAGACAAAAGGACCGGCAGTTCAAAAAGAGCCGGAAAAGTACTGGAGAAACAAAATTTTTAACTTTGGCAAAACGATGCCAAAACCAATAAATAGGTGGTTTGGAATTATATTTTCCAAAAAAAAAATTTAAAAAAAGTTCATATGTATCTTTTTTTTTTGCCCTGCCGTGATCTTTTGTAAAACAAATACTGGCAAAACGATATTTGCAAACGCTGGCAAAGCGTCCCAAACGAGTGTTCTGCCAGTTATTTATTTTTAACATCGCGGTTACCCAGTGGTATGCAAGTACTTGACTTTTTGTACCACTGTCAATTTCTGACTGAGATGTTTCAATATTCATAAAATGTACCACATTATTAATTAACAACTATTAAATAATTATAAAACGCTTTATTCTATAAAAAAATTAGTTACATAACATAAAAATTTTTACAAATAAAGGAAAATTTAAATCCCGAAAAATCCCGAAATCCCGTAAAATCCCGGGATCCCGTAGTCCCGAAAATCCCGGGATCCCGAGATCGGGATTTTAGCATTTTATACAAAATCCCGAATCCGGGGATTTTCAAATATCAATCCCGATTGGCTTCCCTAGTTCGTATTAACCGAGAATTCGTCTTAACCGAGTGCGTATTAAGCGAGTTTTACTGTATATAAGCTTTTCAAACCTTGTACATGATCATCATTCATAATGAAAAAGACTTACCGAATATTTTCCGACCAATTTGGTGTGAATAGATTGTGTGCCGTTTTCAATTATTGTAAAATTACAGGAATTCCGAATTATTTGTTCCATTTTTTGAAAAAAAAAAGAATTCTTTTGTTAAAATGTTGAAATTTATTACGTATGTACACTAGACCGACTCACCTTGTATGGACAGAAAAAAAGTAAAAAAAAAGTGCCCCCCCCCCTCCCCCGCAAAATAAACCTTGGTTTGTTTTATGATGATTCCCAAAATATTTCGGGTCTAGCAATGAGATCTCACGGGCTGGACCATTTTTAAAAAAGGTATTTTTTTAGTTTTTGGAAGAAATTTGCATCTTAGCTGAAGACAACATACTCAATGTGGGTATCATATGAAAGGTTTTTTAGAGGCGCGTCCAGCGGTTTATATGTATAACATGTTACAGCATATCCTGACATGTCCTATTTTCAAGGATATTCTTTAAAAAAACAAATTTTTGTACGGAGATGTTTGTGATTGAAATGTCAAACTTACACATCATAATCTATAGTCGATTTAAGTAAACGCGTGTTTCAGATTTTTATGAAATTCGCGAATGTTCGCGTTTTATCAGAAATTCAATGTGGTGGAAACAATATGTTCTAAATAGGGCAATATGGATACCAAAACTTTTCATTTGACAAGTAAATCATCGCTGAGTGGATATAGTCTAGAATTTTGCAAATTTAATACATTTTTCATGGTGTTCTGGACCAAATTTTGATAAAGCTTTCGAAAAAAGAAATTTTATTGTTTTGTGCTGCATATCAAGTTGTTGAAAAATGGAAAAAATTAAACTCGCGAATTGTGCAAAGTCTAGAGCCAATTTGAACAAATTGGTTGCAGATTCAAAATCAGCACCCCCAATTATCCTAAATCCACTGCAATATCATTCATAAGCTGACGTAATGGAAATTTTCTTAAATTTAATGAATCCAGTTTTAATGAAACTTTTCATTGAGTATATGAAACTTTTAATAAATGAAATTTTTCACAACATTTTATGAAAAATTCAATTAATTCAATGTACAGTTTCAATGGGCGAGTTCCATTGAAACGTCATTGGTTTTATGCAAAAATTCATTAATATCATGCAGATAATTCTCTCAGTGTATGAAGATACTTTATAGTAAATATAATTAAATGAATGTTTTTCGTTCGATTTTAGATCATATAAAGGGTTCTTCAATAAGAGCGCTACAAAAGTTTTTTTAAATAAAACAAAAACGGTTTTGGATATCAATGAAATTCTTTATTCCTGTGAAAGTACGTTCGATGCCATTATGTATGGAAATCGATCTCTTTTGCATGGCCACCACGGGCACGCTTGCAGAAGTCCAGACGCTGAACCCAATTTTCGACGGTTCTCAAGCATAAATCGGCCGATATTCGTAAGAAGTTCATCAATCGTCGCTGGCTTGTTGGCATAGACCATAGATTTGACATAGCCCCACAGGAAATAGTCCAACGGCGTCAAATCGCACGACCGAGGCGGCCAATCGACTGGACCATTTCGTGAGATAACACGTTCTCCGAACTTGGTTTGCAATAAACTGATTGTGACATTCGCTGTGTGGCTTGTGACGCCGTCCTGTTGGAACCACATGTCCTTCAAGTCCATATCATCCAATTGGGGCCAAAAATATTCGGTTATCATTGAACGGTAGCGATTCCCATTCACAGTAACGTGCCGGTCTTGATCATCACGGAAGAAGTACGGCCCAATGACGCCGCCGGCCCATAAACCGCACCAAACCGTAATTTTTTCGGGATGCAATGATGACTCATGGAGTACGTGTGGATTGCTGTCTGACCAATAACGCATATTTTGTTTATTGACGAAGACATTCATTATGACGACCATAAATTGGACGTAGCGCTCTTAACGTTGAGGCCTCTGACTCCGAATTTCGGTAGTAAATTTTAATAATTTCGACTCGTTGTTGGCTCGTATATCTTTCCATTATGAAATGGCAAACCTTACTGAAGAGAAATGTCAAAAGAGCGGCAAGAAATATGGCGTCGTTTGCTGTCCCTGTCTTTCTACTTTTGTAGCATCCCTGTTGAAGAACCCTTTATTAATATCTCCGTAATTTACTTGTAAAAAAATTGTATCATCTTTCTTTAATTTGAAAAAATAATTTAAACAGAAAGAGATATTAATATATATGATCTAAAATCGAACGAGAAACATTCATTTACCAAATAAAAGATCACTTAAACATACCCCTCATTCATGTTAAATATTTTATTTTACAGTAAAACTCGTTTAATACGAACTCGCTTAAGACGAACCCACGGTTTAACCGAACTGTTTGTGATAGTCCCACACCATAAATTGCATACAATATTATTCCCCATGTTTAATACGTAATTCGAAAAAACTGGAAATATTTCTTATAAATATTTTTGAATTTGAAAAATTTTAATTATTAACAGTTATTTTCCTTGGAAATGCATTAAAAATAATTTATTATAGAAAAAACAGTGAAAGGCTTAAACAATTTGTTATTAAAATTTTCAGTTTTATTAAAAATCTAAATTATTTTGTGAATAAAAAAATCTGTTAGACAAACTTGACCTTGGTTAATACGAACTTCGTTTAAGACGAACTAATTTCTTTGGTCCCTCGGAATTCATTTTAACCGAGTTTTACTGTATTTATTTTCCCAATTAAAAGGATTAACATATATGTACATTGGACCGACTCACGAAAAAAAAATAAAAAAAGCTCCTTTAAGAGCATATAAGTTTGAAAAAACTTTTTGACATTGCTACGATTTTAGCACAGCCAGTAGTTGTCCAGCTGCTATCATTCAGTTATGTTTTTAACCACCAAGTATTATATGTCCCGTTAGCTCAGAGGGTGAGCTGTCGTTTGCCAATTTGACGGCCTGTGTTCAAACCATGGCAGGACAAAAAAAAAACAAAAAAAATACATATGAACTTTTTTTAAATTTTGTTTTGGAAAATATATCTCTAGACAACCTATTTATTAGTTTTGTCAGCGTTCTGCCAGCATTGAAAATTTTGTTACTCTAGTGAGAAAACGGGAGAAGGGTAATACATATACTAAGTTTCATGCTAATCAGAAGAGATAGAGCTGATTACTAACAGCATTGCCCTCGAAATTACTCTTTTTATAAAAGTTTAAATATTATTTTCAATGGCCCTTACTATAAAAGAGTATTTTAAATTTGAAGTCGACTTTATTTTTAATCATACGGTTTTGTTCATTTTGTGTATGAAAACCCTACAAAAATATTTGTATTTTCAAACATTTTGATTGGTTGAAAATAAATTAACCAATCAGAATGCTCCAAAAATAAACCAAGTCAAGGCATACAGCCATCCAATATTTTAACTAAAGTTGACTTTAATTAAAATATGCGTTTGGAAAATATTGATAGTAAGGCTGAATATTTTTAATTTTATTAAAGTTTAAAATGGCAGAAAATAAGCTGAAATTGGATGGCAAATCGGCACGAAAAAACAGCAAAAATGGCATGCCATTTCCAAAAGAATTTTAAAATAAGAATTAATATAATGTTTTTTGAAAATATTATTAACTTAAAACAACAATGAAAAAATCGCAGTTAAACTGATATCGTTTTAAATTATTATTAGGAAGTTGGGATTTTACTGTATTTTATAGCATTTTGCACAAAAAGTCTAAAATAAAAATAAGGATCTGTAAAAATGGCATTTTACGAAATTTTTGAAAAAATGGCATTGAAGGCAAACGACAAAAAACTTGCCCTATTTATCATAAATACAGGAAGTAATTGCAAAGTACATAGCATAAATATTTTTTTAGACACACTTTCGGTTTGGCAGGCCTTAAGTTGAAATTGTAAAATTGTGAATTGGATAAAATTTATTTATTTATTCTTCATTAAATATTTCACAAATATGATCAATCGTTTAACAAAAGTTTCAAAAACTTTTCCTTTGAGTGTAAATGTATAATTTAGTTCATTTAACTTGTACAAAGTAGATTAAAACACCAAAACAACATTTATAACAATTACGTTTATAAAATATTTGGCAATGTTTAAACTACACCTTCAAACATCTTTTTAATGCCTCAATAATTACTTTCGCCCATAACAATTGTATATCCCAGCAAAGCCTTCTATTACCCTGTAATGAGTTTTGTAATAAGAAATTTAGTCAGATCTAAGGACGATTTTTTTTTTCTTAAATATTTCGTAAGTAAGAAAAATGGAAGATACAATAAAAATTATAGGTACATTCATAGATATAAATCTGTAAAAATAGCAGAAAAAGTTACTAAAAATTAGTTAAAAATGATGCTGCAGAAAAACGGCTAAAATTAGCAGATTATTTTTGCTATATATTAGTAATATAGGCACGGCAAAATAAATAAAACCACGAAACAATCGTATTGTCTTTCATGAAAATTGTCAATTTTTTTGAAACAACAAATAAAATCTAATATGACAATATCATATTAGAATTTGGACTTGAGGTAGAAGAATATTCTGACAAAATATATGAAAATAAAGAAAGTCCGAAAAAACAATTTTTGTATTTTTTTAATGCAAATAATTAATTTTTATATATTTTTAGATTTTTAAATAAATTATGTCGACGACAAAAAGGTTTCTAAATAATTTTCAAAAGAGAAAAAAGAAAACACGATTTCTAGATTTAACTTTTCAGCGAATAAAATAACTTAAGAATAATTATTTTAATTTTTGCATTAAAAATACAAAAATTGTTAACAAAAGAATATTTCTAAAAATTTCTTCAGTTTTTTTTTCAGTCTACTAATATTCAGCAAAAAGTTTTATTGATTTTAGCAAGAATTTTTTCATTTACAATCGACTAACAACGAAAGACTCTCAACGCGGACCGGCAGATCTTAATGAGTTTCGGATATGTTCTAGAGGAGAAACAGTTTTTTGTTAAAGTCGAGTCATTTATGGTGAATTTCATTTAAATCGGAGATGGTGCAGCCGAAAGGCTTCATACATTGATATGCATTCTCCCTGATTTCATTTTGGTTCCGAAGTAATGCAAGCGTAAAGGGTTTAATGTATTACTACACTCATAAACAAAGTCCGTACAAATAGCTCAAAATTGTGCTGGCGCAAATATATGTACTATTTCCTGTTATTTTAGCAGAATTTTGACCTATTTGTACAGACTTTTTTTTAGAGATAATAACAAAAAATTAGTTCAATCTAATCAGAACGCGTTTAACAGACTTTTGTACTAACTTTTTTTTATGAGTGTATATATTATATTGTATATGGTAATATCATACAATATTTTGTTGGGATATTTTTGATTGGCATTTCGCTTGTATTTCTTTCTTTCTTGGTAATAATATTCAAGTCAATTCATTAGCCAAACCAACCAGCCAACCAACTATCTTTAACAACAATCATAATCAATGTTCCCCCAAAAATTCAAACTAAATGATAGATAATGTAATTCATTGTCTATTGTATTTCAAAGATTTCAATTACACATTAATATTTTTTATGGTGTTATTTTTCTGGTGTGTATGTTAGTTATTGTTAAGTTCAAATCAGTTCATTTAATTTATTAAATAAACATTGTAATGTAGCGTGTATGATGAATTTATTAATGGTTTTCTTTTCATCATTACGCATGCGTGCAATTACATATATATATATATATATATTTATTGTATGGGTACCAATACGGCTTATAAGTTTTGGGTGATTTCCTTTTGTATATAATTTAATTAAATTTTATTTTAATTATATTATTGTTTTTATACATACATTGTCAATACAAATGTAAGTAATCAACATAATTATTGACCGGAAACTGTTAACACATTAGGAAAAAAAATACAAAATTCAAAAACTTCAAAGAGGCGCCATTGATAACAGAAACCTCCCACCAAAATATTTCATTACCAAATAAGTGGTTATATAATAGAAATTCATAGCTCCGCACAACTTATTTTTTGGCGTCTAAACTCATTATTTTTATTTGGCGTGGTCGTTTTTATAAGTAGTCACGCTTACCCGCTCGCTTACGAAAAAATTAGAAGTAAGTAGTTATGAGATTCTGAATAATAAGTGCTTACAAACATGCTTACAAAAAGTTGAATTATAAGTGGTTATCCGACTGCTTACTTGATTCTTAAAAATAAAGAGTTACACAAATACCATTAGCTTCAGGAAATACATTCAGAGAAATTAAAGTTTTTGCTAGAGTGTAATTTTAGAACTCGTCATAAAAATTTTAACACAAAACATATTTACAAGTAATAAATATAAATGTATAAATTTTAACTTTGTAAAAAGTACTTATTTAAACTATTGCGAGTAAGTCATTATTTTATATTTAAAAGCAATGACTACAATAGGCCGTTATTAGGAAGTCATTATTTTATATTACAAAATAATGCAAAAGGTAATGATATATCATTATTGGTAATGCAGACAGCAATGAGGTGTCATTACCAATATTTTGCTGAGCTATTAAGATGTTAAATCGTCAGAATTTTAAAAACGTTGTGGAAATATTCCTCTTTCGTTTTTAGTAACGAACGAGTGGAAAACATGTTCGTGATTGAAAATAATTAACAAACAAAAGTTGGAGCTAGGTTAATTTTTAATTTACACAGATTTACGAAATGAAATTTTTGCAGAGATTTAAACTTTCATAGATTTAGGCAAGCTGATCATAAATCTGTTTTTCAAATATCTCAATTACGTCATATTTTTTAAAAAATCGCTGTTAAAAATTCCGAAATACACTCTATTTGGCTTATGTCTAAATTATAGAACAATTATGACGTGACTGAAAGTTTTAAGAACAGAGTTCGAAATCATGAACTTAAAGTCTATATAAATTATTTATGATGATTTTAACCGCAGAACACATGATGAGGTGTTCTATCTGTAACACTATGCGACAGTCAAAATCGGGATGGGATGAAACCAACGGGAAATGTTATATCGGTTAAAAACAAGTTATACGTGTCCCGGCGTTTCGCTGGGCTACCCCTAGGAATCGAGATATATCTTTTTTTTGACATAACTCGAGAACCACTAGTCCGATTTTGCTCAAACAATTTTAAAAAAATTAAAAATTACACCCAGAAAACAGTCTCAGTTGTGGCCACCGAGTTTGTTGCCAACTGAATTTATGCGGTTACGACAACTATCTTTATATAAAATTATGTTTTTCGTCCTGAAAGCCAATATTCGGATATCTAATTCAATATTATGTTCCACATAAATATTATTATGTTCCACATAAATATTATTATGTTCCACAAAATTTTATTGAAATTAAAAAACTTTTTTTGAATTTTCTGGTATTGAACCCGGCTATTCAGGTTAATAGTCCGCACTCTTACCCACTGCACCACAACTACTTTTAATTTTCTTAGCCATATTTACTGTTTATACATATGAATATTTTATTTTAATTAAAAAAAAAAATATATAAATTTTTGTCTTTTCCGGGATTTGAACTCGGAAATCCGGCGTACTAGGCCAACTTTCTACCGACTACACCACAAACACTTATTAATTTTGAAGTCTAATTTTGAATTTATATGTTTTGCTTGGAAAACAAATATAGTAAAAAATTCGTTTACCAATACCAATCAATGGTTGTATGTGTTATCAATACAATCCACAATTCGGTTGGTTCTACAGAAACTTGAATTTAATGTCATATTTGAGTAGGATACCCGTATTTGTAGTTACCACTTTCAAATATTGAAATTTTTTTAATAAAGGTTATAGGTAACACCAATTTGCATGTATATACACTAAATAAATGGCTGCTTCTACTGCATAGAATTACTAAACTGATACTAATTTTAAAATTGATTGGAGATACCAATAATTTGTTAAAAGGATTGTTTTTTAGTTCATTTTCCCTATTTTTAATACCTAGTAAAATATTTTTGGTGTAGTATTCAATTATAGGCAAATGTAAATAAAATAACGTCTTGGCAAATTCATTTTAATGGTTTTGATCGAATTCAAACCAATCTTTTTCCTGGGTGTACAATTCCTTTAATCTGCTCATATAACGTTTTTCTATATACTCAACAGTTTTGCCGGTAAAAATAAATGTTTGTTATCGCTACCATAAAAAGCAATAACCTTTTGTTTATTACTTTTTTTTAAATATTTTAGGCAAAAAATATTTTTTTCTTCATACATTTATTTTTACCGGCAAAACTGTTGAGTATATAGAAAAACGTTATATGAACAGATTAAAGGAATTGCAATTTTTTTTTTTTTTTGAGCAAAATCGGACTAGTGGTTCTCCAGTTATGTCAAAAAAAAGATTACCAAAGGTCAAATCGATATATCTCGATTCCTAGGGGTGACCCAGCGAAACGCCGGGACACGTATAACTTCTTTTTTACCGATATAACTTTCCCGATCACTGACCCCTACCATTTGTCTCACAGTGTAATTAATCGTAGCATAAATACCACCTTTTTACAGATGAAGCGAAAAATAACGTCCAGTTATTCTATAATTCGAATTTATAAAAGCTGTGTTATATATAATTCAAATTTATAAAATCTTAAGAGCAGTGTTGCCATAATGGCGATTTTCTTGACAGATCTAGCGATTTTATTTCGCCCCTAGCGGTAAAAATTGTCCTGTAATTATTAGCTAAAAATCTAGCGATTTTTATCAGCCGTAATATAATATATAATAATCAGTTTTATGTTGAAAAATATTGTGAAATTCGCATATTGATATTCTTTTATTATAAAAAAACAACTTCTTAAACGATTTTAGTAAAAAAACTTTCTAAAAAATACACATTTAGATAAAATATGGGTATGTAGTTTTTCACCGTAGAATGCACTCTTTTGAATATTTTCAATACTAATATAAATTCAATGAAAATCGGGATTCTTTATTTGCAGCTTAATCGTAAATTTTTTTATTATTTACATGTTTATAACACTTTTTATGAACATATTGAAGAAATTTTTGAGTAAAAACCTCCTTTAAGTACCATTTTTCGACAATCTGGTTTTCTTTGCTTTCCTAGTCACAGTCTAAAATTTTTCTACTTCAAAAATATGTAGGCTAAAAGAAAATAAAAATTGATGTGAAAAACTATCAATCATTTGGAAAAACCAATCATTGAACTCTAAAATTTAATTGTTTTTTAAGGCAAAACTACCCCTAAAATGATTTTCTTACCCCCCAAATTTCCCCCTAACAAATTGGTGCCCCCTAAAATTCCCCTAAGCGGTTAAAAATCCCCTAAATCTAGGGGAAAATCCCCCAACTTGGCAATACTAAATTGAGTTTCCCGAGTTTGAGGCTCTGTTGCTTTGCTTATAAACAATGCTGATTGTGTAGTAAAAACACACCGAACCGCCGCTTAACGGCCTTTCTTGATCTAAGCCAATGCTCAGAATAACTTGGATTTATGCTTAACCCTCTAACGTTGCATTTATACAATGTTTTCGGCCATATTTAAAACTTTGGATACATTGGGGCGCCATTTACCGGGTAATAACAGTAACATGAAAAAATTAATAATAAATTTTGTAAAATTTAACGCATGGGTTCTTAAAAATTAGTTTTAAATAATTTTGAAAATAACACTCAAAATTAGTTGAATTACTGAGGATTTTTAGTATTTTGTTAAATGAAGATAGCTAAGATCTTTGCTTAAATCAGTGTTTCAACTAAAAATTTGTTAAAAATTTAGTCAAATCGATTTGAAACCGGTTTGACAGATTGTTCCACTGAACTTACACTTAATTCTGATAAACTGTGGATATAAATTTTCTCTGAACAAAATTTATATTTTTGTGAGTTTAGCCCAGTATTTTGTTCAAAAGAGCGAAAAAAATTCGCTCTATGTTTGGAGCTCAAAAACTTAATAAGAACATTAAAATGCACAAATTTTTTATAGTCTATAAAAAGTTACAATCATAATTAACCCAAATGTCACTTTTTCGCTACATTTTCAAATAGTCGTGCCTATTAAATTGATGCGAAAAAAATTCCACCGCAATTTCGCAACAATTCCACGCAAGTGAAAAATCATTTTTTTTTTATATGGAGTTTGACAGCTTTTTCGCAAAAGTACGAACAAACTATCGGGCTTTTTGAATAAAAATAAGAAATTTTAAAATTTTATTAAGTATTTTGTTACCGCTGTCAAGTAATAAAAATACATCTTATATGCAAACCATATCTAAGGCAGTCTGTATCTTTCAAAACACTCACCATTGATGCTGATTTTTGTTTAGCAAATGCACGATGAGCAGCCGATATTGGTTCACTTATAACACTACCCCCGTCCATGGTGTTCAGTTATTGAGATCTGTAACGTAAAACAAAATATCAAAATAGTATATGGAACAACAAATTTTTTTTTTTTCAAAATTATGAATTTAATTTAAAAACTTAAGCTTTAATACTCTAGTGTTATATAATATGCCGTTGTAAAGTCTTTTTCTTCTTTTTTGCGCAGCCATGATCTGTAAGATAATGTTACACAAGTAGTTACAGTGAATGATATCTTTAAGATCCATTGATCTCATAACATAGAACCATGTTCACATTCATACTACACATGATATTACATAACAATATCTAAATAATCTTTTTTTATCACACAAAATTTGTTTCCATTTTATCATGCATGCATGAGTGCATGCAAAATAATGTAGAAGCAACCAACAGACGGAAATATTCCCACAATCTTTCGAAAAATGCATCTAAATGTGAACAGTGAAAAATTCTCCCTGTGCTTGAGGTAATAAAGAAAGTTCAATTCCCACCATCATCATGATCATCATCTATTCCAGCAATGAATCGTAATGTAATAATTGTGACTGTTTTTTTTTTTCTTAGTACGATTTACTTCAAACAACTAACATTCCCAGCAAAAGCACACATTACCAACTTATGTATAAAGTAATGTATTGCCAATGGATTCATGCATTACTTTACATACACCATACCCCAAGGTAATCTATGGATGCTAGATGTGTTCAGCGATCTATGAAGAATTTTTAAAATGATTTTCAACATTTCCGAATGAGCTATATTTTTTGGTTTGCATATAAAAATTACTGATATAAAATTCGGTGACAATTGGATAAACAAAATTCGCGGCGGAAACCGATTGAAAATTTGATTAGTATTTACAAGGTAAAATGAATACTTTTTTTCAGTTTTTTAATAAATTTTTTTTGTCGAATATATTTTTCTACACCAAATGGAATCGTAAATTACCCCCGATTTATTTAGCACCCATATACAAAATTTTGTTGGGATTGTGCCACACTTCTTTCTTTCTTTCTTCGGGTACTTGTATTCCTTGTAGCGTTTTTACTATAACTTCAAACATACATATATGTTTTGTTTTTAGTCATGTCTTTACACAACTTTTTTTAGTTCATTGTTAGTTGGAGGAGCTCTAGCTCTAACTTTAGCTCTTTATTCGTTCTAAACCACTGAACTATAACCGAATGTGTATGTGTAGTGTTTATAATTATATACTTTACTATGTATGTATGTATTTAGATGCATGTGTATTGTATGTACTGGCATGTTTGCACTTAGTGGAGTTAATTTATAGTTTTTCTACACTCGTAGAAATAAACCTGTAAAAATAGCAGAAAAATCTCCAAAAAATTGGTTTAAAACAAGGTTGGTTACCATTATCGTTATAATACCATTATCGTTAAAATATCGTTTTAAATTGAATACCGTTACCAATACCTTTAAAAAGATTTCCAAATACCGCTATCGTTATAGATACCGTTATTTTTATGGATAGTTACCGTATTTACCAGTATTTATTAATTTATATAAAAAATCGCCAGTTTTTAACTTAAAATTTCGTAATTTTTTTATGTGCAAGGAAATTTTTAACTAATTTTTAGCAGCTTTATTAAATAAAGAAATTTACAGACTTTTTTCTATTAGTGCACCATGCCCTTTATGAGGTTTCTAAAATGTTAAAGTTAGTTTTAACAGCTTCGAACGGTCTGGTTTTTTCGTTTGAATATAAAAATAATAACTGATATGAAATCTGGTGGCAATTAGGTAAAGAAAAATCGCCACGAAAATAGATTGAAAATTTTATTAGTATTTATAAGACGAAAATAAGTTTTTTTTTAACAAAGATTTTGTTAATGTATATATTTTATCGAAAAGATACAAAAATTAAAAATCGCTTGGCAAATATTCTAGTTGTAACAAATTCTCCAGGCCAATTAATAACACTATGCGACAGTCAAAATCGGGATGGGATGAAACCAACGGGAAATGTTATATCGGTCAAAAACAAGTTATACGTGTCCCGGCGTTTCGCTGGGTCACCCCTAGGAATCGAGATATATCTTTTTTTTGACATAACTCGAGAACTACTAGTCCCATTTTGCTCAAACAATTTTTAAAAAATTAAAAATTACAATTCCTTTAATCTGTTCATATAACGTTTTTCTATATACTCAACACTTTTGCAGGTATCATTATTTTTTGGACTACAGTATACGCTCGCAAATTAGAGCTTTCAGTAATTCGAACGTCCAGAAATTAGAATCAATGTTTGCAATACATTAAACGCTCTGAAATTCGAATTTAAAATTCTAATTTCTGAGCGTTTTTTTTTTTTTTTTTTGGTTATTTGAATACACTGGAAATCCCCAATTTATTTTTATTCTGTTTGAATAAAGTAAAACTAAAAAGGGGAATCACCAAATTATATATGTTTTTCCCAATTTGTTTTTTTTGTCGCATTTATGTACATTTTTGGCTAGTTTATTTGTGAAATTTGATACGCGTGTACATATTATTTGGCAGTCTCTATTAAATAGTGAAAGTGTATCATTTAAAATGTTAAATAAACGTAAAAAAAACACTTTATCATTGGAAACGAAACGAAAAAAAACGTACAGAAAACATATAATAATGAGTTACTGATAATGACTTATTTTTATCATTATTTCAAATAGAAAATAATTTTCTAGATTTTTTTGAAAATTTTTTGAACACTGGTAAGGATATATGTAACCACATATTTTTTGATTTTTTGTATGTTGGCGAGTAAGCTTACCTGTGTGCAGCAGGTCAATTATGTTTTTATCTATTAAATATTACATGTCGATATAGCTCAGATGGTAGAGCTATTGACTGGCAATCTGTAGACCCAGGTTCAATTACCGCACCAGCAAATTTTATAAAAAAAAAAAAAAAAATACAATAAAAAATATTTTTTATAATTTGTTTTCTTGAAAATCTATTTTTAGACTCATTATTTTTGTAAGTACTGGTAAGCACATAGGTAATGATATATTTTTTGATTTTTCGTATGCTGGTGTGTAACCATAACTCATTATTTTTCGCGACATCGCCATATAAAGGTAATAAGAAATGTAATAACAAAAGTAACTAGTTACCATTACCAAGTATGTAGTTACATAACACATATCTGGTAATGATTTTCTACACTGGGCATTTTTTGCTTTATCCGCGGTGTCGGCCGAATGAATATTATTCCGATAACAAAAACACTGTAATATATCATAGCCTCCTTGATTAAAATAATTTAAATGACAGTTCTAAGTACGAATTTTTACAAAAAAAATTGAGTATAAAATCATGTTTAGTTCTGAATTCAGATGTTTTCGATTAGGTTTACAATTTGTATAGACTTTTAGAAAAAAATTTTTGCAATAAATATGATTTTGCAATTATTTATTGTAAAAAATATATAAATAAATTTTTGGAAAAAACTAAGAAAGTAATTTTTTTTTGCCTTGTAGACACTAATCAAATTTTCAACCGATTTTCGGCGCAACTTTTCTTTATTCGATTGTCATCAAATTTCATATCAGTAATTTTATATGCAACCAAAAAAAAATTAGCCTATTATGAACTGTCTCAATTAATTTTGAAATTTCTCCATACATCGCTGAACACCTCTAATGACCATCGAATTGCACCAGTTTTGTTTGAATACCCTAACTTTATATTAGGGGATTCAATCGATTAATTGTTATTCTCAAAAATTGTTCGAATAACGGATAATTCGATTAATTTCTTACGATTAATCGAAATTGGTAGAAAATTACAGAAATGTTTAAAAAATATAAATTTTTTATTAAAGTAAATGTGTTAAAAACTCAAAATTTTTTTTAAGAAATTGTGGTAAATAATGTGTTGTAGGCTTGTACTTATCTGGATTTCATTCTGGCCTAAAAAAATAATTAAGGGACGACCTAGAAATATTTGTTAGCTTCAACTCAATGAGAATTTAATGTTTTAAGTAGGAGTGTCAATAAACAATCTTTAATCCCAAAGAAAAAACAACTTAAAATTATCACAGTGACTTATCTAGTAAAGTAGTGGTATCTATTTACGTATAATAAATTCTTAATTATTTTTTACGACTTTTTAAACGTGGATTTAAATGAAAGCATTAGTAATTATTATAATCAATGATTATTGGAATTATTAATTATAATTAATGCTCAATGTAATAAAGCTTGTACGCATTCTGAATTAATAAAATAAAGGGATGGAGTTACGGAAACGTAGAGGGAAAATCAATTCTCAACAGAATTGCTCACTACATTTACGTTTTTTATGTATTCAATGCATACGAAAGAGACACAAATTAATGTACGGGGTCTTATATTTCTTCTTTCGGGTGTCGTTCTCCCCGATTTGCATAAAATTTTAATATGTGAAAGAGGGGACAGAAAAAATAAAAATAATGACAAAGTCTGATCTCAGTTATTACATTTTTTTTATTTTGATGAATTTCAGAAGAGTTACTGAGTTAAAAATTAAAATTATTAAAAACACAATAAGTGGTATGACTATTATTTTACAGAAAATTTTTTCGATTAATCGATTAATTTAAAAATTTTGTTCGATTAACCGGTTAAGAAAAAAACCCGAATAATTATTTGCACGATTAATCGATTAAAATAAAAAGCCGATCAATTGAATACCCTACTTTATATACATACATATGTATATTTAAAGAATTATAACGTTTATTGCATGTTATTAAATTTAGATAAAGGTACGTACATATAAAACTTAAGTATAAAGTTTAAGGTGTACATATTTTTATTACTTTAAACTGGCCTTAACTTAATTAAACAGGTTAATAAAGTTTCCCAGCAAAACCTTTCATTACCATGTAATGAGTTTTAGGTATTGAAATCCTAAGTGTTCACTATTTACCTTTTAATTACTGAACTACTTATTTTAACATGGTGATGTCATTGGAGGAAAGTCATGTTCCACTGATATCACCGTTTAAATTTAATTAAAAAAAAACAATGGGAGCTGCCACGAATTGATCAGCGAACCTCATGATTCTCAGGCAAATACTCTAACCATTAGACTACGACATCTCTTTGATAATAAAAGCTTTTAAAAAAATTTTAAACTTAAATGTACAAATTCTTAGTTTTATATAATTTTTTTTAAGAAATTGGTACATTAGTCAACATACAAAGAACACAATCTGTGAGCAATTAAATTTGCTTGAAAAAATGCATTTTGAAAAAAGCAACGAATTTGCAAATTTCGCAAAAATGTTACTCAATGGGAAACATAGTATAATACTGGGTTGGCAGGCAATACCTATAAAATACCGTTATTGATTCAAAACCCTTTCAACTGACTACCATTACCACTAAAATACCGTTACTGAAATAACTGAAATACCATTGTCCTTAAAATACCGTTACCGAAATAACTGAAATACCGTTATCTTTAAAATACAGATACCGAAATAAATGAAATACCGTTACCCCTAAATAACCGTCACACACAAAAAATAATTAACCTAAAATTACGAATTAAACATATGATAAAAATAAAAACAGTTTTTAATCAAATCCCGGTGAAAAATGTCCATATATGAACATTTATGGTTCAACCATACCCAGTGTAGAAAATCATTACCTGATATGTGGTTATGTAACTACATACTTGGTAATGGTAACTAGTTACTTTTGTTATTACATTTCTTATTACCTTTATATGGCGATGTCGCGAAAAATAATGAGTTGTCGTTACACACCAGCATACGAAAATTCAAAAAATATATCGTTACCTATGTGCTTACCAGTACTGACAAAAATAATGAGTCTAAAAATAGATTTTCAAAAAAATAAATTATATAAAAAAATATTTTTTATTGTATTTTTTTTTAAATAAAATTTGCTGGTGCGGGAATCGAACCTGGGTCTACAGATTGCCAGTCAACAGCTCTACCATCTGAGCTATATCGACATGTAATATTGAATAGATAAAAACATAATTGACCTGCTGCACACAAGTAAGCTTACTCGCCAACATACAAAAAATAAAAAAATATGTGGTTACATATATCCTTACCAGTGTTTAAAAAATATTGAGTCTAAAAATAGATTTCAAAAAATTTTCAAAAAAATCTAAAAAATTATTTTCTATTTGAAATAATGATAAAAATAAGTCATTATCAGTAACTCATTATTATATGTTTTAAAATAATGCAGATGGAAAGTGGGTGTCATTACTGGTACTCCAAAAAATAATGATATGTCATTACCGTTTCTACACTGGGATATTTAAAAGATAAAAACATAATTGACCTGCTGAACACAAGTAAGCTTACTCGCCAGCATATAAAAAATGAAAAAATATGTGGTTACATATATCCTTACCAGTGTTTAAAAAATATTGAGTCTAAAAATAGATTTCAAAAAATTTAAAAAAAAATCTAGAAGATTATTTTCTATTTTAAATAATGATAAAAATAAGTCATTATCAGTAACTCATTATTATATGTTTTAAAATAATGCAGAAGGTAAGTGGGTATCATTACTGGTAGTCCAAAAAATAATGATATGTCATTACCGTTTCTACACTGGGTATATGTATGGATCCGAAAAATGAGGTAACAACTAAGTATATGTTCATATATGGACATATATGAACATACTGATAAGTATATGTTCATATATGGACATATATGAACATATACATATATTAAATATATGCGAACGTTGCTGCCCTTTATTATAAGGTTGTACGATAGATATAAATTTATGTATGACATTCAAATTAGGCGCTACATATGTTCCTTTTTTTATTCATGGCAATAAATATAATTCCATATTTATGCAAATATGAGTTCCTTTTACATATATGGAAAAATGTATTCTTCGAAATATGTTCATATACAAGTCCCTTTTGCATAAATTGAATAACATATACTTTCATATTTGTCCATATATGAGTGCCATTTCCATATATGAAATAACAGATGCTTCCATATATGTCTGTATATGAAATTTTTTCCATATATGGAATCACATATACTTCCATATATGTTCATATAAAATCCATATATGTTCATAAAAAATCCATATATGTTCATAAAAAATCCATATTTGTTCATATGTGTCCATACATAAACCATATATGAACATGTTTGAGCGTATATGAGAATTTTTCACCGGGATATTTAATTGAATCAATTAACATTTTAATTGTTTCAATTAATCGTGTACAATTTTTAGTAATTAATACTATCATTTGAGTGATAGGTGGAAAATCAATTAAAATTTTAATTTATATAATCAATTTCGTAAATAAAACTCGTTTTTAGTTTTCCTGTGTACAGTTATTTTTCATTTATTGCTTTTGGTAATTGCACGTGGTTATTAAGTATTTTTCGTACATTAGCATAACTTGGTAAAAGGCACCAACAAAGAATTTTGTAAATCCAGAAAAAAATTTGTTTTTTTTTGTAACTTTGAATTTTTATTTTCAAACAATTTTTATATGAAAGATAACAATTTAAAAACGAGTTACAAATATTTCAAACAAAAAAATTGTTGGAAATAAAATTTCAATTTCAAAGAAAATGTGATTGCTTTTACAAATTCCCATTGTTGGTGCCTACTGTTTTTTCTGTGTAGTTTTTACTAACAAGAAAACTACTTATATAACACTAAATTAATTTTTTAAATAATGCATAAAATTAATGTTACGAATTTTATGTAATTTCCCTACGGGAAATTTTAACAAACTGTCACCGAACTGGCCCCTTTATATGAAATAGAGTGGTCACTTTTACATGGCGTTGTCATAGGAGGGGAAATTGACCCCTTGTGACATGTCACAAGACAAATCCCAGGACAGGTCCCTGAACTTTGTTTTTTTATGAGAGTTCAGTAAAATCAAAATATAAAAATTTTTTAAGGTTTTTTTTTTTTAATTTAAATATAAGACGAAGTCCGATTTTAAATATCAAAGCCAATTTGGAATATGTCATATTGCATTAACAAATTATGTGCACTTTTAGAGTCTTTTGTAATTAAATTTAGACATAAAATGAACAAAAAATATTTTACTGTAGTAAAAATCTATATTTAAAAACATTATTGAGATATTGATACACACTTAAGTTTGAAAAATAGGGCACAGAATTAAGCTTAAACTGTGTAAATTGTTTTCTTTTCGAAGGTATAGTTACTAAATTATTATTGAAAAAATCGGCTGAAAAATTTTAAAAATTTAAATCGTGAATTGCGCGAAACCTAGAGCCAATTTAATTATCCTAAAACCACTGCAAAGTTGTGCAACTTATAAATATTGTAATATTTTGTAGAGCTGTGTAATCATATATTTAATTATGAATTTTTATATGTTTCTTTAATGTTGGCTTTTTTAGTAAAAATATCTATATTTTTATTGCATTCGTATTAGCTTTTAATACCTTAGTTTACTTTTTATCAGCCTCATATTTGTTAATTAACTTTACTTCAGAGCTTCGACAGATTTAATTCAATTTTAGCTTAATTTACCAAAAATTTAATTCACATTTTAAAAATGGTCATATATCATTCGGTTACACCAACCCTAAATAATTCATTCCCAAAGCTTTAATAAGAATTGGATCATTATTGATCACTTGAATCATTCAAATCGCATGTTCATTCAACATTTTACTAACTGAATTAAGAAATTTTATTTTGACTCACTTAATAAATCGCTATTTATGCTATTTATTTTAAACAAATTTTAAACGTTCTTCATTTGTATTATGATAATCTTTCAAAATATCTTTGCAAATTTCAATTTTTCACTTGACTTAATGAATAAAAATAGAAATCATTTTTCATTCACGTTTTTACTAAATGAATTCAGGTAAATTTGAATTCATTCAAATAGAATTAATTCATATTTTTCTGTTATATTATTTTACTTCGGTGGGTTTAAGTGGTATATGTGTGAGGGATAGAAAAATCATGCATATTATTTTTTTCAAATTGATATTGCGGTCGCTGGGGATCAAACCGCAACCTTATGTGTAATAGTCCAACGCGCTAACCATTACACCACAACATCCACATAGCTTTTGTGAATTAAGCTATCAAATTAATTCCATAAGAATGATATTATAGAATGAAATTTGATTAAATTACATTAAATTTTTAAAAAGTGAGTTAAAGAATTAATTCTTTTATACCTTTGCTTTACGCACAATAATAATTCATTCATATGAAAATTAAAAAAAATTAAAGAAGGAAAAAGAGGTTTTTCTTGTTTATTTTGAAGTTAGTTTTAACAAAATATACGTCTTTCCCAGATGGTTAATGGTAAATAAATGAAGCAACTAGGAATATTATTGTTGGTCAGGCTCGGTCGTCAAATACCCTACACTATATGACAGGGGTGGAAAATTAGTAAAACGTTTTTTATATTCAGTGTACTAGTTTTCAAAAAAAAAAATTTTTTTTTTTTGCTGAAATTTTTGTTTTCATCTAAAGTTTTAGCTATATTTTTTTACTACTAAATTAAGTATGAACTAACGTTTTAGTTATTTATTTTGCTACCAAAATTGTGCCGGTATAATTATTTTTATATATTTTTAGATTTTTAATTAAATCATGTGGACAAAGTTGAAGTTTAGACATTTTTGTATTTTATAAAATTTGCTAAATAATTTCAAAAGAATCATAAAAACACAATTTCTTGATTTAAATTTTAAGCAAATAAATTAACTTAAGTATAATTTATCTAAAAATTAAGAGCTAACCTAGAAAAACTGCAGTTTTCCCACCGTGTTCCCCGGTTGTTGGATTTTTCTACTAGCTCAGTGTAATTAGTAATTTGTCCATAGAGTAATTTATACAAAAAAAAATTAGGTTTGACTGAAATTGAATTTTTTCTTAACCTATCCGCTATAACCCAGTGTAGAAAATCATTACCAGATATGTGGTTATGTAACTACATACTTGGTAATGGTAACTAGTTACTTTTGTTATTACATTTCTTATTACCTTTATATGGCGATGTCGCGAAAAATAATGAGTTATGGTTACACACCAGCATACGAAAAATCAAAAAATATATCGTTACCTATGTGCTTACCAGTACTGACAAAAATAATGAGTCTAAAAATAGATTTTCAAAAAAATAAATTATATAAAAAAAAATATTTTTTATTGTATTTTTTTTTAAATAAAATTTGCTGGTGCGGGAATCGAACCTGGGTCTACAGATTGGCAGTCAATAGCTCTACCATCTGAGCTATATCGACATGTAATATTTAATAGATAAAAACATAATTGACCTACTGCACACAAGTAAGCTTACTCGCCAACATACAAAAAATCAAAAAATATGTGATTACATATATCCTTACCAGTGTTTAAAAAATATTGAGTCTAGAAATAGATTTAAAAAAATTTAAAAAAAAATCTAGAACATTTTTTCTATTTGAAATAATGATAAAAGTAAGTCATTATCAGTAACTCATTATTATATGTTTTAAAATAATGAAGAAGGTAAGTGGGTGTCATTACTGGTAGTCCAAAAAATAATGATATGTCATTACCGTTTCCACACTGGGAACTTAACAATTTCTTTTAATCTAGTCTTAAATAATGTGCAGAAAAGGCATAGGAAATCAAAACTTAAAAATATTAAGTAACTTTTAAGTAGTTCGCTGTTTTTTTTTTTTTAATTTTGCAAAAAATACATATTTTTGCTAAAATTTCCAAATTTTCTAAAAATATGTTAGTAAAAATCTAACTTGCTCGTGCCTTATATGAACAAATTTTCTAAAATCGAATCTTTATTTTAACGAAAATAACGAATCTGCAATCGAAATAAAAAAAATGTGGTTTATATTAAATTATTTGCGGTTTTTGAAATCAAGTTTTTTCAGGTATTTTCCTAACTAACTGTAAATGATGTCATCGAAAAATTCAATTAGGTATACTTCTGCAATTTTTTTTTTGTTAACAAAAATCTTATCCCTTAGCTCCATTAACAATAAACAAATTAACCTAAAGTTTGAGCTAACTTAGAGTTACAGATGTCAAATTCAATACAAATTTTAATTTTTTAACTTTCAGTTTGTGTTAACTTTAGGTTATATGTTTATTGTTAATGGGGGTTAGCGGTAAATATAAGGAAACTTTCTGATCAAAGTTGAACATGGCATATTTTTAGCGTTGTTGATTGCATCGGCCGATATTTAACTATTTTAATCGATACACTAATAGAAAATGTAAAAAAATTAGTTAAAAATGATGTTGCAGATAAAACTGCTAAAATTATAAGATAATTTTTGCTGTATATTAGTAAGATAGGAACAGCAAAAATAAAACTATTAAATATACAGAATTTTAGTTATATTTGAGTTAAATTTTTGCTACATATTTAGTAAAATTTTAAATTTTCAAAGTTTTTTTCGATTTTTTTTAAATGCAAATAAAAATCGAGCCTTTCACTTACAAATTTTTAGCAAATATTCCTGCTGATTTTAGCGGGATAGACTGCTATTTGCATTCAACTAAATTTAGCTTAAAAAACAAAATAAAGGTTTTGTAGATATAATAGTTTGTTTTTTCTATTTTTAGTCTACTAATATTTAGCAAAATTTTCTGCAGATTTTACAGTACAATTTGTAATTTTCAATTAACTAAAAGTTAACTTAAATTTATCTAAAATTATGTAAATTTAACAGTTTGAATTTCGCTGCTCTTATTTTACTAGTATTTAGCAAAGAAAATCTGCTAATTTCAGCAGCTTTTCTGAAACGTAATTTTTAACTACTTTTTAGTTGCTTTTTCTGCTATTTTTACAGATTTATTTCTATGAGTGTATGCTTAATATGAGTTTAATACATAAACTAAAAATAAGTTTATTCTGCATTAATATAATGCTTTAATTTTTGGTGTATAGTTCCAGAATTTTTGTTTGTTTACAAAGATCCGCACAAACTCATAATACCCTGTTGTAGGGTGTAATAACTAAAAACAACCAAATTGCCAAACACCGTTGCACATCAAGATTGTCCAGATGTACCACAGAATCATCTTAACTGTTAATACTTGCGAAGTAGACGTATAAAACTCAAATGTCAAAAATAAAATTAACAATTAGTACACAAAAAGGTAAACAAATAAATTAATAGAGTGGTTTTTCTAGATACAGACTTGGAAAATATATTTTAAATAATTTAATGTATTATGTCGCGTTACCATCTGCATAGAAATCCCGATATTTTTAAAAAATTACGAAGCAATTAAGAAACGCTTAAAGCCTTATACATTTTTAGAGAATAAACATATTTATTTAGCTAGCTTTTTCTTCATTGTTTTTTCATATTATTGGTTAATAAAAACAACCTCGGGATTTCAATGCTGATGTAAATGCGAACTGGGGAAGAAATATTGAAGTCTTGGTTTAAATTTGTGCAAAAAACACACCTGATCATATGATATCTCTTGGAGCGTGGTCTGAAACTCTAATCGCCAATATAAACATTAATAATAAAAAGAAATAATCAATTTATTACAAATTCAGTTGATTTGATTAATTACGGGTATTTATTGAAACACAAATATATTTGTATTTATCAGCGTGGAGGGATTTTTGCAATAAAATATAAAAAATTTATTTTGCAAGAGATTTCTGAATAAAACTTTATTCCATTAGCCCTATTCACAATCTTGTGCAAATGGTCTTGCATCATTGCATTTGCAAAGTGGTAGAGTATAATTTTACTTTACACTAACAAAATATACAGAGTTGAATTTGCTACACCTTTGCAAATATAATACAACACCAAAAACCAATAGTTTATATTTACTATGCGTATGCGCAACACTTAATTGCAAACTGCTGATAGCTGTCAGCTGAGTTGAAATAAAAAATAAACTACTAAACTAATAAATTTAAATAAATAAATTTCTAATTAAAAAACAAACGCTAAATTCTAAATATTTGACGCTTTTTTCGACATAAAATTTATTGTAGCGAAAATATCAGTATAAATTAATTTCGTCTTTTACTAATCAGCTGTGAATTTCGTAACTCAAATGCACATGATTGTGAATTGGGCTGTTGTTTAATTTTCCTACAAACTCCAGAAAATTTCGCTATAAGTACTTGTTGCATACAGAATTTCAATAAAAGGGGGAAAAAGAATAATTGGATTTTGTTGTCTGCAACTATAAAAAAGGGTTCTACTTTTTTTGCCAAAGAAAAAGCAATGTCACGCTCTAGCGATTTTATTAAGTTTAAATTAAAAATAAATTCCCAGAAAAGAGGAATTTAAAAATTATCATACTCTCATCTGTAACAAACTATTTGTCACTAGGTGTATAATAAACACGATATCTTTTGTATGCGAATACAAATATTTAGAAAAACAAAAAAAACAATAATAATACTTATATTGAGGGTTTGTTGCGTTTTTAAAAGCAAACGTCATATTCAGCGCATGCCTACCAACCTACACAAAAAATCTCAAAACTTAATTAAAATAACAAAATTATATATGAGAATACAGAATAAACATCTGACTATATAGCTGACTATGTATTTAAATCAGGGGCGCAGAGAGGCATACATTACAGGAGCTACCGGAATCCGAAAATCATTCTTTAGTCATATAGATTCGCTGGAAATTTTTCAACCAAACTTTGCAGATACATGGCCAATGCCACATTAAGAAATTTTTGCATTTAGTTTTTTTTATAGTGCCCACGGTGGAAATATTGGCAACCAAAGTCGAAATTTTGGTAGAATAAGTATCCTAGACCATTAAAGATATTTTAAAAATTTTAATTTTGTATATTTTTATGGACAAATTTTAATTTAAAAATATAATACAATTTTTTTTTTTTTGAGTTAAACGATTTTTATATTTTTTTTTTGGACAAATATGGTAATTTTTTTACGCAATTTTTTAAAATTGTCATATGGCAACCCTGATATTATAATTTTTATAAATGTAACGGTATTTTAATGCAAAATTGGCCATTATTGAAAACGAAATAAATTTTAGCATACTTTCAATTTTGTGTTCCTATCGGTCAGATTTTGAAAATTTTCATACAATTGACGAACTAATTACTATCACAGGAATAACCCAGCAAAATTTTTTTGATATGGTTACCTCGGAATCTGTTCTAGAACAGGAGTTTTTGTCACCGGTTCCGTGGAACAAGTTCTAGAACTGGTTCCTGGGAGTCAAAATGTAAGGTTCTACTGTCGCAGAACCAGTTCTATAACTGGTTCTAGAACCGGATCTAAAGCAACTTGTTCTAGTTTGGAGCAAAAGAATCTGTTGGTTTTGGGACAAACTCAAACAAAAATCACCGATGTTAGAACATAAAGTAGAACAGGTTGCATGCAAGTACAAGTTGTTCTGCAAATGGTTCTTTGCCTCCGACAATTTTGCTGGGAAAGTTTCGTTTCTTCTTCTCAACATATCAATCAAAGATATAATTTTTTTTTTTTGATAATTTTGAATAATGTTCGAAAAACGTCCCATCAAAAAGGGTAAAAAAGTGATTTTGATTAAATGAACATTTGACAACTTTTTCTTTTACAACTGCATCAAGATATCAAATTATTTTATAAATTTTAACCCATTAATGCCTGACCCCACATTCCTTTATCCGATATCGATGAAACTTCGCGCTGACATTATTTAAGGTATTTGCAATCATATAGTAAGGTTGTTCACAAGGGGTGTGCTATTTGTTGTATCGTCGTATCGTCCTAACAAAGAACAGAGTTGTTAGAATTTAAATTGAAAAAATACAACATTTGATAATAACACGATACAACATTTTTACGTATGTTTATTGTCCTATGTTTGAGTGTGCTAACAGATAGAAAACCCAAAAGAAATGCGTTGTTAAAGCCAAATACAAATTTTAACAACTCTGTTTTTTGTAAGGACGATACAACAGATAGCACACCCCTTGTGAATAACCTAAGTATATATTTTTTTTAATCTGCTATACTTGGGACTTATGAATTAATCGCTGATACAAAATTATTCCTCCATGTTTTTTAAATAAAATATTCTTAATTTTATTTCCCATGTAAAACTTCTCATTTCTCAAGCGCTTCGACAAAGTGGGTAATTTTTTGACAGCACTTTTAACCTAATACATTCCCGAGATAGCCAATAATCTCCTACACCCCAACCTTAGAATAACTGAATTTCATCAGTATCGGATATTATCACAGGGGATACCTTCCTTGTTAGTGCTTTTCGCGCTAAATGTACGGTTTTTTTATTTGCCAAAACGCAAAAATTTTTAATTTTGCACGTAACTATGTTAAAAACTATTAAGTGTTTTTTTTTGCCATTTTTTAAAGCGAAATTTACGAAGTTTTTCTTTGACAAAGTTGAAATCTCTGTTTTTAGCGGCCCTCTGAAATGATTTCTTTGATACGCCTCTGGTTTTAGTAAATACAAATGGTATAGAGTAGAGTAGCATCATGCACCTCTGTATTTATAAATATATATTTTTTAAATCAAAAATAAATGAATGAACAAAAAACTCAACAATCCATGTTAACTTTTTAATTATTTTATTATTCGATGATCTCACGTTATTGTATTTTAGATAAACTAAACATTATTCAAACACCACAATCATCTTCATTTACGTTGGTTGGTATTTCATTTTTCTATATTTTTCGAATCGAAACTAATAATTTTCTTGTCATTTTGTGGGTGTTTTTTTTTTGTGTTGTTCATATTGACTGAATTTTTATGACATTATTCTACGGCTTTTGTTTTTTTTTCTAACACACTTTAAATTTTCGATAATTATGTCAACTGACAGCATCAACGACAATAACAAACAACAGTAACTTATTTATACGCTCTTCTTTTATAATTTCTATACATTTTCTAATTTGAAAATTATCGTTAATTTCATCTTTTAGAGAAATTTATAACTTTTTCAAGAAAATAATTTTAATTGTTTACTGTTTGTGTTGTTCTTTTTCTTTGCTATTTTTAAATATTCTATTTTTGTTGCAGCTTATAATTTCTATACATATGTCCCGTTTAATGCTGATACAACCTTTTAGCACGTTCGAATTTCGCAAGCCTCTTTAGCTCAGTGGTAGAGCACTGGTCTTGTAAACCAGGGGTCGTGAGTTCAATCCTCACAGGAGGCAATCTCTAATTTTTTTGTATGTTTTTTTATTTGTTATAAATTCTTGTTTTCTAATTATTCATTTTACCTAGTTTGTTTTGAGGTCACTAACTAATACGTTGAATATATAAACTATAAATTTTGTGTCAATATTAATATTTACATACACTAGAGGTGTCCAAGATTATATGGCAATTTTTTAATGGGCGAATTTAAAGAGTGTCGGGGTCCAATTTTTAACTAATAAATATGAAGTTTGGGGGCAATCGAATAAAGAAAAATCGAGGCGGAAATCGATTGAAAATTTCAAAAGTGTTTATATGGGAATAATACGACTATTTTCAGTTTTAGGAAAATTTCGTTCTATAGTTTAATTTTTTCAACCACTTGTGTTATGAATCGATATTAGTATTAAATTATCTTTTTAAAAAGCTGCATAACTTCAAAATCAGTTAAGCATAATTTTCAAAACTCCATTTACGAATTTTCTTAAACAAATTTAAAAAAAAAAAGGATTTTGCACTTCAAGGGCTTGCTAAATACATAGAGATGAATTATGCCAATTTTGAGGCAAATCCCTCCATGGACCTGTCGGTGACAAGGGATTTCGAGAAAAGTGTGATTTTTATAAAAAATTAAGTAAATTTACTCTTTTTAAGTACTTTGTATCAAAAATGAATCAATTTTGTGCTTTTAAATATTATATTTTATTTTAGTAGCTTAGCGGTTTGAAAAAAAATACTATGACCTCATTAACCCTTTTGGACATGGGGTCACATATGACCCCAAGCTAGTAAAGGACAATTTGTTCAAAAAAACGAAAATATTTTGTAACTACACTCATAGAAATAAATCCGTAAAAATAGCAGAAAAAGTTACTAAAAATTAGTTAAAAATGATGCTGCAGAAAAAACTGCTAAAATTAGCAGATTTTTTTACTAAATACTAGTAAAATGAGAACAGCAAAATTAAAACTGCTAAATTTACAGAATTTTAGTTATATTTAGGCTAACTTTTAGTTAATTGAAAATAGCAAATTGTACTGTAAAATCTGCAGAAAATTTTGCTAAATATTTGTAGACTAAAAATAGCAAAAATAAACTGTTAAATCTACAAAATTTTTGCTATTTTTAAGCTAAATTTAGTTGAATGCAAATAGCAGTCTATTCTGCTAAAATCAGCAGAAATATTTGCTAAAAAATTGTAAACTGCTGTTTTCAAAAGGCTCGATTTTTATTTGCATTTAAAAATCGAAAAAAAAACTTCGAAAATTTTAAATTTTTTGGTGATTTTTTAGGCTACTAATTATTTAGCAAAATTTTTTGCTGATTTTAGCAGGTTAATTTGCTAATCTCCATTTACAAAAATTTAGCTCATATATAACTAAAATTCTGTATATTTAACAGTTTTAGTTTTGCTGTTCCTATATTACTAATATATAGCAAAAATAATCTGCTAATTTAGCAGTTTTTTTCTGCAGCATCATTTTTAACTAATTTTTAGTAGTTTTTACTAAATTTTCTACGGACTTTTTTCTATTAGTGTACTATAGAATTTTTAGATGTGATGCTTAAAATATAGTAGACAAATGTGCAGGTCTTCCATTCTAAAAATTTGGAATAAATCGAACAACGTTAACTCATTCCTTGCCAGGGCCAAGCTTTGAATTTTTGTTTTGGAGAAACTAAAAATTAGTTAAAAAATGACGCTGAAGAAAAAACTGCTAAAATTATCCGATTTTTTTGCTGAATACTAGTAAAATAAAAGCAGCAAAAATGAAACCGTTAAATTTAAAGATTTTTAGTTATACAAGGTGGGGTAAAGTTCATCACCCTAATTTTTGTAAATGGCGATAGATGTCAGTTCTCCTTTGACATTTGTCAAGTAAACAGATACAAAATACACGTCAATAACACATGAATCGTTATACTCCTCAAGAACGCGAAATAATTGTTGACCACGCGGAAGACAACTTTTCATCGAAAATCATCATGAGCGACGAGGCCCATTTCCATCTTTGTGGATACGTGAATAAGCAAAATTATCGCTTCTGGGGCACCGAAAATCCGTGTATAACACACGAAGAGCCATTACACCCCCTCAAAGTTACTGTATGGTGTAGTTTTTACGCTGGAGGCGTCGTCGAAACCGCTTTGGGCCAAATGATACCGAAATAAATAAAATAGTGTTACCATTAAAATAGCGTTACCGAAATAATATAAAATAACGTTACCCTTACCGATAACCGCATCGTTTCGGTTACCATCCATGGTTTATGATAAAATCGGTCCATTTTTGGACCTATCTTTCATAAGGACTGTATTTCCGCTTTCACTTAAAGTGAGTGTCCGGTTAGGGTTGCTTTCACTGTATATGTTTAGCATTATTATGTTTGTGGAGTGCAAAATAAAATTGCAAATATATTTTTGTTTAGGTGGGAAAATATCACTCACATACAAAGATTACAGTGTTTGCCTGGAAACTTATTTATAATAACCAGGGCAAGTTTCAAATGGCACAAAAAAAGTTTAAAGAAATACTGGTTGATTTAAGTGTTTTTTTTAATATTTCTAAGAAAAAAAACAATAATGAAAGAACTCATGATATATTTTAATTAGTATAATTCTTAGGTTTGAAATTCCGTCGCTGTAAAAAAATCTTGGAATTTCGTTTCTACCAACTTAAAAAAATTTTTTTTTGTAAATGTTTTCCAAAAATTACCTACAAAGCTAGGTATTTACTGGATTTTAAAGATTTTTGTTTTTAATTAATAGTCTAAAAAACTCATCAAAATGGCTTTTTTTGGCAAGGATCTGTAAAAATGGCATTTTTACGAAATAACTTGAAAAATGGCATTTAATGGCAAATGCCAAAACAAACTTGCCCTGATAATAACCATAGAAGTAGTATAATTGAAAGCATACTTCAAATATAAATATAGTGTGTAGTTTGTGAACATATACATCAGGGGTATGGCATCACCAAAAAAATAAGTTATAAAAAACTCGTTATCACTAGATGGCACTTTGTAAAAAAAATTGACAATTTTCTTTTTTTATTTAAATTTAAATAATAACAAACAACAAAGGAAAAAATACAAACAAATATTTCAAATTTTATTATTTGAATATATTCCGCGTTTGTTTTTTCCTTATTTTGAGCAGTTTTCGAGTTTTTAAATATAGGCTCAGCTGATACTAAACTGATACTAAATAGTAGCTCAGGTAATACTAAATTTCAGCGCCCTCTATCGGTGAGTAGTGTAAGTTTTGATTTCCTATCTCTATAATTAATAGTCTCTGATATACATGATTGCCTGTTAACATATTCAACAATGTCTTATTTACATTTTTGTAAATTAATGCAATTTTTCAATAAGTATTATGGAAATTTTAATTTTGTTTATTTTATTATTTATTTAAAACTATTTTATTTTGGTTCTTGCTTCTTTTTTTATATATTCGTTATGAAAAATGAAACAAAACATACTAGATAGTTTATGCTCAGTCTAAATGCAGTATTACCAGTGGTTATATATCCACCTTGTCTCGCTCAACCCTCGCCTTATTTATTTGGTTGCATTTTTTATAAATAGGTTTTCTTATGCGTTTTTCTCTTTAATTATCGAGAGTAGAGTTTGCTAAAAACCGAAAAATTTGGAAACCGCGGTTTCGGTTTTTCAAAATTATAAAAACTGCGGTTTCGGTTATTTTTCGGTTTTCTTATTGTACTAATAGAATTATTTTAAGACAATTAAATTAGTATAACAATTAAAAGTATAACACGTAGAATATGAATGAGGGTATGTATAGTTGATCTTGTTTTAATTGATAATTGAATGTTTTTCGTTCGATTCGAAATGACATATTAATCATCAAATTTTCAAATTAAGAATAAAAATTGTAAAAATTCGATAAGGCCAGCAGGATAGAATATATATTTTCGGGTCCCGCTATAGACCCATCCTTAGTATCCTATGAATATATTCATTAAAATTCAATTGAATTTCTCATTCAAATAAAGGCAATAACGCCGTTCCGTACCTTTGCGTGAGAAAAAAAATACGCGGAAAACCGTTAAAAATAAAATATTTTTATTCTTTTGTCGTTAACTAAAGCTGTATTTTCACGAATTTAAATTTTATCAAGTTGTAAGGTTAAAATTTTATAAATTTCGTGGACTACGAAAAAACAAAAAATTCTCTAAAGTAATATTTAATGGAGAAAATGTTCATCCTATTTAAATAAATTTTTCTGAGCACCCAGAAATTATTACTCTTAAAAGACTCTAAAATATGATTATTTTCAGAGTGCTGAAATTTGGAGTCACAAATGAAACATAACAGATTCGTATTTATGAGTGTATTAAAAAAATATTTTTTTAAATATTTTAAATACTTATAAATGACTCAAAAATTAATCATAACTAACTTATAATGGTGCAGAAAATTCAAAATTTTCCAATAATGCTCATAATTCGGAGTCTTTGAAGAGTCATAACAGACGAAATACCTACACCCTCATATGGCTATGATTTCAGAAGGCCTTAGATCTACTTAATGAGTCTTTTCGGATTCTAATTTTACATAGTTTAATTAATTATTTTAATCGGTTAAAGTATTTATTAAAAACCGACTTTTTTTTGGTTTTTTGTTTCGGTTTTGAGGCCTGAAAACCGCGGTTTCGGTTTCGATTAAAACCGAACAGCAAACTTTAATCGAGAGAACCGTGAGTAGCATAGTTTCTCTATGTGGTATATACTCTTTAGTATTAGATACCATCGCGAAAAAAAACAACAAAAAATATGTACCATCATGAATAATAACGGAAATGTCAATTTTGACTACTAAAGCTTTGTGCGCATTTTTTCAACTATTTTGTTAATTTATCAATTTTCGAAAATTAATTTGTCCAAAACTATAAATACAAAACCTATAATTTAGTGAACGTATTTTTTGTCTTTTTGTTACTGTTGTTGGCTGCCAATAATGAAATTAATATCCGCTTTCGCTGGATCGTCTTCCTCCTCTTTGTTGTCGGTCATTTAATGGGTTTTTGCAGTTTGATAAAAACTTAATAAATTTATTTATAAATTAAAATGTTTATAATTTTTCATTCAATAACACAAATGAATTGACAAAAATAATAAAAGTTTTATATGAATCTACATATTGCATAACATAAACTAGATACATTTAAACAAAGAATTATCATTAGGAAAGTTTTAAACAAAAAAAAAAAAAAAAAACAAAAAAATACATTTTACAATAAACTTAAAAACCTTAATATTACAAAACTAATTTATCAAATATATTCGTATTAGAAACTAACAATAGTCATATATTTAGTTTGTATATTTTATTATTAATAGGGAACAAAATCAGGTGTTTTTCATATGAATTGTTTATAGGTGACAGAAGCGACGGACTTATTCAAACTTATAAAAAGAGATGTGCATAAATTTATTAGTTTATTACTTCCAATTCATTTTAAATTCATTTCAAAGCAAATGTTTGTTTCTCTGGCTAGTATTCAATGGGATTTTTATCCATATGTAGACATAAATTTATGTTATATAATGTTTTTTTTAAACCTTTCCAATCACGATTTTCTTCTTTCGTTATTATTTTTTCTTTTATTAAGTATTTATTTATCGGCTTAGAATTAAAACAAGTTACTTCCATTATATTTTTACATCAGCCTGGTAAATAGCAATGCCGTTGTTGGTGCTGAAATGTTGCACCCGTTTTGTATTAATAGATATTGAATTTAGTATTTGAACTATGGAACTTGTATTTATTTGAAATTTGTTTGAACTTGATCTTAGCTACTACTTTTAACTTGAATATGCGTTTTAATTGTGTAATATACAATATAAAGAATTAAATTTTCTATTGCAGGGGTCCCCAATATATTAATTTGATTTGAGTAGTGAATTCAGTCTTTCAAATTTGGACCAGTTTTCTCGCAAATTAAGATTAAGGTTTCTTACTTTTTACGCAGTTGTCTTTTTTCAGTTGTCACTGAAAACTTTTTTCGTTTAGACAAAAAAAAAATGCAATAGACCGTTTGGGAAAAATCGCTGTTTCATAATTTCATAAAGCCCAATTTTTGGCAGATTTAAAAAATTTTTCAAAACTTTTTTAAAAATTATTAATCTGCATAAAATTAATAGTATCCGACCGAACAGTTCGGCAAAAAAGTGACATTTGGTCGATTTTCTGTTATTTGAAAGCATTAGGGAGAAACTTTCATACTGCTAAAATATTTGTTGAGCCGATCTAATTCGATTTTGAGTGTCAGATTTAAGGAAAACTCAGTAGTTTAGCCGTAAAGTTAACTATTCGGCCGCCGAACTTTTTTCAATTTGGCCGAACAGTTTAAAAAATTAAATTTTACACTCAAAATGCACTCTAATCGACCCAACAAACATTTCTCCATAAGCAAAATTTATCCATAATGCTTCAACGCACCAAATAACAACCAAATACATTTTCTGGCCGAACATGTAAGTCATGTCAATCAATTACCCGATTGATAACAGCGGCCAACCGTTGGTTGGCGCTAACTTGCCAACGTTTTCACAACGTTGTCAAAATTGAAAAAAAGGTGGTCTGAAAATAGATTTTCAATGAAATTTTTTTTCAAAAAAATTAAAAAAAAAATTGTTTTTAGTATTTTTTTTTAAAAACATGGTTCTGATGGGAATTGAACCCAGGCCGCCAGGATGTCAGCCGCGATCTCTACACACTAAGCTAACAAGACTTGTAATATCTAATAGCTAAAAAATTAGATCAATGATAACAGCAGTTGTTGCTAACTTACAAGCGTCGGTTAGAGGTTGGTTGACACTAAGCGGCCAACATTAGGTGTGTTTGGGTACTTTTCCAGTAAAGTCCAGTAAAAATTACTCAGTAACAAATTTACAGAAAGTAAGGCAAAATTTACTCTCAAAAAGAAAAATATCTAAAAATGTACGCAAACAGAAAAATTGTAAGAATTAGTAAAATACTGCTGCCAACTTCTTCCCTAAAAATATCGCTAAATCAAACTAAAAAATCACTAGAAAATATCTAAATTATAAAAAAAATTAAATAGCGATAAATCCCTAAATTCCACGAACTTTTTAGGTTCTGTTGAAAAATTTCATAAAAATAGCTATATTTTTCAAACTTCTTAAAACTTTCTTAAAAAATTATTGATACATCGCCAAATTTTTCGAACTTTTTTGTTTTCCATAAAAATTTACCGATAAATTGCTGAATAATAATGATTCAAAAATTTAGACAAAAATTTTGTAGATATAACAGTTTATTTTTGCCATTTTTAGTCTACTAATATTTAGCAAAATTTTCTGCAGATTCTACAGTACATTTTTTTATTTTCAATTAAATAAAAGTTAACTTAAATATAACTAAAATTCTGTAAATCTAGCAATTTTAATTTTGCTGTTCCTATTTTACTAGTATTCAGCAAAAAAATCTGCGAATTTCAGCAGTTTTTCCTGCAGCATAATATTTAACTAATTTTTAGTAACTTTTTCTGCTTTTTTACAAATTTATTTCTATGAGTGTAGACTAAAAAATCACATAAAGATTTAAATTTTTCAAAGTTTTTTTTTTCGATATTTTTTAAAGCAAATAAAAATCTAGCCGCCTGAAATCAGCAGTTTACTATTTTTTTAGCAAATATTTCTGTTGATTTTAGCAGGATAGACTGTTATTTCCATTTTACTACATCTAACTTAAAAATAACAAAAATTTTGTAGATTTAACAATTACTTTTTGCTTTTTTTAGTCTACTATTTATATTTATTTACCAAATTTTTCTGTAGGTTCTACAGTATAATTTGTTATTTTGAATTAACTAAAAGTTAACTTAAATATAATTCAAATTCTGTAAATTTAACAATTTTAATTTTGCTGTTCTTATTTTACTAGTATTTAGCAAAAACAATCTGCTAATTTCAGTAGTTTTTCTGCAAGGTCCTTTTAACTAATTTTTAGTAGGGTTTTCTGCTATTTTTACAAGTTTATGAGTGTGGCCATTTTTCGCGAAAGTTCTAAAATTTTATGCAAAACTTGTAGCAGAAAATCTCAACTTATTTTAATAAAAATTTAGATCTATAATGTCTACGAAGGTCCACAACGTTTCTCGCTAGTAGGTATATCTTACTTCTAAAGATAAGTGGCTAAATGAGGCTCCAGGTGCCTCAAAAAAAATTAATACATCGTTTTAAGTTATAAATGAATGACACACGTTTTTCATTAATCATGTTTATGAGTGTGTTCGTCCAGTGGCGTAGCCAGGGTGAGGGCCCCAAAATGCTTTAGAATTATTTTTCTTCTTCTAACACTATCATGCACGTTGTTACTCCTTATGTTTATAACGATTTTTTCAGTAGCTTTGTAGTTCGACATTAATTGCATAGAATACATTATCAAAAAATCTTAACCCGCTCGGGACCATCAGCATTTTAATGTTTGAACGTTAATTCAAAATATATCCGCTAAGGGGTGCGGCAAAGCCATAAAATTAATAAAAATTATTTCTTTGGCGTAGATCTACATTAGCGTTTCCAAACCGGTTAACCGCCCAGCAAAACCTTCTATTACCCGGTAATGACTTTGGTAAGAAGAAATCAGGGTAGTTAACCTCTTACTTTTCTATTACCAAAGATATTATTTTAACAAGGGCATGTCCATCGAGGTAACTCCTTACCTAGTAATATGTTATTCTGAACTTACATGTTACACTTACCTATGGCCTATAGGTTACAAAAAACCTTAAAATAATTAGTTTTTTTTCTTAAAATTTCATCCTGTTTGATATTGACTATTAAATTAAAAATTGCATAGTTTTAACAAAAAATTTTGTAACATTTTTTTTATAAGTTTTGGTTGTAAAAATAAGCTTTTTGTAATAATGAAGGTAAGCTCTTACTTTTCTATTACTAGACCTATTATTTTAACAAGGGCATGTCCATCGATGTAACTCCTTACCTAGTAACATGTTATTCTGAACTTACAGGTAATAAGTTTTTAAAAACATTTTGTTTAAATTTTAATTTTTTTAACCGAATATCAATTTTTAATTCATGGGTTTTTAACAAAAAATAGAATTTCTAAAATTTTATGGAAAAAGGAATTATTTATACCAATAAAACATCCAAACGTATGAATTTGGTATTAAAAGTAATGCAAGGGTAAGGTGTAAGGGTCCAAGGTAATGCAAGGGTAAGCGGTTTGATATATTACCAGGTAATATTCATAGTAATACCCATATATTACCAAGGTTTTGCAGGGCGAGAACCCAATTTATTTGGTTTTTTGCAGGGTTAGCAACCGATTCATAAGATTAGTGATAATAACGGTATCTCCTCAGTATTTAATTAGGGTATTTTGAGGTTATCGGTATTTGAAGTTATTTCGTTAAGTTAGTTTAGGGTTAAGATTATTTAAAGTTATTTCTGTCTTGCAGGCCTTATTGAATTCTTTAAAAAAAAATTTTATTATTTGTAATTTACGTGTGAAAATTGTATCATCTTGCTTTAATTTGAAAAATAATTTAAACAGAAAGTGATATTAATTTATGATCTAGAATCAAACTAAAAAACATTCGTTATTTCGTTTGGTTATTTTAATGTTGACGGAATTTTAAGTTATTTCGTTAGTGGTATTTTAAGGTTAGCTATTGTCATTTTTTGACAATATTACGGACTGTCAGTTTATGAAATCATACGTATTTAGAGCTTTAAAGAATTAATTCGTCTTTGGAATGAATTCTCTAAAATTTAATAACATTTTTTTTTTCAAGGAATGAATTTATTAATAAGAAATAACAGGAATTAGATCCTGTGAATGAATTCAAAGAATTCAAATTTAAAGAATGAATTCCCAGACCAAAGCAGTAAGCATTAAAATTAAAGAATTCATTCAATAACGAATTCATTCAACACGAGTTAATTCAATTTTTAGTCAAGGAATTCATTCCCTTGTACATTTAATTCCCTGAAGGAATTAACTTTTTCGTTTAATTTCCTAAGGAATTAAGTGCAAGAAATTCTTTACTCATACACACAAACATAGCCAATAAAAATATGAACGTGTGTGTTGTGTATGGTGTAGTGTTTTGAAAATTCAAATAAAAAAAAAACTTTCAAATATGAAAAAACAAACCACAAAATCGTTTTTTTTTACGTTTTGTCAGTTAAAAATTGATGATTGTTTTAATAGACTATTCAATTATTTTTATTTATTTTATGGATTGTTTAAACAATGTTTGAAAATAAATAGCAAAATGGTTTGAATATAATGAAAAATCAGTATGTAGTTCTTTTTTTAATTGTGTTTTCAATTAATTTAATATGAATTTTAGGTTGTTTTTAAGGATAAAATATTGTGAGTGCACAATTGAATGAATTCCTTGACCAAAAGTTGAATTAACTAGAATTGAAGGAATTCCTTGGTGAATGAATGCATTAAATTTTATGAAGGAATAAGAAAAAATGAATGAATTCCTTTAAGATGAATCCAATTTAAAAAAATAAGGAATTCATTCAATTGCTTAAGTTTGGTCAGGGAATTCAATCCCAAAATACAAATTCATTTCAATAAAAAGCAATTAATTCTTCGAAGCTAAGTACGTGTTTGTGTAAACATCAGCATTAGCTATTCAATAAAAGCTGACAATCAAATTCTATCTATGAACTTTTTGAGAAAAAGAAATAAAGAATTTAAAATTATATCGTATGTTTTATAGCCAAAATAGTTATTTAATTGCTCTTTTTAAAAGATTCTGAAGAAGAAAATGTTCTGATTACTTGGCCTTGCCCTACAAGAAAGGTCTGCCGTGTAGTTCACTCTGATTTGGATGAAATTTTGTTATGTGATATAAGGGACAGAAAAACTAAGCCCTTATATATTTAATTAGGCCCACTGCCATGTTACAGGGTTAAAAATTAACAAAATTTTCCTCATTTTCGTTTATTGGATATTTTTTACGTTTTACAAATAAATATATAAGACCACTAGATGGCATATACCATTCTTACTTTTTACATCATTAAGAAAATTCTGTAGATTTGTATTTACTTTGAAGACATATCCAGAGAAGTACTACAAATATAAAAAGTTCACAAGAAAAAAAGTTTCTAACAACATTGAAACTCTTTTCTACTCTACAAATATCGATTTTGGTCGATATGATTAGTGCCGATATATTTATCACATATCCAAATTTCTTCGAAATGTGAGGGAACCCCAAATGTAGTGAATCTCTAAAAAATTTAAAATATTTATCCTGTAGCATAACGGTAGGAATAAAACGAATCTATATATAACGGTCTCATTTTAATATATCCATCATAAAATCTCTCATGCGTTGAAATTTATAAGAGAAAAACCATGAGAATATGTTTCTCAATGCAACTGTTTTTTAAATTGTATTTTTCAGTTATTTTTTGTTTTAAGATACACATTTTTTTGGTTATGCGAGTAGTTACTGATTTTTATTTCTATGCGGTTAACCGTTTTAAGCGGACAACCGACAAACCAATAATTTGGAAACACTAATCTACATTTCCACGAAGTTTGGTCGGAATATTCCCATACATTAAAATTCGCCCGTCAAAGGTTTAAACATAATTGAGTAACATTTTTCATACCGAAATTTTGTATACAAAACGCAGTCCACTAGAGATGAGCGATATTTTAATACCGGTGATTTAATCACAGTTATTGATAAATCACTGGTTACGGCAGTGATCAAATATTTCAAGTCGCAGTTACTCGGAATGTCGTTCTTTTAATATTTTTGTACTATTCTTTCTTGCAAACTTCATTGTACACAGTAATACATGTTTTATTTTCAATAACAGTGACTTGCTTTCACACTCTTCTGAATAAAATGTCACCTTCTATCATGTCTTTGTTACCGGTCGTAACTATTCTTCTTTTAAGGCCCAGTTTTTAGGAAGTGGATTATCTTTAAACTTAGTTTAACGCAGTTTGTAACTGGAATACTGTCTTTTCCATAGAAAAACCGTGATCACGATCACAGTTTAAAAGAACAACGATTTGCAAATCACATTCACTGAGAACAATGTTACTGAAAAATCGCCGGATCGCCCATCTCTATTACAAACCCGTGATCACGGTCACTGTTTTAAAGAACGGTGATTTGAAAATCACGATCACTGGTAGCAGCGTTATTCAAAAATCACCGGATCGCTCATCTCTACAGTCCACTACTCTTGAAACAGAGTTGATTTTCTGGTATTTTAGAATATGTCTACCACAATATCAACTTAATTGCTGAATCTCATGTATTTGCTGAATGTCCATGTATTTGCTACATCCCACCGTGGGATGTCATTAATACATAGAAATGGCAAAGGCAACTCTGTTTCAAGACTAGTTGGTGGACTGTGATCTAAAAGTATCATTTGGGTCACCCCCGAATCGAAATCCTAGGTACACCACTGTTTTCAACACCAACAAAGTACGAGTAAACTAATGTTGTATGATAAATGTTGTTAGTTTTTCTTTTTTTGCAACTATTTTTCATAACTAAGATATTCTGCTAAACTTACAGCTATTTTTGAAAATACATAACAACAACAAAAGATGTTAAATAGATCACCTGCCATTAAGACATTTCTCTTGTTTTTATGTCATTTTCATGTTTTTTGATGTTGTGGTTTATGTCTTTTTGTTGTTGTACGTTTTTTCAACAATTTAATTGCTTTTTGTTGTTGTTGTTGTTGTTAGAAGTTGTACCGGGTATTTATAGTACCAGTAGTACTCGATGTAGCAGTGGCAATGTAAAATCATGTTCACCTTATACATTTAAATTGTATCGTTAATCTAATATAATTTCGTAATTACGAGTATACAAATTATTCTGTTAGTTGTGGAAAGTAGAAAAAAAAAATTAGACTGAAAACTAAACGACACAGAAAAAAACAATTAACAAAAGAACTAAAAGAACGGAAACTAAGCAAAGTGTATGAGCATTTAATGAACTTGTTTGTACTCGTATACAAATAAATTGGGGTAGAACTTAGTTGGGTAGAGTTGTAATATTTCTATTTATGCAAACGGTCCCTTTCTTTGAAAGCATCCTGTCACGTTTACATGGCGTTGTTATAGGAGTGGAACATTGAACACCTACGACACGTCGGTCACTGATCAGAAATATAATATGTATTTCTGCGAACTCTCCTAAAAGCAAAAATTCGGTGACATGTTCCGGATTAGTTTGGTAATATGTATGTCGCAGGGGAGAAATTGCCCACAGGGCTCGGCTATGTATCAGTACGCACAAATTTGATCTAAAAAAGGGAATTAAAAAAAAATTTACGAATTTTCGCTTGGTATTTTAAATTATTAAATATAAACCATGCAAATAAGTGTCACGCTAACATACTTTTAAATATACAAATTGTTTAGTTACTGTTGTAAAGTTGCAAGTTGTAGTTTTTAATGCAACATTAAATTTACCTGTTGTTCTAATTTAACAACAATATAACTGACATCAAGAGAAAATATTTGAATTTGCAATTATTGTACAGTAAATTTTAAGGGGTTAGCATTTCGTAACCCCTTATACAGTAATTTGATTATTTTCAAAAAGCCGTATAAATCACTACTCAGTCTACTAAAAAAAAAATTATTCGTGGTACAAATTACGCTACATAAAACAATGAAAAGAGATTATCTATATAATTTTGGCACGGTGAACATACATAAATCTGCCACAAATTTTGAAGTCGCAAGTTAGTTTTTGAGATATTCAGACTTTTGGATTTTCATTGATCATCCTGTTTTTTTTTAGCGGTTTTCCCTAAATACCGTGGAACTGAACTTTATTAGTCGAAACACCAGTGGAATAAACTTCCCTTAGATGTCTTTCCTGATACTTACAATGTAAAGAAATTCAAATCAAATGGCCACAAACACTAATTCCGCTTTCCTCCTTCCCATAATCTATTTTCCTATTATCAACACAATGCACTACATTAGCATGCCCCCTGAGTTTTGGTCTATATTAAAATAAAAATGGTTGCTCTTAGAAAATTTCTAGCCAAATTCATCATTAGTATTGAAACAAAAAGTACAACAGTTTCTAAATTTGTCTTCCAATCACAATGTTCGTCAGTGTAATTAACTAAGTCATTGTTAAATTTCAGTAACTGCTTTTCTACCATCGAAAATAATTACTGTACGTGCTCTAATTTGTTTTCGTTTAAAATTGAAAATCTCAAATTACAATCAGTTTTGAATAACCAACGTTGAACTTACCATAAAATAAATATTGTTCCAAAAAATAAGAATTGAAAAAGAAAAATATCCAAACAATTGTGTTTACGTCGTTTCTTGATGATGCATAAATCCTTCAAACGAAAAACGTTTTCAAAGACAACAACAAAAAAGATTAATGTGTCAAATATTGTTGACGTTGTTTTGTTAAGAATTTATCTATTAACAACAAAACAAATGGCAGGAATTTTAATTACAATATTGTATTAGATTGTATATATGCAATGTTAATTTGTATTACTATTTTTATTTTGCACTTTGTGTTGTTTTTATTGTATTTATATATGTATATGTATGTATATATATATTTCGCTTTTAACTTATTAACTTTAAATCAATCACAACAAATGTAGAAATAATAAATAATTGTGGTTATTGTTGTTGTTATTGCTTATAATTATGCACTTGTAATTGTTATTGTACTCTGAACTTTCAAATAAATACTTAAATCCACAATTAAACACGATTAACTGAATAAAATTAACGTTAATTATACATTAATAATAATATTATATATAATAATTTCGCTTTCGAAAACGATTCTTTTATTAAGGAAAATGTCGTTTTTTATTATTATCGATTTGAAATTAGCATATTTAGTATATTTTTATATTTCTTTCGTAATTCTCGTTAAGTTTGGAAAAATCGGTTTTTGTTTATTCAGAATTTTAGTTGCACGTAAAATAAAAAAAAAACTGTACGCATGCGTACACCACTGTTTATGCCGCGGTTAAAAACTTTACAAACACTTCACGTTGCCAGACAAATTCAAACTAAATGAATGAAACACACTCTCCTAAAACTTAATGGTCATAGTAAAATTGTTAAATAAACGTTGTTTTATAAAATACACCACAAACGTATTATGGTATTTTACTTGCACACTAGCATCAGGGATGATACGTGAGGTTAGCAAAATGTGAAATTACTAGTGCTCTTTTGGAAATTCTACTTTGACGTCAAAGTAGTACACTAAAGAAAAACGTCTGTAAAAAATGTAGTTATAACTACTAAAAATTAGTTAAAAATGTTGCTGCAGAAAAAAACTGCTAAATTAGCAGATTATTTCTGATATATATTAGTCAGATGGGAACAGCGAAAATAAAACTGTTATTTTTAGTTATATTTAGGTTTAATTTTTGTTAATAGAAAATAACAAATTAACCTGTTAAATCAACAAAAAATTTTGCTAAATAATTAGTAGCCCCACAAAAAAATTTAAATTTTCGAAGCCTTTTGAAAACAGCAGTTTACAACTTTTTTTAGCAAATATTTCTGCTAATTTAAGAGGATAGACCACTGTTTGCATTCAACTAAATTTCGCTTCAAAATAACAAAAATTTTGTAGATATAACAATTTGTTTTTGCTATTTTTAGTCTACTAATATTCAGCAAAGTTTCCTGCAGATTTTACAGTACAGTTTGTCATTTTCAATTAACTAAGAGTTAACTTAAATATAACTAAAATTCTGTAAATTTTACAATTTTATTATAGCTGTTCTTATTTTACTAGTATTTAGCAAAAAAAAAAAACCCTGCTAATTTAATAGTTATTTCTGAAACATCATTTTTAACTAATTTTTAGTTGCTTTTTCTGCTATTTTTTTTGGCAAAAAACAAACGAGATGAAAAACAGAACCAAATTTACCAACTTAAAGTACGAAAAATACTCAATAACAACGTGCAATTACCAAAAGCAGAAAATTAGAAGTAACGGTATTTTAGGGGTAACGGTGTTTCATTTATTTCGGTAACGGTATTTTAAGGGTATCGATATTTCATTTATTTCGGTATCGGTATTTTAAGGATAACGGCATTTCAGTTATTTTGGTAACGGTATTTTAAGGATAACGGTATTTCGGTTATTTTGGTAACGGTATTTTAGGGGTAACGGTAGTCAGTTAAAGGGTTTTGAATCCATAACGGTATTTTAGCGGTATTGCCTGCCTACCCTGAAAAATAGGAATAATTTTTTTTAAACTAAAAAAAATTTTCTGTTGAGCGAACAGACATAATAATTTGAGTGTATAAGTTCAAAAAATAGAAAAGTATTTTATTAAAATTTTTTGAAACCCAATCTACACTACAACCAAAAACTAGTAGTTTTTAAAAAGTTTTAGTTTTTAATTCAAAATTTGGATGGAATTTTACAGGTAAATATAGGTAGAATAGTCTGACAGTTACTACATGACAGTAATCTCCAACATATAGTAATCAGTAGTGGTTTTTAACAGAAATTACAGTTGTTTTTATATAGAAAAATGCTAAACAACTTTTATGACGGTTATTTAAGGAAACAACTAACGAAAAGTACTGTAATTTCGTAACAGTTGTTTAAGTCAGTTATTTTTAATATCATAATAAACAACTATCAAAACAGTAATTTTACAGTAAACAGTTATTTTTGATAGTTATTTAAAAAATAAAAAATTTCGTTGAATTTTTTTGAATTTTAAAAATTCTTGTTTAGTTTATATTTGTTATTATTGATATATTTCTAGTTTACAAATAAAAATCAGAAACTTGTATTGTATCTCCAATGCATAAAAGCATAATAACTGGAGAATGGTTTGGAATTTTAACTTCGAATTTTAAATAGGCCGAAGCAATAACACATTTTTGTAATCAGAAGAAAAAAAATAATTTTTTTAATTAAAATATACTTTTATAAACAAAAAGAATTGACTGTAAAAACAGTAGTTTTAACCGATTTTGTCAGTCGTTTTGAAATTTTTGTAGTACAAATTTATCAGTTAATTTTACGACATTGGTGGTTATTTTTAATGCATTTGTTAGTTATTTTTCAACAGTTAAAAATAACAAAAGTTTTAGTTATTTTAAGGGTAAATACCTTTGTCGCCTTTTTAACTGCATATACCTTTGTTTTAACTGTCATTTTCAGTAGATTCTACCGACAACCTTTTGTGAGTGTATATATCCACCTCATCTCGATCAACCCTCGCTCTATTTGTTTGCATTTTTTATAAATAGGGTTTCTTATGCATTTTTCTCTTTGCCCGAGTTTGACCCGAGTTCGCTAATTATCGAGAGAACCGTGAGTAGCATAGTTAATCTATAAAATATATAAAAGAAAAGTTTAATGACGTCATTGCAATGCCATTTTTCTAAGTCTACTGAACGGCAGAAAACACTTTTATAGTGAACGTAATTTTTTGTTTTTAATTCAGTAAACGTAATTTTTTTGAGCGAAAAAAAATTTTTAGTACACTGAACGAAATTGCAATTCAATAAATTCGGTAGTGAAGGAACATTCGTCACAAAATGCCCATTTTTTGATATTTTTTGTTTCCAAACTCAATATTCCATCGATGTTACTGTTTTTGCTGTGTTAGTTCATTGAGAGCAGTCGTGCTGTGAGGTGCTCTTGTAATTGCGTCGTAAATAAAATAAAGGAGACGAAAATGGCAACAATTACAAATAATGAAAATTTAAAACTGCATTAATTTTATAAATGAATATAAAAATTTTCGACAATAATAGCTAAAAAAATAAAACTAAAAAACAGTAGCATATGAAGAATTAACAATTAACAAATTAATTAATTTGATTTTCGTCCGTACATATTTGATGTGATAGTTCGACAAACAAACAGAAATGATTAGTGTTCGACCGAAGCCGAACTTCGGCCAAAATTACTAAGTTCGGCCGAAACCGAAGTCGAATATATTTGTGTTTGAATAAAAATGCAATTTCATGCAACTTTTTCAAATTCAAAAATGTGGAAACCAATTTCTAAATTGCACTCAGATAAAAAAGTTAGCAAAAAAATTTGTGAACAGTTTCCAATTGAACTTTACAATTTTTATACTGATTTTTAGTACATTTTTTTTATTTAATCATTTTTGCTATTCTCTTATTACAAATTACGCATTTTTTACTAATTCTCGCAAACATTTTACTAATTTTTCAAAACCGAGTGCTAAATTTAGCAGAAAAATATACTAATGTATTTTTTACAATTCTTGTTTAGTTTATATTTGTTACTATTGATATATTCTTAGTTTACAAATAGCACCCAGAAAATTTTATTGCATCTCTAATGCATAAAAAAGTCATAACTGAAGAACCGTTTGCAATTTTGACTCCAAATTTCAAGTACGATGAAGTAATTATACGCTTGTTACAATCGAAAGAAAAAAATTTTTTTTTTAGATTTTACAGTTTTTGTTTTTTTTAGTACAATTTTTTGCTTATTTCAGCATATTGATTTTAAATTACAGTTTACAACAATTTACTGTAATTTAGTAGCTGCAACTAAGTATTTATACTAATTTCATTGTACTAAAATTATGATATTTAGTAAGTTTTTTAACTGATTTTAGCAAATCGATTTTGAATTGCAGTTTACATAAATTTTATTAAAATTTAGTAGCGGCTACTAATTTTTTATACTAATTTTATTGTACTACAGATCAGCAGACATGTGTTGCTAAAATTAGCAAAAAATACCGCCGGCCTCAAAACAGTTAAATTTCCCGTAATAACAGCAAAATTTTCAGTAGCCATTACAAACTTTTTTGGTTGAGTGTGCAAAAACATAAAAAAGTTGTATTTTTCGCTCTTTAAGTAAAAATTAAGTTAAATATGTGCATATTTATAAGTTACTATACAAAATTAAAGATTTATAGAAAAGTTCGGTATTCGGCCAAAATTTTGCCGAACACCGAACTTGGCCGAACATCACTTTTTGGCCGAACTCTGAAGCCGAAAACTCGGTCGGACACTAGAAATGATGTTTCGTTTGAGATTTTATTGTGTGTGGCATCGTTTGTATTAAAACATGTAAAAAAAATGATACACATTTTTTGTGACGACTGTTCCTCGTGTGTAGGCAGCTTTATTAGAGTTTCATATTTTACGTTGCCAACATGTGGAGATTCTTGTTATCGTCGTATGGTGTTCACTTTTATTTTTCTTCTTGTCATATCTTTGGTTGTTTTGTTTACTATTTTTCTGATGTTGTTGCCTGTTTTTCATTTCAATTGTATTTTTATTTACTACTCGAGTTTTGACTTGGATATTGTTGTCGGCGTATGCATATTTCCGAGAGATTTTACTGTTCTTGTTAGTGATGTAAATAAAGTGCTTGTATGCGTTTTAAAAATGTTTCTCATGGTTCATTTTTTAAATCACAAACATTTTACATAAGTCATTGACACAACAACGGTTTCCAAATGGGGGTCGCGTCGTCCTGGGGGTCCGCAGCTACATCCAAGGGGGCTTGCGAAGTGTTTCGAAAAATACTTCAAAAGCAAGAAATTTTTAAAAACTATATTTAAGGTTTTAATTAAAATTTATAACTCGAACATAAAAAATCAGCTTCCTATCATTATTTGAAAAAACTGGAAATGTAAGATGTGCGCTGTTAAAAAGTGTAACACAAATTTTTCTGAATTACTTTTTCCACTTTTAATTAAAATAATTTTTCTTGATTAAAATATCTTTGAAAAATACCTATGTCAGATTTGAAAATGCATTGGTTTGTCTAATTCGAGAAAGGTCAAAAAGTTCAAAAAGGGCTTAATAATTGAAAGAATACCTGGAAAATCGAAAGGACCCGAGAACGAAACAAAAACCAAAAAGGTGGAGAAGCTATCGAGGGCGATTCCAAATATTTCTGGCAGCGAAAATGATTCCGCTACTACCAGGTAGATGGCGCTACCAATCTGTCCGAAGATTTAAAGATGGCGCTATTTCTTACCTCCCCAAATTTTTAAAATGGCCCATATCCCGAAAACTAAGACAGATAGAGCACCTGACTTTATAATACCCGCGTGAAAAGGTTATCTCTATCCAAAAATTGACCTTGGTGGGGCCTTAGGCCCTCGGGAATGTCATATAAAAATTTTCCATTTTATAAAATGATCCATATCTCAAAAACTAAGCGAGATATAGCAAAACCGAAAAAAAATGTTTGCTCTTTCGGAGTGTCTTTACATGCCCTTAGATCCACGGTTCCCAAATGGGGGTCCGTAGCAGAATTCCAGGGGGTCCACGAAGAGATCCGACAAAAAACAAACAAGTTATTAAAAAAAACAATTTTTTTTTATCATTTTTAAATTATTTCACAAAATATTGATTTGAAAAATGATTTTTCTTCTTTTTTCTGCTTAAAATTGGCCATCATTTAAAATAAGCAGGTGCTTTTATTAATTTTGCCCCATAATTTATAAAGTACCTCTCGCTCAATACTGGTTTGGGGGTCCGTGAGCTAGTAGAAATGTCCCAAGGGGTCCGTGAAGCAAAACTTAGTGGGAACCGCTGCCTTAGAGGATATGGACCAGGCCCGGGGAGGGTCCCGAGACTCTAAATTTTAACAAATTTTAAGGATCCATATAATTACAAACAAAACTGAGGATTCACTATTTTTTTAACTTAAATTTATATTTATTAAATTTAACAAAAAATGTTTTAAAATCAATAAAACAGGAATAAATTTTGTTAAAGTAACACATTTTTCTGTCCAGCCAACAAATATATTATTTTCAATGTGGTTTTGATTAAAGTAATCTTAATCTATTCAAAAATCGACATTTCGAAATTCAGCTAACGATATACGGTTATAATTCGCGATATATATTGCACATAAAAATAATCAAACATTTAATGAAAATCAAAGTGTCGAAAAATCTCGAAAACTGCTCGACCGATTTAAAATTTTTTGCCAATTTGTGTTTTATTATAAACATAAGATATACTGCAAGAGGAAGTATTTAAAAAAATGAAAATTTGTCTAATAGTGTTGTCAAATGCGAAAAACTTTTACCTTATTTAATGTTTTTCGTAAAAAAAGAAGAAGAGACGCTAAACAAAGTACTTTTGCGTACTTATTTAAGAGTTATTGAGAAAGCAGTGCAATCCGTAAAAAAATACGCATACTGCTGAAAACAGTACGTCTGGCGAGCCTGTCTTCCTTCCATCAAGATGTGGAAAATCTTGCTTCTAGCTTTATGTCCTCAAAACAAACAAAAAAACAAATTCACTAACATAATAATAATTAGAATTTATAAATACTTATAAAATAACGTAAATTGTACTCCACCAAAGAATAAAATGGTTTTTAAAAATACATATTTTTAGTTTGAGGTTATTTTTCATAGTACACCTAAAAAAAGTCAGTAAAGTCAGCAAAAAATGTTGCTATGTTCGCAAAATTTTTGGTCAGGTGCGTGCTTGCAAAAAAGTTGGTAATTTCAGCAAAAGTGGTTTGCTGAAAATCAGCGAGCTGATTTTTACCAATAAAAATAGTAATCTCAGCAAAAGGTTTGCTGACACCTATTCGGTTCAAAATGAGAAAAATTCTTGCTAAAATCAATAAAACTTTTTGCTAAATATTAGTAGACTGAAAAAAAAAAATTTGTAGAAAAATTATATTTAGTTAATTTGTTCGCTGAAAAGTTGAATATAGAAATTCTGTTTTTTTTTATTCTTTGGAAAAGTATTTAGAAAACTTTGTAAAATATAAAAATATCCACATTATCGACGTGATTTAATTAAAAATGTAAAAATATATAAAAATAATTATAAATAATATATATGCAGGAGTTGTTTTTTAGAATAATTTGTGTTATCTGTACCCACTACTTATATGTGACCTTCTCCGAGAAAAGGGACCTAGTGTGTGAAAATGAAGTTTTGAGAAGAACGAATTTAAAGTTTCATAACGCACTATCATTTCTCATTTTTATCGATTTTCCCAAGTCCCGTTTTTTGACACACTAGGTGCCTTTTCTCGGAGAAGGTCACATATGTGTTTATCAGCACAATTTTGGCAGTTTAATACTGAAATAATATATACTGTGGTGTAATGGTTAGCGCGTTGGACTGTTACACGTGAGGTTGCGGGTTCGAGCCCCAACCAAGGCAACATCAATTTATGAAAAATAGTAGTATGTATGAGTTTTTTCTATCTCTCATACATATCGCAGCGTCCTCCTTCGGTGTTCCCATAGCACTTAACCCCACCGAAGTAAAATAATATAACAGGGCTATGAATTAAAAAGCTTCAACAAAATTCGCCAACTCACCGTCAGATGGCGCGCAACAACTGTTCTAAAAAAATTCAACATCTCGCGCAATTACAGTGTTGCCATATTTGAAGCCCTTCATCTTTCACCACCTTTCACTTCTTCTCTATCCCCTTTCCAAAGGAAGCAACACGTTAATTAATAGGAAGAATTTCCTGAGTGTTGCTTCTCTTTAAAAAAAAAAAAAAAAAACTTTTGCTGAAAATACAATATCAGCAAACAAATTGCTGAAAACTACTAGAATTCACATACAAGATGTTTTACTAATTTTTCTACTAATTTAGTTTTTGTTTTTGTTTGAGTATAAGTACTTTGTTTACAAAAAAGCGGCTGCCAAGTCGAAATCTCGCTACTGTCATAAAGTGCAATTTTAATTTCTGGCGAAATTTCCATTGAAAACAGATGTGAACACGGCATTAGATTTTATGAAAAAGCTTCATAATTTTTATGAAACTTTTTCATTGAGTGTATGAAATTTTTTGAAAATCTTTCAATGGACGAATTCCAGTCTAATTCTCTCAGTGTAGTCATGCCAAAAAATTTTTCTATTTTCAAAAAGAGAACCCCATCAACAACTAAACTAAACAAATTTACATACAATTGAAGCATTTCCTGTTTAAACAACCGAATTTGTAAATCTTAAAACTAATAACAAAAAACAAGAACAACTTTAAGCAAACTTTTTTTAATACGTTGTTCATGTAAAAAAGGTGGCAGATTTTTTTTTATATATAAGACGCTTCCTTTAGCCCAAATCATTTCTTAAAAGTGAAAGAAAGCAATAAAAAAACAAGTCAAACACTTTTTAAATCAACACCTTTTTTCTAATATTGTAATTTGTTGAGCAGTTGATATTAACAGTAGAAAGGGTGATTTTCTTAAGGTCTTAAAACCATAAAGAACTTATAACAGCTGCAGCAATTCTCCAGAGGTGGTTGCATTAAACTCGACTCAATGAAGTAAGTTGAGTTGTGAATGAAATGCACATTATGGGTGCAGGATAAATTTGTGTCTAAAAATTATAATTTTTATATGTTATCAGGATCAAGTACAATTAAATGTAAGAAATTTATGATTCCTTTTTATAAGCTATGACAAATGGCAACATGTTTAGAAACATATTTCTTTCTTCTCAATTAAATATTTCTTTCCCAAAAAAAAAAGAGAGTGATGTTTCAACACTTTTGTTAAATAACTCTACATGTGCCTATAGGATTTTGATAATTGATCGATTTTTCATTTGTTAAACATCTGGTTTTTAGAAATTAAAGGTTATCTGCGGATACAAAGTTCAATCAAACAATATTTCGCTGAGGGGGGCATTTTCGTAAAGTAGTTCATATTTTCTTATATAGAAAACAAACTATGAAGCAAAAATTCTTATAAACAACATGTTAACCATATGCTTTTCCACATTGAAAGGACTTTTCCTAATTTCTTATTTAATATGTGTTTGCCATCGAAACACGCCCAGACCCAAGTGTTATCTTAAGTACGCCATAAACTTGTTAAACAATAACAATTTTATTGCTTAACTAATTAGTTCTACCGCTATAAAACAAGATGATGAGAATGTAAGCAGCAAAGTATCCTATAAGGATTAACTTTAAAATCGCCATAAATATTTTTGACATAATAAGTAATTCCTAAGCTAAACACTCCCTGTTTTTTTAGTAATAATTGTTATTTCTTTTTAAAAGTCACTACACTAATAAAAAAAAAGTTAGTACAAAAGTCTGTTAAACGCGTTCTGATTAATTGGAACTAATTTTTCTGTTATTTTCTCTAAAAAAGTCAGTACAAATAGGTAAAAATTCTGCTAAAATAACAGGAAATAGTATATGTATTTACGCCAGCACAATTTTGACCTATTTGTACGTACTTTTTTTATGAGTGTATAATAAAAATAGACTTTTGTAAACTACGCAACAATACTTTGTTAACTGTTGCGATTAATGCATGTATTTCCTTGTAATGAAAAAACCTAAAATAATGAGTTACCCATTGTTTAATACATACCTATTTCATAAATTGAAAACGTAAAGTAATAATACTGCGGAATTAAAACGAAGTAATTTTGGTGCCGCGGATTTGACAACGGGTTTTTTAACTCGAGTATGGGGAGTCCGAAAATGCTATTTTCTATGTCACCTCTAGGTTTTGAATTATTGTACAAAAAAAAATTTTCGTTTTAACTTTTCTGAAAGTACATTCATATTTTAAGATATTTCGCCGATAATAAATTTTTCGGGGAAACCAACGAGGGATAGACTAAAGAGCTATTTTTAGATGAATTATTTTGTGTTTTTTTGCAAGCAAGGGGGGGGGGCTAAGTACATATTTTGCAATATCACGAACTATTTATCTCGAGCTTTCTCAGAGACCGTTCCCCACCAATGATCTTCAACTGAATTCCAGGGTACTGCATGTTCTTTCCTTCTCCTTATTTCCTATCATTCTTAATAACCTTCTTGGTCAAACAACTTTAACCGCATCTACTCTTTCGCAGATGTCAGCCGAGATTTTAAGGTCGACCGGTTTCATTTTGGAAGCTATTGAAGCGATTGATTTTGGGACAATAGCAAACAAAAATCATCGGTGTTAGAATTGACAGTAAAGGGGTTGCAAACAAAATTTTCTGTTCCGATTCTTTAGAACAGAAAATTTTCCTGGGGACTTTGTGTTGATTTTTGTAACACAAAAAATATGTATTGGACCTAGGCCGAATCAAAAAATGGTTCTGATCGGCTCAGATTTTTGTTAAAATCAGTCCATGTTTAGACCTAGTGGCCATATAAAGGTCCCGTAAAAATTGGCATTTAACTCACATTGAACATATTTGGACCTAGCGCCCATGTGTACTAAGTTCATTTCCGATTTTTTTTTTAATTTTTACTTAAAACACCTAACATCAGGCAAAATCAGAATTTCTTACTAATTTTCAATATTTATAACATTTTATACATAACACATCGACTGAAAAGTCCGTAGTATGACACATAGGTGGCACCACTAATGAAAAATGCATATGATTTTTTTGGAACTACTAACCTTCAGATGATACCTGTCACAATTTAATGACAATTCGTTCATTAGTAAACAAGTTACAGCTGTTTTAGTGACGCTATTTTTGCGATTTTGGAAACAATGGATTCAAAGCAATTTCGTCCGAAAAGTCGGTAAGAAAACCAATAAAACAACAATTTTTTTTTTTTTTGGCAAAATTCGACTTTATTCATCAACAAAGTCTCCTTCAAGAGATATACAATAGCCGCATTTTCTAATCACTTGGATTTAATAAATCTTAAAAGTAGTTCAAAAAGTGATCAACAGATGGGGTTAGATTTTCCCTATTTTAAAAAGAATTTTCTGTCCGACACTTTTTTCACCCTAATTTTTAATACCGAATTCGTTGATTCAGGACTTTACTTTAACTTTTAATTTTTAATTATATTTTATATAAAACAGCGATAAACAGTCTGCCTTTTCAGCTTTATCACTTCAATTTATATTTGTACACAATTAAAATATTACACTGCAATATTTAATATTCACTAATTGGATTTAATTAAATTAATTACAGTAGAGTGAAAAATCGCCATTTCTATTTCAGCTATTTCTCCATGTCCAAGATGGAAAATATGTATTTGGCAGTGTTGCCAACTCTTGAAGGCAGGATAGCACCGTGAGCATTGTGAAAACGGATAAAAAGGGTAAAAAATTACCAAAAAGGGGGTAAAAAAGCACCAAACAAATATTTCAAAATTTGAAGTTTAAATATAATGAAGTTGCTATTTAAAATTGTACTACGAACATTGTGAAAAAATGTATTTTTTGTATACCCGGGTAAAAATAGTTATATATTGTTATATATAATGTGATTGGTTTATATCTGACGGTGAATGGATTCACATTAAGACACATATCATTATATACAAAAACATTTGACATTTTTTTTTCAATGAATTTTTTGTGCGGTAATTGATGTTATTACATATCCCCAAATCTGACTCCATATATAACTATATAAGCCATATAAAACTAATCAAAATATATGTAGTGACCGATATGATTATATGGTTCGATACTAAGTTATATAACACTGTATGTATCGTCATACTAAAAATATATTCTTGTAATTTTATATAACTTTTTATATGAGTTCGTACAAATTAATATAAATTAAGAGTTAATTTCTCCACTGCCAAATAATTTTCACGTGCTTTTTTTGCATATTAAATTAAATTAAAAAATGATGCAAACGATTAGATTAGATTTTTATTTTATGTTATAAAATTTGGGCCTTTAAAATTGTTCAAGCTATAGAAATTTCAATATCAATTTAAAGCCGGTTGAATAAAAAGTATACCTATTATTAGACAAAATTATATAAAATCGCATATTTTTATATCGAATTAGATATAATTTGATGTCCTGGATATGGACAAATCTCGGATCAAATTATATCTAATTTGATATATGTAATTAGACACAAGTAGATGACCCATTTTTCGGATCAAGTTGTATGTCGTTGTATATGGGACTTATCAAATAAGATATAATTATATATGACACCGTATTAAGATTTTTTACCCGGGTAGTTCGTATTATTTTTTTAATTTTGACAGAAAATTCCACAAAAATTTAAAAAAAACGAGAACAAATACCAAAAATATAATCTGTAGAAAAAGCACTAAAAGCACTGCCAGAAATCTTAAAATGCACTGTAAATACCCGCTTTTTAAACGGGTATTTGTAAAAAATCACCGGGTACGGGAAGGAAAAAAGCACCAAAAAATACCCGAAAATCACTGAAATGGCAACTCTGGTATTTGGTGAGGTGTAGTTTTTTTTCTAAACATATTTCATACAAAAAAATTTAAGAAAAACCTTTTATTTGTTAGTTTTGCAATTTTTTCGTTTCTCTTTTAATTTTTATTCGTATTTTTTTCTGACATTAAATTAATAGGCTGTTTCATATATTTTCGTTTTTATTGCTATGTATAAACCCAGATATATAAATCAAACTTTTTTTTGATTTAACAAATCCACTTTTTGTATGAAAAATTCTAAACCCAGGTGATTGAAAAAAAAACGCTTAATAACTCCAACGCCTTTCTAAAATTTCAATTATTTTTTTTATAGAATGATTTTGGCTTCAAAATGTGTTTTTAGTGCAATGTAAGCATTAATCGCTCACAAAGGTAGCATCACTAAAACAGCTGTAACTTGTTCACTAAAGAACAAATCCCGCTTACAAAAAAGTGAAAATAATAAGTTATCAGGATGGTTATCTATAGCGATTTTGAGTGGTTTTCCGAATGCTTACTTGATTCTTAAAAATAACGGGTATCACTATTAGCTTAAGGAAATACATTCAGAAAAATTAAAGTTTTTTCTAGTGTGTAATTTTAGGAATGTATAAAATTTAACTGTGTAAAAATTACTTATTTAAATTATTACGAGTAAGTCATTATTTTATATTTAAAAACAATGACTACAATAGGCCGTTATTAGGAAGTCATTATTTTATATTATAAAGTAATACAAAAGGTAATGAAATATCATTATTAGAAATGCAGATAGTAGTGAGGTATCATTACCAATATTTTGCTGGGACGGTAATGATCTGTCATTATCACGTTTTTGTTGGGCAATTTCCTATTTTGTCAGTAAATAAACAACTTTCTTTGAACATACTTCGGGCCTACACCTCTTTTTTCAATAAAAATCAACTTTTTCAGTACATTAATTTATTTTGTATCGTACTTAAAAATTACAGAATTTTATAAGAAAATTAATGTTACAAATTTGTATAAAAAAATGTGACACAATTTGTATTAATCAAAAGGTTTCAATTTGCAAGTTTTTATAAACAAATTTTAATTATGAACAAATTTGTATTTATCTATTGTGAATTAAAATATGTGAAATCGATACAAAACGTTTTCGCCCACTATATGCATTAAAAACCCAACTCCTTTGACTCTTTAGAGCATCGTCAAAATGTGGGTTTTGTAACACTGATCTATCGATTTTACCATGGGATAAGTACTCGTAACTTATTCTTGAAGCCCAAGTTTTTGTTCGTAGTACTACTCGTTCGTCCAGTGGTGCATATCGGTTTGTTGTCGATTGTCTAGTGGAACCGGTTCTAGAAGAACTCATTGGCGTACCTAGACCATTTTTCTGGGGTGGGCAAGCGACCCATTTATTTTCTGCTGTTTATTTGCCCAAAAGTGCATCTATTTTTCTGAAGAAAACCTCGTACAATGAATGTGTTCCAAGCTATATTTTCAGATTATTATGAGAGAGAAAAGAAATCTAAGATCAACCTGTCTAATTCGTCTACTTCGGACGAATCCTTTCTAACCCCATATTCTAATCACTTAAATTACCGAGGTGGTGAAAAACAGTGAGATGTTCATCTTACAATTTTTTTTTTTCTCCAAAATATTGAAATTTTATTAAAATAACATAGTAATGTTTAGTTTGAAGAAACTTCCTAGTTAGATATTAACTAATTATTAGGGTTTTTCTTTTCCCGGACTTTTTCATTTCCCGGGACAGCGGGATTTTTTACGGAATTTCCCGCGATCCCGGGAATTCCCGCTCGTTAGAAAATATATAAATTCGACATATATTGTACTTGAAAAACTAATTTTTCGTTAAACACCGTTCGACAAAGTTTATCTTTTGGTTGTATCCATGAGAAAATGTTCTGAAAGGAGGGCTAAATATCCATGTCTTCCACTTTTTCCAGGTCAATTCGTTTAACAATTTAAATCGTGAATTAGTATTTATGTAATATATTTATATGGAAGGCCGTCCTAATTAAAAAAACCTCTTAGTAATATATTAACTAAATATTAATTTCGCGGTTCAAGCTCCCTTTCCCTTTTTTCAGGATATATTGGAATTGTTAATGGGTGCAAACTTGTGTCGGACCAGTTTTATAGTCAGAACTAAAATCAATTTTTTACTTAAATATTTCTTATGCATGAAATCCAACAATTTCTATTTCTAGATATTTTGTTTTTTTTCTATGCAGATTTTCAGAAGTATCCGTCTAGAATTAGTTTTATAAAAAAGTTTAAAAGTGAGCATTTTTCACAGAAATTTTTAGGCAAATTCGCCTAAATTGTTTTATAAAAGTAGACACTAAAATATTATTTATATGCCACAACTCCTTAAAAAGAAATTATTTAATTTTCATATTTAGTTGCATTTTAAATTAGCATATAAAAAATTCAAAATAATTTGAAAAAGCATCTGATGTATTTGTTATTTTAAAAATTAATATTTAAAAAATATATTTAAAATAAAGGAATAGCAATTGAACTTTAAATGAAATTATTTGAAGTAAAAGAAACTCAAAATACTTATGTTAATTGAAAATACGAAAAAATTACTATTTTTAACATTAATCCCTAGTTTATTGGAGGTATTTGGAGCTGAAATAATGATGCTGAAATGTTGCATAAAGCTGGTTTACACTAAGTATAAGATTTTCGGTACGATTTTACACGTGTAAAACATATAGGCAAGGTTGCAAAATCTTTCCGAGAATCTTGTAGTTTAAAACAGCCTATATAAATATTGCTTTATTTGAACAAATATCATCATCTTAAAGAAGAAAAAAATTCGAGAAGGGCAAGTATTTTAGTTTGTAAATTTGGTAATTGCTAATATAATATTTTTCGGTTAAACTAAACCAAATTCAATTGGCATCCAAAAACAATTTGGCTTAATTCAGTTTATTAAATTTTAAACCGTATTTTTTAATTTTAAATATTCTTTATTTAAATTAATTTAAAAAAATCAATGATAAATTTAAATAAAGCTTCTAAAATTGCAATAAAACTAGATAAAACTACTGTAAAAGACTAAAAAAAAATCCCGGGAAATCCCGCATAAAATTCCCGGGATTACGGGATTCAAAAAAGGGCGGGATTCCCGGGAATCCCGTCCCGGGAATTCCCGGGACATAAACCCTACTAATTATTCATTTAGAAAACTATGAAATCTAAGATATTTAACTCACCAAAAAAGATTATGCGTTATATTTCTATTATTGAACAACTTTGCGATTCTAATAATTTTTCTTAAAGAAAAACTCGTATGGTCAATTTTATAATCAGAACTAAGATCGGTTTGTTTCTTAAATATTTCATAGGTAAGAATTTTTCAAACAACTTTTTTATTTAAGAAATATTTAAAACAAAAATCGATCTTAGTTCTGACTATAGAACTGACCCTTAGATTGCAACAAGTTAGCTGCCTAGGAATCTAGCAGAGATTTTCCCAAACCAAAAAAACAGGATTAATTGATATAAAAAAAAGTAATATTGTGATACTTTTTGCCATCAAGATAAAAGAATTGTAGGTAGATTTTTTTAAAATTCTGGGGTGGGCAAAAATCAGTCTAGGGTGGGCTTAGCCCACCCCAGACCGGCCTAAGTCCGCCAATGGAAGAACTTCTGCTTATTTGTAGATTAAGAACCGTTTGCTTTATGAACACTTTAAAACAATAATCATTGGTGATAAGAAAAAAAATGTGAAACTAGTTTATAAAGCAAAAAGATTTTATAAGTTCAAAAATAAATCTCGAACAGAACTCTTTTATCGTTAGTAAGTATTTAAACAATTCTGTATTAGAAATTAACAGAACCTTTTTTGGTAATATTATAAATAGGGCTATGAACCTTCCTTCCACTTAATACTCAATTTACATAGTATGTACATTTACATTTTAAACAAAAAAACTTACAAAATCCTGAATAATAATATTTTTATGTGGCGGTGATATGGCCATTAAAGGCCTACACAAACAACTTCAAGTGTTTTGCCTATTGTTATATGCAGAGCTTTGAAGAATGAATTCTTTTTTGAATGAATTCACTACCAATCGAATTCAATTTTCTCTAGAATTGAATGAATTCCTTTTCTTAAGTAATTCACTGAATTTTTTCAACTGAAGGCGTTAATCAAACAATAAATTCAAAGAATTAATTTCATTGCAATAGTTATCTTTCTTAAATCAAATGAATTAATTCACTGGTGAACGCGTTGAATTTTATAAATCGAACGGAAAAAAGTGAATTAATTCCTTACTGAATTAATTCACCACAGAATTCGTTTAATTTCATTTTCGTAATTTTATTTATTTTTTATTCACTGAAAGTAATTTTATTTTTTTTTAATTCACTGAACGTAATTTTATTTGTTTTTAATTCACTGAACGAAATTGAAATTGAACGAATTCAGTGGTGAATTAATTCAGTAAGGAATTAATTCAGTAAGGAATTAATTCACTTTTTTCCGTTCGATTTATAAAACTGAATGCGTTCACCAGTGAATTAATTCATTTGATTTAATAAAAAGAACTATAGCAATTGAATTAATTCGTAACAAAATAAATCGAACGAAAACAAATATGAATTAAATACCCAGTCAGAAAAATACAAACGGGAAAGCGGTGGCAAAGCACTTTAACAGGTGGTACAAGTACTGGTAAAAAGTGCTTTCCCATTCCCAAAATAATAACATCATTAGACAAAAGGACCGGCTGTTCAAAAACCGCCGGAAAAGCACTGGAGGAACAAAATTTTTAAACGTTGGCAAAACGCTGGCAAAACCAATAAATAGGTGGTCTGGAAATATATTTTCCAAAATAAAATTAAAAAAAAGTTCATATGTATTTTTTTTTTTGGTCCTGCCGTGATTTGAACCCAGGCCGTCAGATTGGCAGACGATTGCTTTACCCACTGAGCTAACGAGACATGTAATATTTGATGGCTAAACACATAAATGAGTGATAATAGCTGGACAACTACTGGCTGTGCCAAAATGTTAGTACTGGCAAACAATTTTTTGTAACTAGTATGCCAGTGTTGGGAGGGCAAAAAAAAGTTGGTCTTGAAGGAGCTTTCCCACAAACAAAAAAAATTTTAAATTAAAAAAAATCCAAAAAAAATGTTTTCCTTGTAACCGGATTTGAACTCGGAACCTTCCGACTACAAACATTTTTTAACGAAGCGTCAGCATTTTTATAAAATCATTGGTTTTCCAGTGAATTGATTTTTGTACGCCTGGTAGCATTGGCTAGGTCGCACTGGATAACCACTGTTTGCAAACCTTGGCATATCACTCTAAGCCAATTCTTTGCCAGTGGTTTTTTTTATAAACCACCGAAATTTTTGTAAAACAAATACTGGTAAAACGCTTTTTGCAAACGCTGGCAAAGCGTCCCAAATGAGTGTTCTGCCAGTCATTTATTTTTAATACCGTGGTTACCCAGTGGTATGCCAGTGCTTGATTTTTTGTACCACTGGCGATTTCTGACTGGGTACATTCAATATATGTGACCTTCTCCGAGGAAAGTGACCTAGTGTGTCAAAAAACGGGTTTGGACTTAAGAGTGGGTTCTGGTACCTAAAAGGGTGTAGAATAAGATGAAATGAGTTAGATTTCTGATAAAAATTTATTTACTTTTAGTTAGAATATTCCTCTACCTCAAGTCCAAATTCTAATATGATATTGTCATATTAGATTTTATTTGTTGTTTCAAAAAGGGGTTGTTCATTTTCATGATGGACAATGCAATTGTTTCGTAGACATCACTCTACTCTTCAGTTGTCCGCAATAAGAAAATGATAACTTTCTTACTCAAACCGAGACATTACATAAGGTACAAAAAATCAACGGGACGAGAATTTTGTACTTTCGTATATGAACTGTCTGATTTGGTAAAACCAGCTATAAATCAACTCCTTTTTGAAAGCAACAATTATATAAAAGTACCCTTTGTTCCACTGGGAATTAAAGGATTAAATATATATATACCCTTTGGGTACTATTTATATGTATGTTCATTGTCAATACACTTTGTAAAAACAACTAACTTTAAACTCAAAACAAAATAAATATTTGAATAAGATTTTAGCCGTGGTATGCTCATTTTCAACAATTATCTTAATTTTTGCATTAAAAATTAAGATAATTGTTGAAAATTTATTTACCCCATAAAAACGTACAAAACAAACTTGGGAAAATCGATAAAAAATGAGAAAAACATTAAAATCCACTCTTAAGTCCAAACCCGTTTTTTGACACACTAGTAGGGTTTGGGATTTCCCGGACTTTTTTATTTCCCGGGAAACGGGAATAAAAAAATTTGATTCCCGGGAATACCGGGAATCCCGGGAAATATTTTTTAACAAAATTGTTAATGAAAACAACCTATATAAATAATTTTTGTTAAAAAAACACTATTTCAGTGCAAATGCAGTCTGTATAGTGAGAATTCAAAGCAAAAATATCAGAATGTTGAACATTTGATTTCACATAAATTACTCTAAGCACTGCCAAATAAATTGCATGATTCCAGCAGAAAGCACCCACTACTGGACTGTCGGAAACAAACCGCTTTATCACATTTGGCTCATTTTCTTCAAGAAAAGTTGCATGAATATCAATTTTTTTTTTTTGTGAACCAAATTTAGATGTCGGATAAAATACCTCCGTTAACCATTAGTCTTTTAGGGCAAATATTGCACTGCGCTGTATTGTCCTTTTTTGTAAAGTATTTCCATACTCCTGACATTTTATTATTTAATATAAAATAATATATTAGTTTGAAAGCAGGTGTAATTAAATAAAGTAAATTTACTTGAAAATATTTTATTAATGGAAACGTTACATATAAAATTATTGGCCCTTAATTATTTTAAATTTAAAGTCGACTTTATTTTTAATCATACGGTTTTGTTCATTTTGTGTATGAAAGCCCTACAAAAATATTTATATTTTCAAATATTTTGATTGGTTGAAAATAAGTTAACCAATCAGAATGCTCCAAATATAAACCAAGTCAAGGTATACTGCCACCCAATATGTTAACTAAAGTCGTATTTAACTAAAATATACATTTTTTTTTTTTTTTTGTTAAAGAGAAGCAACACTCAAGGAAATTCTTCCTATTAATTAACGTGTTGCTTCCTTTGGAAAGGTGATAGAGGAGAAGTGCAAAGTGGTGAAAGATGAAGGGCTTCAAATATGGCAACACTGCAATTGCGCGAGATGTTGAATCTTAGAACAGTTGTTGCGCGCCATCTGATGAAGAGTTGGCGGACTTTGTTGAAGCTTTTTAGTTCATAGTCCTGTTATATTATTTTACTTCGGTGGGGTTAAGTGCTATGGGAACGAAGGAGGATGCTGCGATATGTATGAGGGATAGAAAAAACTCATGCATATTATTATTTTTCATAAATTGATGTTGCCTTGGTTGGGGCTCGAACCCACAACCTTACTTGTAACAGTCCAACGCGCTAACCATTACACCACAGCGCCCCCAAAAAATTTAGATAAAAAGGGCGATTATTTGTAAGAAACAAAACTTTTTGTTCATATTTCTTTTAAACATTTTACCAGATTTTTAGGTTTTACTACTTACATTTTGAATAGTTTATGCGAAAAATCTTTATAACTTAAAAGGGAATCAATTTCTTTTTTGTGTGTCAAAGAAATTGATTCCCTTTTATAAAATTTTAACATTAACATTTTTGTTTTGGTATTTAAAATGTTTTTTATGACTAAAATTAAAAAATCCTATTCTAAATAAAAATAATTTAATATTTTTCAAATTTCCCGTTTTCCCGGGAAAAATATATTATTTTCCCGAGAATTCCCGGCAAACTTTTCCCGGGATTTCCCGGGAATTCCCACCCGGGAATTCCCGAACCCCAAACCCTACACACTAGGTCCCTTTTCTCGGAGAAGGTCACATATGGTGCTTTGTGAATTAATACATCGAATTTTTAATTCAGAATTGAAAAATTGAATTAAGGAATTAATTCTTCAAAGCTCTGGTTCTATGATAATTTATTATAGAAAACTAAAAAAATGTAAACAAAAAACGTTATTTAATGAATGCAACAAACAAGTAAATATTATCTATTCTATGTTGGTTTTGTTTGGATTCCAAAGAAGAACAATACACGATGAATTAAGGGATGCAACCAAATTGATAACAACAGTTCTTTGTTAATGTGACGAGTGCACTACACTTCCGTCCATTTTTTTTTTGTGCGCCTTAATTAAAGTGTAGTGTGTGGAATAATTTTGCATTAGCTGTATTACTGGCTTTGATGACGACCTGTAAAATGCGGCATTTATAACTCCGTCTACATGACAAATACAAATTTAGTTTGAAAAAATAAAAACGTTACATTAATTGTGGGATTTTAACCACCTTTTTTATAAACGCAAATGCACTCATATTTTCACATAAATTCTCTTAGATCTTGTAATATTTAGGGGTAGTTTATGTTTTCATTTCGAAATAACAACAACTAAACGTCACCCCAACCTCTTTAAATCTGTTTTATTTTACAGTAAATCAAAATCAACAACAGCTGCATTTATCCTTCAGCACGTATAATATATTTTCATGTAATCTGTCACTTGAATTTCAGATTTGATTATAGGATTTGTACCTTCTCACTCGTTTTACTCACTGATTAGAACATGACATTTGCTCGATAGACTTCAATATGACTACATGAACGATCGTTTCAATCTAATGGGGTACATTTGATTTGATTTTTATTTTATAGAAAATTGTTAAACATCAATTGCTTCAATTATAATTGGATTAAAAGTCAAATTTTACACTGAACTTAAAGTGAAAATTAGTTGTAATTAAAAATGTATTTAAAAATCTCTTTATCGAACAACTTTTAATTTAAATTATAAAAGTTACCAAAATGTAAGAAACAATCTTTGAGAAATTGTTGACATTGACAAAAATCGGGAAAGGGTGGTACTAAAACCTCATACATGATTTTAATCAAATCAATATATTTATATAGAGCCTTCGAGTAATCACCAGTATCATAGAGACGTTTAGCAGTACGTGACATCATTTCAGTATCCTGGAAAGAAATTAAATAAATCATTTGCGCGTTAATCAAAATATGTTTACAACATTATTAATTAAATTGTTTAAATTTAAATAAATAAGCAGGTGTCGAGGAGTTAATCAAGTCAAAATTCTTCAACATCGAATCTTATTCATTCGATAAGAACAAAGAATTTAATGGAAAGAAGTTTTTATTTGGAAATTAAAAATGCATTTTAAGGCCGAAGACTACCCAGTCAGAAAAAAGGTGGTACAAGTACTGGCAAAAAGTGCTTTCCCCAAAGCACTGGCTGCTCAAAAAGCGCCGGAAAAGTACTGGGAAAACAATATTTGCAAAGCTTGTATTACGCTGGCAAAACCAAAAAAAAAGGTGGTTTGGAAATAGACTTTCTAAAATAAAATTTAAAAAAGTTCATGTGTATTTTTTAGATGCTGTCGTGATTTGCACACAGGTCCCCAGATTGGTACACGTGAGCTCTCCCCACTAACTTGTCAGGGTTGCCATCTTTGCGATAAATGTATACATTAGGGGTTTCCAAGCTTGTATGAAGGGAAATAAATTTTGAGTTATTGACCGGGCTACCCCCTGGAAATATTTATTTGGGTATAAAAATACGCCCCTCAAAAAATTAGAATAATTGGATGCCGCATCGGCCCTAAAGTTTGGAACATGGATTACAAGGGGAAAAATATGACTTTTTGCGTATTTTCTCAAAAATATTGATATTTTAAAACTAATTCCAATTAAAAACATTAAGGAATCGTGATTTAAAATGAATTCTCTTTGTACCAGAGTTTAATATCTATCATATATCAGTTTTTTGATTTCTAGCGGCTATGGAAAAAATATCCAAAGCTTGGATATTAAACAACACGCTAGATAAAAATAGCTGTCTGTATACGATATATACGAAAGTGATATTTCTGTTGTGTTGTATATTTTTAGCCATTGATAAATATCTAGCAAATATCACTTCATTAATTTCTAGCAGCTATCGTAAAAATATCCAACGCTTGGATATTAAACAATATGCTAAATAAAAATAGCTGTCTGTGTACGATATATACGAAAATGATATTTCTGTTGTGTTGTATATTTTTAGCAGCTTTCTTGCTTGTGTGTACAACAAACGATATTTATTTTATGTAAATATCTAAAAATATCTTGCATTGCTGATATATCTGTTTAAAAATATCTTGCATTGCTAGATATATCTGTTTAAAAATATCTTGCATTGCCAGATATATCTGTTTAAAAATATCATGCATTGCCAGATATATCTGTTTAAAAATATCTTGCATTGCCAGATATATCTGTTTAAAAATATCTTGCGTTGCCAGATATATCTGTTTAAAAATATCATGCATTGCCAGATATATCTGTTTAAAAATATCTTGCATTGCCAGATATATCTGTTTAAAAATATCTTGCATTGCTAGATATATCTGTTTAAAAATATCTTGCATTGCCAGATATATCTATCTAAAAATATCTTGTTGATTTTGTTGCTATTAGCAGTGAAAATATTCTTGCATTGCTAGATATATCTATCTTGTGAGTATTGGTTTTTGGTGGTTGGATATTTATTTTATACAAATATCTAAAAATATCTTGTTGATTTTGCTGCTATTAGCTACGAAAATATTCTTGCATATCTAGCTGGTGCGTATTGTTTTTCGGTGGTTGGATTTTTTTTAGGCATTTGTATAAAAGTATTAATTTTTAGTCTAAATAATGCTGCTATTGAAATGAATTTTAAGTGTGCGTGAATATATCAATAAAAAAACAAGAGGACTTTAATCATTTTTATTAAGACAAACATACGTGATCAATATTATTGATCAATGTTTTTAAAATCAAGCAATTAGAACAAAGTATTTAAAAATAAAATGGTGTGGTTGGTTGATTTTTGAAAAATTTATCAATTATAGCTGTGTTTTCGACTTAACTATATCCGTTAACTCATAAAAAATTCAAAGTGCATAAAAAAGCGTTGAAGACGAAAACTAACACTTTACTTTTCGTATGCACGTTAACTTTCAATTATCAACGTTGAAAACTCAACGTTTATGCAGTTTCACATCTAAAGTAACTTATTCGCGTTACATCCTACATACGTTACATAAACATTACCCGTTTACAATTTTTTTTTTAACGTAGATTTGCTTTAAATACTTAACGTTGATAGGCATGAGACAAAATACAGCTAATATTTAACGTGTATGCCCTACTTTAGAAATTAGATTTGCATTTAAAAATTTATAGAAATAATAAAAAAAAGTAATAAAAAATCCTTTATAATTATTATAATTATAATTATTTATTATAATTATTTATATACTTAATAAAAAAATAATTTTTTGGTAAATTTTATTTAAAATTAGTACGACTAAAGCCTCGGCAAGTTGTGAAAAATCACATTTTTCAACTTTCAAGCGAAATTTTTGAACGTGGACGCAAATTACGTTTTTGTTAAGTTCAGAATTAAATTTATTTCTAAACTAAGGGAATTATGGCGGTAAAATTAACTGCCATTTCATTTAATTTTGAATGCCATTACAGTTCCGAGTAAAATAGCCTATAAATATGATCGCTGCGCCTAAGAAAATAGCTATTTGTTAACAAAAACTATTTCTGGTGCACCTTTAGCAGGGCTATATTTTGTCTCTTGGGTAAGTTTTATGGAAGTAATTCTTTTATAAATAGAAAAGTTTGGGGTTTTATTTTCATATGTGTAAAAAAATAATTTATAAAAAGTTTCGCGAAAAGCTCAATAAAGGTGTTTTGTTGCTCTCCTCCCTAAAAAATGTACCTGTTTTCTTAGGTTTAGCGACGATATAGTCTATTTGTTGTTATCTTATAATATGTGTGTTATCTTATATGTTGCCATGAATAGCCATATATAATTATATATGTATGCACAGCGCATAGTTCGGGGACATAGCCAAAAAAGTGCCCAAACTATGCGGTATTTTAGTCAAAAATGTCTTCAAACTATTCGCAAGACCTAGGAAGAATTTGAGGACAGTGCCCAAACTAACCAAATGTCTCCGGACCGGAGAAAACTGTTCCCGTAGCATGCGCTGTGCATACACTCAACCAAAAAAGTATGTAATGGCTACTGAAAATTTTGCTGTTATTATGGGAAATTTAACTGTTTTGAGCCCAGCGGTATTTTTTTTGCTAATTTTAGCAACACATGTCTGCTGATCTGTAGTACAACAAAATTAGTAGAAAAAATTAGTAGTCGCTACTAAATTTTAGGAAAATTGTCGTAAACTGCAATTTAAAATCGATTTCTTAAAATCAGTTAAAAAACTTACTAATTATCAATAATTTTAGTACAATGAAATTGGTATAAATAATTAGTTGCAGCTACTAAATTTCAGTAAATTGTTGTAAACTGTAATTTAAAATCAATCTGTTGAAATTAGCAAAAAAGTGTACTAAAAAATAAACAAACTCTAAAATCTAAAAAAAAATTAATAAAAAAAGACTTTTTTTCTTTCGATTGCAACAAGCGTATAATTACTTCATCGTACTTGAAATTTGGAGTCAAAATCAGGGATGATAAATGGGATTTCTAAAATAGTACTAACGAGCTTTAAAAACAGTACTTTTTTGACCTCTATAGTACCAAAAATTTTTTTCATTTAATTTTTTTATCATTATAATTTAACAAATAAAAACTCACAAAAAATAAAGAGTTCTTTATACTATCTAACTCATACAGCAATAGAAAAACGTAAAAATTTTAGTTAAAACTATTAAAAATTAGTTAAAAATTACGTTGCATAAAAAAATTCTATCATATTACTTTTGTAAAATATTAGTAAGATAAGTACAGGAAAAACCAAACTGTTAAATACATATACAATATTTTAGTTATATTTGAATAAATTCTAATAACAGAAAATAACAATTGAACCTGCTAAAATTAGTAATAAATAATAATTAGTAGACTAAAAATCACCAAATATTTTAAATGTAGAAAGCTTTTTTTTTTTGTTTTAATACGAATAAAAATCTAGTCTTCTGAAATCAGCAGTTTACTATTTTTAGCAACCATTTCCGTTGATTTTAGCGGGATTGACTGCTATTTTCATTCAACTAAATTTAACTTAAAAGTAACGTATTTTAATAAAAAAAGCGAAAGAATATTTTTTATGTGTTTAACTTGAGTTTTCAATAGTAGCATCTAATATTTTAAATATTTTCAACATAAGTATTTTTTATTTAAAACTCCGATATTTGAAAACACAATAATATCTCTGAAAATTAAAAAAGCACAAAAAATTTAATAATCGAAAAATGTGTAAATAGTAATAAGTGAGTCAGAGGAGTACCATTAGGGCGGGTCGATTTAATAATCGCCCATGGCTCAGTGAAAATCGTATTCTAGGGATCAAAATAAGAAACTTTGCCGAAGGAACCATACCTCTAAAACGAATTCTACTACCCCCAACTGTTGACTTTTGTCCCGTAGGGTCAAGTTTTGAAAAATCCCACTTTGACCCATTTAGAGTGCCCCAATCGAGTCCAAATGTATGACCGACCCCCACTAACTTTGGAGGGCCGATCCACCCATGCCAGTGGTACACCCCCTGGAACTCCCCTGGGGGGTTCCCCATACAAACATTTTAAAAATCACCATTTTTGGCACTTTATTTTATTATTTTTTATTTATTTTATTTATTTTTATTATTTTATTTATTTTTTCTCCTTAGAAATTTATTTAGTCAGAACATATGTAAATGAAAAAATTAATTTAACTTAGTAATAGAAAAGAAAAAATGCCCAGACTTGAAAGCAAAAAAGACTTCAAACAGTAATTTTTTTTATTTTCTTTTCTATTACTAAGTTAAATTAATTTTTTCATTTACATATGTTCTGACTAAATAAATTTCTAAAGAGAAAAAATAAATAAAATAATAAAAATAAATAAAATAAATAAAAAATAATAAAATAAAGTGCCAAAAATGGTGATTTTTTAAAATGTTTGTATGGGGAACCCCCCAGGGGAGTTCCAGGGGGTGTGCCACTGGTATGGGTGGATCGGCCCTCCAAAGTTAGTGGGGGTCGGTCATACATTTGGACTCGATTGGGGCACTCTAAATGGGTCAAAGTGGGATTTTTCAAAACTTGACCCTACGGGACAAAAGTCAACAGTTAGGGGTAGTAGAATTCGTTTTAGAGGTATGGTTCCTTCGGCAAAGTTTCTTATTTTGATCCCTAGAATACGATTTTCCCTGAGCCATGGGCGATTTTTTTGCCTCCCCACAAATCGACCCAGCCTAAGTACCATAGTACTTTTGAGGTTCCAATAGTACCATAAAAAGTACTATAGTACTAACTTTATCATCCCTGCTATCGACGTATTGCATTCAGTGTTGCCAGGTTAATTGGGCACAAAATCGTCAAATATTTTTGAAAAAATCGTCAAAATCGTTACTGCGTCAAAATATTGTTAAAAATCGTCAAAACTTTAATAATCAAATATTTTTATTATTATAACCCTAAAATCATAATATAAAATTTAACAAATCACCCGGTTTTCAGTGTCAGCTGTAATTTAAGAAAAATTCTAAAACTAGTTTTTTATTTAATTGGTGAAGTGAAGGAAACTTTTAATGTAAATTGATTCTGTAACAAAAAGAAGTGTTTTAGAAAATAATCCTTTAATACTCGTATCTCCAAATTTCAAACAATTTTATGTATGTATTGAAAATTTACCATATACTGAAATTAATTGTTCGAAAGAAAAAGTCCACTTTAAAATAAAAAAAATTCGTGTCGAAAAACTTTAAATTTTAATGTACTTAGTCTAGAGATATTTCACAGGTACCTACTAAAGAATTTACATGAAAAAGAGTCCGATATGAGATATACATCCATTCGAAAAGCATTATTATTATTAGAGATTTAGGAAAAACTATTTTAAATAAAAATAATTACCAGATTCTGTGTTAGTTTTCCTAAAAAAACCATCAGATTCTAAAATGACTACAATAAAAAATTTATGATAAATATTTATAAATTACCTGAATAAATTTTCTTTGCATATTTTACTCGAATAATCTACTTAATTTCTATTTTACCAATATCTTGCCATCAATTTCTTGTAAATATGAGAAAATTCAAGAAAAAACTTCGGTAATCTAAAATTGCTCACTTTGTTTATTTGCGTTCATATTAATAATAATAAATTAGAAAATCCCGGGATTTTTGAGAAATAATCCCGGGATTCGGGATTTTGCCAATCCCGAAAATCCCGGCATTTCGGGATTCTGGATTTCTCGTTTGTCATCCCTAGTAAATTACAGTTTACAACAATTTACTGAAATTTAGTAGCTGCACCTAATTATTTATACCACTTTCATTGTACTAAAATTATTGATAATTAATAAGTTTTTTAACTGATTTTAGGAAATCGATTTTGAATTGCAGTTTACAACAATTTTGCTAGAATTTAATAGCGACTACTAATTTTTTCTACTAATTTTGTTGTACTACAGATCAGCAGACATGTGTTGCTAAAATTAGCAAAAAAAAATACCGCTGGGCTCAAAACAGTTAAACTTCTCATAATAGCAGCAAAATTTTCAGTAGCACAGCACATGCTACGGGAACAGTTTTCTCTGGTCCGGAGACATTTGGTTAGTTTGGGGACTGTCCTCAAATTCTTCCTAGGTCTTGCGAATAGTTTGAAGACATTTTTGACTAATATACCGCATAGTTTGGGCACTTTTTTGGCTATGTCCCCGAACTATGCGCTGTGCATACATATATAATTATATATGGCTATTCATGGCAACATATAAGATAACACACATATTATAAGATAACAACAAATAGACTATATCGTCGCTAAACCTAAGAAAACAGGTACATTTTTTAGGGAGGAGAGCAACAAAACACCTTTATTGAGCTTTTCGCGAAACTTTTTATAAATTATTTTTTTACACATATGAAAATAAAACCCCAAACTTTTCTATTTATAAAAGAATTACTTCCATAAAACTTACCCAAGAGACAAAATATAGCCCTGCTAAAGGTGCACCAGAAATAGTTTTTGTTAACAAATAGCTATTTTCTTAGGCGCAGCGATCATATTTATAGGCTATTTTACTCGGAACTGTAATGGCATTCAAAATTAAATGAAATGGCAGTTAATTTTACCGCCATAATTCCCTTAGTTTAGAAATAAATTTAATTCTGAACTTAACAAAAACGTAATTTGCGTCCACGTTCAAAAATTTCGCTTGAAAGTTGAAAAATGTGATTTTTCACAACTTGCCGAGGCTTTAGTCGTACTAATTTTAAATAAAATTTACCAAAAAATTATTTTTTTATTAAGTATATAAATAATTATAATAAATAATTATAATTATAATAATTATAAAGGATTTTTTATTACTTTTTTTTATTATTTCTATAAATTTTTAAATGCAAATCTAATTTCTAAAGTAGGGCATACACGTTAAATATTAGCTGTATTTTGTCTCATGCCTATCAACGTTAAGTATTTAAAGCAAATCTACGTTAAAAAAAAAATTGTAAACGGGTAATGTTTATGTAACGTATGTAGGATGTAACGCGAATAAGTTACTTTAGATGTGAAACTGCATAAACGTTGAGTTTTCAACGTTGATAATTGAAAGTTAACGTGCATACGAAAAGTAAAGTGTTAGTTTTCGTCTTCAACGCTTTTTTATGCACTTTGAATTTTTTATGAGTTAACGGATATAGTTAAGTCGAAAACACAGCTATAATTGATAAATTTTTCAAAAATCAACCAACCACACCATTTTATTTTTAAATACTTTGTTCTAATTGCTTGATTTTAAAAACATTGATCAATAATATTGATCACGTATGTTTGTCTTAATAAAAATGATTAAAGTCCTCTTGTTTTTTTATTGATATATTCACGCACACTTAAAATTCATTTCAATAGCAGCATTATTTAGACTAAAAATTAATACTTTTATACAAATGCCTAAAAAAAATCCAACCACCGAAAAACAATACGCACCAGCTAGATATGCAAGAATATTTTCGTAGCTAATAGCAGCAAAATCAACAAGATATTTTTAGATATTTGTATAAAATAAATATCCAACCACCAAAAACCAATACTCACAAGATAGATATATCTAGCAATGCAAGAATATTTTCACTGCTAATAGCAACAAAATCAACAAGATATTTTTAGATAGATATATCTGGCAATGCAAGATATTTTTAAACAGATATATCTAGCAATGCAAGATATTTTTAAACAGATATATCTGGCAATGCAAGATATTTTTAAACAGATATATCTGGCAATGCATGATATTTTTAAACAGATATATCTGGCAACGCAAGATATTTTTAAACAGATATATCTGGCAATGCAAGATATTTTTAAACAGATATATCTGGCAATGCATGATATTTTTAAACAGATATATCTGGCAATGCAAGATATTTTTAAACAGATATATCTAGCAATGCAAGATATTTTTAAACAGATATATCAGCAATGCAAGATATTTTTAGATATTTACATAAAATAAATATCGTTTGTTGTACACACAAGCAAGAAAGCTGCTAAAAATATACAACACAAAAGAAATATCATTTTCGTATATATCGTACACAGACAGCTATTTTTATCTAGCATATTGTTTAATATCCAAGCGTTGGATATTTTTACGATAGCCGCTATAAATCAAAAAATTTATATATGCTAGATATTTATTTCTGTTGATATTAGCTAGCATGTTGTTAAATATCACAACGTGTTTACTATTTTTAGATATCTTTCATGAAAATTATCAAATATTGGATATTTTTGGATGCTGTCAGCAGTTTTTTTAAACCCTGCTTTGTACACTCAAAACAATACGTCTTTTGGCTGGACAGAAAAATTTGTTACTTTAACAAAATTTATTCCTGTTTTTTAGCTTAAAATAAAATTTGTTGATTTTAACAAATTCTTTTGTTAAATTTAACAAATCTAAATTTAAGTAAGAAATTTGTAAAACTACAGTTTTATCTGTAATTATACTGAGTCGTAGAATTTATCCAAATTTAGGTGCTCGGGACCCTCCCCGGGTCTAGTCCATATCATGTGACGGCATATAAGGGCACTCCAGTGGAGCAAACATTTTTTCCGTTTTGCTCTATCTCGCTTAGTTTTCGAGATATGGGCCTTTTAATGAAGTGGAAAAGTATTATTAAAAATTTCCGAGGGTCCAACGCCCCGCCGTGGTCCATTTCTGGATAGAGATAACCCCTTTCGCTTTGATATTACACGGTTAGGGGTAGTCGAAATTTTCATCAATTTTGCTCTATCTCTCTTAGTTTTCGAGATATGGGCCATTTTAAAAAATCGGGAGGGAACGAACTAGCGCCATCTTTTAAACTTCGGATACATTGGTGGTGCCATCTACCGGGTAATAACAGTAACATGAAAATATTATATTTTAATAATAAATTTTGTAAAATTTAACGAATGGGTTCTTAGTTTTAAATAATTTTGAAAATTAACACTCAAAATTAGTTAAAGTACTGAGGATTTTTAGTATTGTGTTAAATGCAGATAACTAAAATCTTTGCTTAAATCAGTGTTTCAACTAAAAATTTGTTAAAAATTAGTCAAATCGATTTGAAACCGGTTTGACAGATTTTTCTACTGACGTATTATTTTAAGTGTAGTGAAGCAATAAAAACTTAAATCGGTTAAAAAAGAGCCGAGTTTTTACAATTTTACCCGGCAATTGATGTGTCGCATACCAATTAATCAAGAAATTTTAAAAAATAAACGATTGGACTTCAAGGTTTTATTAATAACATATTAGAGATTAAAAACTACAAAAATTGTAGGAATTCCTTTTTTCATTTAACTAGGGCGGATATTTTATTTCAGCGGATTTCGAGAAAACAGCGATTTTTTGTCATTTATTTAGCTTTTCGGCAAGTTGCTTTTTTCTTTTTTTAATTCCATATAATTTTGGCCGGAATAAAACAACACAGGATTAGATATTTCAATCATGAAAGTTATTGTAAAATAGAAATACATTAAATTGCCCCTGTGTAAGGTCAAAAATCAAATTTAAGGAGAGTAGCAGTTTTTTTTTTTTTTTTTTTGCTAAATACTAGAAAGATAACAGAAGCATAAATAAAATTGATAAATTTACAGAATTTTAGTTATATTTAAGTTAACTTTTAGTTAATTGAAAATGATAAATTGTATTGTAAAATCTAAAGAAAATTTTGCTAAATATTAATGGACTAAAAATGACAAAATAAACTGTTGTACAAAAATTATTGTTATGTTTGAGTTAAATTGAGGTTAAATGCAAATAGAACTACATCTTGCTAAAACCAACAGAAGTCTTTGCTAAAAAGAAAATAACTGCTGATTTCAGAAGGCTATATTTTTATTTGCATTAAAAAAAATCGAAAAAAAACTTTAAAAATTAAAATTTTTTTTTCTGATTTTTTAGTCTACAAATTATTTAGCAAAATTTGCTGCTGATTTTAGCAGATTAAGTTGTTACTTTTTATGGACTACAATTTAACTCAAATGTAACTATAATTCTGTATATAGCAAAAAAATCTGCTAATTTGAGCAGTTTTTTCTGCAGTCATTTTTAAATATATTTTTACAGACTTTTTTCTATTAGTGTACTAATTTTGTTTCAAAAAATATATAGAAACACATTGGTATAGTTTTCTTGTAAAAGGTCAAAATTTTATTCACACCTACGAAAAAATGTCAAGCTACCCAGTCAGAAATCGCCAGTGGTACAAAAAATCAAGCTCTGGCATACCACTGGGTAATCACGGTATTAAAAATAAATGACTGGCAGAACACTCATTTGGGACGCTTTGCCAGCATTTGCGAAATGCGTTTTACCAGTATTTTCTTTACAAAAATTTCGGTGGTTTATAAAAAAAGAAAAGAATTGGCTTAGAGTGATATGCCAAAGTTTGCAACCAGTGGTTATCCAGTGCTACCTAGCCAATGCTACCAGGCGTACAAAAATTAATTCACTGGAAAACCAATGATTTTATAAAAATGCTGACGCTTCGTTAAAAAAATGTTTGTAGTCGGAAGGTTCCGAGTTCAAATCCGGTTGCAAGCAAAAAAATTTTTTTGGATTTTTTTTAATTAAAAATTTTTTTTGTTTTATAAAATCAATTTTTTTGTTTGTGGGAAAGCTCCTTCAAGACCAACTTTTTTTTTTGTCCTCCCAACACTGGTATACTAGTTACTAAAAATTGTTTGCCAGTACTAGCATTTTGGCACAGCCAGTAGTTGTCCAGCTATTATCACTCATTTATGTGTTTAGCCATTAAATATTATATGTCTCGTTAGCTCAGTGGGTAGAGCAATCGTCTGCCAATCTGACGGCCTGGGTTCAAATCACGGCAGGACCAAAAAAAATACATATGAACTTTTTTTAAATTTTATTTTGGAAAATATATTTCCAGACCACCTATTTATTGGTTTTGCCAGCATTTTGCCACCGTTTAAAAAATTTTGTTCCTCCAGTGCTTTTCCGGCGCTTTTTGAACAGCCGGTCCTTTTGTCTAATGATGTTATCATTTTGGGAATGGGAAAGCACTTTTTGCCAGTACTTGTACCACCTGTTAAAGTGCTTTGCCACCGCTTTCCCGTTTGTATTTTTCTGACTGGGTATGTTTGAAGTCCTAAAATTGTAAACAAATTATACATCTCTACTTTTTTACAGTAATTAAAAATGCATTTTTCAAATGGTCTTGTATATTAAATCAATGGGGGGAAAAGCGAATCGCATAAAAGACCAACGATTGTGGTGCATTCGACAGGTTATCGAGAATGTTCTGGTAAAAATTGTAGTATGTTGGAAACCTCTGGGCAGAGACAATTAATTATAGAGATAGGAAATCAAAACTCATACTACTCACCGGTAGAGGGCGCTGAAATTTAGTATTACCTGAGCAACTATTTAGTATCCATTTAGTATCAGCTGAGCCTATATTTCAAATCTCAAAAACTGTTCAAAATAAGGAAAAAACAAACGCGGAATATATTCAAATAATAAAATTTGAGATATCCGTTTGTTTTTTTGCTTGTTGTTTGTTATTATTTAAATTTAAATAAAAAAGAGAAAATTGTCAATTTTTTGAACAAAGTGCCATCTAGTGATAACAATCAGTGTGTTCGTTTACTCAAAATTCTTACTACTTTTACTACAAATGGAAAGTTTTGTTTACTTTTTGTATTGAATTTTTCCAGCTGTAGTAAAAGTAGTAACTTGTAGTAAGTAAACGAACACGCCTAATGTTTTTATAACTTATTTTTTTGGTGATGCCATACCCCTGCCTCTGGATAGGTTTGGTGAAAGTTGGAATTATTAAGTGCAGTAAAGTTCAAATTAGTCGGGAAGCAATGTATCAGCTATTTACTTCTAATTATTGATACGCCAAGAAGTGCAAAGAAATTTACGAAACTTTCCCAGATTTAGTAAAACTCTTCCCGGATTTATTGTGATCATATATTTAAAAAATAATAATTTAAATTGAATTTGTTTCTTACCTGCATTACTTTTAAGCCCTTCAAAATATTTGTACACTCGAGACATTTCGGGCACTTGATCATAAAATCATTGCAAGATGGTGGCACCTCAACAACAGCAGTACAATTATTTGGCGCATCGCAACGGAAACGTATGATATCAGTGGGTAATTTATCGAAAGTGGGCCAATTTTCTAAACACGCATCACAACAACACTCAAACTTATATAAGTCGTTCATTTTTAATTGACGCTCTCCGCGCTCTTCTTGTGTGTAAATAGGACCATAATTTTCGGATATTTGTAAACCAGCCTCAATGGGCTTTACGGTATTAATGTGGATAGTAGTGCCACGGAAATATCTAAAAAATAGATATTTTAACTAAATTTTACAGCAAAAAAACTGAAATTTTATACTGAAACTTACCTTACCACACCTGGATCACAGGAGTGATTGAATAGAGCCAAGTTTGGATATAAAGCACCACCAATAAACACGGTCTTTTCACTACCATCCTTTTGAGATTTATGCAATTCTGCCACTTCGTGAGCATTGAATTGTAAAAATTGTAAACTTCTTAAAGCCAAGCTTTCAATCTTCAGTATAACATCCGTATTGGGATTTGCATCAAAATAATTCGATTTTATTAGACATTTCGTTAAGAAACGAGCCATCAACGCGTGTTGAAAGAAATTAGAAGCTGATCTTGTGTCTTCATGTCGAACTAAATGAGATATACGACTATAATCATCCTTGGGAATCCTAAGATGAAAAAATTTAAGTCACTAGTTGTTTGATTTTTAAACACTTTATATCCTACTGTTGTATTTGTTCAACGTTCAGCTTCTTATCGACTTGATCTACAGTTTGTAAAAGTTGTTCCACTGATTTATTGGCTAAAATTCTAAGAGCCATGTGACAATTAATTGATGCTCCAGACCGCCAAATAGTTGGCAATAAACCACATTCGTATTTGTGATAGGAAGATATGGCCCGTCGTTGACATTTCTCCGAACAGTATAAAACATCAGCGCATCTAGGACATGCCACGGGTATAGCGGTCCTATAAAAGAAAAAAAAAAGGAACATGAAAATATGTTATTGACCATAGTGGTCCTTATGACCATAGTGGTCCTTATTAAGATATTTTGATGAAGTTTGGTACACAGACCTATGTTGGCCCAATAACGCAGCCTATTGATTTTGGTGAACATCGGTTCATGTTTAGACCTAGTGTCCATATAAGGGTCCCCCCAAAATTGGCTTGGTTACAAACTGCAGTTCGCAAATATTAAGATATTTTAATGAAATTTGGTGCGCTGACTCACATTATAGAAAATTTTGACACAAGCCCCATTTTAACCCATTCGAATTTCGGCTCCAAACATTAGTTGGCTTTTACCCAGATTGGTGTAGGGTATTGTATAGTCGGCATGCCCGACTTTAACCTTTTTACTCGTTTGGATATTAGTAATGAGATTTTGATGGATTATGGATATCCTTACAAAGCTACATCTCTCTAGTGTCAACCACAATAGTTAAAATCGTTTACAATATTTCCTAAAATAGCAAAAAGTAAAAAAGGGGACATATATCAACCATTGGTCATCAAAGGATTAATATGGATTTTAGTTGATTTCACCAATGTTTTTGGTTCAGTGTCATAGAATAAAACCCAAGTTCGTTCTTAATTCAATATCGGATACAATTAAAAAATAAAATTTGTAACCGCAACTAAATTTTTCGGTTGCTGCAAACAAGCGCCTTATTGGTTGCAGCAACCGAACGATTCGTTTAAATGTTGACTCCATATTCGATGGAGTCAACATTTTTAGCGCTAGAGCATAAAACTAATCTCTTAAACCCTTTCACTACCGACTTTTTGTTTGCGGATGTATCTTTAGTATGACTTCAGATTCTTGTTAAGAATCCTCAAATTATAAAAAAATATGTAACATGTTTGCCCCCCCCCCCCCCCCTCCGACTCCTATTTACCCAAAATGACGTTCGAAAATCGATTTTTTAAAAACTACTGATCCCCGTTTTACCCCTTAAACATTCGAATAGCCAAAAATCCTTTGGTTGATTTTCTTCTCGCCATAAAACGAAGCTATATGCCAAATTTCAATTATCTATCTTCATTAGTTTATGAGAAACTCCAAAACCACATTTTCTCGGAGATTACGATATATTAAAAAAAATTAAACTTCATTAACAAAATATCGATATTTTTCTCTCGAGGAGACCAGTGTTTTACTCTAAGGGCCATTGACCTGAAGTATCCCGTTCCAGTACCACCACCCTAATGTCAGAAAATTAAAGCTCGCAAAAAATCATTAAACTTTTGTTAAGAAAGTTTTTCAAAAAACCCAGTGGAAAATTTTTTTATATATTGGTTGCCGAACGTAGAGGTCGCCTTTTTAATTTTTTTTTCATTGGATTTTGCCTTTATAGCAAAACACTGGTTTCCTCGAGGCAAAAAAAAATCGATATATCACACTTTAAAATCCGACTTTAAATGCCGAAGCTATAACGAAAAATTGAAAAAGGAAACCCCTACGTTCGGCAAAAAATTTTTTTTTTTTTAAATTGCTTTGCAAAAATACTTTATATTGGAGGGCGTACGGCGAACTTTTTTTTGAGGTACGGTCTAATACACTAATATTTCTCGTTTTAAAGAGATTAGCAAATGGGAAAACGTATTTTGAATTCATTCAATATACAAAATCATATCCAATTAGGTATGCTAACTTACCGTACAAAACAAAGATCACAATGTGTTTTTGAAAACTTCTCCAATAGAACGGCCACAAACGGTTTTTCTACCAATATTTCTTCACCTACTTTAATATCGGTAGCAGCACGAGCAAAACGTCCTTCATCCCTACTCTCATCAAAGCGTATAGCCGGACTTATGATTTCCTTTTCATCGGCTATGGCCAAAGAGGGTACAATCTCGCCTGTAGTACCCTTTTTCTTTTGCAATTCAATTTGTTTGGCAGTACGAGGATCTCTTTCCAACATTTTAATCATAGTTATGGCATCCATGATCATTTTAGAACGTTTATCCGAGGGCAAAGAATGGGCATCATCCATGGACGTAATAAATTGTCTAAAAAATATGATATTTGTACTATTGTTAGATATCTGTATTTTTATGATGAAACTTACTTAAATTTGGCCACTGTATTGGGATAGTCTTTTTTGGCCATGTAACATTTGGCTTGACGTTCGTATAATTTATATAGCAATTCCCTGGGGTAACCATAATCCAATGAACGTTTAATATCAATTAAAGTCTCATCGTATTTTTCCATATGATATAGAGTAGCAGATCGATTTGCCAGTATAATAGCTTTTTCAGGAACTGCATACGAACAACATACGGGAAAACAACAGAGAAAACAATTTATTGAGAATAAAAAGAGTAAGAGTTTCTTAAAAATTTGACACACATCTCACTTAATTACTAACCTTTATCTTCCGGCAAAGCTATATAACTCTTTGTATATAAAACCATTGCTTCTAACCACTTTTTCGATTTAAATGCCAAATTACCCTTTTCCTTAAATTCGGCAGCCACTGTCGAACTTTTTCCTTCAAATTCTCGACATATTTGCAGTTTGTCATCTTGTTCTTTTACGCCTTTCAAATTTTCTAAAAATTGAACACGCTCTAAATCGTTTTTGCATTCATTAATTTTTTCAATTTCTAGATCGAAATCGATGATAGTATTTTTTAGATTTAAATAATAATCCGGAAAGAAACCATTATATGCAGAAAATGTCATTTTTATAGTCAATTACGTTTCGAAAAAAAAAATTATGCAAGTTCCGATAATATTAAAACTTTACTGTCGGCAAATTCAAAGAAAACTGCACTACTTTCCAAAAAGAAAATTCTACGTATAACAACGTGGGGAGCTAGATACATACATATACACATTTTTATACTCAATTTCTAGATATTTATAGATCCACAAGTAGAAAAGCCTAGCGGGATAAAATTAAACATCAATTGGACAAAATCATAAAAATTTTCTGTTTTCACTTAAAGGTTTTTAATTTTAATGAAATTTAGAAAACAAATTTTAACATACATATAACTAAAAATTATTGGCTACAAATTCCTTACGCTGGGATTCATATTGAACATTTTTAAATCAACTACGATATTAGTTAACACAAAACACATATTGGTTTCACTTAGTTTCAGTTAACTTGAATTAATTTTTTTGAGGTTTTTATTTTAACAAAAATTTTAAACAACTTAGAATTACTGGTATTCCATCTGAGAAATGCATTCCAAGCAAAACACTCCGATTTTGATGAAAGATGGATATGTTGTGGAAAAAAATTAATACCATTTCCGGCTTTTGAGTCACCTCGAGTTGCGGTGATCCAAAAGCGAGATTTCTAACAACTAAATTTGTCAAAATGACTGTCAAAAATCTGTCCGATTCGTAGCTTTTTATAGTATTTTACGTAAAGGGAAAATGCAAATGTAAGTAGTATCATTGGAAAGGGATTTCAAAATCTATTCACTGTTAACTATTTGGCGTTTTTTTTTTGCCTTTTAAAAAAAAACATCTAACGAAATGCAGTTCAGTTGTTTAAAACAGTTATTTTTAATATTATAATAAACAACTACCAAAAAATATTTTTTGAGTAGATATTTTTGTTAGTTACGAGTATTTTAAAAATAAAAAATTTCGTTGAGTTTTTAAAAATTCTTGTTTTACTAAAAATCGAGATATACCCAGCAAAAATAGTTCTGCCAAAGAAGCAATAAAAGCATCACTACTGTGGCAAAGGCATCACTTCTTTCTTATGGTTTCATCGATGAATTTAACATTGCGGAGGGAAGCATTCAAATATAGCTACTTACCACTTACTTATCGTTTATATGTATTAAGGAAGCAATGAGAATGCAACGTTTACATATTCTTTAACCCTTTGAGGACCATACATTTTCTGCCGAAGCGATTTTAAAATTTTTGGGATTTTTATGATCTCTGACCTAATAATAGTTATGCCAAGAAAAATTGGCTCCGTAGAACCCCTTCTTACCCCTCATTTCGCTTGCCAAAAATATTTGCCATTTGATGACCCTGCCTTTCCGGACGAATCGATTTTTATTATTATTTTATTTTCGTGATCTGCAACTAAATTATAGATATTTTACAAAAACTTGGCATCATAGACCCCTTGCTGGCCCTTAATTTCGCTTGTCAAAATTTGTGCTTTTTACCCCTTAAATGAAGAATTCTAGTTAACCAACTTCGACGGCTCACAAGGGGAAAGCGGGACCAGGTAGGGATTTACCTTCTTCTACATTTTTGTTCCTCTAACCCTCTTCAACAAATAACCTTTTAACATATTTACACTATCTTTTGTCTGGGCAATTATAAGTGCGAAAAACCCTTGGGCAAGCATACTTGCCTATGGTCGTCAAAGGGTTAAAGTGAGTGTAAAATATTCATATATTTGTGTTGTATTTAAATTGCAATGAAAGGGTACTTTATAAGAATTTATTAAAATAAGTTTTTAAGCATACGCTCAAAAAAGTTTGTCGGTATAATCTACAAAAAATGTGTAATAATTTCATCCGAATTCAAATTTGAAGTCCAAATTCCAAACGGTTCTCCAGTTATTATGTTTTTATGCATTGGACGTAAAATAACATTTTCTAATTTTTGTTTGCAAACTAACAACAAATATAAACTAAACAAGAATTTTTAAAATATAAAGATTATTTAAAATATTCAAATAAAAACTACTGAGAGAGTCCCAGCAAAATCTTTCATTTCGAACTAAGTGGTTATATAATGAAACTAAAATTTTTTACTACTTTAAATTCGGCGTCAGTACTAGTTATTTTTGTTAGGCGACGTATGTAAATATGTTTTATGTTTAAATTTTTATGACGAGTACTAAAATTACACATTAGAGAAAACCAGAGACCCAAAATAACTGTTATATTTCTAAAAAAGTCACCACCCAAATTTATTTAATTATAATACTTCAATACTGCACTATATTTTATAAATCATATTGCACAAAAAAATCACAAAGTTCGGCAAAGATTTTAATTTTTTCAATTTTTATATTTTACTCTATAAATTTCTGTTGTTTTTTGATTTTTATTTTAAAACTTTTTATAAAAGTTACAGAATGATTTTTTTGAAAAAATTAATCAATAACTTTTTTATTTGATAATAAAATAAAAATTAAAAATTGAGCTAAATGGAATGCCGGAAGTTGCTGGAATATACATATTTACTCACTTTAAATCACTGTTCAATCTTTTATTAACACTAGTTGACATCATCAGGATATTATAATTGGTGAAGTCATTGGTTCTATGGCTTTTGATTTATATTCTTAATTGTTATTTTTTGATAAAGAAAAAAAATTACAAAATAACTTTTATTATTTTTGAAAAAATAAAAATCGTGTTTGGATTGTTTTTGTTTGAATTAAAAATAAAAATCAAACAGAGCAAATAAACAGAAAATTAAAAATACTCAAACAAGAAATAATTGTAAAACAATCACTTTTTTGAATAAAAGTTATAACTGTTACGTCCCTGGAGAAAACTTTAAATTTTCTGAATGTATTTCCTTAAGCTAATAGTATTTGCTTAAATCTTTATTTTTAAGAATCAAGTAAGCAATCGTATAACCACTTATAATTCAACTTTTTGTAAGCATGTGTGTAACCACTTATTATTCAAAATCTCGTAACTACTTATTTCTCATTTTTCAGAAGAAGAATAAACATTTCCTCAAAGTTATAGACACATTATTAATTTGCAAATCAGACTAGATCTAGTTTCTGCCTTTTTTATGGACAAGCTTCATCAGTGATTTTCCATTAAATTGTATTATTGTTTATATTTTATTTATTGTCTCTATGTGATAATTAACTCTCAGAAGTGATCAAACAGACATACAAACATTCTACTTTAAGTTTTTTGTTTATCTTCTTATCTCCTCTTTGTCACCTTTTTCACAAATGTTGCCACACTGACGTATGGCACCGAATTTGTCTATATCGGAAACGGACTGCCAGCAGGGCATTTTTATTTTTCTAGTAAAGTGTTGTTTTTTCAAACGCGTCATATAGACCAAATGCAATTAATATTGTAATTAATATGCATTATTATTAATTTTAATTAAGTAGGTTTGAGGTTGAGTTTTTTATTCTTTTTTCGGCAGATTAAACTGTATTTAAAGAGTTTAAATTTGGAATTTAGCAATTTGTTTTTAAACAATATAAAGTTAAAATTTTATACTTTAAAATTCGCGAACTACGAAATAAAACTTTTTGAAAAATAAGCAGTGAAAACCTGAACTGAAAACGTGAAACTCAATATCTTTTAAACTACATGACTTTTTGTGCAATTTTTTTCTAAAATTATAATCCTCAGCTTATATTACCTGTAGTAATAAAAACAAAAAATTTTTAAAGTAATATTTAATGGAGAAATTGTTCATTACAATTAAATACAAAATTGTGTAAAATAGGAGCTGAACCGTTTTCGAAATAATATGTAATTTAATTAATTATTTTAATTGCTTTAAGTATTTGCTAAAAACCGACTTATTTTTGTCGGTTTTCGGTTTCGGTTTTGAGGCCTCAAAAACCGCGGTTTCGGTTTCGATTAAAACCAAACAGCAAACTCTAATAATTATGTTCGCATAGATATAGTGTCACACTTAACTATGTAAATATAAACATATTAGTCCATGTTAACCCTTAAATGCATAATCTCTTCGATTTTCAAGAAAAATACCAAAAAAATTATTTTAAAAAAAGGTGATTTTTATTGAAAAATATGGGTTTTTGCCAAATAGCTAAATTGTTATTATTTTAAAGTGTATGAAAAAAAAAACAAAAAATCTAGAGAATACCACTTTAAATATTTAAACAAATATTTTTGAATATTACACTTTTTTTTTGTAAAAAAAACACGTGTTTTAGATTTTTCACAAATATACAGAGCAAAACCAAGATTTTTACTCTTACTGTTTAAAAATTCTGCGCTAAACTATAGGAACACTACCCAGGTAGAAAAATACAAACGGCACAATGTCGGCCCGGTATTGGAGACGGTAGTACATGTACTGACAATGCGTCGGATTTTCAACTTTCACTGTACTGTAATGTTGTCGAAATGATAACACCAATAAACGCTTGACCGTAGTTATTTTCCAACGTTGGCGCAGGCTTGGGATTTTATCTGTTTGGTATTATCCCAGTACATTTAATAACAAATTTAGTAGTTTGCAAATACTTTACTGTCCTCTGATTGTACATCACGAAACTTCACAAGAAAATAATGGCGATGTCTCTCTTACATAAATAATTGGGTATGTACAGAAGGGGCCCCTAATGTCCAAAAATGCAGTTTTGTGCATCAAGTGGGTTTTTTTTTTATTAAAAACCCGGTATGTTGCCAAATGGATACACCATGCATTTAAAGGTTAAGCTATATAATTTTCTATATAACTTTTTTTACTCGGGTTACTAGCACAATCAGCATTGAATTTAAAGCTTATAATCTATATTTCTTACACTTAAAATGAAAAATATGCTATGCCTTTTCTTGTTTTTTTTGATTTTAACGTAATTTATAACGGCAGTACATACGGGTATTGCAGTATCGATAAGGGTATACCGTTACCGAAACAGCCTTAAATAACATTATTCTTACCGTTACCGAAACAAACAAAATTTTAAAAACAGAAATATCATAATTTTTTTTATTTTTCATGTTAAACACTTATTATAAACTTAATTACATAGTTAATAAAAAATTGGTGCATTTGGTAATTTTTTACCTTAAATTTTTAAAAATTTTGTTTACAGAAGTGTATAAAGTGTTTGTAAATTTTCTTGCAAAATATTTTACCATTAAAGGGTTAAAATAAAGTTATAATAAAAAATAAATGAGAGAGAGAACATTTTTTTTTAATTATTCTCTTTTAAAAATTTCCCATTTTACATTTATTGTAAATAAAACAATCTGCTTAAAACAAAGTGGCTTGTATTGAAAATAAAACAGTTTTGTTAAAAAAAAAACAAAAAAAAAAGATTGCAATAAAAAAATATTAATATGAAGTTGCCTCCTGTGAGGATTGAACTCACGACCCCTGGTTTACAAGACCAGTGCTCTACCACTGAGCTAAAGAGGCTATTTATTTTCATACGTCATTATAAAAGGTTTTGTATATTTTGTCTGCTAGTATGTACCTATGACTCAACATTTCTTCTGTCTACATTCAATACTTTCTTTTCATTTCGAGCGGGTATCGTACGATAGTTGCTTTATTTGTATGTTGTCAGTCGAATTGTTAACAATCTGTATTTTATCAGTAACAAAAACTTCATCTCTTTGTGTACATACGTATTTACAAACTACACATTTTAGTATTCTATTTTAGGAATATGAAGTTTGTTAAATATGTAAATAGTACAACACAAAATAAAATCGTTATGAAAAATAACATATAAACATAGAATATTGATAAACAGTTTTAATTTTACTTTTAATTTATAAAATATAATATTAATTTATATTATTTAAAAATAATTTTAATTAGCACCCACCCTCCCTCCTATAAAGTGTGTCTGTCCGTTTGTCTGTGGGAATGGTGATTACTGCGCGAAAACACATGCGGGGTTGCTCATTTTTGCTTAGATTAATAGACCTCCTGTCCAATAGTTTGGTATTGAAAATGAGCAATGATCTGTCGACCGTTTACAAATTTTTGAGTGAAAATATTAAGGTACCTTTAAATTTTCCATACAAATTGGGGTATTTTAGTACAATTTCATATGAGCGTCTGGCAAAGGTTTAAAAGGCTTAATTCTTTCATTCACTTTTTAAAAATTAATGAAATTTGGGTTAAATTTCATTCCGTAATAGCATTCTTATGGAATTAATTCGATAGCTTAATTCCCAATAGCTTTAAATTATATGAATTCATTCTATTTTGATTGAATTCTAACTGAATGAAACCCAATTTACCTGAATTCATTTAATAAAAAGGTGAATGAAAAATTATTTGTTTTCATTCACTTAATCAAATGAAAAATTTAAATTTGCATGTAATTGCTGAAATATTAGCATAATACCAATGATAAACGTTTAAAATTCATCTAACAGAAATAAATAGTATCGTATGCTTTGTTACAACTTGTATGCTTTGGTTTTGATTATATGTTAGTTTCAAACTACACTGCACTAAGCAGAGCTTTGAAGAATTAATTCCTTAATTCAATTTTTCAATTCTGAATTAAAAATTCGATGAATTAATTCACTAAGCACCATATATTGAATGGAATTAATTCATATTTGCTTTCGTTCGATTTATTTTGTTAAGAATTAATTCAATTGCAATAGTTCTTTTTATTAAATCAAATAAATTAATTCACCGCTGAACGCGTTCAATTTTATAAATCCAACGGAAAAAAAAGTGAATTAATTCCTTACTGAATTAATTCACCACTGAATTCATTCAATTTCATTTTCATTCAGTGAATTAAAAAAAAATAAAATTACATTCAGTGAATTAAAAAAATAATAATAAGTTCACTGAATTGAAAAAAAAAAAAAATAAAATAAATTCACTGAATTAAAAAAAAAAAATAAAATAAGTTCACTGAATTCAAAGCCTGTTTTCTGCCGTTCAGAAGAAGAAAACAATAATGTACAAATAAAAGTTTTAAATAAGCAATTTTACAGCGTGTGCTAGTAACAAATTAGAAACCGGATGCTGTTTATCAACCTACATGATTCAAAAATAAAGCCTTTTACTATTAAAAATAAAAACTTTACAGATATAGATAAATTTGGAAAAAAAATATAACTATTAATGTTTCAAACTAGTTATATAGTGAATGGTAATAAAATTTCTTCATTCGATTAGTAAAATGGTGAATGAACATGCGATTTGAATGATTCAAGTTAGGAATTCATTCAATTCATATTAAAGCTTTGGGAATGAAGCTTATGAATGAATTCTTTACGAATGGTTTAAGGGAATGGTACATGAATATTTTTAAAATCTGAATTTAATTTTTGGTGATTTAAGCTTAAATTGAACTAAGTTTTTCGAAGCTCTGGCGTCTGGTGGATAAAATATTTTGCCACATTTTAACACCATTTTTACCACAATTTTTTTATCTCAATTTTATTTTACCACAAAAATTGTTTCCCATCCTAAAAAGATTTTTACCTCAGGATAATTTTTTTCACATCAGAAGAATTTTAATACGCTGGAGGATATAAACAAAATCGATAAAAACCGAATTTAATGCTTTTACTTGTTTTAAATAATTACTTTTAACATTCCGACCAAAATCTTTTATTTCAAAACCATTTGATAAAAGCTAAATATTTTTTGGAGCGACATACACATATATCTCTTATCTATATGTAAAACTACCGATTATAATATACATTTGTAAGTAATAGGAATATATTTTTTTTAATTAAATAATTTATTAAGTGCTTTGTTAATTTTTTATTCTTTATACACTAAAATTATTACCAAAAAACTTTTCTTGTCATGCCTCCTGTGAGGATTGAACTCACGACCCCTGGTTTACAAGACCAGTGCTCTACCACTGAGCTAAAGAGGCTCCGTACCATAAATATATTGTTTTTACATATGTAGAAAGTTTATCAATCGGTTTGTAACGAGTTGAAATATCCATGTTAAATAAATATTTTCAAGAATTTTCAATTATACATCTTGCGATGCTCTTGACAATTTAAAAGATTGTTTTAAAAGAAGCGTATTACATTTAACACAAACCTAAAACTGTTCATTTAATTTTTATTTACTTATTTATAATGAATGTTATTGTGTTTGTAGGCATTTTTCCAAGAAAATGCTTTGTAAAAATAAAAAAATGGATTGCCTCCTGTGAGGATTGAACTCACGACCCCTGGTTTACAAGACCAGTGCTCTACCACTGAGCTAAAGAGGCTCATACACTCAGAAAAGTTTGTCTGTTATTCCTGTAGTACAGTCAACAAAGTTGTTCGGGAGAATCTACTGAAAATGTATATGGCGACGAAGGTATTTACCTATAAAATAACGAAAACTGTTATTATTTTAAACTGTTAAAAACAACTAATAAATGCAATAAAAGTAACTAACAATGTCGTAAAAATAACCAGGGTTGGTAACCGATTCATAAAGTTAGTGATAGTGGATAACGTTATTTTAAAAGTATTTCGTTAGGGTATTTTAAGGTTATCGGTATTTTAAGTTACTTCGTTAGGGTATAAAGGGTTAGGATATAACGGTATTTGAAGTTATTTCCTTACCCCCATTAACAATAAACAAACAACCTAAAGTTAACACAAACTGAAAGTTAAAAAATTCAAATTTGTATGGAATTTGACATCTGTAACTATAAGCTCAAACTCTAGGTTAGTTTGTTTATTGTTAATGGCCCTTAGTGGTTTTTACCGTTAACGGTAGTCATTTGAAGGGGTTTTAAATTGTTATTTTACGGTTGGTGTTTGTCAACCATGAAAATAACTGATAAATTTAAACTAGAAAACTTTTGAAACAACTGACAAATTTGGAAAAACTACTGTTTCTTACAGTTAATTTTTTCGGTGTTACAAAAACATATTTTAACAAAAAATACAAATAACTAAACAGTAGTGGGATTCTGTAACTTTTTAACGACAAAATTTGGTAGTTAAGTTGTCAGTTTACTATGAATACTTGTCAAATTAACTACCGAATTTTGTCGTTAAAAAGTTACAGAATTGCCCCTCAGATCTACATAAATACTATTGGAAGTGTTTCAAAAAGTGAACAGGTGCATATATTTACCAAAGACGTCTTAAAGACATCTCCGTACTTTTGCTTTTTTTGTCTATTAATTAATAAAAAATATTTCTACCGTGGCGGTGATTTGAACTCCGAACCTCAAAACTAAAACATATAGATATCTGAGCCGCTAAACATATACACCGGAATCGATTAAAACTTGTACATTAGAGTGGTCCAAAAAAACATGAAAGTTGGAATTCGCGATCTCCACAATGTTGCCCCTATTCCTTAATGTCTAAAAACTCTCTGTGCCAAGTTTCAGCTAAATCCGCTGTTATTTAGAAGTAGCACAAAAAGTTGTCTTTTAAGAATTAGTAATTTATCTCTAGAGTAATTTATACAAAAAGTAGGGTTGACTTTAAATTTAATTATTTCTTAACCTGTACGCTATTATTTAACAATTTTTTTTTAAATCTGGTTTTAATTAATGTGAATATAAGGAATTTGAAATCAAAACTTAAAAAAATTAAGTAACTTTTAAGTAATTCGCGGTTTTTTTTAAATTTATACAAAAAAATACATATTTTAGTCAAATTTTCGAAATTTTCCGAAAAGATGTAATTAAAAATTGAACTTGTTTTTGCCTTGTATGCGCAATTTTCTCAAATCTGATCTTTATTTTAACGCAGATTATGAATCAGCAATCGAAACTTAAAAAAATGTGTGGTTTATGAATTATTGCGGGTTTTTGAAAATTCAAAAAAACTCAAGTTTTTTGAGATATTTTCCCAATTACCTGTAAACGGTGTTATCGAAAAATGCAATTTGTTATACTTTTGCAATTTACTTACCAAGGACCTTCATTATATATAACACTGATTTTAATTTTAAAAAGGATAACAGATATCCTTGCAAATTAAGTTAAAATTTGACATTTTTTAATATTTCGCTATTATTTAGATTGCTATAATTTTATTGCTACCAAAAACCCTATCCCACATAATAGGACATTTAGCAGATATATATTAATGCAAAAACGAAATTTTCATATTGGTAAATATAAGAAAACATCCTGATCGAAGTTGATCCTTTTTTGTATGAAATTTTAAAATTTCGCGAAATCCGCGACTCCGATTTCAATTTTGATTTCATATTCGTAATGTACACCTAAAAATATATTAGATTTGATATGTCGCGATCATAATAATTATTTAATTTTTCTCATTTTTTCTATTATTTTTAATTAATTAAACAAGTATTTTTAATTAAATAGAACAAGTACAACCTCGAAACTTCAATTGCGATGTGCTACCTCTAAACAAAACTTTTTTGGTGATTTTTTTGATCAGACTACATTTTTTTTTTCAAAGTGGCATATTTGTAGGGTTGTGGAGCGTGAAAATTCCAACTTTGTTTTTTTTTGGACCACTCTATTGTACATACTAAAGTTTAATTTAAATAACCCAAATATGAAAGTAACATTCAAATACACAAAATTAATATAAATTAAATAAAAGAAGATTCAAATGAAATTTGAAAAAAGGAATATAAAAAACTTTACAAAACAATTTTTATTATTATGGATTAGGTTAACGGTAAGACGATGGCGGCTAAACTCAAGGCTTCTGGTTGAAATCTTGATGAAATGAAAAAAAATAATTTTAAATAGAAGAAAATTAACTAAAAGGAACAGAAAGAAGGAATTATTGGGTATCGAAGAGGATAAGAAGCACCCACAAATATTTTTAGCGGGTTTTTAAATATTTATGGTTTCACTGATCCGTGCTGAAAATATCAGTGAAAACTTCTTAAAGATATGTCATCATTTATTCATTTAATTACAAATGCAATTAACACAACATACATGCAAATTATTGTAGAACTGTACAAACAACAATAAATACAGTTAAAATAACATAAAAAAAATTATTGTAAAAATGTAAAAACTAATACTGAGTTTAGAGGGTTTTGATTTAGAATGGATTTTTAAAAGCACATAGAATTAAAATATTCGGAAATTTGCTGTTTTGGTATTCACATATTAAGTGCGTTCCCGTACGTACCCAAAGTTAACGAAATTTACCCAAAGTTACCGAAATTTACCCAAAAGCGTTCCCGTACTCGAAAATTGGGTAATTGAGAGCGCTAATGAGTGGGTATTAGTGTTTCTCTTTTTACCAAAATTTACCCCGACTTTTTCTTCGGGTAAACTTTGGTAACACAGCTGAAATAAATTTCAAATTTTGATTAAATCATTTTTATTTCTTCCTCTTTTTTTTTTATGTGAATCACAAAACAGCAAAAATGTTCGGAATGTTCCACTTTAGAATTTCTTTATGTGGATTCGGAACTGAGAACAGCGACGATTGTTTGTTTCTCTTCCTTGGGATGGAAATATTAAAGAGCTGAAAGAAATTAAATACAATATTACAATATTAATTGTATTACAATATTACAATATTAATTGTATTTGGTCTATACGACGCGTTTGAAAAAACAACACTTAACTAAAAAAATAAAAATGCCCTGTTGGCTGTCCGTCTCCAATATTCACAAATTGCCTGCACTTGTACGTAAAAACCATACGTCAGTGTGGCAACATTTGCGAAAAGGAGACACGGAGGAAATAAGAAGATAAACAGGAAATCTAAAGTAGAATGTTTGTATATGTCTGTTTGATCACTTAATGTGTTTATAACTTTTGAAGAAAATGTTTATTCTTCTTCTTAACTTCAAACCTACTAAATTAGAATTAATAAAAATACACATTAATTACAATATTAATTGTATTTGGTCTATACGACGCGTTTGAAAAAACAACACTTAACTAAAAAAATAAAAATGCCCTGTTGGCTGTCCGTCTCCAATATACACAAATTGCCTGCACTTGTACGTAAAAACCATACGTCAGTGTGGCAACATTTGCGAAAAGGTGACACGGAGGAAATAAGAAGATAAACAGGATATCTAAAGTAGAATGTTTGTATATGTCTGTTTGATCACTTAATGTGTTTATAACTTTTGAAGAAAATGTTTATTCTTCTTCTTAACCTCAAACCTACTAAATTAGAATTAATAAAAATACACATTAATTACAATATTAATTGTATTTGGTCTATACGACGTGTTTGAGAAAACAACACTTAACCAAAACAATATTTTTTAATATTCTCCTAAATAAATATATATTTTATATTATAAAACATACCTTATTATTTTAAAGTGTTAATTCATAAACGCTTTGTAAATTTATAGGAGGTTTACAAAACAAATTTCTCATACAAAATTTGTTCAATAAACCTCTTTTAACTTTGTAGGGGTAATTATTTAATAAAATATATAATCTATTTCTCATATTCGTATTTGTAACGAAATTCAAAAAAACTGCATAAAATAAATGTTACTGCAATGTAGTAGTTTTTGGTAGTTTCTTTAAGCATTGCAGTGAAGAGCAAAAAACCGACTCCACACCAAGGTAAAATTGCGCATATTCTTCTAGGGTCACAAAATATCGTAAAAAGGGGTCAATAACGAAAAACTACCAAAAAGGACGATGATCGTATTAAAGTATCAGGAAGATGGGCCCAGAAGGTCCCAGTGCTGAACAACAGACAGAGAAAAAAAGAATTAATTTTTCAAAAGAGCACGTGGGCTAGATCGGATCAGAAGGTGTAAAAAAATTACGGAACGTTCTGTAGTCTGAGGAGTCTATGATGAATTTAGTCGGAAATGATGGAAGGCATCCTAAAAACAAAGCATATGATCCAAAGTACACTACAAATACCATGGAAGCATATTTTTGGCTGTTTTTCCTAGTATGACTTTGGTAAAATATTTTGGATCAAGGAAAATATGGATAGACATCTCTATCTCCATACCTACGACACCACATACCGAGTGGGAAATGCCTCTGATGTGGTAGTACCAACAAGATAATGACCCTAAGGATACATCTAAGATTGTAAAGGAGTGATTTGGAAAGGAAAATGCTAGCTCGATGAAGTGTCCTTCTCAATCGCCTGATCTAAATCCAATTGAGAACCTTTGGAAAATTTGTGAACAATAGTTCAAGAAGCTTGATACTCGATTGCATCAGAAACATATCAAGCGCTTGTTGACTCTATGCCTCATATATGCTTGACAGATAAAAAAAACAAGGGATTTTCAACAAAATATTAATAAATACGCCCTTTTTTTTAGATTTTTTTTAAGTAAAACTTATTTTTATTTTTTTTAAATGAAACTATTTATCAGTGTGTTCGTTTACTCGAATTTCTTACTACTTTTACTATAATTGGAAAGTTTTGTTTACTTTTTGTATTGAAATTTTCCAGCTGTAGTAAATGTAGTAACTTGTAGTAAGCAAACGAACAAGCTTTATATGTTCGACAAATATTACTGAAATTTTTATGTTTTTTAAAAATTAGTAAATCGTCTTGTATATCAGGTAGTACACTAAAACCAATGAAGTTTCACTGGAACTCGTCCATTGAAACTTTTCATTGAATTAATGAAATGAAAAAAATATTGTGAAAAATTTCATTTTATTTATTAAAAATTTCATACACTCAATGAAAAAGTTTCATTAAAACTAGATTCATAAAATATATGAAGAATTTTCATCCATTTTGAGAATTTTTTCATTTACTTTGTGAAGAAAACTTCATTAGTCTACTGAAAAATTTCATTAAAATTCGTCCAGCAAAATTTTCTCTGTGTATATTAGTTTTCAGAATTTTTTTTTTGCTGAAATTGTATTTTTAGCAAAAGTTTTATTTATATTTTTCAGCACTAAACTAATTTTGAACTAATTTTTTACTCATGATAAACACATTTATACACCGAAAAAAAATCATGCATTTTGAGATACAATAATAATACAAAAAATAACAAATATTTGTGCAATACTTAACAGTCAAGTAAGACTTATCGTTGGCTTAGTCGGCAAACCTGTCAAGTCCAATTTTTATGCAAATTGAGTTTTTGATGTAGTATGCTAGTGTAACTCAAAACACATGATTTACAAAGAAAAAAATTCCGTTATATTGTTTTTTCTTGTTGTTATGCAGTGGTAAGCAATTTTGCCAATTCCAAAAAAAAAAACAAAACATCGAAAACCACATGCTAAGTCCAGCTTAAAACAACACACATTTTGTTTCAACAAATTTCTTCAATAGAATTAAATGCGACTTTTGTTTATTTAAAAAGACAACACATTATTAAAGATTAACTAAATAATTATTTAGTTATTTTAACTCTTAAGGTACCCAGTGTACAATTGGAGTCCGAAAAGACTCATAAAAGAGCCCTTAGACCTTCTGAAATCATAGATATATGACGGTGATCTTCTTCACCGATGAAGCCTCTTTTGAGCGCACTTTTATGACTCATAAAAGACTCCAAATTATGAACATTGCTGGAAAATTTTGAATTTTCATTTATGACAAAATTTTGAGTCATTTATGAGTATTGAAAAAATTAAAAAAAAAATTTGAATACACTCATAAATAAGAGTCTATTTGTTTCATTTATGACTCTAAGATTTGAGCACTCGGAAAATGCTCGTATTTTAGTCTTTTATGAGTCATAATTTCTGAGCGCTCAGAAAAATGTTGGCTGGGTAACTATTACTTATAAATTTTTTCAGGAAAAACATTATTTACTTATAAATTTTATTAGGCGAATGTCATGGATTCTGCTGACAAAAATAAAAATAAATTAAAAAAAGAAAATCTGCTGAGTCCACATTTAAAGTAGAAAATTATAAAGAGCAACTGTGCTAAGTCCAAAAAGAGCCTATAAGTCTGCAAACTTTTATTTTGGAATTCTATGATTTTTTGTGGTTAAACAAGATGAACCAAAGAAGAAAACTGCGTTTACAGATTTAAAAAAAGTTAACCCAAAAAAAGTTAGACAGTTTTTTGTAAAAATGAAAAATTTAAAAAACGGACTTGACATATTTGCCGACTAAGCCAACATTATATTTTATCAAAATTTTATTTCACTTTTTTTTAATTTCGTTTTTGAAAAATTCGATTTGTATGGAGGCGTTTTTACGAAATACGCCCTTAAAAATAAATAAAATAAATATTTTTACAAAATATCAATACTCTTAAAATACCGTTACCGAAATAAATGAAATACCGTTATCCTTAATATATCGTTATTTTCAATTCTCTTCTTGGTAACTCACCGTGATTATTGAGTATTTTACATATAAAAAGTTGATTAATTTGTATTATTTTCCTTAAAACGCCGTTACCGAAATAACCGAAATATCGTTAACTTTAAAATACCGTTAGCTTCTAAATAATTTTAAAAGAATCAAAAAAACACAATTTCTAGATTTAATTTTTCATCAAATAAATTAAATAAAATAAAATTTCTCTACAATTTTTTTTAGTCTACTAATGTTCAGAAAAAAGTTTTATTGATTTTAGCAAGGATCTTTTTCATTTGGAATCCACTAAGTAACAGCGCAATTTCAAAGCAAAAGAATTGGAAGTCATGCTTTACCAACCACTTCTTTCATTGCCTCAAAAGTATCAGTTAGTGTATTTTTACTACATTTTTAGAAGTAATTCTGGACAACTTAAAAAAAATCTTCTTTCATTGCTTCCACAGTAACCGTTAGTATATTTTTACAGCTTTTTTGAAAGCAATTCCGAACAACATCCAAAAATCACTAAAGTATTGCTTCTAAAGCATTATTTATTGCTTTAAAAGCGATCATAAAAAAGTGATTTTGATACAATTTATTTCCAAACAGATCATCGCGGGTTCGATTACTGGTGGGATCCACGTTTGTCTTATAACTCAATCACATTACATATGACCATATATAACTAAGCAGATCGGGTATGCAAAGTCGGTACAGCGGTTGAAAAGTTGTTGTGAGTGAAAATGTTAAGGTGCCTCTAAATTTTTCATAGAAATTAGTGTAATTCATTTTTCCGTCAAAACGATTTCGTCAATACTTACCCATCCATGAGAATTTAAAATTATTTTTCTTTTTTTATTTATATAATTATTTTTTGTTATAATTTACTAAATATTTTATGTTTAATGTATGTGTGTATTGTATTGTTTAACAGTAAATTTTACAAGTTGTTTTTATAGTATTTTTAATATTTTTCTCAAATTTTACTTTTTATTAAAGTTTTAATAAAAACTAATTAAAAAAATACCTTAAAGCATTGAAATTTTCTCATTATCATTGTGTTTAATTTTAATAGGTTTTTTTATTGTTATTAAATATTTCAACTCAACAATTACAAACAATTTTACAATTTTATTGCAATTTTTATTTTGAATAAATTGTTTTTTTTTTCTTCAAATTTCTTTCATTCACTTTCTGTTATTATTTTTATTTTCAGGTGTTTAACAACCTTTAAGTTTTCTTAAGTTTGTTTGGAAAAATAAAACTAAATATATTCGTAAAATGTGTAGGTAAGTAGTTTTTTGTTTTAATTAATGTATTAATTTTTTATATTTTTGTTGTTGGGTTTTTATGATTATAGGTTATATTTTAAGATATTTTTTATTAGGAATTTTTCTTTTTTGTTAATTTCATTTTAAGTTCACGTTACAATTTATAAACCATGCTTTGTTGTATTTAAAGAGCTCGTTTTTGTTTTTGTAAATTTTCTTAAATTTTCAGTTTTATTGAGTTTTTCAGTTTTATAAAAACATATACTGAATATATGTATATTCTGTTATTTATATGATTCTTTTTATTTTTCTATAGGATTTTTGTAAGTTTTTTTTTAGGATTGTGATGAATACAAAATTAACAAACAAATCGAAAATTAAAACTATTTTCTAAATTTTGTTTCGAATTTAAAGACATGACTCTTTTATGAAGTTACTAAAACGTAGTTGTTAAATGTTTTTTGAAAATCCTTCAAGGGTTTTATTTCTAAGGACCAGTTTTATAGCCAGAAGTAATAACGATTTCTAATTTAAGAAACTTATAATCAAAATCTCTTACTATATTTAGTTGGAGCTAAAAAACTGCCCTCAATTGATTTTTTAGATTTTTTAAAATATTCAAGTAAAAACTATTGAAACCAACGCACGCAAAGCAAGTTTGTTGTCATGTGTTTCTAGCTTAAGGATTTTTCTCTGAGACAAATTTTTAAAAATGCAGATAATTCGAAAAAAACCTGTGCGCAGATTCTATAAGACGATAGATGATTTATGGTCCACTTTTCGAAGTTTAATTATCTAACATATATATTATATAAAAATTTTAAAACATTGTAACAAATTTGGTAAAAGACTGTAAGAGTTTTCATATAAACTCGTAAATGCCTTGTAAACCTTGTATAAATATAAACTATATTTTTTATGCATGGAATTTGGCATTAAATTCATAAATATACCAGAAATATACAACGTTTACGACTACAATACGAGTTTATATGAAAACCCCTAGTAATTTTGCACCATATATTTCAAGATTTTTGTAACCAACACCTTTAAAATGTTAGAAATTTTACCTCGAAAAGTGGAATATAATCGTCAATTTTTTTATAGAATTTAAAAATAATTAACAAATTATATAAACTATATTTTATTGTTATTAAGGAAGATAAAAAATAAAACTTTTTATAAATATTTAAATGGGGAGGCACATTTTGGAAACTTATGTTGTAGTTAATGTTCTTATAATTTCTTAATACTAGAGTAAGGATTTAAAACTACAGTTAATTAATATTGATTCGTATGAACAAACACATACATACATATATGTATGTATACTATCTGTGTCATTTTCGCATAATCACTAAAGTCCATTTAAGCGTAGGGTATTTTTTGGTGCTTTTTTCCATTCCGTACCCGTAGATTTTTTACAAATACCCGATTAAAAAAGCGGGTATTTTCAGTGCTTTTTCAGATTTCTGCCAGTGCTTTTAGTGCTTTTTGTACAGTTTATAATTTTGGTATTTGTTGTCGCTTTTTAAAATTTTTCTTGAATTTTCTGTCAAAGTTGAAAAAATAATACGAACTATACAAAAACTACGTTTTTTCACAATTTTTGTAGTACAATTTTAAATAGCTACTTCGTCATATTAAAACTTCAAAATTTTTTAATTTTAGTTTGATGCTTTTTTTACCCCTTTTTTGGTTATTTTTTGAACCTTTTTTACACGATTTTTCAAAGCTAAAATGTGTTTTCAGATTATTGACTGAAAAATTAATATCGTGCTTTTTTACCCCATTTTTGGTAAATTTTTACCCTTTTTACCCGTTTTCATAATGCTCACGGTGCCTTCAAGAGTTGGCAACACTGGTAGGTCAAGTTTGTCGTTTTTAATGGAAGCCCTCCTTAATACGCATTCATGTGTCTAACCCTCATTTCAAAATTCCATTTAGTTAGAAAGTTATAAGAAGTTTTGAAAATGGTGACAAACAACTTTCTACAACCAAGTTTTTATCTGGAAATATCGCCATAAGAATGAAAATTGTTTTAGTGATTATTGTGGATCATATTAATCATGTGTGGTAGTCTAAACCTTTTTCAAAATTCCATTTATAGTTCAAAACTTATAACAAATTTTCACTATACCAATCAAGCGCAAGGGCTATGTAATTCTCTCACCATATGTTAACAGCTTGTGCCTGCAAACAGGAAAGGGACTAGTTTTAAGGAAACCCAAAGATGAATAGATAAATTGTGTGCTTAAATTATAATAAATATGGAGAAATCTCTCAGTAGCAACCAGTTTTGCCAGAACTTGGTTACCAAAATTGGCAAAAGTTCTGGGGAAAAATGGCTAAAATAAAGCTAAAAAATGGCTGAAAAATTTTTGAGATGAATCTCCCGGTTTTCTTTAAAAATTTATAAAACAATGAAACCTACCAAAAACACTCATTCCAATAATGGAGTTAAAAATTACTTAAAAGCAGGGAATCATCTCTTAGTAAAATGTGGACACCTAAAAATGCACTTTTTGTAGTTATAAATGATTTTAGACCTCTCAATAGCGAAAAATTTTTATGATTTCTACCACCGAATATTATGTTTTCATTTTGGCCGTTTTGCCTTATCTCGCTTAGTTTTCGAGAAATGGGCCATTTTATTAAATGGAAAATTTTTATTACAAATTTCCGAGGGTCCAAGGCCTTACCAAGGAACATTTTTGGATAGAGATAACGTTTTTATTGTTAGGGGTAGTCGAAATTTTCGTCAATTTTGCTCTATATCTGTGAGTTTTCGAGATTGGGTCAATTTAAAAAATCGGGATGGAAAGAAATATCGCCATCTTTAAAACTTCGGATACATTGATGGCGCCATCTACAGGGTAATAACAGAAATATGGAAATATATTTTAACAATAAATTGAGTAAAATTTAACCAATGGGTTCTTAAAAATTAGTTATAAATAATTTTGTAACTTAACACTCAAAATAAGTTAAATTACTCAGGATTTTGAGTATTGTTTTAAATGAGGATAACTAAAATCTTTGTTTAAATCAGTGTTTCAACTAAAAATTTCTTAAAAATTAGTTAAATCAATGTGAAATCCTCTTGCATATTTTTTTACTGACGTATTATTTTAAGTGTAGTCAGTTGACTTTAAGTATATTTTATAATTAAATCCTGATATTTTTAACGGAATTAAATAAAAATTTGAATTTTTTTAATTCAGATAAACAGTTTTTCTTCAAAAAAAAAAACTTTTACAAAGTGCAGAAATTTATTTCTGTTCCGTCACTTTTTAAAACAAAGTAGGTGCTTGAAATTTGTATCAATACTTATTATGTGCAATTTGATTTGAATGAATTAAATCCGGATATGGACACGCCTTCAACAGATTATTTTTCACAATTTCTTAAATAAGATTTTGAATTTTAGCATATTTAATGAAATTAATTTGCCAGATTAAGTAAAATTCCTTAATTTAGCTATAAATTCGCTCTCAAAAATTATATTTTGCACAAAAACGAAAAATGGCTAAACATTTTCTAAAAATGGCTAAAATAATGGCTAATGGCTAAATCCAATTTTTTCTGGCTAAACGTGTTCAAAAATGGCTAAATCTAGCCATAAGATGGATAAATTGGCAACACTGGTAGCAACATTAAAATATATAATTTTATCACTCAAAAGTCGCAAAAAATTTTAATTTTCTATTTGCAGCCACATTTTAAATATTTTTTTTCTCACTAACTGAGATGATTGCTTTCTCTTTATTTTCTAAACTACGAATTTCGACATAAGCGATTATGCGAATTTCGACATTATACACTGATATTATTAAATATAAGATAATTAAAATGTATTATTGTATGAAATGTGTTGTATATGAAAAAAGTCACAATTTTACGGTGGGTCTCATACTGTAGGTTTAACTTAACTATTAACAAAATAAAATGTCAAAAAATTGTATACAAAACAACAAATTTTTGGGTGAACTACCCAGTGTAGAAACGGTAATGGCATATCATTATTTTTTGGACTACCAATAAAGACATCGACTTACTGTTTCCATCATTTCACAACAAAAAATAATGCGTTACCAATAATGACTTCCTTTTATCATTATTTCAAATACAAAGTAATGTTCTACATTTTTTTTTTGTTGTAAATTCTTTTAAATCTATTTTTATACTCAATGTATTTTCACCATTGGTAAGGACATATGTAACCACATATTTTTTGATTTTTTATATGTTGTGGCCAACAAGTCAATTATGTTTTTATCTATCAAATATAACATGTCGAGGTAGCTCAGATGGTAGAGCTACCGACTAGCAATCTGGAGTCCCAGGTTCGATTCCCAGCACGAGCAATTTTTATTAAAAAAAATTTTATAAAAAAAAATGCTTTCTTTATATAACTTATTTTTTTGAAAATCTATTTTTAGACTTATTTTTTTTCAATACTGCTGAGTATATAGGTAATGACATATTTTTTGATTTTTCATATGCTGGTTTGTAAGCATAACTCATTATTTTGCGCGATATCGCCATACAAATGTAATAAGAAATGTAATAACAAAAGTAACTAGTTACCATTACCAAGTATGCAGTTACATAACGACATATCTAGTAATGATTTTCTACATCTGCAGTATGAGACCCACCCTTAGAAACAATTATTGTGTTCTTAATCGAAATAAACTTTCTACAGAAATGTTCAATACGTTTTCGACAGACGTTTTGTTCAGAAATGTGTCTTTATAAAATCTTGGCCAAACGAAGAATACTTTGTCTGCGGTGTGGTTCACTCCAATTTGGATACGTGATCGAGAGGCCAGAAAAAAATAAGCATGTGTACCTTTTTAGAAAAATCAAGGTCTAAAAACTGAGATGAAAACGAGTCAAAAAGTTGGGTATGCCGACTGTATGATACCCTACACCAGTCATGTTGAAAGTCAACTAACTAATGTTTGAAATGGACTTGCGTTAAAATTTGTCTAAAAAATTGCAACAAATTAGAAAATCAGAAAGAAGTTTTGATTTTCTCTAATATTTATTAATATATTATTCATATGAGCGTTGGTTAGATCTACCAATTCTATCTAAAATCAATAGGCCTTGTCCTTGGGCCGACATGAACAAACGGACATCGCTAAATCCACTCAAAAAGTAATTATGAGGCTATCGGTACACTAGAATATGAGTGTTACAAACGTCAGCAAATATTTACAAATTGGGTATCAAATAAAATGTATTTTGATTAAATTTTAAATAAATCCAATTTTAAAAATGGCGGATCGAATATGTTGGTTCATAATTCTTTTCTGATATACTCAGTATAAAAACGCTTTTTATTTACACTTCAAAAATATCAGTCGTGTATACAAATTCCGCCAATGGTGGATTACAATCTCCACTAATTTTCCGGAAAATTGAAAAATTCACTGACTTAAAAATTTAGAGTTTTCTTAATTAGGCCCAGAATAGCTTTGATATAAATTTTTATCAAAATCTGTCGACGAGAACTGGTAGCGGCGAAAAATGGGTTAACTCAAAAACTTTCAGTTAGAAAAAGTTAACTTTTACACAAAGGGTAATAGTTTTAAAGTTTGAAAATTTCTTAATGAAGTAAAATTTAAGAAAACAATCTTAGTTATGACTATAAAACTGTCCCTAAATGTTTTTTTTTTCGTTTTCTAAACTTTTGCGGTATACTTTTTTTTTTTAATATTTTGTGACTTTTTTCAATTTAAATATAATGATCTAAATACGATGATAAAGTTCTCAAATAATTATCCAAGTTATGTTTAAAGATATTAAATAATAGTTCATTAAAGCCTATAGTATGTATATTTTAGTAATTTAGGAGTTTCAACGATTGCCACACATTTTTTTCTTGACTAACATATAAATTCTTCAGTTCTTTATTATTTTCTTTTCTGTTAAGAGAAAGTTTCTGATTTTAAAGATCTTCAAACAAATCTGTTTGCAGACAACAATAAAATGAAACAATAAGAATAAAGCGAAACCTTAATTCATTATTTATCCAAAACAAATAAAATATTCAAAATCTTCCAATGCAGGTACGTTTTCTATGAAATAGGTGCTGTTGTTTAAAAGCTCTTTAAACACATGTGGGTGTATTATGAGCCACTGTCGTCGACGATCCGCCTGCCGTGGATGTGTTGGTGGTAGTGGATGCATCCAAATTATAATCTTTGGTGTGATAACACATTTCACAAATACGTTTTGTGTTCGGATTGAGAAAAGTACAAAATGCACAACTCCATTCATTGGGACTAGTGACAATAATTTGTGTTGATGTGGGAGGATTATTAGTAGTAGTTCCAGAAGATTTTCTTGATTCCACTTGTTGCGATATATTTGCGGATGCAGAAGATTTTTTACGTTTTGTAAATGCATTGCCTGCCGGGTTTGCTACGGAATTATTGTTGTTATTATTGTTCATCGCTGTCTTGGGTGTTGACTTATTGTCATTGGTTTTGGTTTTTATTTGAATTTTATTATTTGTTGTCGTATTGATTTTTGAGGTTGCATTGGTTTGTTTAAGAGCCGATTTTATTTTCTTATTATTGTCCATTGATGCTTGTGATTGTTTACCATTGATGAGAGCTGACGAAGAAGAGGCCGAGGCTAATAACTCCATTTTCGTATTATTTTTAGAAGACGATGATGTGGACCTTTCGAAAGTTCTTGGTTTTTGTTTATGTTGAGATAGTGGCTGTTGCTGCTGTGTTGTTGGCTTTATTTCATTTCCTGCATAATTCAATCGCCTTTTCTCAGCCGAACTGCTAGTTTGGCTGGGTGAAGTATCATTGTTTATATTTAAAGCATCCAAATCTAAAGACTGCACCAACAGATCTTGTCTTTCTCCCAGATCCTTAGAGTAACCAGAACGTTCTAAATTTTGAAAAACAAAATCCCAATCTTCAAATGATCCAACTCCATCTTGATTTTTAGTAAATTGTGTGGGAGAACGTTGATGATTGCGTTCATTTTGTTGTCTAGGTAAATGAACGAAATCAGCATTGGCCGAATCATAACTTAAATCTGTTGTATCACCCCCGCGTTCGCCCGAGGTGAAGTAAGTTTTTCGAGGATAGTTGGTGGTTGTATTTGGTTTTCGATTTTCCTTGGGTGTAGGTTTGGCATAAACATACATATCGTTGTTTAACATGGGCGGTGGTTTAGTGGTGGCCCCATAATGTTGTTGTTGCTGTTGCGGAGCAGGTAGAGGAGAACTCATGATATTAGTCATATTATTATAACGTTTATCCGTTACGTGATTTGGTTGTTGATATTGCGACTGATAATGACGATTCAAGGAATCAAATTGTTGTTGTGGTGTTGGATGTGGCAATATGGCAGGGTCTTCAAAATCGATTAACTGTTCCGTTTGATAAGAACGTTGTCTTTGCGAAGTATCTTTGGAAGAATTTTGTAATGATGTGGAAGCATGAAGATGATTTAACTGATTATAACCACCTCCTCCCACACCTGCAGATGTAGTTGAATTCGCCATAAAATTTTGTGGCAGTTTTGATATAGTAGCATACATATGCTGATCTGTAACATGGGCATATGTTGGCTCCTGTTGTTGTGCTGATGGTATAGAGTTGTCATAAGTAGAAAGTTGATGAGAAATATTAAAGGGTAAGGGAAAACGATTACCAGAAACATTATAAGGATGTGAATATGTGGAATTGGCATTCATATTGCAATTAGTAGCATTAGCCGCTACAGCAGCATAAGATATATTACTGCTACCACCACCCAATGAATTTCCATCAATGCAATCATAAGGTGATTCATAGAAATTCTGATGAGGCTGATAGTAATTTTGTTGTTGCTGCTGTTGTAAATGATGATGGTGATGATGATTCTGATGTTGTAGATGATGTTGTCCTGTACAACCTTGTTGTTGATGATCAAACGAATGACGATGCGGCAACATATTCTGTTGATGATGATTTGTTGGCTCACTATAATGCTCTAAACTTCTAGAGTGTGCCATTTGTGGTAAATGGCCACCACCAGTTTCGGCTGGTATTCCCATATGATGATAGTTATGTTGTGAGGGATAAGCCAAATTACTATACATTAAATTCGCTGTTATTCGAGAAGACTGTTGTTGTTGTTGTTCCGGTTGTTGATCATGCACAGAGCACTTGCCATTTGTTTGTGCCATTGTTGTCCTGTACCTGGTTGTTGGCGCTGGTGCTAATTGCTGATAGACATTACACTGACATTGTGCTGGAGGATATTGCGTGGGTGTCAGTGAATAACTGGATGATGGCTGTACATCAATGTAACCATAGTTGTCGCCGGCTAAAGCCTTTTCACGGGCACGATAACGTTTTTCTTCAATTGTATAGGCTAAAGCTTTTATAGCTTGGGAAGTACCACCTGGAAACAATATTAAGAATTAAAATAAAACGTTACTTTTGAGATTTCTGGATCCTTTAAAATATTTCTAAATACAAAGAAATAAAAAGTGCTATTATTAAATTTTCGAGGTTATGTCGTAAAAATATACTAAAAACTTCCCTTTTCGTTTAATAAAACTATTGAAGTGCTAAGGATTTAATACCTTCCGTAATGAATATTTATTTCTAATAATATTTAGAAAAATTTTCTGCAAATTTTGCAGTATACGTTGTAATTTTAAATTGATCAAAAATTACCTCAAATATAATTAACTTTTTAAGACAAAAAACTACTTATAATAAATGCATTTTCTTTAAAATTTTAAATGCATATTTTTGATTTTCAATTCATTAGTACCTACAAAATGCTGTTATAACGCACTCCGATTCAGTTGAACTCATGTTTTTTGTTATTTTGTCTTAAAATTTAGGGCTGAACTAAAATGTTATGTAATTCCAATTTAGCATAACAATTAATTTCATCCGTATTTGAAATTATAATTTTCTTACTTTAAAATTTTCCTGCTAATTTAAACCATAATTATTTTCAAATGATTGTTTTTGTGTTAATATTTTCATTTTTTATTATTGTGTAATAATAAAACAGCTTATACATTAGGGCGGGTCAATTTGTATGGAAGCAAAAATAATAAAAAATCGTAGGGGGGGGGGGGGCTGGAAAATGATTGTACGAAGAATTATAAGTAACTTTGCTTTAGAAACCATAGGTCTAAAATGGATTTCGAGCTTGTGGAAATTTCAAAATATGTTCTGAGTAGTGGCTCACTGCAATGTTTGTGTAAAATTGGCGTTAACATGTAAGTATTGTGAACGAGGATAATAGTTTTCGACTTTTTAGATAAGAGTCTTCATCTGCTTTCCTTATTAATTAATTATTATGAATAAATTTTAATGAAATTAGGTACGCTGATTCTAGAGTTTGCTAAAAACCGAAAAATTTGAAAACCGCGGTTTCGGTTATTTTTCGGTTTTCTTGTGATATTAATAGAATTGTTTTAAAATAATTTAATATTTATGTATAACAATTAAATATTTTAATACATTCAAGATATTTATTAAAGTTCGATTGAAAATCTCACTCGAATAACGGCAATAACACCATTGCTGGGGAAAAAAACGCAGAAACCGTTATAAATTTAATTTTTTTTATTCTTTTTTCGGCAGATTAAACTGTATTTAAAGAGTTTAAGTTTGGAATTTAGCAATTTGTTTAAAACAATATAAAGTTGAAATTTTATACAATAAATTTCGCGGACTACGAAATAAAACTTTTTGAAAAATAAGCGGTGAAAATCTAAACTGAATACGTGAAACTCAATATCTCTTAAACTACATGACTTTTGGTGGTTTTTTTTTCCTAAAATTATAATCCTCAGCTTATATTATCTGCAGTAGTAAAAACAAAAAATCTTTAAAGTAATATTTAATGGAGAAATTGTTCATTGCAATTAAATACAGAATTTTGTAAAATAAGAGCTGAACCCTTTTCGAAATTCTAGGCTCAATAATATGTAATTTATTTAATTATTTTAATTGCTTTCAGTATTTGCTAAAAACCGACTTATTTTTGTCGGTTTTCGGTTTTGAGGCCTCAAAAACCGCGGTTTCGGTGAAAACCGAACAGCAAACTCTACGCTGATTCACATGGGCCTACGGACAAAGCTTATTGATCTCTTTTAGAATTGGTAAATTTTTAGATTTAGTGCTTGTAAAAAGGTCCCCCAAAAATTTGAATATCCGCACTCTATAGTTTCCAAATATTAAGATATTTTAATGAAATTTGGTACACCGACTTATATTGTCCCAAAGAAGAAGGATTTGTATTATGGTTAAAATCGGTCCATGGATACACCTAGTGCCCATATAAAGGTCACCCAAAAATTGATTGCTACAGTTCGCAAATAGAAAGATATTTTAATGAAATTTGGTACGTTGACACACATGGACCCAAGGACAAAGCCTGTTGATTTTAGATATTATCGGTCCATATTTGAACCTATCTCACATATGGACTATATTTCCGATTTTCTTTAACATTAGATAAAATCAAAATTTCTTACCGTGTTTCTAACCTTTTACCGTTTTATAGACAAATTTTGACACAAGTCCATTTCAAGCCATTCGAATTTCAGATCAAAACATTAGCTGGCTTTCAACCAGACTTTTATAGGGTATCATATATTCGGGCATGACGACTATACGATACCCTACACTAGTCTGGTTGAAAGCCAATTGGCTTCGACCTTTGGCCGCTATAAGTCTGTGTACCATATTTTATCAAAGTATCTTAATATCTGCGAATTTTGGCTTGCGAATATGCTCATTTTTAGGGGACCTTTATACGGGCACTAGGTCTAAACATGGACCGATTCCATGTAAAATCAGTAGGCTTTATTCATCAGCCCATTTGAATCCGTGTACCAAATTTCATTAAAACTTGCGACCTGTAGTGTACAAACAATTTAATTTTGGGGAACCCTTTATATAGGCACTAGGTCTAACCATGCACCAAAATAAGTCAGTGTACCAAATTTTGTAAAAATATCTTAATATTTGCGATTTGTACCGTGCGCACAAGAATGTATGGACAGACAGACGGACTCGTTACATCGAAACAAAATGTTATTCTGAATCAATCGGTATACTACGGTATATACGGTCTAGTTCCAAAATTTTTTGGAATTACAAACATAACCACAAACTTATTATACTCTGTCCAAATAATAGTGCAGGGTATAATTAATAAAACTCATTATTTAAACTCATAAAGCTCTACTTAAAACAAATTTTGGAATTTCCGCAAGCTCGAAATCCATTTTAGACCTATGGTTTCTAGGGCAAAGTTGCTTAGAATTCTTCGTAGAATCATTTCCCCCTACGATTTCTTGTCACAAAAATTGACCCGCCCTATTATACATATCTCGGAAACTAAAACGGCATTCACACCTAAATCCTAAATACATGTTTAGCCAAAACGAGCGTAAAAGATTACAGAACCTTTGTAATAGAATAAAGAGCTTAAATACGTGTTTTAGCAAAACACGTGTTTAAGATCCAGGTGTGAACGCAGCCTAAGCAAGATAGAGCAAAATCAACAAAAATTCGTTGCTCAGTACTTATAAGTTAATCATTTTAAACCACATATACTCCCTATAATGAATATGGGCCTGTCTCGGGTCAGGTAATTCACTGTTCGTACTATTTCAAGTAGTAAATTAGCATTTATCGTAAATTTGACAACTTTATATGGGTTAAACTTCAAAAAACATGCTATTTTACAACGGTAGCACGTTAGCATTTAAACTCAATATATTCCTATAAATCGAATAAGGAAACAAACTACCCAGTGGTGTAGTTTGCAAATGAAAGCTTTTTTGTACATGCATTTGTTGGTATATAAAACATGTCCCAAGGTGTCTACGTATTTCTCTTTTTAACAAAAAGAAAAGGACATTTTTTTCAATAGCACATTTCATCAGCTTATTATTGGTTTGACGCATATGTCAAAAAGGCGTTATCGAGAAAAACGAAAAAGAAGTTTACATTTTGTCATTTTTGTACACTAATAGAAATAAACCTATACAAATAACGGAAAAAGCTACTAAAAATTTAAATATAATCTGCTAATTTCAACAGTTTTTTCTGCAAGGTAATTTTAAACTAATTTTTAATTCACAAAATTTTTACAAAAATATAAAAAAAATTTTAAATTAAAACATACGAGTAAAAAGGTTAAAGTCGGGCATGCCGACTGTACAATACCCTACACCAATCTGGGTAAAAGCCAACTAATGTTTGGATCCGAAATTCGAATGGGTTAAAATGGGACTTGTGTCAAAATTTTCAAAATTTTTTGTCAGCGAACCAAATTTCATTAAAATATCTTAATATTTGCGACCTGCAGTTTGTAACCAAGCCAATTTTGGGGGGACCCTTATATGAGCACTAGGTCTAAACATTGACCGATGTTCACCAAAATCAATAGGCTTCGTCTTTGGGCCAACATAGGTCCGTGTACCAAATTTCATCAGAATATCTTAAAATTTGCGACCTGCAGCGTATAAACAATATAATTTTGGGGAGACCCTTATATGGGCACTAGGTCTAAACATGGACCGGTGTTAACCAAAATCAATAGGCTTCGTCATTGAGCCAACATAAGTCGGTGTACCAAGTTTCATCAAAATATCTTAATATTTGCGACCTGTAGAGTGTGCACAAGAATGCATGGACAGACTGACAGACAGACGGACGGACGGACAGACGGACATCGTTAAATCGAAATAAAAAAAATTCTGAGCCGATCGGTATACTATAAGGTGGGTCTAGGACCAATATTTTTTGGTGTTACAAACATCAGCACAAACTTATAATACCCTGACCACGTAGTGGTGTAGGGTATAAAAACTTAAGCATAAATCTTACTTTTTTAATTTTTATATATAGTGTACAAGTTTAAAGATAAAAATAAATTAAAAACTAGAATTTTTATACAGAATTTTTTTTTTAACAATATTTGGAAGATTTACGAATTACGCGGCTTCCCCCTGGTATTCCAAAACCCTTTCCACAAAGCAAAATATGCATTAAAAAATCCTAAGGATCAGTATATAAGCTCTTCAGTTAAATTTACCCATTGACTGTGAAAAGATCAAAAGAGATAAACGTGTCTATTCCTACAAAAAGTCTGTGACTCTTAGTTGTGACTGTATTCCCCTTGTGTTTGTTGTTGCAAAGTCACAATGAATTATATTTATTCAAATTTTTGTTTCAAAACTTCAAACAAATTAAGATCTGGTATCGACACAATCATAACATTGACACATAAAATTAGAATTTTTTTAATTTCATTGTTGTTTTATAAGGAAAGTTCTGACCACAGATTACACAAATCTCTTACTCTTTGACACTTGCTGTCAGTGCACGTGACTCGTGAGAATGTGTTGGACATACGTTCTATACCTATACAAAAAATATTTGAATGTGCGTGAAAAAATGTGTTTGTTGAAAAAAGAAGAAGAAGAGTAAGATAATCTGAGGTTCTGACTTTCATTCTTAAAAATAGTCTTTTGACAGTCAGAGCGAGTCGCAAGTAGGAATAGGCACTAAAATATTTCTTAGATTTCAATTCTTTCACTAAATTCCTTTAAAAATTTTGGTTTTATTGTACTTACCCGTATATTTTTCACGATATCGATAAATGTCTAACCAAGAACAAGCTATACCAATAGCATCTAGTCCCGTATAAATATGTTTAATTATTTGCAATTCCACATAAGCAGCCATAGCATCACGCGACACATTGGTAACCTGATCGGGACATATAGGACCGTCTAAAATTAGTGTATCATCTGATAAGCGGCGATAACCCATGGCTTCGAATAACTTTTCAGCATCCAATAAATTTGATTTGATTTCATGTTGATAGAAACCGGAATACATCTGAAATATTTGAAATAATAATAATAAAGTAAAAAACTTAAGACGAAATCTGGGGGACCAAATAAATTAGTTCGTCTTGAGCGCAGTTTGTACGATATTAATCAAGGTCACGTTTGTCTAACATATTTCTTTTATTCACAAACAATTTAGATTTTTAATGCAATTAAAAATGTGAATACAAAATTGTGTAAGGCTTTCATTGCATTTGCTTTAATAAATCGCTTTGAATGCAGTTTTAAGGAGAATAGTTACGTTAAAAGTTTCAGATTTGTCAAGCTGATGCAACAATTAAATTTTCAAAAAAAAACTTTTTTAATTTTGTTCTTTACAGCATTCCTATCTGGAATTTTTTGCACTTTAAAAGTTTTCAGGCCAGTATCCTTTTTGACCTTGCGTAAAAACTCCGAACAATCCACTTGGCATTCTTCTTCAACATGGAACTGATTTTGTTCGCCTTATTCTGGTGTCAGATGTCCTTTTTTTGCCAGAACCTGCCTTTCGAGTGATTTCGAAGTCGTCCTTAAATTTTTTACAACTCTACCATTTTCTTGAAAACTTTTAGTTCCCAAGCTATTTTTTTTTATATGTATGTCCACTGAGAATGGTTTTGAAAAGTTTTCACAATGTTCTTTCGCACTTCCAATTCGCTTGGTATTTTGAATCGAATAAAAGCTTCTAGCAAAAAAATTTAAAATATGAAAATTTCTTACATTTATTTCAAAGCCTACTAAAAATTATTCAATTTTTTTTTTTATTAATTCTTCAATTACATAACCGAGCCCTTAGGGCCTTTATGGTTAATTAAGGTGGTGTTTCTAGATGACGTTTTGCTTCACACGAACGAAAATACAATAACAAAATACATGTAATACAAAAACAAAATACATGTAGTCACTCATTCGTGTGACAACGAACGTCTTCTAGAAACCCCATGTTAAACTACTAACTAAATAAGAAACTTCTATATAAAATTAAAGTTAATTATTACAATATATAATAAATCGCAACATAGGTAAAAAATTTATAAGTACATATGTATATGAGGTCACATAAAAAAAAGCATTACAAATTTTACAAGATTTTAAAAAAAGAACCAAAATACAATCATAGTGAATGCCAAGAATCAATTTCCATAAGAAGCTTTAATAGCACAAAGATAAATACATATTAAGTGTTTTTGGGTACCCAAAAATTTGTACAAATTCGTACAAATTTGTACAAGTTTCTACTGGAAGGTGTTTGTTTATACAATTACTCAGTAAGGAGTGAAGAAAAATAGAGAGTAAAGTGACAGTTCAATACCAGTGAACTTACAAGTTTTTACTGGATGAATTTTTGCTAGTAAGAATTTGTAAGAAAAAAAACATATGGTTGAAAACATATGATTGAAGAAACAAAACATTTGTCTAAAAAATGTTTAAATAATTTTTTGTAAAAACAAAAAATATTTAAATATAAGCTAATTTACGATGGAAGAAGTAAGTAGCTGATCATTTTATTAGGTTTTATTTATTAATCCAATAATTTGAATAGGTTTATTTCGCAATCAGCTATTTTAATAACTGTTGTCAATTTAGCTATTTTTTCGACAAATCTAGCGATATTTCAACTCGTTTAGCGGGTAAAATATAATTTATCTATTAGCGAGAAAACTAGCCATTTTTCTTTTAACAGTCTTGACATTTTCTTAGCATTTTTTTACATTTATTGCCTTGACAGAGTTTTTGAATCATTATTATTCAGCGATTTATCGCTAAATTTGTATGAAAAACTTAAAAGTTCGAAAAGTTTGGCGATGTATCGATAATTTTTTAAGAAGGTTTTAAGAAGTTTGAAAAATATAGCTATTTTTGTGAAATTTTTCAACAGAACCTGAAAAGTTCGTGAAATTTAGCGATTTATCGCTTTTTTAAGTTTTTTATAATTTAGATATTTTCTAGTGATTTTTTAGTTTGATTTAGCGATATTTTTAGGAAAGAAGTTGGCAGCAGTATTTTACTAATTCTTACAATTTTTCTGTTTGCGTACATTTTTAGATATTTTTCTTTTTGAGAGTAAATTTTGCTTTACTCTCTGTAAATTTGTTACTGAGGAATTTTTACTGGACTTTACTGGAAAAGTAAGCAAACACACCTATTATTTCAACATTCTTTCCTTTCGCCTTTCGCACTTTCAAAAACATACATTTTACAAACTCTCCAACAAATTCAGTGATTAATTTTTAAAAAAGTTATTTGCAAAAACTGTGATGGACAATTTTTTTGAACGCAGCCTTTAGGTATTAACATATATTTTTCTATGAAAATTGAAAGCAAAACGTCGGGTCTTTCAAATTTGTTCGTATTAACCGAGAATTCACATTAGACAAAAGTTTTATTATAAATATGGTAAATATAAAAAGTCATTTCACATTAATCAGTGCTTTTACTACTTCGTTTAAGTTTACAAAATATTTAAAAGAAAACTAATTAAAATTCTTTAAACCTTTTTAATATTAAACAATTTCTATTTTGCACACTTTTTTTGAAAAACTTTATCAGTAGTAGAGAAATTAATGTGAAATGCCGATAATCAACAAACCTTTAAAACTCTAAACTCTTTACGCCACGGTTTTGTAAATAAATTATTGGCATATTGACTAATTGATTCAAAAGCCATTATGGCGTTTTGAGCATTAAAGTCTTTAAGTTCTCGTACAGAGTTTTTCAAAACTTTTCCAGTTTCGGGTAAAAAGAATTTACGATCATGTTGTACCACACATAGAAATTCCTTTAAGCAGCCTGTAACGAGCAAGTATAGTTAAATAATAATTACAATAACTATTGTTTAAATAAAATAAAACATTACCTTCTAATTTCTTACGTTCTTCTATTTTTTGTATACTTTCTTCAGTCTCCAAATAGGTCCAATGTCTTTTTAATATTTCTTCCCATAAGTCGGGCAAAATATCTCGCGGCACAAAATCCGACATTTTGTCGTTTAAAATTTTCCTTTTCTTCAAAATTTTTTTCTTACTGCAAAAAAGAATTTTACTGATTAAATACGGTTGTGTTAATAAGTAGCAAATATAAACTAGAAATTATTATTTCGTACACTCAGGAAATTATGTAGGTAAAATCAACTGGAAATGCCAGTTAAAATAACAGCAACAACTAAGTGGTTACATAAATAAAACTACAATTTTCTACTGCTTCTACGTCAGTATTTTTGTTGGATCAGTCAAGCTTACGCGCGACTACTTATGTATTTACCCAGGTAGAAAAATACAAACGGCAAAACGTTGGCAAATCACTGTATATGGTGGTACAAGCGCTGGCAAAGCGTCCGTTTTTCGAAAATTAAAGTACTGGTTGACCAACCTTGAAATGATAACGTCGATATTCGGCTGGCGGAATCTTTCGAACGTTGGCAAAGCGTTGGTAACAATAGTAAAATAAGTGCTCTGCCTGCTCAACTGTTTTTTATTCAATTCTTCATGAAAAAATCTGTAAAATCCCAATCCCGAAAAAAAAAGAGAAACGTAAATTTTAGTATAGCAGCACTGTATCTAATAAGCGAATACATCTCTGCTTAAAACTACAAATTCAATAGATTTTCACACAAATTTTACCATAAGAACAAGTTTTCAGTTTTATCAATAGACTTGAAAACTGGTACTTAAATAGGGTGAACATTAAGTGATCAGTTTATGTATTTTTTACATACAGTCATAAGTTTCGTAAAACAAGTACTGGCAAAATCCTTTTTGCAAATGTTGGCAAAGCTCTGCAATCCAATGTTTTGCCAGTAGTATTTTTTCATGTACAGTCGTAAATTTTGTGAAACAAGTACTGCCAAAGTCCTTTTAGCAAACGTTGGCAATTCGTTTTAAGCCGATGTTTTACCAGTGGCATTTATACCATACACCACTATGTGGTCAGGGTATTATAAGTTTGTCCTGATGTTTGTAACACCAAAAAACATTGGTCCTAGACCCACCTTATAGTATACCGATCGGCTCAGAATTTTTTTTATTTCGATTTAACGATGTCCGTCTGTCCGCCCGTCCGTATGTCTGTCTGTCCATGCATTCTTGTGCGCACTCTACAGGTCGCAAATATTAAGATATTTTGATGAAACTTGGTACACCGACTTAAGTCGGCCCAAGGACGACGCCTATTGATTTTGGTTAAATTCGGTCCATGTTTAGACCTAGTGCCCATATAAGGGTCCTACCAAAATTATATTGTTTATACGCTGCAGGTCGCAAATATTAAGATATTTTGATGAAATTTGATACACAGACCTATGTTGGCCCAAGGACGAAGCCTATTGATTTTGGTGAACATCGGTCCATGTTTAGACCTAGTGCCCATATAAGGGTCCCCCCAAAATTATATTGTTTATACGCTGCAGGTCGCAAATATTAAGATATTTTGATGAAATTTGGTACACAGACCTATTTTGGCCCAAGGACGAAGCCTATTGATTTTGGTGAACATCGGTCCATGTTTAGACCTAGTGCCCATATAAGGGTCCCCCCAAAATTGGCTTGGTTACCAACTGCAGATCGCAAATATTAAGATATTTTAATGAAATTTGGTGCGCTGACTCACATTATAGAAAATTTTGACACAAGCCCCATTTTAACCCATTCGAATTTCGGATCCAAACATTAGTTGGCTTTTACCCAGACTGGTGTAGGGTATTGTATAGTCGGCATGCCCGAATTTAACCTTTTTACTCGTTTTTATATACGGTTGTAAATTTTGTAAATTTTTGAGACCACCTTCGGATTTAGTTATTCCAAAACGCTCAGTCGTAAATTTTTTTTTATTGTTGTAAAATTATTAAATAAAAATTAAAAAAGGTTTGTGATCTGCAGAGAATTGTTTAAGAATATTAATAATTTAATTGGAAAAAATGCAAAATCTAGGTAAAATATATCAACCAATTTCAGCAATTTATATAATTTGATATGGTCCCATATATAATTATGCATGGTCCCAAAAAAAATTTTACATGGCTCCATATCAATTTTTTTAATCATCCGAGTAAAAACGTTTTTATATAATAATGTAAAATTTTATATACCCATATATGTTTTTGTACACCAGCGGACATAATTATATGTATCCATATACAATTTTTTCTTTCTCAAAAAATTGTAATATGATGTCGTATTTAGTTACATCTTATTACATATCGATTAGTACATAATTGTATATTGCATTTACAATTAGATACAGATAATCCAATTTTATATGACGTTATATATAAACTGTTTAGTACATAATCCATAATAATATATGTTTCTATATGATATCATTTTTCAAAAAATACACGATTTCATTTTGGATAAAATTATATATACCCCATTTAGAGTCACACTAGAACATTTGCAAGTCGCCTTTTGGATATAATTTTATATTACATTGCAATGGAAAGAAATTGTTAGAAAATTTATACAAACAGTTTAAAGCAATACTAAAGGCGTTTGTACTTTCCTGTAAAATGACCTTTTGTCAAAATCCAAAAAACTTTAATAGCTTTCATGAAGTTTTAGGTCTGACAGGCTCTCAGGTAATTATTTCTGTAAACATTTAGGAGTTCAGTGAAATTTATAGTGAATAAACTGGATATATTAATATCTGATTTTCAATGTTTGTGCCATTTCAGTTATAATTTTATACCACTATATAAAATCTGATCAAATTATATCACGCCATTATTCGGATACATTTATATCTGATATTATCAAATTATAACTGAATTGATGCAAACTTATGGAATTATATGGGCCCATTTCTCGGATAAAATTGTATAAAGACTCATATTAAAGTACATATGACTGTATAAAGCCCCATATCAATTTTTTTAATCGGGCAGGTATATTAAAATATATTTTTATAACATCAAAAAAATTAACTGAGTTTTTTGAAACAATCGCTTTCCTCTAAAATTCGTAGGAAAAATTATAATTTAAAAAGGCTTGAAATTGATTTAAAATTTTTCAAAAAAAAATTTTAATATTTGTTAAATTTGAATTTTTTTAATTTTAAATTTTATGGCGTAGGGATTTTTTTTTTTTGATGTAGGCAGAAAGGGAATTTTTATAACAAAGGTAAGGAATTTTTATAATTAGTTCTGGCATCATTGCTCTGAAATGTACCTAAATGAATTTGAAAATATTTTTTAACAATCCAAAAAAAATTTATTTTTGAGTGTAAAGAATTTTTGAGTTCTTTTTTTTTTTGTTGAGTAATTTTTGAATCAAAAAAGGCTTTTTTGGATGAACCACTTTCACACAAAATTTTTAAGTTTAATATTATATTTTGAGCCTTTTTTTTTTTTGATTAATTTTAATCATTTGCTGACAGGGCAATAAAATATAAAACCTACAAAAGGTGTGCAATTTTAAGAAAAATAATACCCTGACCACATAGTGGTGTAGGGTATAATTAATGAAATAAGTTGCTTAAATTTTCCGAGATACAGGAGTAATTTTAAAACCTTACTCGACTAATCGAGTAAGTTCCAAATCTCAAAATCGAGTTTCTCGTTTACTCAAACAAAACCAAAACCGAGTCACTTTAATACCCTAGTAGCCATACACCCATGATGTGCTGCATAATATAGTTCAATAGCCAAAAGAAACAAGCGATGTGCGTGAGGGCTAAAACTCATTTGAGGTGGCACTTGTATGCTGACTAGGTCTAAACGTAAACCGATTATAACCAATATCAATAGGCTGCATCCTTGCGTCCAAATAAGTCAGTGCGCCAAATTTTATTTATTTATTCAGTCTACCGATACATAATTATTAGGGTTCGTCAAAAAAAAAATTACTCTGATTTTCGGATATCATTACTTTTTTTTGCATAGAAAAAAAGAATGGCGTTTTTTTTTTCTTTTTTTTTCAACTCCTTCCACTGGCGCAAGTCGGCCAAAAACGCTGATTTGGAGACCCATTTTCTGGAGAGCAAACACGGCTGCATTTCTGGGAAATCTGACTTTACCATTCGATTCGACAGCAAAAATTAATATCAAAAACATTTTTTTTGCGTTTTCTGAATACAGCAGATAGTCATTAGAGTGGTCCAAAAATCCACTTTTTTCAAAAATTTCAAAAAAGTTACTTTTTTATTACAAACAATGAAAATGTATTCCCTGCTGAGAATATTGAGAAAATTTTTGATATACCGCGACCCGTTAAAAAGTTATTTAGTAATCAAATATGTTTAGTAAAAAAAATCTTTGTAATAAAAATTACAAAACTTTGTCATTACTAAAAAATAAATTTATAATGCGGCAGCGAGTATTGAAAGCTGCATTTTAATTAGCTCAAACTCTTTTTCATTGAATTAAAAAAAAATCCAAATTAGCTAATAACTTTTTAACGGTTCGCGGTATATAAAAATTTTTTGTACCAATGTACTCCGCCGGAAATACATTTTCATTGTGTGTAATAAAAAAATGACTTTTTAGAAGTTTTTGAAAAAAGCGGATTTTCGAATCACTCTAATGGCTATCTGGTGTACTTTGAAAACGCAAAAAAAAAGTTTTGTGTATTAAATTTTGTTGTAGAATCGAATGGTAAAGTCAGATTTCCTATAAATGCAGCTGTTTTTGCTCTGGAGGAAAAGGGTCTTAAAATTAGCGTTTTTGGCCGACTTGCGCCAGTGGAAGGAGTTGAAATAAAAAAGAAAAAAAACGCCATTCTTTTTTTCTATGCAAAAAGTTTAAAAAAAGTGATGATATCCGAAAATGAAATTTTTGTGACGAATTCTAATAATTATCTTATAGACTAATACCTACAGTAGTGGACTAAAGTGGATACATGTTTGAATATTTTTAAATCTGTATTAATAACTTTTGTTCAATTTGAGATATCCAAGTATAGTTTTTCCAGTTTTTGAAGTGGCCAGGTCAGAGCCCCGACTTGAATCCCATCGAGAATTGGTGGGCAATTGTCAAAAGAAGACTCTCCCAATGCGAACGAGCACCAATTAACTTAGATGATCTTTGTATATTTGTATATGTATTTAACAGCTTGGTTTTTTCTGTACTTATCTTACTAATATTTTACAAAAGTAATCTGATAGAATTTTTTTATGCAACGTAATTTTTAACTAATTTTTAATAGTTTTAACTACAATTTTTACGTTTTTCTATTGCTGTATGAGTTAGATAGTATAAAAGAAACCTTTATTTTTATGAGTTTTTATTTGTTAATTTATAATGATAAAAAAATTAAATGACAAAAATTTTTGGTACTATAGAGGTCAAAAAAGTACTATTTTTAAAGCTCGTTAGTACTACACTATCATCCCTGGTACGAATCGCTTGTTTAGAAATTTCTAGTGAAAGAATATGAGAAGAACATACTTTCTCTTGTCTTAGTTATAAAACAACGCCAAAGAGTGAAGACGCGTAATACGGAAAAGCTCATATTTTTTTTTTATTAAAATAATAAGGTAAGTTTTATAATATAAATTTATTTAAAGGGAATGTTAAAAAAATATCGTATTTATTTTCTTTCAGTTCTTTTATATTTTAATCCCTTTCTACCTGGAGAAAAAAGGAAGCCAAACAACACCATATGTCATCCCTCACAGACGGACATCTACAACAATATCTTAATAGTGAAAAATAAAAGTGACATTAAGTGTAAATTTTGATTTCTCAATTTTAAATTTATTATAGAATTAAATTAATTTAAGATTGTTTACAAAAATTTGTTTTTATTAAATTAATAATTTTTAAAATATTTTTATTTATGTTATTTTAACTACATTTGCAGTTGTTTGTACAGTTTTACAATAAGCTGCATGTATGTTGTTTTAATTGCATTTGTAGTTGTTTTTACTACATTTGTCAGTTGCTATTTAACAGTTAAAAATAACCTCACAATGCAGTTGATTTAAATGCAAATGTAGTCTACACCTTTTTAAGTGCAAATGCAGTTATTTTAACTGTCATTTGCAGTTAATTTTACCTACATAATTGCCGGAGTGTATCCTTCATATTGATTAAATATTGAAAATAATTTTAACTTAAATTAGTTTTATCAACATTACAATCCAATGGTGAAAACTGTTACATAGCCTCAAACAATCTCCACCATCATTAACATAACTTAATAAATTCGACCTGTAGCGTAGGATCAGATCAAGCATTAAAGTCAATTTTTATGAGAACTTTCAAAAGAAAACTAGGTCTAAACATGAACCGATTTTAACCAAAATCAATACGCGTTGTCAGTGGCCGAATTTGAGTCGGTGTCAAAATATCTTCATATATGCAACATGTAGCGTGCGAACAAGAATACCCAGTCAGAAAAATACAAACGGGAAAGCGGTGGCAAAGCACTTTAGCAGGTGGTACAAGTACTGGCAAAAAGTGCTTTCCCATTCCCAAAATGATACCATCATTAGACAAAAGGACCGCCTGTTCAAAAAGCGCCGGAAAAGCACTGGAGGAACAAAACAAAAAAAAAACGCTGGCAAAACCAATAAATAGGTGGTCTGGAAATATATTTTCCAAAATACAATTTAAAAAAAGTTCATATGTATTTTTTTGGTCCTGCCGTGATTTGAACCCAGGCCATCAGATTGGCAGATGATTGCTCTACCCACTGAGCTAACGAGACATGTAATATTTGATGGCTAAACACATAAATGAGTGATAATAGCTGGATAACTCTGGCTGTGACAAAATGCTAGTACTGGCAAAGAATTTTTTGTAACTAGTATGCCTGTGTTGGGAGGGCAAAAAAAAAGTTGGTCTTGAAGGAGCTTTTCCACAAACAAAAAAATTGATTTTATAAAACAAAAAAAATTTGAATTTAAAAATAATACAAAAAAAATTTTTTGCTTGCAACCGGATTTGAACTCTTCTGACTACAAACATTTTTTAACGAAGCGTCAGCATTTTTATAAAATCATTGGTCTACCAGTGAATTGATTTTTGTACGCCTGTTAGCATTGGCTAGGTAGCACTGGATAACCACTGGTTGCAAACCTTAGCATATCACTCTAAGCCAATTCTTTGCCAGTGGTTTTTTTTATAAACCACCGAAATTTTTGTAAAACAAATACTGGTAAAACGCTTTCTGGAAACGCTGGCAAAGCGTCCCAAATGAGTGTTCTGCCAGTCATTTATTTTTAACACCGTGGTTACCCAGTGCTTGATTTTTTGTACCACTGGCGATTTCTGACTGGGTACATTTACAGACGGACGGATAGACGGACATTACTAAATCGACTTAAATAGCAGGGCTGATATATGCATATATATATACTACATATATATAATACCGTTATCGACTCAAACCCCTTGCAACTAACTACAGTTACCCCTAAATTACCGTTACCGAAATAATCATAAAATACCGTTATCGAAATAAGTATAGTACCGATATCCTTAAAATACCGCTAACGAAATAAATGAAATATCGATACCCTTAAAATACCGTTTCCGAAATAAATGAATTTTCAGGGCCAAATGTCCGGAATATTTACTAGAATTTTTTATACTTTTAGGCTCTTTAAGGAACCCTCAATGAAATTATCCTCTTTATAACACATCGATTCTTCAGCGATCATTTCAGTATAGGGTAGCTAAAATTTGGAATTCTTTACCCTTATTACTTAGAAGTTTTGACTTTTCGGTCAATGTATTTAAAGCCAAACTAAAAGAATATGCCTACTGTAACAATCTTTAAATTAATTTAATAATCATATAACGTTTGATTGTTCCATTTGTTAATTTATATCTTACCCAGTGTAGAAACGGTAATGACATATCATTATTTTTTGGACTACCAGTAATGACACCCACTTACCTTCTGCATTATTTTAAAACAGATAATAATGAGTTACTGATAATGACTTATTTTTATCATTATTTCAAATAGAAAATAATTTTCTAGATTTTTTTTTAAATTTTTTGAAATCTATTTTTAGACTCAATATTTTTTAAACACTGGTAAGGATATATCGTTAGCTGAAATGCAAAACCACGTAACTAACATTTTTACTTTTTTACAGGAGAAACAAAAAATGTTATATATTGAAAAATAAATGGAGTTTTGGTAATCAAATATCGCAGATTTTCTAAATATAGACTGATTAATTCATTTCTGGAATAAAAGTAATAACTTATTAATGTTTCAAAGAGTTAAGTTAGTTATGCGCTTTTGAACTCGTATTTTCTTAAACAAAAACACGTAACTACAATGAATTTTTTTTTAAGTTTCAAGGAAAATTTTGTTTTGCATTCATAAAATGTAGAATAAAAGAAGTTGTTCTCTTGTTATTTAATATATCGCTTTATATATTTATTATTTTTTTTTTAAATATGAAAATAAAAAATGATTTACAAAAGCAAAAGATAATTAACAACAATAACTACAATACAAATAAAGGAAAAAATTAAACCTTTACTTCTCAAATGGAATTTCATTGTAATAATAATGACAATCGGGTGGAAGAAATGGTTTAAGGTCCTGAAGATGATGCCATTTTTTGCTTGAAATTTTTATTCTTTGTAAATGCAACTTCAAAGTTTCAAACGCTTTTAATTTGTTTCCAATTCTTTGTGGAAATTCCTTAAACTCATCTGTTGCACTTAATTTAAAATAAATTACTCCAGAGGGATCATACGCTAATACACGAATTATATTGACTGTGGGATCTCCAAAAAAAAAATTTATTATAATTAACAAAGTAAAAATTTCAAACTATAATCACTATAATTATGAGAAAATAGGACTACTAGGGGAGGGGAGCGTAGTAGCACTATCCGCTAGTGAAATATAAAAATTCAAATCCTACTATGAATAAATAAAATTCAATAGAAATAAATATGTGTTAGTTACAATTTTGCAGCAACAAGTATGTAGTTACGTGCTTTCGATTTTCGCTAATAATATGTCTAATTTTTATTATATGACAGTAAAAATTGGAGAAGACGTGGACCTCGTTGATATGCATCATAATCGATCAAAAAACCGATTTTGAATTTTTTGTTAGTTACGTGGTTTTGCATTTCAGCTAACGATATGTAACCACATATTTTTTGATTTTTTGTATGTTGGCGAGTAAGCTTACTTGTGTGCAGCAGGTCAATTATGTTTTTATCTATTAAATATTACATGTCGATATAGCTCAGATGGTAGAGCTATTGACTGGCAATATGTAGACCCAGGTTCGATTTCTGCACCAGCACCATTTTATTAAAAAAACAAATACAATAAAAAATATTTTTTTTTTATATAATTAGTTTTTTTGAAAATCTATTTTTAGACTCATTATTTTTGTCAGTACTGGTAAGCACATAGGTAACGATATATTTTTTGATTTTTCGTATGCTGGTGTGTAACCATAACTCATTATTTTTCGCGACATCGCCATATAAAGGTAATAAGAAATGTAATAACAAAAGTAACTAGTTACCATTACCAAGTATGTAGTTACATAACCACATATCTGGTAATGATTTTCTACACTGGGTATATATTTGAACGCAATAATATACAGGGAATCATATTAGGGAGAAATAAATATAAAGTGAAAGAATTCTATACACATTTCTATTTTCTTTTTATTTTTAAATACATAAATATGTTTTTTTATTTTTATTTTTTGTAAATTAATTATTAAAGGTATTCATTTAAAGTATTTACGCCTCGTATACTGTGTATATGCTGTAAGTTTACTCGATTAATGTCAAAACTAGTTTACGAGCCGTCGTAAATATACGCTTACATTTTTATGTGTAAACTTTTTCGTATTTATACTAGTGTTTCCAATTATTCGACGTAGGCGGTTAACCGGTTAATGCATTATTCGAAAAATCACTAAAATTAATTAACCGGTTATTCGGGTCGGTTAATCGAGAAAATTGGCGATTAATCGATTAATCGTTTAATGCAAAATTAATGTATATTCTTAACTTTTTATCAATAAAAACACAAAGGGCTGACTTTTTTAATATTAAAAACTAGAAGAGCCTTTTACATTGAGCCAATAATATAAAAAATGTTAAGCTCTATTTGAAAATACCAATTTACTCTGCAAAAATCAGCAAACAATTTTGCTGAAATGTCTTTAACCCTTTGGCGAGTGGGGTACATTATAATGTACGTCGACTTTATTAACTCGTCATTGATTTGAATTTTAACCAAAGCGCTATTCATTTACTGTTATCGGTTCGTTATTTTGTTCTTATTAAAATTTTATGCAGGCTATGAAATTTCAAAATAACATGAGATCAGTAGAGTGCGTTTTGTCTTGTGATCGTCAACGCTGCAGAGAATGTGTTAGAAGTTAGAATTTAAAAAAATGCAACATTTTAGTCTCAAAAATTGTGTTATGAATAAAATTCAAAAACTCAAAGGATTTTATGCAAGTAATTAGTGAGATTAGTAATAGAAAAAATATAAAATTAAAATTTAAAAAAAATTTAACCCGCTCGGGGTTGGCAGCATGTTAATGTTTGAACTTTAATTCCAAATATCTCCGCTAGGGGGTGCTGCAAAACCATAAAAGTAATACACAATATTTCTTGGGCATAGATCTACATTTCCACGAAGTTTGGTCGGAAAATTCCCAGCCATTAAAATTCCCGTGTCAAAGGGTTAAAGTTTGGCGGTTGTCCATTCAGTTTTTTATATAAAATATTTTTCAAATGCAATTAATATGAATTTTTTTGTGTTAAAATTAGGGATGTGCGATTAATCGATTAATCAAACTTCCTGATTAATCAACATTCTGATTAATCAATTAATCGATTATTCAACGATTTGATTAATCAGTTATTTCGATTATTCAAAATAATGATTAATTGATTAATCATGATTTTGATTAATCAAATTTATGAATAATTGAATATCTTGTTTTTCTTCGTTGAAGAAAGACGCCTTTTAACTCCAGTTCAATACAGACACATGAAACTTAAGAATGGACATTGGTCAAGTGTGACCAGTGAGCGAATAGTCTGTCTGATTTCCTTTATTTGGAGCTATATAAGGCATCGCCACAAAACAAAGACAACATTTCTGTAATTTTTTATTTTTAAGCATTTTTTCAATATTAATTAAAATTATTGAAGTTCTGATTAATCAAAATTAAAATTATTCGATTAATCAAACTTTCAATCCTATAAAATATGTCAATAAAAAAATGTATTCATCTACAGCAGGGCTGGCAAAACTATGACACGCGTGTCGTAGTGGCACGCGAGTGGATTTTAGGTGGCACGCGACGTTTTGTTGGATATTTTCAAAAAATTTAAACTATTAGAAGACCAGCAAAAAATTCAGTTAAATGTTAAATTTCGCTACAAAAATGTGTGATTTAACTCCATAATTATGAAATTTTTCATAGCGCTTGAAAATCGTCTTTTAAAATGACTAAAACTCTGTATTGCCACCATTTTTTGTTTAAAGAAATATGGTTAATACAGACTCGCAAATTCGATTATCAGAAAATTCTGGGAAAATTTCTAAAATTCTAGATTGAAAGAAGTTTAAATGTTTCGATGAGAAAATGCCTCATAATCGGAGAAATAAAAGTATCAAAAAATTGCACAAAAATGGAAAACAACTTGTAATAAAATTGGATCTAAAAAATTACGTTTTTTTAAAGGGAAAATAGGTGCTACGAAATAACCCTCAATGAAATAAAGGCTGAAAATAAGTTTCATAATGAAATAACCCCTTTGTTGGAATTTGAAAGTGGGTTTTGATCGTGTTTCGCAGAGCCATTTCATGTGAAATAGAAATTTCAAATCCATAATATTCGCTTTTTATTCCAATGACAGCGTTCTTTTTTCCTGAAGCACATTTTTCAACTAGTTTTGCATACTTAAATAATCGATGGCGCCCAATAATTTAATTTTTTTTTAACAAAATGATGAAAAGGCAATCATTTTCAAACTGTTTTAATTTTATTTCATTGGGGATTTTTTCATAATAAAGTAATTTCAATATTTAAAGATTAAATAAACCTCCAAAAATTAAATTACCGTCAAACATTTTTACTTCATTTCTCGGATGTTATTTAAATTTTCCTTTTGGGGGTTATTTCATGGGGGTTATCCGTAGCGCGGGTAAATATGTACATCTGCGATATTTTTAAGAGAAATTTTCCAAATTTTTAAAAAAGGACTTGTAAAAGACAACTAAAATTAAGGTGGCCCGCGAGAAATTTTTACAAAAAAATTTTTCCGTTTCTGGCACGCAGCGTAAAAAGTCTTGCCACCCCTGATCTATAGTATTCATTCTATACGTTAAAATCGCGAATTTTCAAATATTTTATATGGCAGCATAGCTTTCCAAGATGTCCCCAAAGTCCAACTTTTAGTATAATATGGGGTCACCTCCAAAAACTGTTCTTGCAAAATTTCAAGCAAAACAGTTTCCATTTGCAAAAGTTATCGCAATAAATCATGGATGGTAAGCGAAACGAATGCGGTTATCGTTAGGGTATCGATATTTTATGTTATTTCGGTAACTGTATTTTAAGGGTAACGCTATTTCATTTATTTCGGTATCGGTATTTTAGAGATAACGGTATTTGAGTTATTTCGGTAACGGTATTTTAAAGATAACGATATTTGGGTTATTTCGGTAACGGTATTTTAAGGTTAACGGTATTTCAAATATATCGGTAACGGTATTTTAAGGGTAACGGTAGTCAGTTATTTCGATGCATCCCGCAATTTTTTTTACAAAAAACAAACGAGATTAAAAACAGAACCAATTTATCAACTTAATGTACAAAAAAATGCTCAATAAACACTTGAAATTAGCAAAAGCAGAAAATTAAAAATAACGGTAACGGTATTTTAGGGATAACAATATTTTATTTGTTTCGGTAACGGTATTTTAAGGGTATTGATATTTCATTTATTTCGGTATCGGTGTTTTAAGGATAACGGTATTTCAGTTATTTCGGTAACGGTATTTTAAGGATAACGATATTCCGGGTATTTCGGTAATGGTATTTTAGGGGTAACGGTAGTCAGTTGAAAGGGTTTTTAATCGATATCGGTATTTTAGCGGTATTGCCTGCCAAAAAAAGCAAAACAACTTTTACGGCGGTTATTTAAGAAAACACCTAACGAAAAGTACTGCAATTTTGTAACAGTTGTTTAAATCAGTCATTTGTAATATTATAATAAACAACTACCAAAACAGTATTGTTACAGTAAACAGTAGTTTTTGTTAGTTATTTAAAAAATAAAAAATTTCATGCATTTTTTTTTAATTTTAAAAATTTTTGTTTAGTTTATATTTGTTATTATTAGGGCAAGGAATTTCATGCAAATGCATGTTTTTTCTCGATAGTCCAAAACTAATATGGACTAAATATTTATCCGAATCATCATCAAATTTAGAACAAAATGGCATCGATTTGTAGTTGCATATTTTTGCATATATTGTCATAAATGCATATTTTGACTTTAAATGCATATTTGGTGCCTTTTTAATGCATATTTTGTGATTTTTATGATTTCGTGCATATTTTTCGTTTTTAGGAGCATTTTTTATTTTGTAAAAAATTGATACGTTGTCATATTTTGATTCAATAAAAATAAACATTCTTAAAACCTTATTGACCTATGGGAAATCTTCGAGTTCTGTGTGTGTTTGCAAAATCACTAACTTAAATATATTCTTAAGTTTTAAGGTGCATTATTTTTGCAAAAATAACAGTTTTTAGTGCATATTTCTTATATTTTTAATGCATATTTTTCTTTTTTAGCCGCATATTTTCCATTTTTAAGTGCATGAAATTCCTTGCCCTAGTTATTATTAATATATTCCTAGTTTGCAAATAAAAATCAAAAACTTGTAATTTATCTCCAATGCATATTGTTTTTCATTTTGTCACTTGTTTAACGAAAAATTAGCGATATAAACCTCTTATCAAATACATAAAAAAACATAGTAAAATTTAGGCAGTACTGATCGGTTCCATACAAACTGTATATTTTTGGAAATCCTATAAAATTTCCTTAAGTCTTGCATTATTTTTATCTACAAATAGTCGCCAGACTTAAAAGTGCAGAACTTTAAACGTGACCAAATTTTTCTTTGTTTTCAGCGATTTTTAATAAAGTTAACAGCACTGAAATTTTAAAGTGAATAGTTTTATGCTTTTCTTACCACAAAATCAGTTAAGATCTTTTTTTACGTTATAGTAAAAAGCATTTCATGTTAAAATTTCAGTGTTGTTAACTTTCTTTTAAAATCGCTAAAAACAAAGAAAAATTTGGTCATGTTTAAGTGCTGCAATTTTAAGTCTGGTGACTATTTGTAGATAAAGATAATGCAAGACTTAAGCAAATTTTATAGGATTTCCAAAAATATACAGTTTGTACAGAACCGATCAGTAGGGTAGAGGGGGGATCCTTCGCCAGTGTGGCACATACACTAATCCCATTTTTCTCCGATGTTAAGGGAGATAAGAAATTGGAAAAAATATATTTTGTGCATTTTTCAATTACCTTTCCTTGACATCTACTTTGATGAATTTACATCACATGTGGGAGCAGATAGAAGTGTTTTTGTGTTTTTTGGTGTGCCAAAAAATAATAGGAAGCAACTACATTTTGCAATAACTTCCTCAAATCGTGTGATAAGAAAATAATTTTTCATGTTAGACCTACAATCCTAAGGTTTCAAAAAATAATAACTTGATTTTAATAAATGCTTCAAAAGTGTGAAAAATATCAATTTGATGTTAGTGCCTGTCTCTGGGGCACAATCACCAGATGGCCCCTGGAGCTACGAAGAGTTGGTGCATCCCTGCCTAAAATGCTCTATAAGACTTTTCTATATGTTTAAAATATGTTTAATAGTAAATTAGAACAATCGTGTTCATTCTTAAATTTATATTAATTATTCAGTTTTTTGTAATTTTGAAGAATCATTATATTAGCCGTTTTTTCTAATCACTTGGATTTAATAAATCCAAAAAGTATTTCTAAAAGTGCTAAACAGATGGGGTTAGATTCTCCCTATTTTAAAAAGAATTTTCTGTCCGACACTTCTTTCTAGAGTTTGCTAAAAACCGAAAAATTTGAAAACCGCGGTTTCGGTTTTTAAAAATTATAAAAACCGCGGTTTCGGTTATTTTTCGGTTTTCTTGTGACATTAGTAGAATTGTTTTAAAATAATGAAATATGTATTTTAACACGTTCAAGATATTTATTAAAATTCGATTGAATTTTTCACTCGAATAAAGGCAATGAACTGAAACTCAACATCTCTTAAACCACTTGACTTTTTGGTGTATATTTTTTCTAAAATTATAAGCCTCAGTTTCTTTAAAGTTATATTTAATGGAGAAAATGATCATTACAATTAAATACCCAGCAAATAAAGATGATCATTAATGACTCAGAAATGAGCTCCAAAAACATAAACATTTTTTCACTTTTTCCTGCGAAAGTGGTCCGTCCAAAAGAGCCACCTGTGTACTCAGAAGTGACTCGGAAAAAAGAACGTATAAAATCGAAATTTTTACATAAATTTGAATAATTTTGGATCCTTTTTTAAGTCTGAAAAATGAGCGCCCATTTTGAGACAACTTTTTGGATTGTTTTTTTAGGGTTTATATTTTGTACAAAGAAAAACCTATAATAATTTTTATGAGTCATTTAAAAATCTTATTTATGAGCGCTCCGAAACTGCTGGCTGGGTAAAAAATTTTGTAAAATTGGAGCTGAGCCATATTCGAAATTCAATAATATACCAGCTAACATTTTTCTGAGAGCTCACAAATTATTACTCGTAAAAGACTCTAAAATATCAATTTCAGGGTGCTCAAACTCTGGGTGTATTCAAAATTTTTAAAAAATGTTTTCATTGCTCATAAATATCTCAAAAATTAATTATAAATGACTCATAATGGCTCAAAAAATTCTAACTTTTCCAATAATGCTCATAATTCTGAGTCTTTTGTGAATCATAAAAGTGATTTCATTAGGTCAGGGCTGATATGAGTCTTTTCGGATTCTAATTGTACACTGGGATGCAATTTAATTAATTATTTTAAGTGGTTAAAGTATTTATTAAAAACCGACTTATTTTTGTCGGTTATCGGTTTCGGTTTTGAGGCTTGAAAAACGGCGGTTTCGGTTTCGAATAAAACCGAACAGCAAACTCTACTTCTTTCAACCTAATTTTTAATACCGAAGTCGATGATGAAGGATTTTACTTTAACTTTTAATTTTTAATTATATTTTATATAAAACAGCGATAAACCGTCTGCCTTTTCAGTTTTAACACTTCAATTTATATTTTTACACGATTGAAAAATTCCATTGCAATATTTAATATTCACTAATTGGATTTAATTAAATTACTTACTGTGTGAAAAATTGCCATTTCTATTTCAGCTATTTCTCCATGTCCAATATTAAAAATATGTATTTGGTGAGGTGTAGTTTTCTTTTAAGCATATTTTATAAAAAAAATTAAATAAAAACCTTTTATTTGTTAGTTTTTCAATTTTTTTGTTTCTCTTTTAATTTTTATTCGTATTTTTTTCTGACATTAAATTAATAGGCTGTTTCATATATTTGTGCTTTTATTATGGATTTATTAAATCCAGCTTTTTTTGGATTTAATAAATCCACTTTTTGTATGAAAAATTCTAAATCCAGGTGATTAAAAAACACGCGAATTATAGTTTTAAATAATTTTTTTTAATGTAGTGGAGATTTATTGATTAAAAAGAATCACATATCTTAAAGAACTTATTATAAATTATTTATTTCAGTCATTAAAAGATTGACTTTTCTGTATTAACAAATTTTTTTGTTGAAATTGTATCTAGCTCTTTTGGAGAATATACCCCAGGTTTGGGGCAGTTACGCCGAATTGAGTTACTTTGAAAATCATTAAAAAAATAATAGAAAATATGCAAATAATTATAATAAAAATCATAGAAATTAAAGCCAAGATATGTAGATTTTCAATTTGAAAGTAATTTTTAAAAAATAATTAGGGGTTAATAAATGACAGTGCTTTGAAAAAAAAAGTGGCGAAAGATCCCCCCTCTACCCTACTGCCTAAATTTTACTAAGTAATTTGATAAGAGGTTTATATGGCTAATTTTTCGTTAAAAGCCACGCCCACTTAAAGCAAGTGACAAAATAAAAAAACAAACATTACGTTAAAATTCTGTACAATTTTCTGAACCATCTCCTTGCCTTTCGTGGCGAATTTAGCCACTATTTTGATCTTTAAAAACAAAGGCAACAACAATAAAATTATAAAAATACTTGAATTGACTTAAATGCTTGGCCACAACTGTACCTTTGTTTTAACTGTCATTTTCAGTAAATTCTACCGACAAACTTTTGTGAGTGTTCCAATCTCCTCCGTGTTTCAATAGACGAATCCCAGCGAAATTTCATTGAATCAATATAAAAATTCATAAAAAGCATATAGACAGTGTGCTGTAACAGATGTCATATAGAAGTCTGTTATATATTTTTTAGTAGCTTTAATTAGCCAAATAAGGCCCTAACCTAGTGTCCTGACATGCAATAAAATGATAGCAAGCAATTGTCAAAATGCTCTCATCTCAAGTGAAGACACCCAATTTCAATTTTATTGCAATATCATGATATCGCTGACATGCCATCGGATCTTGCAAAGATGCCAGAGATCAAATGTCACTTTTAGTTTTGATTTTAATTTTGTAATAGAAAAACAACAAAAAATTTGGTAAAAAGGAATGGAAAAGTGTTTAGTTTTTTATTATTTGTCGGTAAACATTAATGTTTCATAAAATTTGGTGTTTTTCGAAGAAAAATCTATGATATTTCTTATCCATGAAATGGTCAAGTGTTCTCCACCACTCTGCAATGGATATCATTTTGACGTTTCGCTGCAATGGTTTTGACATTTCATATCATATAATTTATTGCATTTGAAGACACCGGGTAAGGGCTCGGTTATGTAAATGAAGATTTAAAAAAAATAAAAAAAAAAAAAAAAAAATGCCAAACAGATTTGTTTGTTCGAACTTTATCACAGATTTTCAAAAGTGAGAGCAGTTTTTCAGCTTTTCAAAATTCTATGTTTGCTATAATAAAATTTTAAAAATTAATACGCACTTTTATTGTTAAAATAAATATAAATAAAATCATCGACTACAGTCTGAAAAAAAAATCCGTTTAAGAGTCTTTTAAAACCCCCCAGTCAGAAATCGCCAGTGGTACAAAAAATCAAGCACTGGCATACCACTGGGTAACCACGGTATTAAAAATAAATGACTGGCAGAACACTCATTCGGGACGCTTTGCCAGCGTTTGCGAAAAGCGTTTTACCAGTATTTGTTTTACAAAAATTTCGGTGGTTTATAAAAAAAACCACTGGCAAAGAATTGGCTTAGAATGATATGCCAAGGTTTGCAACCAGTGGTTATCCAGTGCTACCTAGCCAATGCTACCAGGCGTACAAAAATCAATTCACTGGAAAACTAATGATTTTAAAAAATGCTGACGCTTCGTTAAAAAATGTTTGTAGTCGGAAGGTTCCGAGTTCAAATCCGGTTGCAAGCAAAAAAATATTTTTGGATTTTTTTTAATTTAAATTTTTTTTTGTTTTATAAAATCAATTTGTTTGTTTGTGGGAAAGCTCCTTCAAGACCAACTTTTTTTTTTGCCCTCCCAACACTGGCATACTAGTTACAAAAAATTATTTGCCAGTACTAGCATTTTGGCACAGCCAGTAGTTGTCCAGCTATTATCACTCATTTATGTGTTTAGCCATCAAATATTATATGTCTCGTTAGCTCAGTGGGTAGAGCAATCGTCTGTCAATCTGACGGCCTGGGTTCAAATCACGGCAGGACCAAAAAAAATACATATGAACTTTTTTTAAATTTTATTTTGGAAAATATATTTCCACACCACCCATTTATTGGTTTTGCCAGCGATTTGCCAAGGTTTAAAAATTTTGTTCCTCCAGTGCTTTTCCGGCGCTTTTTGAACAGCCGGTCCTTTTGTCTAATGATGTTATCATTTTGGGAATGGAAAAGCACTTTTTGCCAGTACTTGTACCACCTGTTAAAGTGCTTTGCCACCGCTTTCCCGTTTGTATTTTTCTGACTGGGCCATGACGTGTCTCGCTGGTTCCATGTCGACTTGCTTGGAGTTGCTCATAAAATGGTATTTAAAGGTTTCTCTTTCAATCGATTTTAAAACAATTTGAACGTATTTTAGTTAGTATTTGTTTTTTTCTAAGTGTTTCTTGCAATTTTTTAGCCAAAGTTAAGAAAATTATGAAGTTTTGGGAAAAAATAAAGCAAAAAATTACATATTAAAAATGTAACCGGTTAATCGACCAATTTTAACCGATTATTCGGGTCGAATAATTATTTGAGTTTTAAATTATTTGTTTCGACATTAACCGAAATAGAGGCGATTAATCGAGGAATCGGTTAATCGATTAACCGAATTGGAAACACTAATTTATACACAAATTTGAACATTGTCAAAAATAAAATTATTTTCAATTGTTTGGTTTGTTGTTTTTTATTTGTTTTTAAATGATAAAACTAATTATTTATACTAATTTCATTGTACTAAAATTATGATATTTAGCAGGCTTCGTAATGCACGCACATGTGCGCACATGCACATGTGCAAAAATTGATGTGCAGACAAAAGATGCACATGCACATGTGCATGTGCAAATTTTTGTTTATACTTCGCACATGCACATGTGCATGTGCGAATTTGACTTCATATTTCGCACATGCACATGTGCATGTGCGAAAATATTTTACACTTCGCACATCAAGATGTGCAAGTGCAGATACTATTCGCACATGCACATCTCCATGTGCGATGTGCGAATACAAATTCGCACATGCACATGTGCGAGTGCAAGTGCAAGTGCATATGCACGTGCATTAAAAAAACAGCTAACATTAGAAAAAAATCGCTAATATTGTCGAAAATCGCAAATATATAAAAAAAATCGATAATAATTTAAAAAAAAAATGCAAAAATGGATACAAAATCGCCAAAATTGAAAAAAAAATTGCCGAAATTAAAAAATAACTGTCCAAATTTTCAAAAAATCGCCAAAAATTAAAAAAAAAATTGACAAATATGAAAAAATCGCCGAATTTAAAAAAATCTTTAAAATTTAAAAAAATTGCATAATTAAAAAAAAAAAATTCAAATTTTAAAAAAATCGCCGAAATTTAAAAAAATCGCCGATATTGGAAAAAATCAGAAAAAATCGTCAAAATTTGAAAAATCGTCAAAAATTTGAAAAAATCTGCAAAATTTAAAAAAATTGCCAAAATTGAAAATATCGTTAAAAATTGGAAAAAAAATCGCCAAAATTTTAAAAAATCGTCAAAATTTGAAAAAAAATTCCAAAATTTGAAAAAACACTAAATTCGAAAAAAAAGTAAAAATTTGAAAAATTGTGAAAAATTTGACAAATCTTCAAAAATTAAAAAAAATCGCCAAAATTTTAAAAAATTTCCAAAATTGGAAAAATCCCAAAAAGTGGAAAAAAATCGTCAAAATTTGAAAAATGTTCAAAAATTAGAAAAAATCGTCAAAAAAAAATTTAATTTAAAAAAATTGCCGAAATTGAAAAAATCGTTAAAAATTCGAAAAAATCGCCAAAATGGAAAAAAAATTGAAAAAAAATTGAAAAAAAAACACTAAAATTTAAAAAAAGTCAAAATTTGGCAAAATCTTCAAAAGTTAAAAAAAAATCGCCAAAATTGAAAAAATCGTCAAAATTTGAAAAATTTTCCAAAATTGGAAAAAAGCCCAAAAATTGGAAAAAATCGTCAAAATTTGAAAAATCGTCAAAAATTTTAAAAAATCGTCAAAAATTTCTAAAATTGGAAAAATTCCCAAAATTTAAAAAAATCGCCAAAAATTCAGAAAAATCGCCAAAATTGAAAAATCTCCAAAATTTGAAAATAGTCATGTGTTGAAAAAATCGTCATAATTTGAAAAATTCGCGAATATTTGAAAAAACTGCAAAAATTAAAAAAAGTAATATTTAAAAAAAATCGTCAAAATTAAAAAAAAAAAAATCGAAAATGGCAGAACTGTCAGAAATTCGAAATCATGAAAATCGTCAGAATTAGAAACGATGAAAAATTATATGGTGAAAATTTGAAAAAAATCTTAAAAAATTAAAAAAAATCGCAAAATTCATTTTCGCATTTATTTTTTCACAGATGACTTGCAATGACTTCCCTGTTCCAAAACCGTAGTCCGTTTTCATCTAACTCATTTAGTTTTCGAGATACGGGAGATATTCCAAATAAAAGCCCTTTTCTCTCTACGACACTTAGTTTTCGAGAAAAACGCGATTTTAAAATCTAGGAATGCAAGTCAAAATCTAGTTTCGCTATCGGGGTATTGGTGGTGAGTGTTGAACTTTGGTGCACTCAGTTTTCCTCTAGCTCCTCTAGTTTTCGAGATATGGACGATTTAAATTTTATATAAGCGATTTTCGCACTTATTTTTCCACATATGACTCACTATGACTTCCGTGTTCCAAAACCGTTGTCCGTTTTCATCTAACTCATTTAGTTTTCGAGATACGGGAGATATTCCAAATAAAAGCCCTTTTCTCTCTACGACGCTTAGTTTTCGAGAAAAACGCGATTTTAAAATCTAGCAATGCAAGTCAAAATCTAGTTCCGCTATGGGGGTATTGGTGGCGAGTGTTGAACTTTGGTGCACTCAGTTTTCCTCTAGCTCTTCTAGTTTTCGAGATATGGACGATTTAAATTTTATATAAGCGATTTTCGCACTTATTTTTTCACAGATGACTCACTATGACTTCCGTGTTCCAAAACCGTTGTCCGTTTTCATCTAACTCATTTAGTTTTCGAGATACGGGAGATATTCCAAATAAAAGCCCTTTTCTCTCTACGACGCTTAGTTTTCGAGAAAAACGCGATTTTAAAATCTAGCAATGCAAGTCAAAATCTAGTTCCGCTATCGGGGTATTGGTGGCGAGTGTTGAACTTTGGTGCACTCAGTTTTCCTCTAGCTCTTCTAGTTTTCGAGCTATGGACGATTTAAATTTTATATAAGCGATTTTCGCACTTATTTTTCCACATATGACTCACTATGACTTCCGTGTTCCAAAACCGTTGTCCGTTTTCATCTAACTCATTTAGTTTTCGAGATACGGGAGATATTCCAAATAAAAGCCCTTTTCTCTCTACGACGCTTAGTTTTCGAGAAAAACGCGATTTTAAAATCTAGCAATGCAAGTCAAAATCTAGTTTCGCTATCGGGGTATTGGTGGTGAGTTTTGAACTTTGGTGCAGTCAGTTTTCCTCTAGCTCTTCTAGTTTTCGAGATATAGAAGATTTAAATTTTATTTAAGCGATTTTCGCACTTATTTTCCCACAGATGACTTCCCTGTTCCAAAACCGTTGTCCGTTTTCTTCTGACTCATGTATTTTTCGAGATACGGGAAATATTCCAAATAAAAGCCCTTTTCTCTCTACGAGGCTTAGTTTTCGAGAAAAACGCGATTTTAAAATCTAGGAATGCAAGTCAAAATCTAGTTTCGCTATCGGGGTATTGGTGGTGAGTTTTGAACTTTGGTGCAGTCACTTTTCCTCTACCTCTTCTAGTTTTCGAGATATGGACGACATAAATTTTATTTAAGCGATTTTCGCATCATCTGTGGAAAAATAAGTGCGAAAATCGCTTAAATAAAATTTAAATCGTCCATATCTCGAAAACTAGAAGAGGTAGAGGAAAACTGACTGCACCAAAGTTCAAAACTCACCACCGACACCCCGATAGCGAAACTAGATTTTGACTTGCATTGCTAGATTTTAAAATCGCGTTTTTCTCGAAAACTAAGCGTCGTAGAGAGAAAAGGGCTTTTATTTGGAATATCTCCCGTATCTCAAAAACTAAATGAGTTAGATAAAAACGGACAACGGTTTTGGAACAAGGAAAAATATTCGAGAAACAATTTTTGTCGATTTTCACAAAGTTTTACGACTTTTTCAATTCTGGCATTTTGCAATTTTTTTCCAATTTTTGGCGACTTTTTGAAATTTTGATTTTTTTTTAAAATTTTTCAATTTTGGCAATTTTTTTAAATTTTCCGACTTTTTCCAATTTTTGACGACTTTTTGAAATTTGACGATTTTGGTAATTTTTTCAAATATTGACAATTTTTTCAAAATTTTTACGATATTTCGCAATTTTGGCGATTTTGTCTAATTTTTGAAGATTTTTTTATTAAATTTTGACTATTTGGGCAATATTTTCAAATATTGACGATTTTTTCAGTTATGACGATTTTTTCAAAATTTTTTCAAAATTTTTCAATTTTGGCAATTTTTCAAAATTTTTTCCAATTTTTGAAGACTTTTTAAAATGTTGTCGATTTTGGTAATTTTTTCAAATATTGACAATTTTTTCAAAATTTTTACGATATTTCGCATTTTTGTCTAATTTTTGACGATTTTTTTTTAATTTTGACTATTTGGCCAATTTTTTCAAATATTGACGATTTTTTCAAATTTTGTCGATTTTTTCAAATTTTAAATTTTTAAATTTTTCAAATTTTTCGATTTTTTCCAATTTTTGACGACTTTTTGAAATTTTGACGATTTGGTACTTTTTTCAAATTTTGTCGATTTTTTCAAAATTTTTACGATATTTTGCAATTTTGTATAATTTCTGACGATTTTTTTTAATTTTGGGCAATTCTTTCAAATATTGACGATTTTTTCAAGTTATGACGATTTTTTCAAAATTTTTACAAAATTTTCAAATTTTTACAAAATTTTTAAATTTTTAAAATTTTTCAAATTTTTCGATTTTTTCCAATTTTTGACGACTTTTTGAAATTTTTGACGATTTTTTTCAATTTGGGGCAATTTTTTCAAATATTGACGATTTTTTCAAAATTTTTCATTTTTGGCAATTTTTAAAATTTTTGGCGATTTTTGGTGTTTTTTTTTTTTTTTTCAATTTTGACGATTTTTAAAAATTTTTGCATTTTTTTTTCTTGTTTCGGCGTTTTTTTCTGATATTGAAACTTTTATCAATTTCAGCGATGTGTGACATGTGTGCACATTTTGCACATACACATGTTGATGTGTAATGTGCAAGTACCAGTCTGCACTTGCACATGTGCATGTGCGAATTTGTATTCGCACATCGCACATGGAGATGTGCATGTGCGGATAGCATTCGCACATGCACATTTTGATGTGCATGTGCGAATAGTATTTGCACTTGCACATCTTGATGTGCGAAGTGCAAAATATTTTTGCACATGCACATGTGCAAGTGCAAAGTATAAAGTCAAATGCGCACATGCACATGTGCATGTGCGAAGTATAAACAAAAATTTGCACATGCACATGTGCATGTGCGAAGTATAAACACAAATTTGCACATGCACATGTGCAAGTGCAAGATGTGTGAAAATGTGCGCACATGTGCGTGCAAATACGAACCCTGATATTTAGTAAGTTTTTTAACTGATTTTAGCAAATCGATTTTGAATTGCAGTTTAGATAAATTTTACTAAAATTTAGTAGCGGCTACTAATTTTTTTCTACTAATTTTATTGTACTACAGATCAGCAGACATGTGTTGCTAAAATTAGCTAAACAATTCCGCTTGCCTCAAAACAGTTAAATTTCCCGTAATAACAACAAAATTTTCAGTAGCTATTACATACTTTTTTGGTTGAGGTTACAGTATGAGACCCACCGTAAATAAATTTGTTTTGTTTTTATTTCTGTTAGCTTTCTGTAAAAAAAAATTGTGGTATGCTTTGAAATAACTGACTACCGTTACCCCTAAAATACCGTTATTACTAAAATAAGTGAAATAACATTAACATTAAAATACATTTACCGAAATAACCAAAATATCGGTAATGCTTGAAATACCTTTATCGAAATAGCTGAAATACAGTTAAACTTTAAATACTGATACCAGTTAATAAACAGTTAATGTCAGCAAAACTTTTTAGGAAGTAACGCGAAGAAGTTATCTTATATGCGTTGAAACCTCAACGTTTATAATTATCCACGTTGGAAGTTAACGTGCATACGAGAAGTTATGTGTTAGTTTTCATCTCGAACACGTTTTCGTGTACTTTGAGTTATTTCTGATTTAACGGATATAGTTAAGTCGAAAACACAGCTACTGTTACCGAAATAATATAAAATAGTATTACCCTTACAGACAACCGTATCGTTTCGGTAACCATTCATGTTACAATAAATAGTCATTGTGAGCAGATATGTGGGTCCAATATTTTTTGTGAACATCAGCGGCACTAACTTATATCGTGCCAGCATAGTGGTGTAGGGTATAATGATGATCTATATATAAAATTGAGCAGCAAGACAAAAAAATGCGTTGCTGTAACGTCATCAAAAGAAAAATTGGCAAAGATTCAATTGGAGAAAACTAGGGCCTGTTGTTGAATTCCACTGAAAACAACCATAACACAAGCAACAACAATAGCAAATGCACAACAAAAAACCTAAAAAAGTGTGCATGAAACCTGTGACCAGAAACAAAAAAAAAAGAAAGAGTAAATATACTGAAAAAAAAATCATTTTACGAAAAAAAAACTTTCATAGTAAATTTTTTGGTAGATTAGCTGTATTTACGCATAAACGTTGGTTTATGTCATTCCCATATAAATTTGACATTAGAAAATCTTTAGTGTTAATTCTTATATGTACTAAAGTCTAATTTGTATGGGAATGACACAAGCCGACGTCGATAGCTTGCCGCGCAAACACAGCTAATATACGAAACTTCCATAGAATTATAGTAATTGTATAAAACGACAGAGGATATCATATAATTTTATTAGAAATCTTTTCATTTAATTCTGGGAAAGACACACATTCTGCATACATTCGGTATCCCCCCCCCCCCCCCCCGCCATTCACCAATAGTTTAAAATAGAGTTTAAAAAATTTGCTTTTACTTAAAATAAAATTTTGTACCCATTTCTGACTCAACAACGGGCTCAAGAGCAATAAATATTTTGCTCAAAAGGAATAATATTTGTTCAGGGTTTGCTATTAAAGTGGGTCATCAGTAATGCCCAGAGTAAGAAAGTTCATGCACTAAAATTCTTATTTTATGTACATAAATATATGTTAAAAGCGGGAAGCATTAAGTTATTTATTTAAGCGTTTTTAATATTATTTTTAATAAGTAGTACTGTATCATTTTAAAAAGTAGTTTAAATTATTAGTTATAGTTTTCTATAACTCATGATAAAAAATTTAAAGAAAATAGAAAGTGCAAAATATGCACTAACATGCCGTTTTGTTGCGCATACATATATATTTGCACGAAGTAGTTAAGTTCTAAAAGTTCTATAATTGTCACCCTCCAAAATCTCAGAAAAAATGAAATCCAAAGTTTTAATTAAGTTTTTATTAATTCTTATCAAAATTTAAGGCCAAATTTTATTTTATATATTGTTTTGTTTAAAAAAATATGTTGATGTAGGTGGCACTTTTACAATATTCAGTGTAGGTACTTAACTAAAATCTAATTTTTTTTTTTAATTTTTTGAGAATTTTGCCTAATAACTTTATTTTGTGAAACAAATTGAGGCAAAAAAAAAAATATAGGGGTCTACTTTTTAAAAAATTTCCCCTGCGAATTAAACTGCTAAAATCAGCAGAGTCAGTTTGCTAAGTATTAGTATAATGAAAACAACAAGAAAAAGTTTCTTAAATTTACAAAATGTTAGCTACATATATTTTAGTTAATTGCAACTGACAATTTACCTTGAACAAATCAGCAATAAATTTTGTAGATTATTAAGCTAAAAATTTAAGAAAAAGGTGTTATATTTTTTACATTTAGTTTATGTAAATAAAGTCTTCTCTTTCGAAATCAACAGTCAACAATTTTTCAACAAAAATTTCTGTTAATTTCAGCAGGATAGTATGTCGTTTTCATTTAAGTGAATTTAAATTAAAAATAACGTAAGTTTCAGTAGGTTTGAGGTTAAGAAGAAGAATAAAAATTTTTTCTAAAAGTTATAAACACATTAATTTGCAATTCAGACTAGATCCAGTTTCTACCTTTTTCTATGTACAGGCTTCATCAGTGATTTTCCATTAAATTTTATTATTGTTTTTTATATTTTATTGTCAGATTGTCTCTATATTTTAATTTTTCAACAACCTGTCGGCTGCAGGAATTGAACCCATGCACTCCTACTTTACAAACGTAACTATACTAAAGATCGACAGCTTAGCCATCTAAACCACATAAGGCCTTGAATGTAGTGCAGCTAATTCATAGTTTTCTTTCCTATTCAGCTTTCTGTTGTTGTTTTTTTACTTTCAGAAACTATCAAACAGACACATACAAACATTCTACTTTAGATTTTTTGTTTATCCTCCGCGTCACCTTTTTCGCAAATATTTAGTTAAGTTAATAACTTAAGTTTTTATAGATATAACAGTTTTTAGTCTACTAATATTGAACCATATATGGCGGGCTCGGTTATGTAATTGAAGAATAAATTAAAAAAAAATTTTCCTCAATTTTAGAATTGTAAATTATTATTCAAAGTAAACTAAAATATAACTGAAATTTTGTATATTTAACAGTTTAATTTTTGCTGTTTTTATCTAACATTTATCAAACAGATTCTGCTGATATAAAGCAGTAAAGTAGTAGCTTTTTCTGCACAAAGTAATTTATATCAGTGTATTAATATTGCTGAAACAAGTAATAAAATTAAAGCACAATTCAAATAAAATTTAGGTTGACTTGAGAATGTAGAATTCAATTTGATTTCACTTGAATTTTTGTAGTGCTTTCTTGGTAAAACTTTCCAGTTACTCACAGTGGCAGTTCTGTAAACTTTCATTATTGAATTTCGCGGAAACTATTCAATATTTTGAAACTTTTTTATTCAATATATTTCAAAAGCAGTTCTTGTTTATTTAAAGAAAATAAAAATCCTGCTTTATCGACAAAACGTCGCACTGCGGTAAAATACTGTTGATACTGCATTTATCTGGTTTAAGACCAATCCGGATACAGTGCCAGTGAACTGCAGCAGTGCTGTGAAATTTGTTTCTTGAATTTCGCGAAAACTATTAACTATTTTTACAAATTTGTTACTGAGTTTTGTTTAAGGCAGCTCTTGTTTATTTAGAAAATTTTCTAATTTCACAGCAGTAACAAATTTCTTTCTTGAATTTCGCGAAAACTATTGACTGTTTTTAAAAAATTGATATTAAATTTTGTTTGAAGGCAGCTCTTGTTTATTTTGAAACTTTTCTAATTTCTCGACAGTGAGAAATAAAGAAAATAAAAAAACCAGCTTTATGGACAAAGCGTCCCACTGCAGTAAAATACTGACGAGATGTTGACCGCAGTGCGACATTTTTTCGATAAAGCAGTTTTTTTGTAAACAAGAGCTGTTTTTAAACAAAACGCAATAAGAAATTTTTAAAAATATTAAATCGTTTTCGCGAAATTCAAGAACAAACTTTGACAGCACTGTCACTGTCAACCGGCACTTTCAATATGTGGTTTGGGATTTGGGAAAAATTTTCGCTCTATGATTGTAGCTCAAAAACTATAGTAAAAACATTAAAATGTAGAAATTTTTTATGGTGTATAAAAGGTTATAATCATAATTAACCCAAATGTCACCTTTTCGCTACTTTTTCAAATGGTCCTGTCTATTAAATTGATGCAAAAAAAATTCCACCGCAATTTCGCAACAATTCCACGCAAGTGAAAAATCATTTTTTTATATGGAGTTTGACAACTTTTTTCGCAAAAGTACGAACAAAATACCGGGCTTTAGGCTTAAAAGCATAACTTGTTAGAGTAGCTATCAGCCGATTGCACAGATGAACGTATGCAAAACAGAGCAGCAAACAATTTAAACGGCATATGAGACTTTAAATAATTTTTTCGAAAAAATTACAAAAAAAAAAATATTAAAAAAATTACAAAAAAAAAACTAATTTTTTTTTTTTTTTGAAATGAATAAATAAATAAATAAATTTTTCTTGTGACAAATCTGATTTATACACATATTAAAATCAAGAACCTATGTATGTATGTATATACCCAATATGGATTTTGATATTCCTTCCAAAAATACAACAAAAGAATGCAGATTGTATATTCGTTGCAATTTATTGCTTAAAAGCATGGTTTAACTATAAAATGTAAGTTACCCCCCGTTTCCACATGCAAGTAAATGGTTGCAAGTTGAGAATACGTATTATCAGTGAAAATTTCGAAAATTACCGAAAAAACATGAAAATTTTACAGGTGTCCACACTACTTGCTGCAAGTTCATTTTTAAAATGTCGTCGAAGGCATAGGTTGTCACTAAATAGCACTCCAGTATTGCCAAGTATACAATATCCTAACAAAGCTGGGAAAAAATTTGTTCTTAGCAATTTTTTTTTTTCAAAAATTTTTGAAAATGATATTTTAAATTACCATTTATGCCGTTGTGTTCTTTTTTACTTTTTTGCTACAAATAAATACAAAATCAGTTGCATACAACTTTTAATTTACCAAATACGTCTAAATTAATAGAAAACATTACTAGGCAACACTGTTTTCTTTATTCAGTCATTTCACTTGCAGCAAGCAGTGTTGCCAACTCATGAAGGCAGGAAAGCACCGTGAGCATTGTGAAAACGGGTAAAAAGGGTAAAAATTTTACCAAAAATGGGGTAAAAAACATGATAATTTTTTTTGAAAATTTAAGTCAAGATTTTAAAAACACATTTTAGCTTTATAAAATCGTGTAAAAAAGGTTCAAAAACTAACCAGAAAAGGGTAAAAAAGCACCAAACTAATATTTCAAAATTTTGAAGTTTAAATATAACGAAGTTGCTATTTAAAATTGTACTACAAACATTGTGAAAAAATGTATTTTTTGTATATTTCGTATTATTTTTTCAACTTTTACAGAAAATTCAAGAAAAATTGAAAAAAAAGGAGAACAAATACCAAAAATATAAACTGTACAAAAAGCACTAAAAGCACTGCCAGAAATCTGAAAAAGCACTGTAAATACCCGCTTTTTATAAACGGGTATTTGTAAAAAATCACCGGGTACGGGAAGGAAAAAAGCACCAAAAAATACCCGAAAAGCACTGAAATGGCAACACTGGCAGCAAGTGTCAAAAATCCACTGTCTTCAAAATTTGCTTGCAAGTTGAGTCGCAAGTCGTATAAGTGTGATTGTATTAGTGAAAAAGTGTGAGTGTATTGAGTTTTTCGAACTTGCACTTGCATGTGGAAACGGGGGGTTAGCTACATGATCAATTTTTTTTACTTGCCGCAGACCATTTCAACAAAATTCGAAACAATAGTATTTACGAATTTACAAAAGCTAAAATGAAATCCGGCATGACTTATGTTCACACTAAAATATTTTAGTTTAAAAAATGTGTAAGAAATATGAATAATTTGATTAGTAATTGCAGAAAATTTAATTGCAAAAATATCGAATTATTAATGAAACTTTAAGCGCATACGTCGAGCTTAAGTAAATCTCATTGTGTACTGAACGTTAAAGTCGACCATGTCCATGTTGCTGGTTTATGAAATGTTATTGTTCTCACAAACAATAGTCATGGTAAATGGTCTATGGTCTATAAAATTTTAAATTTAATGTGGCAAAGTCCCAGTTAGTAGCTAACATTTTTTCATTCCAAAAATGCAATAAAATAATGCCGAGTGTTTTTATGTTTCTTTTACCATTGACATTGTGTTAATGGGGGTTAGCCCCATACCATAAAACAACATAAAAGCACTCGGCATTTTTTATTGCATTTTTGTTTTTGCATTGCTTCCAAAATCCTGTTTTTTTTTTCGCTGTGAATACTATATATAGAACATTTTTTGATAATACAAAATATATTTGGCGAAAACCCACAAATTTCGTAGACTTCTTATATTTTTTTAAGACTTTCGTAGTAAAAAACAAAGAAATTTTTTTACAAAACTTGTAAAATATTTCGTAAATAGCGGTAGAAAAAATTTTTCGTAGGCTTGGCAATATTTTGTAAATGCTACGAAATGTTCCCTACATATTGTCTTTTTTCAGTGTACCAACAATGATTGAATGAATTATGATTGCAAAAGCACAAGTGAGCATGCAGGCAGGTTGCTCTATATGTTATTTATAAAGTGGTTTACAAAGCTAAAAAACTAAATAAATAAAACCATAAAACTGCAAATATAAATATATGTATACTAAAATTGCAAGAACTTTATGCAACAAAAGTAAGAATTAATACCTTTAAATAATGATGATTACGGTCGTCTCGTTTTCTTGGAGTAACTTCCTCTTATTAACACATTTTTTATTTACTTTTGTACAACAAAATGTTAACATTTGTTTCTATTGTTGTTGTATTTTTTTAATATTTACCGTTGTTATTGTGATTTCATAAATATAATTTTTATTTCAAATAAACAAGTATGAGTAATAATTATTATACGACCAACCGAGCAACCGGGTATCTTCTTAATAAGGTAATTTGAAGTAGTTGGGTGGTGGGGTAATGTGGCATGGAATAAATATTGGGTATTGGTTTTAAGACTGTATGACTGTTTTTTTTAGTTATATTGGGTTGGAACTTTCTTTTAATAAATCTTTTTTGTTTTCTTACAATTCTATTTATAAGCTCTTTTGGTTTCTTTTAAATTATAAAAACACAAATTTCTTCCGATTTTCTTTTTCATAAATAAAGTATTCACTTCGTATAAAAATCAAAATATGTTGCATAAATTCCTTCTGTCTCTTTACACTTCCGTTTTTTAAGCCTATAAAAAAAAGATATATAATTTGCAAAGGAATTTAAAGTTTTCTTCAAGTTCTTGTTTATCTTTTTTTTGTGCAATTCAAATCTTTTCGATTCTTTTAATTATGCACTGTCTTGTTGTAAAACTGGTAAGCCTTTTTATATATTTTAGCAATTTTACTTTTTATTTGCGTAGGTTCTTGTGTACAATGAATGAAATGGGATTTAGTTGTGTCCAGTGGTGCCAGACCTTTTTGGTCAAAAATGTGAAAAGAAATCGTCAGCAATTTTATGAAAAATCGTCATTACTCGTAGTTTTGACTAGCCATGGATCTGTTCGAACATGAAACGAATTTCATGCAAAACAACAATTAAAGTTTATACGCATATCTTAAATGCTTTTTCAGAGTGGTGAATATCGAAATCTCGGGATTTCGGTGCAGATATAAACGCAGCTTTAACCTAGTTCCAAATTTTCTTTGTTAATTATTTTCAACCACGAACATATTTTTCACTCAGACCCGACGAGTACTGTGAATTCAAAAAACAATATTCGAAAAGAACAATTTGCGTTTTTTTATACTAGACCTGAGCAAACCTTTTTGTAGTTTTAACTTGTCAAAACGCATACAAAAAAAAAACAAGCAAAAACTTGTTTTGTACAAAAACTAGGTGGCTTTTGCTCAAGTATAAATGTAGTATTAACGCTTTAGTTTTGCTTAAAATTCACTAAAAAGTCATTTAGTTTCCTAAATCGTCAAAACATACACACACAAAAAAGCGGAGGAATATTACCTAAGAACAATGTAATTATACAACTACATAATTTTCAACTTAATTTTACAATTTTCTAGTAAAATATGCAGATTTTTTTGTAAAATGTATAGAAGACTTGCAAAATATATACATGTGTAGTGAAAAATATCCGAAAAAAACATATATTTTATACTGAATTTAGACTGAGGTAAAACTACCTAGTTTTTCTACAAAACTAGTTTTTGTTTGTTTTTTATGTATGCGTTTTAACAAGTAAAAAATAGCAGGGGCCAAAAACTAGGTAGCCTAAATGCAGTATTGCTAGAAAATTGTAAAACTTGCTTGGAAATTATGTAGTTGCATAATTACACAGCACTTATTCTACGTTCACAGTGCGATTGTTAAACACGTTTATGTAAAAGTTAAACATATCAGTTCACACTTAAAAATGAAGTGTTTAAGTTAAACATCTCGAACAGCTGTTCCTTAACAATTTAAAAAAAAAATACAAAAATTTGACAAAATTTCTACGTTCACAGTGCGATTGTTAAACACGTTTATGTAAAAGTTAAACATATCAGTTCACACTTAAAAATGAAGTGTTTAAGTTAAACATCTCGAACAGCTGTTCCTTAACAATTTAAAAAAAAAATACAAAAATTTGACAAAATTTCCCAAAAAGTTATTTTTTCTTCGGCCGGAGGCAATAATTAATAATTTTCTGCATTATCCAACGTTATAATTGCTATAAAAAGTGAAATAACATTATCCGCCCCAGTCGGAAACAAGATTTTTCAATTTTTAGTTAAGGGATAACTTCATGGCTGTTTTTGGATTTTTCATTCACCGGAAGCAAAGTTTAATTGTTTTGTTCATCTATCACTTTAATGAGAAAAAAACACATTTTAACTGGTTTTTATTTAAATTTAGTTTATTTTATTCAATTTTAATTTTTTTATTGTGTCTTTTTCTGCTTCAAACTTGTCATTCAACACCAATTGATATCAATTTTATCGTGTTTAACAACGTGTTTAAAAATTAAACACGATAATTTAGCGTGTTTAAGGGTAGGAAAAATGTACTGTAAACCATCGCACTTAAACATGTTTAACGCTTAAACACGTCAAATCGAGTTAAACACGTATATGTGAACGCCGTATTAGATAACGTTTTCCCAGTTTTTTGCGTGTATGTAATTTTTATTAAAAAATCGTAAGTTGCGTTTACAATATCTTACAAAATCTTGGGATTTTGATGCAAATCCCGAGATTTTGATATTCACCACGCTGAAAAACAATGAAGGAAATCATATAAATGTTAAATATTGAAAAAAGCACACATAGTAAGCTCTAATAAATACATTCTCTAAAAATTTAACGTCTATATGCTTTCCTTCTTTATTTTTTCAGAGTGGTGAATATCGAAATTTCGGGATTTCGATGCAATGTAAATACAACTGTAGTCATTTCTAAAATTTTGACTAAAAAAAAATCGTCAAAATTACCTAAAATTTTCATATCTGGCACCACTGGTTGTATCTTTCTTGAAAGAACTAGTTCAATTTTACAATTTACTGCTTTGAACGGTAAGGGCAATGTTACACGTTCAATATATATTGACCGCGATCCAGTATCGCTATATTTATTGAACGTATAGCATGCAGTATTGATGGATCGCGATCCATATCGCAGAATAGCCCAATATTTTGAAATCCAGATCACGGATCACGCGATAAATATTGAACATTTAGCATATTTCGTGATATCAATTCAATACAATAGTAAAAAGTCCGTCATTGACGGATTTTCAACAGATTCAAATCAGTTTCGATAATAGCTGTGTTTGTGTGACTCTCTATCAGTGTTATCAAGAACGATTTTGACAGTTTTTCAACGTATTCCGGCTTTCTACTGTCAAAATTGTTCGAGATATCATTTATAGGAATGCCGCACAAACGCAGCTAATCCTTATGTTCCGTTTTCTGGTCCGTAAACGGAATAAATTTCTAGCATTTTGAAGATGTTAGTTACAAAAAGTTGAAATATATGATGCAACATTTCTATCTATGATGCAACGTCTATCAACTTATAGAATCTGGGAACAGGTCAATCACAGCTCAAAATAAAAAATAAAGCCCAGTGTTTTGTTCACAAGAGCGAAAAAACTTTAATAAAAATTTTAAAGTGCACTAATTTTTTACAGTCTATAGAAAGCTACAATCATAACGTAGCCAAATGTCACTTTTCGCTATATTTTCAAATGGTGCAGTCTATTATATTAATGTGAAAAAATTCTACCGCAATTTTACAATAACTCCGCGCAAGAGAAAAATCGTTTTTTTAATAAATGAAAAGTTATAAGCTTTCGAAAAAATAAATTTTGTTGTTTTGTGCTGCATAACAAGTTTTGTTTTTCAATTTTAAGCTGCCTACACACTAGGGAACATACTTAAAAAAAGAGAGCATTTTTTGTGAATGTGTGAGTGCGTTTGTGTGTGTGTGCGTGTTGAGAGCGTGCATTTCGTGTTTACAAAATTTTTTGATATTTTTTGTTCCCTCAACCATGTTCCCTAGTGTGTAGGCAGCTTTACTATCTTTGCTGCATATCCATACTTTAATGTGCGACTAAAACAGGGATGAACAGAATTGATTTTCAATTGTATTAGTGAAAAAGAAAGAACTGCACTGGGAAAAAAATCGAGCGAATTAAAAAATATGTCTTTTTACATATTTATCAATCTCCACATTTTTATACAATCTTAATGAAATTTTCTTCAACATATTTTTATAGATTTTAAACAAAATCTTCTATATTAATACTTTTATGGCAAATTTCTATTTTTTTATAACTATGAAAGATATTACTATGAAAATAATCATAATGTCTTTTAATAACATATTCCCTAGATTCCTTAAATGTTTTACAACGTAAAAGGTATTGCATGATATCAAAAACATTTTTCATCATATATTTTCTGAATGTCATAAATAATTTTTTTCAGTCCACTTGAAAAAAATCTCAAAACACCCGTTAAACATGTGCACTCGTCGCTGTCTCATTGACGACTAAATTAAAGAGCAGAAGAATCAGTGTTGCCACTTTTTGAATAATTATTCAAATAATAGTATTGTTCATTAAATTTGCGTGAAAACAAAGTCTATAAAATTTTCACGTGAAACTCATTGTAGTGAAAAATTATTTTTTTTATGTGGAGTATAACAGTTTTTTCACGCAAATTTAATATACAAGACTATTATTTTTCTTGTAAAAAAGCGACATTTTGTGGTTATTGTGATTGTGGCTTTCTAATTACACAAAAAAAGTTTTCATTTTCAGAATTTATATTACTATTTAAGGCTTTTAAAGTTTGAATGAAATTTTTCCACGTGAAAAACAACTTACGGTGATAAAAGAGCGAAAAAATTTCGCTCTATGTTTGGAGCTCAAAAACTGTAATAAAAACATTAAAATGCACAAATTTTTTATTGTATATAAAAAGTTACAATCATAATTAACCTAAATGTCACTTTTTCGCTAAGTTTTCAAATGGTCCTGTCTATTAAATTGATGCGAAAAAAAATTCCACCGCAATTTCGCAACAATTCCACGCAAGTGAAAAATCATTTTTTTTATATGGAGTTTGACAGCTTTTTTCGCAAAAGTACGAACAAAATACCGGGCTTAATTGCATAAACAATTTAAATTTTCTGAATTTAAATTATTATTTAAGGCTTTTAAAGTTTGAGTGAAAATTTTCCACGTGAAAAACAACTTACGGTGCTTTAAGCCCAGAATTTTGTTCAAAAAGCACCGTAAGTTGTTTGAGTTTCACGTGAAAAACGCCTCAAATTGCAAAGACACAATCAAAATAAACACAAAATGTCACTTTTTCCCAAGAAAAATAATAGTCTTGTACATTAAATTTGCGTGAAAACAAACTCTACACACTTTTCACGTGAAACTGATTGTCGTGAAAAATAATTTTTTTTATATGGTGTTTTAAAAATTAACAATTTTTTTAATTTTATAACAAAGCCACAATCACAATAAACACAAAATGTCACTTTTTCACCAGAAAAATAATAGTCTTGTACATTAAATTTGCATGAAAACAAAGTCTACACAATTTTCACGTGAAACTCATAGTCGTGAAAAATTATTTTTTTATATGGAGTATAACAGTTTCTTCACGTGAAACTCAAACAACTTACGGTGCTATATAAAAATTCACGTGAAAATTGTGTAGACTTTGTTTTAACGCAAATTTAATACACAAAACTATTATTTTTCTTGTGAAAAAGTGACATTTTATGTTTAATGTGATTGTTGTTTTCTAATTACATAAAAAAATTTTCACCTTCAGAATTTAAATTACTCTTTAAAGCATTTAAAGTTTGAGTGAAAATTTTCCACGTGGAAAACAACTTTCGGTGATTTACTTATTACACAAATATTTAATATTTTTATGGTAATGCAGCACAACAATAATGAAGTAATATTATTTTTGTATGCAAAATTTGCTGTATATGCCAAAGAATATACAGCAAAACAATGATTATTAATTGTTAAGCTGCCTACACACTAGGGAACATACTTAAAAAAAGAGAGCATTTTTTGTGAATGTGTGAGTGCGTTTGTGTGTGTGTGCGTGTTGAGAGCGTGCATTTCGTGTTTACAAAATTTTTTGATATTTTTTGTTCCCTCAACCATGTTCCCTAGTGTGTAGGCAGCTTTAAAATTACGGATATAGAGCAAAGTCGATGCTGGATATCTAAGATGGCATATCGAAAAAACGGGTTTTGGAATCAGAAAGGGGGTATTTATTTATTCCATTCCTAACTCAAGTTTTTTCTAATTTGGTCAGTGGGTCAAGCCAATAGTAAGCTGAAGAAATCTCGTCACGTTAATTTAACTTTTCTATTTACTGTATTTAATTTATCTTTTTGGTGGTGCATTTCGTACTTTTATTTTAAATTTTTTTTCATCTTGCAGAAATATGTTTTTTGTAAGCTACATTTTGCTATAGAAAATATATAGAAAAGCCACTGTCGCTTTGTCGAGCCTGCTGTGACTAATATCTAAAAGAAAATCCGTTGAGAAAATAAAATATGATTTAAGAAGTTAATCACAACTGGGTCGATTGTCGACCGACGACAGCAAAAGTCGTCACGATTAATTTAGTTTCAGCGACAATCGACCGTCGACATTTGTTGATGTTTAGAAAAAAGGAAAGCAAAAGAAGAATATGGTTGTATTTGTTTCACAACAATTCTTCACCAATTCAATTGGTCTTTCACTAATTCTTGTTGTTGTATATTTTATTGTATTTAATTTTGCTTTTTTGCCGTAAATTATGTATTTTAAATTTCAATTATATTTCTTCTGTCAAAAAAATAAATTTTTTGTAAACAAAGTACGAATTTTTGCAGCTCTAATACGAATTTCTAACAACTCTGATCTATTGCAATCTTTAATTAGGTAAAAATATGGCAACAATTTGACAAATATTTTAAGTGTTTTTTAGTGTGTCGACATTTTGTTTCCCATACAAAATATATGAAAAAGCAACTCTCGTTGTCTTTGTCGACCCAGTTCTGAATAATCTCTAACTCTCACGGAAATAAACGTCAAACTGTTCAGAAAAGAACAGGGATGTTTGCATTATGTTCATTGGTGCTTTTACCAAAGGTTTAAAAGGCTTAATTCTTTAATTCACTTTTTTAAAATTCTTATGGAATTAAATCGATAGCTTAATTCTCGATAGCTTTAAATTATATGAAATCTATTATTGCATTCTAATTGAATGAAAACAAATTTACCTGAATTCATTTAGTAAAAACGAAAATGATAAGTGATTTTTTTCATTCACTTACACGCAGAAAAAGAACAGGTAGAGCTTTATCTAAGTGATATGTAATTATACAACTTAAGTTCGAAGTATATTTTACAATTTTTTAGCAAAATATATGAAATTTTTAGGATATTTTCTACTACACATGTATATATTTTGCAAGGATTGTATATATTTTACAAAAAAATTTTCATATCTTACAAAAACTTTGTAAAACTTTGTAGTTGTGTATTTGTAGTTGTATAATTACATAGCTCTTAGTTAATATTCCCCCTGTTTTTTTCTGCGTGTAGTCAAATGAAAAATTTTAATTTGCAGTTACATGCTGAAATATTGGCATAATACAAATTAAAAACATTTAAAATTCGTCTAACATCATGATACAACCATACAAGGTAGATGCATTAGGGAGAGTTTGACAGTTCAGGGATTTTTTCGTATGCTTTTGCTATGTATCAAGAGTAGCCGATTACATTTTTTGTTGTTGTTCGTTGTTCTAAGGGCAGTGTCACACGTTCAATATATATTGTGATATTTGGATCGCGATCCATTTTAATGGATTAATTAATCGCGCGTGTATGCTACATGTTCAATATTTATCGCGTCAGTATTTACATTATTTTTGTGCTGTGCTGGTCATTTATTAAAAATGTATCGAAAAAAAGAAAACCTGTTTAGCTATTTTGCTTGCTTTTTCATTGAAGAAATGTGTTATAAATGTTTCATTTTTTTGTTTGCTTGTATTTTATGTTATTTGTATTATTTTCTTTATTCTTTCACTTTTTACTATTGTATCGCGAATTGCTATCACGAAATATGCTACATGTTCAATATTTATCGCGTGATCCGCGATCTGGATTTCAGAATATTGGGCTATTCTGCGATATGGATCGCGATCCATCAATACTGCATGCTATACGTTCAATAAATATCGCGATACTGGATCGCGGTCAATATATATTGAACGTGTAGCATTGCCCTAATGCATCTACCTAGTATGGTGTTACCATATATTTTTTTTACAAAAACTGTAACAAATACTGTTTCTTTAAAGAAAAACTGTTTTTCGAAAAAATTTTAAAAATCATAAGAAATTCTGGGATCCTGAAGTATCCTGGGACTAAAATATTATCCCAGGGTCTCAATTTATAAAATATCGAGATTTGAATAATTTAATTGCCTTTGGCATTTATAGTAATCGACTTTTTGAACAGCCTTCCAATAAAACTTTTTTTTTGAGAATTTTGGTCTCCTAGGCCCGAATCTGAAGTTAAAAAAGTTTATCGAATCATCCTTCCGAGATGTGAACCCTTTTTTATTAACCCCTGTCTTAGGATAGAATACTTTACTGGTCAGTGTTGTACTTCAAAATATTTTTTATGGATTTGCATTCCACGTAAAATTACCTTTCATTTTATTGAGTATTGTTATGTCGGGAATCGTTTGACGGTGTGTAAAACCCCTTAAAAAATACGATTTTTGGAATTGTCCTTGATCATAATTGCAAAAATAGTAGTAAATTGTTATCCAGAATTGGCAAATATTTATTAAAAAAATAAAAAAATCAATTTCGGCCTTTTTTGATGAGACATTATGTCTGTTCCTGTACTTTACCGAAGTTACACAAACTAGCCCAAAGGCGTTCCCGTACTCAAAATTGCGTGTAAATTGTTGTTGTTTGGGCTGTTTTGGGTTCCGGTAACGTACGGGAACGCACATATTGTTTATCCTTCATTTAGAAATGATCTGAAAAGTTCGGCTAAAAAATCTCTGTCATATCTATGATATGGTTTAGCCAATTTTATTCCGTGCTAATTTTTGATGAAATTTGTTAGTATTTTGTAGTATTATATTGGCATTTTTAAGTTTATTTATGTTTCGATTTGTACCTAATTTTTTACAATATGAAAGTTTTATTGTAATTGTTGGATCATATGCATAATCACTTTCTAAGTTTATAAATATCTTATACAAAATTCATTTTATAAACTTGTTATAAGATTTGCAAATTATTATGAATAAGCACTTTTATATTTTAATTCTTAAATTTTAGTTAAAAAAATAAAAAAAAATTGTAAATTAAACAAATGTGCCGATTTAATATGAAAAAACTGTAAAAAAAAATCCGTGAATTTAAAAAAAACTGTTTTTTGCATGACAAAACTGGAACACGGTTAGGCATCCCAAAAAAACTGTAAAAAAAACAGTTAAAACTGGTCACATTCGAGTTATTTATTACTCCTCTGGACGAGGATATCATAATTGAGCTCATTTTCTGATCATAAATGATTGTTTTGTCGGAAAATGGTACGATACCCGCGACTCTTCTTGATGAGTCTTTTATGACTCGCTTTTCTGATCAATTTCGACTCATTTCTGACTCGTATTTCTAATCATTTGCAAGTCTTTTTGGAGTAATTTTCAGTCGTTTTCTAATCATTTGCGAATCTTTTTCGGGTCATTTTTATTCGCATTTCTAATCATTTGCGAGTCATTTTTGGTCGTATTTCTGATCGTTTGGGAGACTACCTCGAGTAATTTTTCAGCCGTATTTCTAATTGTTTACATTAAAAAAATTAAAAAAACAAAATATTTATTTGATGTAGATTATTATTATATTAATATAAACGAAATTATAATGCAATAAAATAACAAAAATGTTTGTTAATGACATTTTCCTAAGCACTTATTTTTCGTTTCATTAATTTTTCGGCTTCTTTTTTGCTTTTTAATTTTTTGGCTGACATCACCTTTTTTTATTTAAAAAATCACTTTTCACTAAAATTATAATATATAAAAATTATAATATTAAATTATATTTACTTTTATAAATTTATACCACGAATCCACTCAAATAAATAAACAAAAATTTACAATATTCAAGTATTGGACGTTTGCTGCAAAGCAAGTAAAATATTGTCCCGTTATAAACAAAAACAACAACAAAACAAGCACTTTTTGAAATGCGCAAAATAATTTTCAATAAATCACTTTTAAAGCATAAGCGAGAATTATTTTCGAGTCTTTTTTTCAAGCACGCAAGTGATTAATCATTATTTGGTCATCAAAAGTACTCGAAGAAGACTCACCTAGGTGATTTTTGACAAAACAATCTTCCAAATGCTAGGTGGATAATATTCTATGCTTTGTTATAGATTGTGTGCTTTGGTTTTGATTATGTGTTAGTTTCAAACTACACTGCACTAAGTGAATGGTAATACAATTTCTTCATTCAATTAGTAAAATGGTGAATGAACATACGATTTGAATGATTCAAGTTGGGAATTCATTCAATACTTATTAAAGATTTGGGAATATAGCTTATGAATGAATTCTTTACGAATGGTTTAACGGAATGGTATATAAACTTTTTTAAATTCCAAAGTTGGTTACCGAAACGAATAACGGTAAGGGTAACGGTATTGAATTTCATTTGTTTCGGTAACGGTATACCGTTATCGAAACAGCAATACCGGTATGTACCGGTATTATAAATTATGTTAAAAACATATGAAAATAAGTAAAAACTTAACATATATTTAATTTTACGTGTTAAAAATACATATAAGATTTATCTTCAATGCTGGTAGTTTTAATAACTAAAATTATTATCCATAAATTTTTTTGTACAAAAAAAAAACTAAAAATTATTACAAAAAAGTCAAAAAATTTGAATTTTTATATGAATTAATAAATACCGGTAACTACCATTAAAAATAACGGTATCGGTAACGATAACGGTATTTGGAAAAAATTTTAGAGGTATTGGTAACGGTATTCAATTTGAAACGGTATTTTAGCGATAACGGTATTATAACGATAACGATAACCAACCTTTTTAAATTCTGAATTAAATTTTTCGTGATTTAAGCTTAAATTGAATTAAGTCCTTCAAAGCTCTGGTGCTATTACACGTGAAGAAACAATATCTGATTATATTTTTGTCGAAGTTGCTTCATTTAACCAAAAATGTCACATATAGATTTAGGCTTTGCCGAGGAATGCGAAAGTCAGTGGCTTACCAATGCTCATTTTCCTAGTAAATTAGGTGGCAAACCAGCCTGGTTACATTTGGGTGAACTGCCAACTGTAGAAACCTTAAAATGTAACAAATGCAATAACCAGAAAAGTTTTTTGTGTCAAATATATGCTCCCTTCGATGATGAGTACAATTTTCATCGTATGGTTTACGTGTTCGTTTGTCGTACAGACTCTTGTTATGCTCCAAACGATAATAGGTGAGTTGTTCGATCATTTTTTTAGGGATCTATTGGAAATAAAGCATCTGTGAGTTACTTTCAGCAATATTACCGTATTACGTAGCCAATTGTCATTGCACAATGAATTCTATTCGGATGTGCCGCCATCCGAAGAAGGTGAAGCTGCGGTAAGATTTACAGTACTACAAGAAAATTTCCGACTTTTGAAATTACTTTTTTCTGTCACTAAATAGCCTGAAGTGCCACCCAATAAATCTAAATTATGTTTGGCATGTGGTTGCTTGGGTCCATTGAAATGTGGTCGTTGTAAAAAAGTCAATTACTGTGGAGCACAACACCAACGTTTACACTGGAAGTACCATAAATTAATATGTGGGCTGAAAGAATCAACTTCTGACACATTACCGGAACCTTTAACTGAAATACTTTTCCCGGAATGGGAAATCGATATGAATCCAGAGGATGAAGACATTCAAGAGAATAATAATCAATCTGAAATAGATGAGCAACAACAATTAAAAGAACTGGAAAAATTAACAGCTTCTGGTAAAGCTGGAGAATTTCAAAATCTATCCACATCAGAATTAGAAAAATATACAAAAGGATGTGAGGAAATCGATGACAAATGTTTTCGAAAATTTCGCAAAGAATGTGACAAAAATCCCAAACAAATTTTACGCTATAAACGCAATGGTAAAATTTTATGGATAGCTGATTCAGAAAAATCTATACAGGTGCAACAAAACAACATACCCAATTGTAAATTGTGTGGCGAACAAAGAATTTTTGAATTTCAAATTATGCCACAAATGTTAAATTATCTTAAAGACACCAATATTGATTGGGGCATTTTGGCTATTTACACATGTCGTAATAGTTGTCCTTTGCCGGCTGACAAAGGTTATGTTCATGAATTTTGTATAAAACAGGATATAATGCCAGAAAATAACTGATTCATGAGAATATTACACCCATCTGCTTGTTTTATTACTATTTCTTAATAAAGTATTGTATGAATATATGAGGGCGGTGGTGTTTTTTTTATAATTTCTTAGTTTAATTTAATTATAGGAAAATGACGATGTTTGGAAAAATCAAAATCTGGTTGGCGCTTGGTATCCTTTTGATGTCCTTTTGCTAAAACATTCATAACAACGTAATTTATTTTGGCCACTTGGAGCATGTCAAGTATCTAAAAAAAATTGTCAGATGTGAAAAAAATGAATCGGTCCATTCAAAACATGTATGACATATTATTACTCACCTCTTGTTCTGGATTTTGTATTGATTCCAAGGCATTACGTGCCTGATCAAAATGTTTAGCTGCTATGGCATAAATTTCCATTGATGGCGGTCTCATCATATGTTCGCGTATACTCTTGAATTCTTCATAAGACACTGGCGGCGGTGAAGTCAAATTAGCAAATGGTGCAAAACGTCGATTAAAACGTATTTCTTCGTTATCAAATTTTGGCATAGGCTGACGTATACGCCCGTCCTTGGTCAAAGCACCCATAGCCTTATAGAAACCACCACACATACTCAACAAAGCATGATAGTAGAATATCTCCTGACGATAAGGTTTCTGTTGTTTTTTATTTTTTTTCGGCTTTGGTTTATTACGATTTTTGGTCGAACTAGTGACCTGCAGTTTACTCTGCTGTTCTTTTTCATATTCCTCTTGGGCCAATAGATTGTTTTCAGTTCGCGTTAAGGCCGAAACAATAAAACCAATTAGTAACTCATAGGGATACCAGTAAATGTATAGGAATTCATGAACCGAATATAATTCTAATTCAAAGCCAGACATTAAATACAACATCATGGCTCTAAAACAATTGTATAACACCCAAGTAGCAAACTGTGTACTGTATTTCAAAGCTGTAGCCGCTGGTTCATTACCTTCAGCGGCGTTTTCATTCGCCAACATGCTCAGATGAGAATCCAAGCGCGCAGCCTCTACTTGTATACTATCGAAACTTTCGATAAATCTTCCTAACTTGTCGCGTTGGCGTGCACGATTGAAGCCACATATACGCAAAAATTGTGTAAATGTACTTATGCAATAGCGAAAAAATGAATCCAAGTTCAATTGTATATCACGATCGAGGGCCAAAGGATTTTTAGGATTTAAAATGGGTGGTGAATTAAATGCTCTCACAGAATCCGAAAGAAAATCCTTTACAGCAATAGTGCCAAAGATTAAACGACGACTCGATATAAATAGACCTTGAAGAACACTACGCGACAGTATGCATTGTCCAGATTTACGACTAAATTCTATAAAGAAATTCTAGACAATAGTAGTACAATAAAGTTGATTAATTCAACTTGAAATATAAGGTAAAAAATAAATCTTACCAAGGCTGAATAGTAGTCACGCATACGTATAACTTTACAGGCATATTTTAAACGTTGGACTAATTCTTCCAGAAACATTAAACTGGATGGACGATCACGCATTTTAACACTGCGTGGAAATGTTGGAGGTTGACTGCGATCATGAATACGTGGAGAGAAGCCAATGGGATTAGGAGAATCAGCTAAAATTTAAAAACAAATTTAAGAAATTAATGTACATACATGGAAATTTATATTCTCTATTAGAGATAGGCATGTGAGTGAATTTTTACTCACACTCACAAGGTTGCCAACACTTGAACTGAAAAAATGGCTAGATTACAGAGAAAAATGGCTAGAAATGGCTAAAATTGGAAAATAATGCTAAAACCCAATAATTTTAATATAAATCAGTGATAATGAAGAGTTCTAAAACGAATTTCATGAAAGTAGCCTTTAAATTTTAATGTTTTCCGAATTTCGAAAATATTTACATTCAAATTTTACAAAAAAACATGATTTTAAATCGAATGTAAAAATTACATGTGTCCGTGAACCCAAATAAAAGTTTCAAAAATTAAAAACTTTGTACTAAAATTTTGAAAATCATAAAAATTCAAGCACTTTTATATGAAATTTACTATAAAACATTAAAAGAAAAAATGGCTAGGGCAAAATAAAATGGCTAAATCTTCCGGCTAGATCCAATCTAGCCATTTTTTAATGGCTAGATGAAATTAAAATGGCTAGATCTAGCCGGAAAATGGCTAAATTGGCAACCTTGCACACTCACAAGGAAAAATTTTAGTCGCGCACTCACGATACAAAATTCTCTGCTCACACTCACTCACGCTCACGTAAGTAAATTATTTTTCAGTCACACGCGTGAACACAGGGTATACCCTGTGCGCGTGAATCACACAAATTCATGAAATAAAGGCTTTCCAAAAAAAATAATGTAAAAAATTGAGAAAAATTGTGAAAATTAAACTTGGAATTGGGTTCGGTACAGGGTTTGTGTAATAAACTTTTGAAAAAAAAAAACAATTTTTGCTTACGGAGATTTAATATCCTCAATTTCATTTTACCTATACGCATCATTGGTTATGCCTATTTTTTTTTGTATTGAAGTGACTTTGGCTATAATATGAGGAAACTTATTTTTTTTAATAGAGTTATGATTTATTTATATTCCTTTAGACTAAGGGATCATGTGTCAATATAAGTATGTATGTATCAAAGTTCTTTTTATAATTATGTAAAAAGTCGGCGTTCTTTTTAGAATGTACAACGTAATCCTGATTTAACACATTTGAATTCATTTTTTTCATTTAGTAGATCTACACATAATCGTCAAATAAAGTTTATTTTACCAGAACCACTTAAGTCCATAGATTATTCTTCCCAAACTTACAACTTGTTAAATATTTTAATCTAATATATAGTATTATTCAGGCCCGATTACTGAATGTTCAGTTAGATACTGTTACTTTGACACATTGGCTGTTGTTTTTCAAGAACAACAAAAAAAGATTTACCACAATTTGCTTTGTCATCTTCTAAAACACTGCCCTTGTTGTTTTGACAGTTCTAGCAATGTAGTGGCATCTATTTGTGTATAACCAACAAAAAATAACACTGTTTTTTGCGTGTCAATTACATTAAAATTTGCACAAGCACCTGCATATTCATTCTTTCATATTTATTTCATCGGGATAAATATTTATTGCGGTAATAACTTCAATATGTATTGTTCAAACTTATAGGCTTTCCCAAGAAACATTTTAACGGACTCTCCGGCTTTCAATTCATGAATCCGGCTTTTACGGCACGTTAACTGTCCGTAAGGTACGTATCCGTCAATGCTTGTACGTATACGGAACATTAACGGACCGTATAAATGGATTTTTGAACACAATACGTTTTAATTCCGTATTGGTGTATCCGTTTCCGTACCTTTAAATACGGATATCATCGGTTTGTTTACAAAATAAAAACTTTTTTTTTATAAAGTCGGTGAAAATATTATTATAATGGGAATATATGGAGAATATGCAATAGAGGGAATTCTTTCTATCACAACATTAATCAAACAACATCAAGTAACAAGGTAAGATTTATGAAACTTAATGTTTCACAATGTTTTGTGTATAACATGTGAGAATTTGCATCGTGTACACAGTCAATTAAACCATAACTAATTTATTGTCTCCCTAAGCGCTGGATAGATAGGTAAACCGAGCTAGATGTGCTAAATATTGTAATTATAAATAATAATTATTAATGAATTTATAAAAAAGAAAAAAAAGTACTTTGTATTGAAAATAATAAACATATGGTCTATTTTTTGAAAAAACCGGTAGGATATGGACAAGGAAATACTCCGTTATTACACGACATATCGGTCCGGAAACGGTCCAGCATTAACGGACTTTCAGCGGACTAGTCCGTCTTTTACATGACATAACGGTCCGTAAACGGTCCGTCATTGACGGACTTTAAACGGACTTGTCCGTTTTTAACACGACATACCGGTCCGTAAACGGTCCGTCATTGACGGATTTTCAACGGATTCGAATCAGTTTCGATGTTCCTTATGTTCCGTTTTCTGGTCCGTATACGGATCCAGAAAACGGTACGTATACGGAGTTGGATTCCGTTTATGACGAACCGAAAACGGTGCGTAAACGGAACGAATTGTTTGTTGGGTTGCTACTATTACAAAAAATATTCTTTGTGCCAAATTTCATAAAATCCGTCCATTCGTTACCAACTGATGTCCTTTAAAGGTATCCTAATGGAATCCTGTGTCCTTGGACCAAAGGAATATTTTGCAAAGCGAAAACTTCAATCTTACTTTACTAACAGTTTTCAGTCGACTTAAATATATTTTTACGATTTTTGAAAATTGTGTTGGTTTTAAAATATTTTTTTTTTTTAATTTTACAAAATTTTAATTTATACCCTTTCTCAGTTCCAAACCGTGCACTGCACACTAAAAATTTTGGCACAAAAAATTTAGTATTTTTTTTTTATTACTGAAATAGCGTAATTTCTTATTATAAAATAGCAAGGTTGGTTATCGTTATAATACCGTTATCGCTAAAATACCGTTTCAAATTGAATACCGTTACCGTTATCGATACATCTAAAAAATTTTTAAATACCGTTATCGTTACCGATACCGTTATTTTTATGGGTAGTTACCGGTATTTTACCGGTATTTATTATTTTATATAAAAATTACAATTTTTTTATTTTTTATTTTATAATCTTGAGTGTTTTTTTTTTCCAAAAATTATAGATTATAATTTTACTTATTAAAACTACCAGTATTGAATTTATAACTTAAAATCTGTATTTTCAGTACTTAAAATTAAAAATATGCCATGTTTTTACTTGTTTTTATATGTTTTTAACATAATTTTTAATACCGGTACGTACCGGTATTGCTGTTTCGATAACGGTATACCGTTACCGAAACAGTCTTAAATACCGTTACCTAAACAAACGAAATCTGATACCGTTACCCTTACCGTTTTTCGTTTCGGTAACTTGTAAAATAGTCATTTGGCACATTTGTGGTAAATTTAATATACCCCGCCTGGAGTCGATCTTTCCGGTTAGAAGGTTAAAGTTAGTCCTTTAAAAACAGAATTCTTTAATTAAATTTTTAAATCTGATTTAGTTTTGAACGAAACGATTCGCAAATCTCATTTTTTATTGAATTATTTCGTACTTTATTCAATCAATATCTTACAATATCAAGAATCAATTTGATTTTTCTTGATTCTTTTTATAGAATCAAGCGAATTGATTCAATTTTAACAAATCAATTTAACAAAAAAATGGTTGTCTTGATTTATAGTTTGCGAATCAAATCATTAAACAAATAACTCAATCGAATCAAAAATGAATCATTTTAGAGACTTATTGACCACAAACAGCCCAAGCGTAACCCCTTATTAAGAAGGGACATGACATTCGCGGCAGAGAAAACAGACCTTTTTTTAAAATTCACAACTCAGTCTAAAACAAACATTTTTCCAAAAATTTTTTTATTATTGTAGAGAATTGAACAAATTACAAGAAAAAAATTCAAAAAAATATATTTTTCACTCCAACATGGTTTTATAGAGCTCCAAACTGGCGGCAGAGAAAAAAAAACGGGGCCTCGTGGTTGCAGCGCTGGGAGTCGCAAAAATTTCAATCTTAACAAAATTGGTTATCGTATGAATAACCAATCGAATAATAATAAATTTATTTGGAAAAATGTTTGTTTTTGACTGAGTTATGAATTTTTAAAAAAGGTCTTTTTTCTTTACCGCGAATGTCATGTCCCTCCTTAATCTCAAACTTAATACTAAATTGGTCAAAAACAAAAATATAATCATTTAAAATTTGGATAAATCACATTCTGACTATATTCAATATCAAATCATTGATTTAAAATGATAATGAAGTATTCACTGATTCATTGAATGAATCAATTTTAATGCGAGTTTATCCAAAAAAAAATATTTTTTTCAAGCTCTGGTTAAGGTTCACTGTAGTGCTGCTAAAAATATGAGTAGTGGGTATCGAGTATTGGCTTTTTTTGGATACTCGATAATTAAAACTACTACTCGATATTTTCAGAGTTGCATTTTTGACGGAAAATATATATAAAAATGTAACTCCGCTGAAATATTTATCACAAAACTACAACTCTGCTAAAAGACAAAATCAAAAGTAAAATATTTAAAAGTATATGCTAAAAAACTATGAAAATCATAATGAATAGTTGCTATAAAAATTTAAAAAGATGTTTATAAATTTAAATATTGAATCAACGTACACATGCCCAAAGAATTTTAATAAAAAATTTCAAATTTAAAAAACCGTTAAAATATTGAGTAGTATCGAGTATCCAAATTAAAAATATCGAGTAGTATCGAGTATTGCAAAGTAATCGAATTTACCAGCACTAGTTCACTATTGTAGAGAAATTAACGCAATAAAAGTTTATTTACGACTAATCAAAAATATTTTTTCATCGAATACAAAAACATAAAACAAAACTATAAGGGTTTTCATATAAACTCGTATTCTACCTGTAAACGGTGTAAACCTGGTATGTTTATGAGTTTAATGTCAAACTCCATACAAGGTTTACAAGGACTTTACGAGTTATAATGAGTACGCCTTATATTTTACAATTTTTGTGTCTATACACAGTAGGTATTTGAATTGATTCTTAAATTAGTTTTCAACATTTACAAATTCATCCTTTTGTTTTATTTTAATTAAGCAAAAATATGCCAATAGATTATAAAAATTATAAAAAATGCAAAAGATATGCACTTAAAAGCTGCTCTGGTAATATCAATGGAAATGAAAAAATTGTTCATTAAGTATAATAAACAAAAGTAATGAACTTTTTCATTACAATGACTGTTTAATGAAAATAAGGAACGACCATAATAAAGTAATTAATTACTCCCAACTCTGGCTAAAGATGCTGTATATTATCTAGTGTCTTGACATGCAATAAAATGTTAGCTAGCAATTGTCAAAATGATTTCATCTCCAGTGAAGACACTAGCTTAATGTCTTCAAATGCAATGAAATGTGCAAAGAAATTTGAAAATAACACACAAAACAACTACAAAATTATTTTATTTATTAAATTACACAAAACAACAACAAAGAAAATAATTTTGTTGTTGCTTTGTGTTATTTTCAAATTTTTTTGCACATTTCATTGCATTTGAAGACACTAGGTAATTTCAATTTTATTGCAATATCATGATATCGCTGACATGCAAGCGGCTCTTGCAATGATGCTAGCGATCAAATATCTCTTTTAGTTTTCATTTTAATTTAGCAATCAAAAAAAACCATAAATTTTTGTAAACAAGAACAGGGAAAAGTTAAATTATTTATTATTTGTAGAAAAAAATTAATATTTTATAAAATTTAACGTTTTTTGAAGAAAAATCTATATTTCTTAGCAACGCAATGGTCAAGCGTTCTCCACTACATTGCAATTGAGATCATTTTGAAGTTTCGCTGAAATCGTTTTGACATTTCAAATCATATAAAGCTTGTTCGTTTATTTACAAGTTACTACTTTTACTACACCGAAAAAAATACGTAGTGGCATAATCAATAAAATCCATAGTGAATTTATATTTTATAAAAATCAACTATCTTAATTATGAACAACTATGAACAAAGTCGAAAAAATTGTTTTTAGGTTGCCCTGTGATCTAAAACTTCAAAATATTATTTCTTTCAATAACAAAAAATAAAATATGTGCATATGTAAGTAAATATATTTATGGCTTTAATTACAAAATATCTCAAAATTTTCTTACATTTTACAGATGAAGACTTCACGCAAATTTTTAAAATGACATAACTAGCAAAAGCCAGTTTTTGCAATGTGTGGAAGAAGCAGAAAGGAAAGTAGTAAAACCGAAAATACATGTTTGTGTATTGTAAATAAAAAAAATTATTTTTCAATTATGTTATTTAATGGAAATGCAAAGCAGTAAAACTTTCGAAATAAATTATGGAAAAGATAAGAACACCTTTTAAAAATGGTCTGCTTAAGATTTAATATCAAAAATTCTCTTCTTCCATAGCGATCAGTTCAAATTTTTTTGTATATTTGGTGTTGTAATCAGCTGTGTCCACAAACTTTGCAAATTGTTGCAAATTTTCTGTTCGCGTACATGTTTGGAAAATTTTTATTTTGAGAGCAAATCTTGTCTTACTCTCTGTAAGTTTGTACTGAGTAATTCTTACTGGACTTGACTGGATCTATTAATAGGTCCATTCGATTAATTTTCTCAGTCAAGTCCAGCAAGAACTCAGTTCAAACTTACAGAGAGTAAGACGATCGTATTTTCATTCCTGAAAGTGTAGAGGTTTTTGAAAGCAAAAACTCTGTGAAGTATTTGTCAGGAGAGTATCCTGGTGAAGAAAAATAGCAGACTTTTTTTTTCCATAATTACTGTAGACCCAATAGAAAAAATTATGGCGCATCCCCTAAAGTATATTTAAGTTTGTTGCTTTTTCTAAAAAAAAATTGCCAGGAAGTAAATTGGAAAGGTAAAGGTCGTCCAAAAACAGTTATTATTCCAGTAAACGTTAATGCTCTGCAGTCTATGATTGAACTTGACAGACATGTGTATAATGAGCTACAGGAATCTTTGAGATTTGAAAGACTACATACAAGAAATCTTATAAACATTTAGATGTAAAAAAGGTAAGTGCCGGCTGAATTCCACATAAATTGAAAGGTTCATATTTAATCTCAAGTTGATTAATGCAAAAAATGATAGAAATAGAAAAATTCAGTATATTCAGGGCGACGAGATGTACCTTTGCTCTTACTCAGCATTTAAATCAAATCTACATTACACCAATTTAAATTTAAAAAAATTAACGGTGGGTCTCATACTGTAGGTTTAACTTAACTAATAAACAAAAGAAAATGTCAAAAAATTGTATAAAAAACAACAAGTTTTGGCTTAACTAAAAGTTAATTCTGAGTTCTCAACGTTGAAAATAGCGGAAAGCAGTTATGTTAGGTTTACAATGGGTAAACGTTGAGTTCTCAACGTTGATAATTATCCACACTGAGAGTTAACCTGGGGGGTTACCGCGTAACTCGATTCGAGAAAAAATTTTCGGAAAAAGAAAAGTTTTAGCAAAAATCTTACTTTTTGAATTTTGTGTAGTGTACAAGGTTTGGGATAAAAATAAATTAAAAAGTATAATTTTTATACAGAATTCTATTTTTAACAATACATATTTGCAAGATTTACGAATTCGAAAAATTTTTTTCGAATCGAGTTACGCGGTTATCCCCCTGAATAGGAAAAGTAATAGTTTTCGCCTCAAACACAATTTTGCATTTATGAGCTAACGGATATAAAATCGAAAACAAAGCCAAAGTTAAAAAAAAAAAACAATTTTCAAATTATTTACTACTCACCTCCTTCTTTTGGCTGTGTACCTTTGTCAATTGTCTTCTTAATTTGTGGTGTTAATTCTAGAGAGGCATTTAAGTGTTTATAAATTTCACTAATCACCGCTTCATCAATACAAGTGACCATTGCACAGTCAAAACTATAAATAGCTTGATAAAAATGTCGCATAAAACGCAGACGATGTACTACCGCCATAATATGTTCAGGTTGTGAGGCTGATTTACTTTGCCTTACCAACTCATCTTCAGCATCTTTAAGCATTGATGGTATTAGCGAAGCTTGCGACGAATCTTCAGGGGCTAGTAGCGAAGAGTTTCCATACAATTGAAAATCTTCTTCCTCATTAACACTGCTTGATATAATAATATTCTTGATATGTATGATTAAATGTCTAACAGCATGACAAAATGCTTTCAAAGGCTTATCTTCAATTTTGGCTGGCGCATGTAGATAGAAACATGTGAATAGTACTTGATCCATAGAGTTCCCCTCTAGCCATGAAACAATACATGTAAACAAAGCATCAAATATGCCTATAAGCTCCTCATTGCTTATTCCATTTAGTTTCAAGACACCCGCCTCTACTGCTGACTCAAAAGTATGCGGTGTAGCATCATTTTTATTATAACCCATGCCCACGTCCATCTTCGGATCCATCATTTCTATAGCCGACATTGCTTCAAACAAGCCAAATAACATATCTTGAGCTAATTCCCCCAAATTCAATTCACCACAGGCGGCTCTAAAATCTTGCGTTATATCGATCCAACCATATTTGGGATATTCACTGGTGTCCTCGTTGTTCGAACGCATTATACGTTGTACCTCTGGATCCATAAAGCCACAATCTTCCATGGGATATTGTCCAGCATCAGAAGCTTCTGAATCTATGGAATCCATAGTGGAGGCTATTTGCATATTTCCCGTGGAAGCAGCAGCTGCAGCGGCGGCCGCTGTAGCAGCCTGAAAACTTGGCTCATTTACACTATGAAATTCGAGATTGCATTTACTTTTTGTAATGTTCTCGCAACTTATTTTAATACTTACATAGGATGCATTGTTTGTGCGGTTAAAATAGCATTTAATATATAATTTACAAAAAAAAGAACTCTTACTAGAATATATTATTTTTAATTTAACCTAGTGTCTTAACATGCAATAAAATGATAGCAAGCAATTGTCAAAATCTGTGGTCAAAATCATCTCAGGTGAAGACACTCAATAATACAATAAGTGCGTTCCTTTACTTTTTGGGTAAAGTTCGGTAAAATGAGAGTAAGCAAAAATCCTCTCACATAATTACAAAATTACCCAAAAGTAAAGGAAGGCACAAACCACTTTTGGAGCCCAAAAATGCATTTCAAAGAAAAATGTGAAAATGCTTATAATTTTAGTTTGCAAAATAGAATAAACACACATATTTATTTGCATTTAAAAGTTCTTATTATATATATATTTAATCCTGTAATTCCTAGTGGAACATAGGGCCGCAACAAATGTTCTCCATTGTATTCTATCGGTAGACATCATTTTCATCTCACTCCAGGACACATCATGCTCATGCAACTCGGTCTCTATTTGGCATCTCCAAGTGTTTGGCGTCTTAAAAGTTCTTATTGATTCTGTTCAATTAATTATTATAAATAACACATTTCTTTTGCGTATTGGTTTGTTTAATTTAATTTTTCAATTTATTTTTACAATTGTTGTTTTTGGTTATCATTGGATCAGCTGTTAGTTTTACAATTTACCAAAGTTACCCGAAGAAAAAGTTTGGGTAACTTTGGTACAGAGAGAAATAAAAATGTACTCTCTTGAATGTTCTCATTTACCCAATTTTCGAGTACGAGAACGCATTTTGGGTAAGTTTGGGATCCCGCGGGTTCCCGCGGTAACGTAAAAGAACGAACCTAATTTTATTGCAATATGATATCGCTGATATGCAAGCGGCTCTTGCAATAGGTCCATTCGATTACCGGATAATTTTTACAAATTTTTACTGGATGGCGTTCGTTCCCGTACTCGAAAATTGGGTAAATGAGAGCGCTAATACAAGTGTATTAGTGTTTCTCTTTTTACCAAAATTTACCCAGACCAGTGGGTATCGATCCTCCCTTGTTACGCTCAATCGGCTCTCTTTTTATTTGTTCGCGAACTCGGGCACAAGCAAAATAACACATTTTGGGGAATTGCGGGGAAATTAGATGCTTTCAAGGAGAACGAGATAATTTCCTCACGCGTCATAATTTTATTTACTGTGTTCACTGTTAGTATTTTTGGCCGAAAAACACAAAACTTAACATGAAAAGCGCTAGGAATCGAAAAAAACATAATGTAGTGTCTACAAATGAAATAAAATACGCAATAAAATTTTAAAATAATTTGGTGGCTCCACCACACGTTAGGATTAATATTTTTTTTTATCAATTAACTTCAAAATCAATCGCAGAGAAAATTATTTTACGTGGAGAGTATATAAGTCATACACAAAAAATTCCTGTAGGGAAAATGATGAAAGCATACTTATTAAAAATTTGTTCATTAAAATTCGTGGATTTTATCAAGTTTTGTTTAAATTGTGTACTTCATTGTTTTAATGATGTTGTGTTAGAAGTTGACAACACTCATTTCAAAGAAGAATAATGAAAAAGGAAATTTTACGTCATCACATTTTTCCTCTCACAGTACTCACAGCATCTTTTGTGTGCGCAAACTGTTTTCACCCGGTTTTTATTTGCTCGCCCGAGTTCGCTGAAAATATAAGAGAGTCATAGGAAGGATCGTCTCTCTCTATATGTATACTCTTTGCCCAGACTTTTTCTTCGGGTAAACTTTGGTAAAATAGCTGATGCAAATATAAAAAAAAAACAATTGTGAAAATAAATTATAAATTTTAATTAAATAAAGAAATAAGCAAAGAAACTTGGTGTTTTGCAAGAATTAATTGAATAAAATCAAAAACAACTTTTAAATGCGAATAAATATGTTTATTTGTGCCAGAGCTTCGAAAAACTTAATTCAATGTAAGCTTAAATCACGAAAAATTAAATTCAAATTTTAAAAATATTCATGTACCATTCCCTTAGGTTGCGTTTACACTTGCATCGAAATCCCGAGATTTCGCTATTCACCACTCTCAAAAAACAATGAAGGAAAGCATATAAACTTTAAATTTTTAGAAAATGTATTTATTATAGCTAACTATGTGTGTTTTATTAAAAATTGCACATTTATATGCTTTTCTTCATTGTTTTTTCAGAGTGGTGAATAGCGAAATCTCGGGATTTCGATGCAAGTGTAAACGCAACCTTAAACCATTCCTAAAGAATTCATTCATAAGCTTCATTCCCAAAGCTTTAATATGAATTGAATGAATTCCTAACTTGAATCATTCAAATCGCATGTTCATTCACCATTTTACTAATTGAATGAAATTTTATTACCATTAACTTAGTGCAGTGTAGTTTGAAACTAAGGTTGCGTTTACACTTGCATCGAAATCCCGAGATTTCGCTATTCACCACTCTGAAAAAACAATGAAGAAAAGCATATAAATGTGCAATTTTTAATAAAACACACATAGTTAGCTATAATAAATACATTTTCTAAAAATTTAAAGTTTATATGCTTTCCTTCATTGTTTTTTGAGAGTGGTGAATAGCGAAATCTCGGGATTTCGATGCAGATGTAAACGCAGCCTTACATATAACCAAAACAAAAGCATACAAGCTGTAACGAAGCATACGATACTATTTATTTCTGTTAGATGAATTTTAAACGTTTTTCATTTCTATTATGCTAATATTTCAGCAATTACATGCAAATTTAAATTTTTCATTTGATTAAGTGAATGAAAACAAATCATTTTTCATTCACATTTTTATTAAATGCATTCAGGTGAATTGGGTTTCATTCAGTTAGAATTCAATCGAAATAGAATGAATTCATATAATTCATATAATATAAATTTAACCCAAATTTCATTAATTTTTAAAAAGTGAATGAAAGAATTAAGCCTTTTAAACCTTTGATTTGTGCCAATTTGCAAACTGAAGTTATACATACGTATTTTCACATCAGTGATGGGATTTTCGGCACAATCTAAGATTGATTGATACAATGGAACAATCGATTAGAGTTGTGAAATTTCGGTATTTTTTGAGTACTCAATACTACTCAATACTTTTCAATTGAGTACACGATACTACTCAATACTTTTAACGGTTTTTTTAATTTAAAAATAAAAATGTTATGAATTCGTATTTATTAGGAAAAATTATCACAATTCACATACACGTGTTAAATAACTATTGTTATTTACATTTTAATTAATTTAAAACATTTTAAATAAATTAATTAAATAATTTTTCCCAAAAATTCGTTACAAATTTCTTTGCTTCACAAATAGAGTTGTATTTTTAGAGAACTATTTTTAGAGTTGTATTTTTATACGAAAAATACACATTTCTACGGAAAATTGCATCTTTAAAAGTATTGAGTAGTACCGTTTTAGTATTGAGTACTCAAAAAAACAGTCAGTATTGAGTACTCAGTACCTCAATACTTTTACAACTCTACAACCGATACTATTTGGCACATTTTGGTTATCTACAAAATTTAATAAATAACAATTCTTTAAAAATTCTATCAAAATATTAACCCACTCAAGGGCGAAAGGCACTGATGATGGCTTTGTAGCGAAAGCCGAAAATGCGCATTCTGCCTTGCTGGTCTTATCGAATTTTTTCAATAATTTTTATTCTTTGTAATTTACTTGTAAAAATTGTATCATCTTTCTTTGATTTGAAAATAATTTAAACAGAAAGTGATATTTAGGTAGTTCACAAGGGGTGTGCTATTTGTTGTATCGTTGTATCGTCCTAACAAAAAACAGAGTTGTTAGAATTCAAATTGAAAAAATACAACATTTAAGAATAGCACGATACAACATTTTTAAGTATGTTTAGTGTCCTATGTTTGAGTGTGCTAACAGATGAAAAACCGAATAGAAAATCGTTGTTAAACTCAAATAAAAATTTTAACAACTCTGTTTTTTGTTAGGACGATACAACATATAGCACACCCCTTGTGAACTACCTAATTAATTTATGATCTTGAGTCAAACTAAAATAACATTCATTTACTTAAAATAACAGATCAACTAAGAAACATTTCCCCCATTCATCTTTCATTTTTAGTTTCTAAACATTTATTGGTATTAAAATACCTTTTCGAATAAAGCAAAACTAAAAAATGTCATCGCAAATATTACCGAATAACCCATAGAATTTTAAAAATTCATATGCTTTAAATTTAGCTCAGAGCTTCTAAAGAATTAATTTAAGTTTAATTCATGAAAAATTTCCCAATAAGCATTTGGAAGATATATCACCCAGAAGATATTACGGAAATATCACACATTTATCAATTTTAAGAAAATGACAGTAGTATTTTGAACATATCTTCTTTTTATCAGTTGGAAGATATATCGACGAAATAAAAAAAAAATGCCAAAAATAAATTTTTGTTAAAATAAAAGAAATACATCAGAATTCATATCGATATTGAAAACCCAATTAAAAGCTTCCATAAGAATGCTTTTACAAAATGAAAGTTGAAAACACGGGTTCTGAGTGAAAATTGAGTTTTGGCACAATAAAGGCGCATTTGCACATTTTAGTCACACACTTGGCACAAAAGAAACATTTTCAAGTCCCATCACTGTTTCACATTATTAGCTGTGTTCGGGTACTCAACATTGGGATCCCGTGGGATCCCAATTTTACCAAAAAGCGTTTTCTTACTACACAACAGTGATGGTATTTGAGAATTTTCGTTTGGCGTCTCAATGATGCCAAAAAAGTGCCAAAAATGCTTTAAAAGTGCCAAAAAAAAATAAAGCAACATATAATGTTTCAAAAAAAATATGTTCAGCTTTTATTTCAAATATTTATACATTTAGTTACTTTAACCCTTAAATGCATTGTGTAGCCATTTGGCAACATACCAGTTTCTTAATAAAAAACGCCACTTGATGCATAAAACTCAATTTATGGGCATTGGGGCCCTTTCTGCACAAAGTGCTCTTATAAACTATAACTCAGATTTTTTAAACAGTTATAGGAAAAATCTTGGTTTTGCTTCGTATGTTTGTGAAAAATCTAAAATACGCGTTTTTTTTACAAAAACTGCAATATTCAAAATTATTTGTTTAAATATTTAAAGTAGTATTCTCGCATTAAATTAATTTTGGCAACAATAAATGTATAATTAATATTTCATATATTTTTTTTGTTTCTTTTTTTTCATACACGTTAAAATAATAACAATTTAGCTATTTGGCAATTTTTTTTTGGTATTTTTCTTGAAATGTACTAGGGATGCCAATCGGGATTGATATTTGAAAATCCCGGGATTCGGGATTTTGTATGAAATCCCGGGATCCCGATCTCGGGATTCCGGAATTTTCGGGACTACGGGATTTTTCGGGATCCCGGGATTTTACGCGATTTCGGGATTTCGGGATTTAAATTTTCCTTTATTTGTAAAAATTTTTATGTTATGGAACTAATTTTTTTTATAGAATAAAGCGTTTTATAATTATTTAATAGTTGTTAATTAATAATGTGGTCCATTTTATGAATATTGAAACATCTCAGTCAGAAATTGACAGTGGTACAAAAAATCAAGTACTTGCATACCACTGGGTAACCGCGATGTTAAAAATAAATGACTGGCAGAACACTCATTTGGGACGCTTTGCCAGCGTTTGCAAAAATCGTTTTGCCAGTATTTGTTTTACAAAACATCACGGCAGGGCAAAAAAAGATACATATGAACTTTTTTTAAATTTTATTTTGGAAAATATAATTCCAAACCACCTATTTATTGGTTTTGGCAGCGTTTTGCAAAAGTTAAAAATTTTGTTTCTCCAGTACTTTTCCGGCGCTTTTTGAACTGCCGGTCTTTTTGTCTATTGACGTTATCATATTGGAAATGGGAAAGCAATTTTTGTCAGTACTTGTACCACCTGTTAAAATACCTTGCCATCGCTTTCCCGTTTGTATTTTTCTGGCTGGGATAACATATGAAGGCCTGTCATTAAGTACACTTGCGCCCAGTATTTTGTAAGCAGATTTTAAAACAGATTCGTTGCGATAACCTTGCTCACTAAATCGTGTAATTACAGCAACAAAGTTATTTGGTTATCGTTATCAAATGTTTTCATGGAAGAATTCAAACTTAAAGTCCCAACCAAAACTTACAGTCTCTGATTCAGAAATCCAATTTCGCTTGGAAGAATAAATCGGTAAAATAACAAACAAACTTGATTTTTCGCATGTATTACTCAAAAACTTAATATTGTTTACCAAAATTTCAAATTTTTCTGCAAAGTCTTTGCATATTTTACTCGAATAATCTTCTTAATTTTTAATTTTGCCAATATCTTGGCATCAATTTCTTGTCAATATGAGAAAATTCAAGAAAAAACGTAGGTAATCTAAAATTGCTCACTTTGTTTATTTGCGTTTATATTAATATTAAAAAATAAGAAAATCCCGGGATTTTTGAGAAATAATCCCGGGATTCGGGATTTTGCCAATCCCGAAAATCCCGGGATTTCGGGATTCGGGATTTCCCGTTTGGCATCCCTAAAATGTACACGCCTTTAGAAATCATATATAAAAAAATGGTTAAAATTGTAGAGATCATGCATTTAAGGGTTAAGTAAAAAGACAAAAAAAGGCGGGCAACTTATCTAAAAAGTAACCCGAGTTTAACATTACCTACCACAAATATTTTCATATAAAAATGCCATTCTTAACTATAGTAAAGCACTAAACTTACGTTATTTTAAGATAAGTTAGCAGGTCCAAGACTTTCAGAAAATTTTACAATTAAATTTGACAATACAATAGAATCAATTAAAGTTTTTCTAATTTTATCCCCGTTGCTTTTATTTTTAAATATCAAAATAATGATTAAATTGTCCCCGAAAAACTGGAAGGTGGTCCAAAAAATTGTAGATATATTTAGTGCAGCATTTGTTTTTTAATTTTGCTACCCCTTCTTAATAGGCGTGGCTTTTAATGAAAAACCAGCGATATCGACCTTTTATCAAATTATATAGAAATTTTCGTAAAAAGTGCCAAAATTCTATGGAGAGTGCCAAGGTGCCATTGAACATTCAATAGTGCCACAAATGGCACTTTTGTGCCACTTTTACCAACAGTGCTACACAATTGGGTAAATGAGAGCTGTCATGAGAGAGTAATATTCTTGTTCTTCTTGCACGAGAAAGCCCAGACTTTTTTTTCGTGTAAATTTGGACGTACGTGCCGTTAGCATCGAATATTTAGCATCGAATTTTTGTTATTTTGGTTGGCAACGCGAAACTATTTTCTACTGCCGTATTCGCTCCCACAACTCTTCCAAATTACGCCGCAATGACATAGGAACATCTTTATTACACAAATTTATTTAATAAGTATGAATTCCAATGTAAATTAATTGAAAAATAAATAAATTAATAAAAAATATAAAGGTTTTAAGTCTTTTAATTATCAATAAATTTCAATGCAAGATTCCAGTATCTTTTATTATGAAACCAGAAAGAGTTGCAGAACGAAATATGTCTCAAATAATAAGTATATCCCAGACGAACTAAAAGTCTGCCGTGCTAAGAAATTTATCGTCTAGTATAGGAGAAACGCTGGAAGATGAAATTTATGGTCCGAATGGAATAAAAGATGCAGTTTTGAGAGTTGCAAGGCAAACTACATATTGAATCAAAGATATCGATCAGTTCATCCATTAGAACTACCGTGCTAAGAAATCCATCGTCTAGTATAGGAGAAACGCTGGAAGATGAAATTTATGGTCCCAATGGAATAAAAGATGCAGTTTTGAGAGTTGCAAGACAAAATACACATCAAATCAAAGGTATGGACCAGTTCATCCATTAGAACTACCGTGCTAAGAAATCCATCGTCCAGTATAGGAGAAACGCTGGAAGATGAAATTTATGTTCCCAGTGGAATAAAAGATGCAGTTTTGAGAGTTGCAAGACAAAATACACATCAAATCAGAGATATGGACCAGTTCATCCATTAGAACTACCGTGCTAAGAAATCTATCGTCTAGTATAGGAGAAACGCTGGAAGATGAAATTTATGGTCCCAATGGAATAAAAGATGCAGTTTTGAGAGTTGCAAGACAAAATACACATCAAATCAAAGATATGGACCAGTTCATCCATTAGAACTACCGTGCTAAGAAATCCATCGTCCAGTATAGGAGAAACCCTGGAAGATGAAATTTATGGTCCCAATGGAATAAAAGATGCAGTTTTGAGAGTTGCAAGACAAAATACACATCAAATCAAAGGTATGGACCAGTTCATCCATTAGAACTACCTTGCTAAGAAATCCATCGTCCAGTATAGGAGAAACGCTGGAAGATGAAATTTATGCTCCCAATGGAATAAAAGATGCAGTTTTGAGAGTTGCAAGACAAAATACACATCAAATCAAAGATATGGACCAGTTCATCCATTAGAACTACCGTACTAAGAAATCCATCGTCCAGTATAGGAGAAACCCTGGAAGATGAAATTTATGGTCCCAATGGAATAAAAGATGCAGTTTTGAGAGTTGCAAGACAAAATACACATCAAATCAAAGGTATGGACCAGTTCATCCATTAGAACTACCGTGCTAAGAAATCCATCGTCCAGTATAGGAGAAACGCTGGAAGATGAAATTTATGCTTCCAATGGAATAAAAGATGCAGTTTTGAGAGTTGCAAGACAAAATACACATCAAATCAAAGGTATGGACCAGTTCATCCATTAGAACTACCGTGCTAAGAAATCCATCGTCTAGTATAGGAGAAACCCTGGAAGATGAAATTTATGGTCCCAATGGAATAAAAGATGCAGTTTTGAGAGTTGCAAGACAAAATACACATCAAATCAAAGGTATGGACCAGTTCATCCATTAGAACTACCGTGCTAAAAAATCTATCGTCCAGTATAGGAGAAACGCTGGAAGATGAAATTTATGGTCCGAATGGAATAAAAGATGCAGTTTTGAGAGTTGCAAGACAAAATACACATCAAATCAAAGGTATGGACCAGTTCATCCATTAGAACTACCGTGCTAAGAAATCCATCGTCCAGTATAGGAGAAACGCTGGAAGATGAAATTTATGCTTCCAATGGAATAAAAGATGCAGTTTTGAGAGTTGCAAGACAAAATACACATCAAATCAAAGGTATGGACCAGTTCATCCATTAGAACTACCGTGCTAAGAAATCCATCGTCCAGTATAGGAGAAACGCTGGAAGATGAAATTTATGGTCCCAATGGAATAAAAGATGCAGTTTTGAGAGTTGCAAGACAAAATACACATCAAATAAAAGGTATGGACCAGTTCATCCATTAGACCTACCGTGCTAAGAAATCCATCGTCCAGTATAGGAGAAACGCTGGAAGATGAAATTTATGCTCCGAATGGAATAAAAGATGCAGTTTTGAGAGTTGCAAAGCGAACTACATATCAAATGAAAGATATGCACCAGTTGGTCCACTAGAACTACCGTGCTAAGAAATCTATCGTCTAGTATAGGAGAAACGCTGGAAGATGAAATTTATGCTCCCAATGGAATAAAAGATGCAGTTTTGAGAGTTGCAAGACAAAATACACATCAAATAAAAGGTATGGACCAGTTCATCCATTAGAACTACCGTGCTAAGAAATCCATCGTCCAGTATAGGAGAAACGGTGGAAGATGAAATTTATGCTCCGAATGGAATAAAAAATGCAGTTTTGAGAGTTGCAAAGCGAACTACATATCAAATGAAAGATATGCACCAGTTGGTCCACTGGAACTACCGTGCTAAGAAATCCATCGTCCAGTATAGGAGAAACGCTGGAAGATGAAATTTATGCTCCGAATGGAATAAAAGATGCAGTTTTGAGAGTTGCAAAGCCAACTACATATCAAATGAAAGATATGCACCAGTTGGTCCACTAGAACTACCGTGCTAAGAAATCTATCGTCTAGTATAGGAGAAACGCTGGAAGATGAAATTTATGCTCCCAATGGAATAAAAGATGCAGTTTTGAGAGTTGCAAGACAAAATACACATCAAATCAAAGATATGGACCAGTTCATCCATTAGAACTACCGTGCTAAGAAATCCATCGTCCAGTATAGGAGAAACGCTGGAAGATGAAATTTATGCTCCCAATGGAATAAAAGATGCAGTTTTGAGATATTACATTTATCTTACAAATTAAAAAAAATTTAACATTTTTCCAAATTTGTATTTTATATTTTTACTTTATTCTTAAATACAATTTTTCTTTTAAAATGTTGGGTAAACCAATTTTATAGTTTAAAAAACTTCGAAGTTCTTTAGATATTATATTTATCTTACAAATTTCAAATTAAAAAAATTTAACATTTTTCCAAATTTGTATTTTATATACTTTATTAATTCTTAAATAAAATTTTTCTTTTAAAATGGAAAAATCAAAGTTGTAATAAAATACCCAACTTTGGTAAACCGCCAGCAGCAGCAGCAATTATGGCATCAGTCTGTTGACTATCAGTGGCTACCAGCCACAAACATACAGCTTGTTCGGCTAAATTGATATTTTTCGGAGCGAAACAAAGTGGGGAACAGAATTATTTTCAATAACACAACTTGTTTGTTCAGAAGTTCCAGACAATATTAATTAAAGCCCAAACAGCTTCAAATTGGAGGAGAGCACTTTCGAAATTCTGTATGAAACGTATACAAATGCTCTAGATAACATTTTACGTGTAGCCTGCATTCCTTGGAATTGTCTTTCTGGTTTCGTACTATGCACGTCAGCTACAATTTCATCAGAAGTCATTTGTACCGGCGATTGGCCTTTGCATTCTTTAAGAAGCGAAGTAAAGTCATTGATGGGTACGTCTTTTAAACATCTGATCTTCCTTTTTCGATTTCCGCGATTCCACGGTAACTTCATGGCGTCTTAAACGTGATTCATTTGTACCGATAGCGTTGCTTTTGTATGCACCCTGCCTTGTAGCATCCATTTTACTCATCTGATTGCAAATATAATATTAAATTGTTTTGCAACTCTTAATTACTTCTGTTGATTTATTTTAAAATTGTATGGTTTTTTCCACCGATTATTTATATTTTTATTAAAATAAGTTTTTTTTTTGCTAAAATCTTTGTGCGTGTTGTCAGTGTTGCGCACATAGATTACTAGAGTTGTAAAAGTATTGAGTATTCCCGTACTGAGTACTCAATACTGACTGTTTTTTTGAGTACTCAATACTAAAACGGTACTACTCAATACTTTTTAAGATGCAATTTTCCGTAAAAATTTGTATTTTTCGTATGAAAATACAGCTCTAAAAATAGTACTTTAAAAATACAACTCTGAGAATACAACTCTATTTGTGAAGAAAAGAAATTGTAACGAATTTTTGAAAAAACTTATTTAATAAATTTATTTTTAAATTGTTTTAAATTAATTAAAATTTAAGTAACAATAGTTATATAACACGTGTATGTAAATTGTTATTATTTTTTCTAATAAAAACGAACTCATAACATTTTTATTTTTAAATTCCAAAAACCCTTAAAAGTATTGAGTAGTATCGAGTACTCAATTGAAAAGTATTGAGTAGGATTGAGTACTCAAAAAGTATAGAAATTTCACAACTCTATAGATTACATAGAACTCTAAAGAGATTAAACAGAGCTGGTTCGACAACGAGATGTGCTTTTTCATATATTTTGTATGGGAAGCAAAATGTCGCCATGTCGTCCGGCGATTTGTCGGCGGTATAGAATCTATTCTATTTTCATTTTGACACAGTAACCTAGTGTCTTCAAATGCAATGAAATATGCAAAGAAATTTTAAAATAACACACAAAACAACAACAACGAAAATAATTTTGTTGTTACTTTGTGTGTTATTTTCAAATTTCTTTGCACATTTCATTGCATTTGAAGACACTAGGTTAGGGACAATAATACCCATTTCATACAACAAAGTTTAGTGGCTAGTAGCAAAAAAAAAAAAAAAATCACAAAAAATATCGCGAAAAAAAATTTACAAAAAGGAAATTTCTTACATCAATATATTTGTTTGCAGAATGTTAATCGCTGATTAGGTTTTTAATTCAGTTTTGTACCAGTCTTTTTTCGCGTTCCGTCATTTTTTTGCAATTTTTTAAATGCGGTTTTTTCAAATTTATAATCTAGAGACTATAATGCCCATTTAATATAACAAAGTTTGGTCGTTAGTTGCAAATAAAATCGCGAAAAAAAATTTGCCAAAAGGAAACTTTTTGCATCAGTATATTTGTTTGCAGAATGTTAAGTTTTTTAATTGAATTTTTCTACCATAAAGTCTTTTTTAGCGTTCCGCCATAATTTTCCAATTTTTTAAGTGCGATTTTTTTAAATTTATAATTTAGGGACATTTAAATCTATATATAATCTAGGGACATTTAAAGTGCGTAAAAACGCGTTTAAGACGAAAACTAACATATGAATTTTCGTATGCACGTTAACTTTCAACACGGATAATTATCAACGTCGAAAACTCAACGTTTATACTTTTTCACATGTAAATCTGCCTACACACTATGAAACATTCTTAAAAAAAGAGAGCATTTTTTGTGAATGTGTGAGTGCGTTTGTGTGTGTGTGCGTGTTGAGAGCGTGCATTTCGTGTTTACAAAATTTTTTGATATTTTTTGTTCCCTCAACCATGTTCCCTAGTGTGTAGGCAGCTTTACTTAACTTATTCGCGTTACTTCCTAAAAACTTTTGCTGACGTACGTTTGATTATAACGGAAAATTATAAAAATAACGTTTTTAAAATTTGTTTGTACCACAATCGGTTTAAAGTATATTTGCTTTAAATACTTAACGTTGATAGGCATGTAATAAAATACAGCTATTGCCAGAATAAATATGTACACGCAAAAAATAAAAAGTGGATAATTGCCGAAGTACTTCTGTAAAATACAACTTCAAAAGTTTTCTGCTAAGTTACACAATTCTTTAATTAAAATATAATATTTTCTAAGACAATTTACAAAAGAAAAAACTTAGGTAACTTAACATATTTTGAAATGCGTGAAAATGGAATAGGTCAAAAACTAAGGCAAGTTGACAAAAACCAAAAATTTATAATTCTACATATATTTTTTTACTAACTAACAAAATATATTTTTGAAGTTGTATTTTACCTAAGTACTTCGATAATTATACACTTTTTATTTTTTCCGTGTACACAATTTGGGGGTGCGCAACCATAGATTACATAGCCATCTTACTCTTCTTCTTTTGTCAACAAACACATTTTTTTCACACACATTCAAATATTTTTTGTATAGGTATAGAACGTATGTCCAATACAATTCTCATGTATTACGTGCACTGACAGCAAGTGTCAAAGAGTAAAGCTGCCTACACACTAGGGAACATTCCATTCCACATGGCCATTTTTTTACGAATGTTGAAATGTGTATAGCATTGTGTCATGTTGACCTTCGTGTTTACAAAATTTTTTGATATTTTTTGTTTCCAAACTCAATTTTTCATCGTGTGTATCGATGTTACTGTTTTTGCTGTATTTAGTTCATTGATAGTAGTCACGCTGTCAGGAGCTTTTGTAACTACGCATTTGAGAAAATGACAATTATAAATAATGAAAACTGCATTAATTTTATAAATTAATATATTTTCGAGAATTATGGGACATAAAATGTGATAACTAAAAAAATAAAACTAAAAAAACAGCAGCATATACGCAGAAAAAAAACAGGTGGAACTTTATCTAAGTGCTATGTAATTATACAACTACATAAGTTCGTAGTAAGTTTTACTATTTTCTAGCAAAATATATGTAATTTTTAGGATTTTTTCCACTACACATGTATATATTTTGCAAGGATTGTATATATTTTACAAAAAAATGTTCATATTTTACAAAAACTTTGTAAAACTAACTTGAAAATTATGTAGTTGTATAATTACATAGCTCTTAGTTAATATTCCCCCTGTTTTTTTCTGCGTGTACGGAAAACTAACAATTAACAAATTAATTAATTTGATTTTCTTCCGCCAATATTTCATGTGATCAGTTCTACAAACAAACAAAAATGTTGTTTCGTTTGACGTTTGTCGCGTGTGCATCGTCTGTATAAAAAATTAAAAAAAGTAGAAACATGTTCTGTCACGAATGTTCCCCAGTGTGTAGGCAGCTTAAGAGATTAATCACAACTGGGTCGATTGTCGACCGACGACAGCAACAGTTGTCACGTTTAATTTAATTTCAGCGACAATCGACCGTCGACATTTGTTGACGTTTAGAAAAAAAGGAAAGCAAAACAAGAATATTATTGTATTTGTTTCACCACAATTCTTCACCAATTCAATTGGTCTTTCACTAGTTCTTGTTGTTTTATATTTTATTGTATTTAATTTTGTTTTTTGCCGTAAATTATGTATTTTAAATTTCAATTATATTTCCTCTGTCAAAAAAATAAATTTTTTGTAAACAAAGTACGAATTTTTGCAGCTCTAATACGAATTTCTAACAACTCTGTTCTAATGGCAATCTTTAATTAGTTATCCCGGTGTCTTCAAATGCAATAAATTATATGATATGAAATGTCAAAACCATTTCAGTGAAACGTCAAAATGATATCAATTGCAAAGTGGTGGAGAACACTTAACCATTTCATAGATAAGAAACATCATAGATTTTTCTTCGAAAAATACAAAATTTTATCAAACATTAATTTTTATCTACAAATAATAAAAAATTAAACACTTTCCCTTTCTTTTTTACCAAATTTTCTGTTGTTTTTTTATTACAAAGTTAAAATTAAAACCAAAAGTGACATTTCATGGCAGGCATCATTGTAAGAGCCGCTTGCATGTCAGCGATATCATGATATTGCAATAAAATTGAAATTGAGTGTCTTCACTTGAGATGAGATCAATTTGACAATTGCTTGCTATCATTTTATTGCATGTCAAGACACTAGGTTACCTAGTGTCTTTACCTACACCGAAAAAATTTCTCAGTTACTGGCTACTAAATTTTCAACTGAGACTCAGGTGAAATACCCCTTACTGAGGCTCAGTTAATAAAATTGATTGTATATAACTGAGTGGGCAATTACCTTTAGCTAATTGCTGTGACTTGAAAATATAACTAATAAAAAAGTAACAGTGAACCAGCCTTTAGTCAAAATTTGAGAAATTCGCACATTAACCCATAAATTAAAAAAAAAATGCGGCCCTATGCTCCTTGCAGGAGCAAAAGGAACAATAAATTTTAAATTATTTAAAATTTAAAAAAAAATTACAATTTTGGCAAGAAGCATTTCCATTAATTTCTTACACATTTTAATATTACAACTTAAATCACACAAATGTAAAATATATTTAAACTAAAAGAATACAACTTTTTGGCATAATTCAGTTTAGCATGCAAAACTTAATCAAAATATCGTTTCTTTACTCTTCAGGACCAAAATCTGTCATTTGATATAATTCGAGTTTAGTAGATTGAAATATTGTTCCTTTCTACAATGAAAAGTTCAAAGAATTTAATGTTTTATTATAAAAAACCTAATTAAACTTTAAAACTTATCTTAAAAGATTTTTGATTTGTGCAACTTCTTAACGGCTTTTCCATTTAAAAACTTATTTTTGAGCTAAATCTGCGGTGATATACAGAAATTTAATTTTTAAGAAGAAAAATTTATTTAAAATTTTTTCTATTTTTTGAGAATACTTTGACAGTATATACAGGGTAATGAAACAATGTTGTATTTAACCGAAACTAAAGCTGAATACGATTATTTCAGTTACTTTGAAAATTTTCGGTTTTAACTGAGGAATTATTCAACTGAGCAACTGAGAAATTTTATCGGTGTAGTGTCTTGAAATGCAATAAAATGATAGCAAGCAATTGTCAAAATGCTCTCATCTCAAGTGAAGACACTCAATTTCATTGCAATATCATGATATCGCTGACATGCCATCGGATCTTGCAATGATGCCAGAGATCAAATGTCACTTTTAGTTTTCATTTTAATTTTGTAATAGAAAAATAACAAAAAATTTGGTGAAAAAGAATGGAAAAGTGTTTAGTTTTTTACTATTTGTCGGTAAACATTAATGTTTCATATAATTTGGTGTTTTTCGAAGAAAAATCTATAATATTTCTTATTCATGAAATGGTCAAGTGTTCTCCACCACTTTGCAATTGATATCATTTTGACGTTTCACTGAAATGGTTTTGACATTTCATATCATATAATTTATTGCATTTCAAGACACCGGGTTAAATGCAATGAAATGTGCAAAGAAATTTGAAAATAACACACAAAGCAACAACAAAATTATTTTCGTTGTTGTTGTTTTGTGTGTTATTTTAAAATTTCTTTGCATATTTCATTGCATTTGAAGACACTAGGTTACTATGTCAAAACGAAAATAGAATAGATTCTATTCCGCCGACAAATCGCCGGACGACATGGCGACATTTTGCTTCCCATACAAAATATATGAAAAAGCACATGTCGTTGTCGAACCAGCTCTGTTTAATCTCTTTAAGGCACATCTACACGAGAGATAAAACTTCTAGAGATAGAGCAAAAAACACCTCTAATTAGCTCTATTGTGAATGATTTGTGCTATTTAGAGTTGTTTTTTGCTCTATCTCTAGCAATTTTATCTCTCGTGTAGATGTGCCTTTAGAGTTCTATGTAATCTATTGAGTTGTGAAATTTCTATACTTTTTGAGTATTCAATCCTACTCAATACTTTTCAATTGAGTACTCGATACTACTCAATACTTTTAAGGGTTTTTGGAATTTAAAAATAAAAATGTTATGAATTCGTTTTTATTAGAAAAAATAATAACAATTTACATACACGTGTTATATAACTATTGTTACTTAAATTTTAATTAATTTAAAACAATTTAAAAATAAATTTATTAAATAATTTTTTCAAAAATTCGTTACAATTTCTTTTCTTCACAAATAGAGTTGTATTCTCAGAGTTGTATTTTTAAAGTACTATTTTTAGAGATGTATTTTCATACGAAAAATACAATTTTTACGGAAAATTGCATCTTAAAAAGTATTGAGTAGTACCGTTTTAGTATTGAGTACTCAAAAAAACAGTCAGTATTGAGTACTCAGTACGGGAATACTCAATACTTTTACAACTCTAGTAATCTATGTGCGCAACACTGACAACACGCACAAAGATTTTAGCAAAAAAAAAAACTTATTTTAATAAAAATATAAATAATCGGTGGAAAAAACCATACAATTTTAAAATAAATCAACAGAAGTAATTAAGAGTTGCAAAACAATTTAATATTATATTTGCAATCAGATGAGTAAAATGGATGCTACAAGGCAGGGTGCATACAAAAGCAACGCTATCGGTACAAATGAATCACGTTTAAGACGCCATGAAGTTACCGTGGAATCGCGGAAATCGAAAAAGGAAGATCAGATGTTTAAAAGACGTACCCATCAATGACTTTACTTCGCTTCTTAAAGAATGCAAAGGCCAATCGCCGGTACAAATGACTTCTGATGAAATTGTAGCTGACGTGCATAGTACGAAACCAGAAAGACAATTCCAAGGAATGCAGGCTACACGTAAAATGTTATCTAGAGCATTTGTATACGTTTCATACAGAATTTCGAAAGTGCTCTCCTCCAATTTGAAGCTGTTTGGGCTTTAATTAATATTGTCTGGAACTTCTGAACAAACAAGTTGTGTTATTGAAAATAATTCTGTTCCCCACTTTGTTTCGCTCCGAAAAATATCAATTTAGCCGAACAAGCTGTATGTTTGTGGCTGGTAGCCACTGATAGTCAACAGACTGATGCCATAATTGCTGCTGCTGCTGGCGGTTTACCAAAGTTGGGTATTTTATTACAACTTTGATTTTTCCATTTTAAAAGAAAAATTTTATTTAAGAATTAATAAAGTATATAAAATACAAATTTGGAAAAATGTTAAATTTTTTTAATTTGTAATTTGTAAGATAAATATAATATCTAAAGAACTTCGAAGTTTTTTAAACTATAAAATTGGTTTACCCAACATTTTAAAAGAAAAATTGTATTTAAGAATAAAGTAAAAATATAAAATACAAATTTGGAAAAATGTTAAATTTTTTTTTAATTTGTAAGATAAATATAATATCTCAAAACTGCATCTTTTATTCCATTGGGAGCATAAATTTCATCTTCCAGCGTTTCTCCTATACTAGACGATGGATTTCTTAGCACGGTAGTTCTAATGGATGAACTAGTCCATATCTTTGATTTGATGTGTATTTTGTCTTGCAACTCTCAAAAATGCATCTTTTATTCCATTGGGAGCATACATTTCATCTTTCAGCGTTTCTCCTATACTAGAGGATAGATTTCTTAGCACGGTAGTTTTAGTGGACCAACTGGTCCCTGTCTGTCATTTGATATGTAGTTTGCCTTGCAACTCTCAAAACTGCATCTTTTATTCCATTGGGAGCATAAATATCATCTTCCAGCGTTTCTCCTATACTGGACGATGGATTTCTTAGCACGGTAGTTCTAATGGATGAACTGGTCCATATCTTTGATTTGATGTGTATTTTGTCTTGCAACTCTCAAAACTGCATCTTTTATTCCATTGGGAGCATAAATTTCATCTTCCAGCGTTTCTCCTATACTAGACGATGGATTTCTTAGCACGGTAGTTCTAATGGATGAACTAGTCCATATCTTTGATTTGATGTGTATTTTGTCTTGCAACTCTCAAAAATGCATCTTTTATTCCATTGGGAATATACTAGAGGATAGATTTCTTAGCACGGTAGTTTTAGTGGACCAACTGGTCCCTGTCTGTCATTTGATATGTAGTTTGCCTTGCAACTCTCAAAACTGCATCTTTTATTCCATTGGGAGCATAAATATCATCTTCCAGCGTTTCTCCTATACTGGACGATGGATTTCTTAGCACGGTAGTTCTAATGGATGAACTGGTCCATATCTTTGATTTGATGTGTATTTTGTCTTGCAACTCTCAAAACTGCATCTTTTATTCCATTGGGAGCATAAATTTCATCTTCCAGCGTTTCTCCTATACTAGACGATAGATTTCTTAGCACGGTAGTTCTAGTGGACCAACTGGTGCATATCTTTCATTTGATATGTAGTTCGCTTTGCAACTCTCAAAACTGCATCTTTTATTCCATTCGGAGCATAAATTTCATCTTCCAGCGTTTCTCCTATACTGGACGATGGATTTCTTAGCACGGTAGTTCTAATGGATGAACTGGTCCATACCTTTGATTTGATGTGTATTTTGTCTTGCAACTCTCAAAACTGCATCTTTTATTCCATTGGGACCATAAATTTCATCTTCCAGCGTTTCTCCTATACTGGACGATGGATTTCTTAGCACGGTAGTTCTAATGGATGAACTGGTCCATACCTTTGATTTGATGTGCATTTTGTCTTGCAACTCTCAAAACTGCATCTTTTATTCCATTGGGACCATAAATTTCATCTTCCAGCGTTTCTCCTACACTGGACGATGGATTTCTTAGCACGGTAGTTCTAATGGATGAACTGGTCCATACCTTTGATTTGATGTGTATTTTGTCTTGCAACTCTCAAAACTGCATCTTTTATTCCATTGGGAGCATAAATTTCATCTTCCAGCGTTTCTCCTATACTGGACGATGGATTTCTTAGCACGGTAGTTCTAATGGATGAACTGGTCCATACCTTTGATTTGATGTGCATTTTGTCTTGCAACTCTCAAAACTGCATCTTTTATTCCATTGGGACCATAAATTTCATCTTCCAGCGTTTCTCCTATACTAGACGATGGATTTCTTAACACGGTAGTTCTAATGGATGAACTGGTCCATACCTTTGATTTGATGTGTATTTTGTCTTGCAACTCTCAAAACTGCATCTTTTATTCCATTGGGACCATAAATTTCATCTTCCAGGGTTTCTCCTATACTAGACGATGGATTTCTTAGCACGGTAGTTCTAATGGATGAACTGGTCCATACCTTTGATTTGATGTGCATTTTGTCTTGCAACTCTCAAAACTGCATCTTTTATTCCATTGGGACCATAAATTTCATCTTCCAGGGTTTCTCCTATACTAGACGATGGATTTCTTAGCACGGTAGTTTTAATAGATCAACTGGTCCATATCTTTGATTTGATGTGTATTTTGTCTTGCAACTCTCAAAACTGCATCTTTTATTCCATTGGGAGCATAAATTTCATCTTCCAGCGTTTCTCCTATACTAGACGATAGATTTATTAGCACGCTAGTTCTAGTGGACCAACTGGTGCATATCTTTCATTTGATATGTAGTTCGCTTTGCAACTCTCAAAACTGCATCTTTTATTCCATTCGGAGCATAAATTTCATCTTCCAGCGTTTCTCCTATACTGGACGATGGATTTCTTAGCACGGTAGTTCTAATGGATGAACTGGTCCATACCTTTGATTTGATGTGTATTTTGTCTTGCAACTCTCAAAACTGCATCTTTTATTCCATTGGGACCATAAATTTCATCTTCCAGGGTTTCTCCTATACTAGACGATGGATTTCTTAGCACGGTAGTTCTAATGGATGAACTGGTCCATACCTTTGATTTGATGTGCATTTTGTCTTGCAACTCTCAAAACTGCATCTTTTATTCCATTGGGACCATAAATTTCATCTTCCAGCGTTTCTCCTATACTGGACGATGGATTTCTTAGCACGGTAGTTCTAATGGATGAACTGGTCCATACCTTTGATTTGATGTGTATTTTGTCTTGCAACTCTCAAAACTGCATCTTTTATTCCATTGGGAGCATAAATTTCATCTTCCAGCGTTTCTCCTATACTGGACGATGGATTTCTTAGCACGGTAGTTCTAATGGATGAACTGGTCCATACCTTTGATTTGATGTGCATTTTGTCTTGCAACTCTCAAAACTGCATCTTTTATTCCATTGGGACCATAAATTTCATCTTCCAGCGTTTCTCCTATACTAGACGATGGATTTCTTAACACGGTAGTTCTAATGGATGAACTGGTCCATACCTTTGATTTGATGTGTATTTTGTCTTGCAACTCTCAAAACTGCATCTTTTATTCCATTGGGACCATAAATTTCATCTTCCAGGGTTTCTCCTATACTAGACGATGGATTTCTTAGCACGGTAGTTCTAATGGATGAACTGGTCCATACCTTTGATTTGATGTTCATTTTGTCTTGCAACTCTCAAAACTGCATCTTTTATTCCATTGGGACCATAAATTTCATCTTCCAGCGTTTCTCCTATACTAGACGATGGATTTCTTAGCACGGTATTTTTAATAGATCAACTGGTCTATATCTTTGATTTGATGTGTATTTTGTCTTGCAACTCTCAAAACTGCATCTTTTATTCCATTGGGGAGCATAAATTTCATCTTCCAGCGTTTCTCCTATACTAGACGATGGATTTCTTAGCACGGTAATTCTAATGAATGAACTGGTCCATATCTTTGAATTGATTTGTATTTTGTCTTGCAACTCTGAAAACTGCATCTTTAATTCCATTGGGACCATAATTGCATCTTCCAGCGTTTCTCCTATACTAGACGATAGATTTCTTAGCACGGTAGTTCTAATGGATGAACTGATCAATATCTTTGATTTGATATGCAGTTCGCCTTGCAACTCTCAAAACTGCATATTTTATTCCATTCGGACCATAAATTTCATCTTCCGGCGTTTCTCCTATACTAGACGATAAATTTCTTAGCACGGCAGACTTTTGGCTCGTCTTGGATGTACTTATTATTTGAGACTTATTTCGTTCTGCAACTCTTTCTGGTTTCATATTAGAAGATACTGGAATCTTTCATTGAAATTTATTGATAATTAAAAGACTTAAAAACCTTATATTTTTTCTTTATTTATTTATTTTTTAATTCATTTACATTGTAATTCATACTTATTAAATAAATGTGTGCAATAGAAATGTTCCAACAATACTGCGCCGTAATTTGTAATAGTTGTGGGAGGGAATACGGCACTAAAATTTGTTTCGCGTTGCCAACTTAAAAAAAATTCGATGCTAAATATTCGATGCTAACGGCACGTACGTTAAATTTGGGTAAATTGTTTTAATCAGCTGTTATATCATCAGTTGGGTGCAACTAGTTCAATTGAACTCTTCACTGATTTGAACCAAAGACTTAGTTCACAACTAATAGCTCTTAGTTCAATCGCTCATTTTATTCATTCAGAAAAATATGTGTATTATTTACAAAAATTAGCGTAAAAGTTGCAAAGGCATATCGGTAATGTTACAACTCCATAAAATTACCGACAATTTTTTGAAGACGCTTGTTTAAATGTGTTGAAGAGATAAATATGTAAATAAATCGAACCTTTTGTTTAATATTAAAATTTTTTCCAGATTTAATAAACTATGTAAGCTAGAAAAGCTATCTAGATTTTTACAACAAATTGAACAAGAACTAGAAAGAGCGCTAACCAAATCGAACTATAATGCACAAATCTATTGACGTTTGTTTTTCGGGCTTCAAATATGGTTTTTCGCGTTCGTTTACCTTTGGGCATTTTTGTCACTTCATGAGAGTATTTCTTGTTAACTCTCATTTTACCGAACTTTACCCAAAAAGTAAAGAAACACACCTACTCAGTAAACAGAAAGAAAAAAGAGAGAATAAAGTGACAGTTCTATGTTGAGAGTTTCTAAGTCTTCTTCTTTTTCTTGCAAATTTTTACTGGACAAATTTTTGCCAGTAAGAATTTGCAAGAAATTTGTAAATAAAAAAAAATTTGCAATTATGTTATTTTATGGAAATGCAAAGCAGTAAAGCTTTCAAAATAAAAATGTTCTGCTTAAGGTTTAACATCAAAAATTTTCTTCTTTCATAGCGAGCAGTCAAAATTTATTTGTATATTTGGTGTTGTAATCAGCTGTGTCTACCACTGTTGGTAAAAGTGGCACAAAAGTGCCATTTGTGGCACTATTGAATGTTCAATGGCACTTTGGCACTCTTCATAGAATTTTGGCACTTTTTAAGAAAATTTCTATATAATTTGATAAAAGGTCGATATCGCTGGTTTTTCATGAAAAGAGACGTCTACTTAGAACGGGTAGCAAAATTAAAAAACAAACGCCACACTAAAAATTTCTACAATTTTCTGGACCACCTTCCAGTTCTTTGGGGACAATTTAATCATTATTTTGATCTTTAAAAATAAAAGCAATGGGGATAAAATTAGAAAAACTTTAATTGATTCAATTGTATTGTCCGTCACTGGAATTTTTAAAAAATTTGTTATGGTGTTCTGGTTTTTTTATGACAAGCAAAATTTTTAAAATTTCACCATACAATGGTGAAAGCTTTTTCTGCCAAAAATAAAATAAAATGATCAAAAACTGTAATTTGTGAAAAATTACGATTTTTTCGATAATTTTATGAAATCTTAAATGAAATGAAAACTTAAAAAAAATGTCCAGGAACCGCAGAACACGAGAGAACTAGTTCTAAGCACTTGGAGTTTCCTTTAAATTTTAGCATCAAGTATTTTGAGCTTATTCTTAACAACTTTAGCCCCAAAAATCCCATGTTACTACGTAATCTTTTGGAGGAATTTGCAGGAATTTTAGAATCGGTAAAAGGTTCGATGCATCTTAAAATAATATCTCAAAATATGAATGAGGTATTTCGTATTATATTTCTGTGAAGAAAAATTATAAAAATCTTCAAAAGAAAATAAAACTTATATTTTAAATTGTTGACGAATGAAAATATGTATATGTGCTTTTTATTACATGACAATTTTGTCAAGGTTTTGCTGTGACAATTTTTCTTAGAATACCAAAATTATAATAATTTCCATTCACACCAGTTTTGTGACAATTTTGTTATTGTTATAAAGTTTATAATAAGGGTGTGAATGTATAAATATTTGAAATAAAAGCTGAACATATTTTTTGAAACATTTGCATGTTGCCAAATTTTTTTTTTTTTTTTTTGGCACTTTTAAAGCTTTTTTGGCACTTTTTTGGCATCATTTAGGCACCAAACGAAAATTCTCAAATACCATCACTGGTGTCTACAAACTTGCGAATTGTTGCAAATTTTCTGTTCGCGTACATGTTTGGAAAATTTTTATTTTGAGAGTAAATCTTGTCTTACTCTCTGTAAGTTTGTACCGACAAGGGAAGTACCTCTTTTTGTAAGAGAGCATAACTTAAATGCCTTTATTCCCTTATTTTGTTTTACGACGGTTATATATATATATCATGTTATATATCACTGGAAAGCTTATAAAAAAAATACATGATCTGATGTGGAAATAAGTATAACATTTTATATAAAAAAGAGGGAGTATGTAAAAAACGCATTTTTAAACTTTTTGTGTGGGAGCACATTTCAAATTTACGAAATTAAAAAAGAGTCACAAGATTAATATATCCATCAAAATATGAAGTTTGATGTACATATTTCCTATGTTTAGCACAGAAAGCGGCCTAAATTATTTAAAAATTTACCAAAAAAGGTGTTTCGGGAAAAATTTAGCCAAACCTTATGTAGTGCGCATATCGAAAAAAGCAAAAACACGTGTCCTCTTAAATTTAATAAGGAATAATATAAATGAATTCAGCAGCTATAGCAGTATATTTTTCTATATAAAGTACCCAAAATTTTGGAAAATTTTAAAACAGCAAATTCGAAAGAGCAAAAAAGTACCAAAAAAAGGTACCAGTGAAAAGCCCTCAAAAATTCCTTTCCAACAACACCACACTTGCATATGGTTCCTTTGGTCAAAATATCTTAAAAAGCTAAAAAACCTAAAAAGGACCCTTTTTTGAACACCTTCTTGGACCCTTAAAATTCCGAGGTGGCCGATAAGTTGAGACAGGTCGATCTTAAATTTTTTTCTCTTCACATATCTAAATTTCATCAAAATCGGAGTGTTTAGGCTGAAGTACTTCCCTTGTGAGTAATTCTTACTGGACTTGACTGAGAAAAGTAATCGAATATACCTAATGATGCCTGCCATCAAATGTCACTACCCAATAAACCAAAGAACGATACGATAGCGAAATCGCTATCACCTTAAATATCCGAAAACGATATCATATTCCAATAAGATTATAATATCGTTTTCGATAAGGTTTAATGACCAAGTATACTTCAAAATATTCAATATTTACAAAAATTAAAACGGTTTTCAGAAACAAATAAAATTTATAAAAACTTGCAATTTTTACTTCGTTTGGCTATTTATACTCCTTGTTATTTGACAATTAAGTTGCAAAATCTAGGTGAGTTCGACGTTTCTTCTGAATATGACAAAACAGTTTTCAGAAACAAATAAAATTTATAAAAACTTGCAATTTTTACTTCTTTTGGCTATTTACACTCCTTGTTATTGGACAATTATAGTTGCAAAATCTAGGTGAGCGACGTTTCTTCTGAATATGACGATTTTATTATCAATTTTTCATTATGACTTCATTTCAGCTCATTTTAAAAGAATTCCGGTTTTGCCATCATATATGATATCATTTTCGGTATCGAAATCGCCTGGAATAACGATAGTGTTTCGATACTGGACCAGATTTTGGCGATTTTACTATCGTTATTCCAGCGAATTTCGATAGCGAAAACGGTATCATATTTCCTTGGAAATACGATATCGTTACGATAGGTACATTTTAGAACAAAAAATCTATCGTTTTCGTATCACAAGTGATTATCATATATGATAATAAATATCACCTAGGTGATATCGCTTCGATATCGTGACGATATCATTTGGTTTATTTGGTATTCGTTTTAATTCTGTAATAAAAAATTAATAGAAACTTTGATAAAAAATAATGGATATAAAGGCATATCTACACGATAGAGAATACTGCTAGAGATAGAGCAAAAAGCAACCAGCTTAAATCATTCACAATAGAGACATTTAGAGGTGTTTTTTGCTCTACATCTAGCAGTTTTCTCTCGCGTGTAAATGTGCCTTAATAGAGTTTATTATTTGTAGATAAAAATTAAGGTTTGATAAAATTTTGTGTTTTTCGAAGAAAAATCTATAATATTTCTTAGCCATTGAATATTCAAGTTTTCTCCATCACTTTGCAATTGATACCATTTTGACTGCATTAGATTTCAAGACACCGGGTCATGAAGATGTATATATCGCCCAGTAGCAAATGGTCGAGATTACTATTTTAATCACACGCTTTCCATCCCTGTCCATTAGACCGTACCACAAATATAAAGTATTTTTGCAAGGCAATTCCAAAAAATTTTTTTTTGTTTTGCCGTACGTAGGGGTCGCCTTTTTTAATTTTTCTTTATAGCTTCGGCATTTAAAGTCGGATTTTAAAGTGTGATATATCGATTTTTTGCCTCGAGGAGACCAGTGCTTTGCTATAAAAGAAAAATCCAATGAATAAAAATTTAAAAAGACGACCCCTACGTTCGGCAACCAATATAAATAAAAAAAATTCCTGCTGGGTTTATCGAAAAACTTCCTTAGCAAAAATTTAATTATTTTTCGCGAGCTTTAATTTTCTGACATTAGGGTGGCAGCAACTGAGTTCTGGTGGGTAACTACTAGAACGGGATACTTGAGGTCAATGGCCCTTAGAATAAAACAAAAAATTCGACAACCGTAATCAGGCCTATTGTTCCCTTTTCGCAAGTGCGTTAAACAATTTAATACCCTTATTTATTCTTTTTATCAGAGATCGAATATAGTACACGGCTGTTTTCATTTGATACATTTCTTAAAATAAGTATAAAGTAGTCAGGAGTGTTCTGGAAAGCAAATCCATAAAAATTGATTCGACATCACATAAAATACGTGTTGTGATTGTTTATAAGCCCATAATTTTATCCGGATTCATTTTTCATAACACCCTTACATTTTAATTGACAATTTTGTGTTCAGATATTTTTATTTCATATAATATTGATTTGAATATGTAATTTAAGTATGATTGCTTGTTTTGGGTATGTTTTATTGTTGGTTAAAACGGTTTATTTTAGCGGTATAAATTTTTCTGTGCAAATTTAAATCGTTTTTCGATTTGTTGATTCCTTGTCTATTATTTTATAAATTTTTATAATAATAAAAAATAGAATGTAATACATTAATTTATTCAATGATTGAAACAAATTCATTTTTTGTTTAAAGATAACAAATATTTAGAAATTTTAATTTGCGTACCTGAAAATCTACAAGTTTGTGAAACGATATTTTTAGATATATCAACTTGAAATACCTCAATTAAATCATTTTGTTAAACCGTTTCTTTCTAACCTCTTCCGAGTGTAGCAAAAACTAATAATTTTTTTCATAATTATTCTGAAGTTAAAAGACACAACAATTAAAGAAAATAAATCAAAAAAATTAAACTAATTTTGAAAATACAAGTGATTCATTCTGTATAATGTAAGAGAATAGTTTAACTATCAGTATTATGAGCTAAACATTTATGAATGTAAAAAAATCATGTTTCATTTTACATTTTCTTGTTATTTGTTTTTTTTTTTTTAACTCTACACAATAAAGTAATTGATGTTAAGAGAAATATTCTTAATACTTAAGAGCTTTTATCATTAAAATCTAAATTTCCTTGTTGTTGCCTTTTATAACGTTGCTCTTTACGCCAGGCATCGATGCGTTCTTTCAGCTCCAAATTTGGCACGAGCATATCCTCTGTTAAATGTTGACGATTGAAGGGATCTGTGTTGCTATTCAACAAGTGACGTGTTATAATAGCACGATCCATTATAGTTCCCGACGGCAAGACCACAGGATCAGACATAAGGGTGTCCATTAGCGGATCTTTAAATTCATCAGGTGCATCAGCACATTCATCTTCGGACTGTTGATTAGCCACTATGATTGGAATAAAAAAAAGAGTGTTTTTTAAAGATAAAAAAATATAAATTCAGTTGTTTTTTATTGTGTTATATACTTACCGTAAATATCATGAGCTTTTGTTATTAAGGCTCTAAATTTTTCTACCTCAATTGCCGAACGTATACTTAAACGTTCTATGCGATTGGCAGCATCGTCGAATAAATGTTTTTGGAAGGATCTTTCATCAGCCGCTAAAGCTTGGGCAAATCTATCACAGTCTAAATGTAAATATATATCGAATATCTGACCCAATAAACGTCTAGGTTCCCAACCATATTTAGCTGGATTTCGTACTTTTAAATCGTTACATTTGGGGCCAACCAATTGATGCAAATTGAAATTTAACATGGAACTTAAACGATCAACCAACTCGTTACGCATAAACGGTTCTTTGATGTCATCCTGCAAAAACATATCGTATCCACCGTGAATAGATTCATTTAAAATAGTTTGTAACAGAAAAAACTTACAGTCAAATAATGAAACATTTCTACAGTTTCTCGAGCTAATGTTAAATAGGAACGACATTGTCGTTCATCCGTTGCCAATTGTGATAGGCGAGTCTGTTGTTGTTCAGATCCCAAATTGGACCAACCTGATTCATTTAACATAAGAACCTTTAAGTTTGTAACTTTAAATTAATATGAAAACTTATGTAAGATGCAATAGACTGACTGACCTGTGTTTGATGTATACGCTTCAGATTTTCTAAACATTCGTCCAGTAGGAATGTTGTATCATTCATAAGCATATTGATAAATTTAACAAACTGTTTACCATTATTTGATTCATTTATCATAACTTGGCGGTGAACTGGACTCTCCCACATTGATTTAAACAAATGACTAATGTGGTATCTGAAAAAAAATTATTGTGTTAAATTCACTATGCTCCAAATTCCAAATTTTTTATGCTCTCCCAAAATTATTTTGGACAAAAATTCGTGGTGATAAAAAGATTTTTAAGACAAATTTTTGCTTCTTGTAACTTTTTGGGGTAAAAAACGTTTGTATTAAAAAAAAGTTAGAGGTAAAAAATATTTGCCTTAGAAAAAAAATTTTTTTTTTAATACTCACCTTATAGTAAATTTATCGTAAAATTCCGTACTTTGCCCAGTTGTTTCAATATCCACATAAAATTTCATCAATGAACTGCACAATACGGTTTGAGCTAATTCATGATTCCATATCTAAAAGTGTAGAACAAAATATAAAAAAATGTTATTGAATAATATGAACATTTTAAATATTCTTACCGATACATTAAGAACATTTGCTGGGCCCAAAGAAAACACAAACAGTACCTCCACTAATTTGGCAGTGACGTACGGATTCTTAATCATATGTGGTGCACAAACACAAGTCAACAACCATGTTATTATCGAATGATCAATAGCAATACGTATATCATTTTGAGCATGTTGCATGGCGAACAAAATAAACTCGGCAATATCATCGATATACCACTCGGGCAGTGCTGAAAATGCATCAGTCGGTTGTAATTGTTGTGGTGTCATTTTAGACATAAAGGGACCTTCGATGGTCCGCCCCTCCATTTGATACAGTAAGTACTCACACACGGTGGAGTAAAAGAATAGACAGGCATTCAATAGTTTCGGATCTAATAGACACACCTCACTGCACAGTTTCGATCTGGTCAACTTTTTCAATTGTTTAAGCCAGCGATCTCTGAATTGTTTGTTACGCGACGCATACGGTGTATTTTCCCAATGGGACTTAGTACGGTCGATTTCGTCAATCAGTTTTTGCAACTCCTTAATGGCCCGAGATTTTTGTCTATATCTCTGTATGGCTGGCATAAAACCCAAGTGGTGCGACTGCAATGTAAGAAACCAACATTGTGTCTGAAAATTTGCATTTGACTCTGTGTTGGCACAATCTTTTTCAAGGAATTTTTTATATTCTTCTTCACTAAAACGTAGTTTCGTATCCTGTTCTATGTAGATCAACGAATTTTTACAGAAGGGATACTGAAGATCGATACGATCCAATTTGATTTTGACCGACAGTTGTTGTAAAACACACATAAGATTTATGGCAAAACCATCACGCGCAAGCAATTTCTCGTCGCTGGCAAATTGTACACGACGTTCATTGTGGCGCAAAATTTGTGAAATATACTCAAGGGTCTTTGGACGTGTGTTGACATTGACAAGTAACGAATGGAAAACAGAGTGCATAAGTTGACGCATCGTTAACAATTGCTATATTTTGGGAAAATCAAATTCAAAAACAAGACAAAGACATTTGTTTTAACATAATTAAAATAATATTTAACTTTTAACTCCACAATTTCCTTGAGCTTAAGTTTTGTTTTTTATACATATATAAAAAGTTTTTTATTTTCGATATTTTTTACGAAAATACGTATTCTGGCCTTGTATTTTCGTATAACAAATTTTAAACATTTTTATTTTGTATAACAAATTTTAAACAATTTGAGTTTGAAAAGTATTTGTCAAATATAAATTCTAGTTTTTGGTATAAAAGTATAACAAACAAAAATAATAGTGGTATTCATCTAACTGGATTTATGCCCTCGTAAACCGTGTATTTTTGTAATCGCGTATATTTATAACTTTACCTGTTTATTTAAATGAACTTACCTTTTAAATCCATTCACATTTCAATTCAGCATTTAGCCACATTTTCGATCTTTTCATAAATTTTTTATTTTAAATTTGTATTATTTAAAAACAAATAAACAGAAAATAAAAACCAACACACAAAAAAATTCAAAATAATTTTATTTTTGGCAATATTCAAATGTATGTATAAATACGAAAAAGTTTACACACACAAATGTAAGCGTATATTTACCAGGTCTCGTAAACTAGTTTTGACATTAATCGAGTAAACTTACAACATATACACAGTATACGAGGCGTAAATACTTTAAATGAATATCTTTAATAATTAACAATAAAAATGTACAGCGGTATTCAAAATGAAAATTTAGCATAGAGTTAACATGAGTTCTATTCATAATACTGTTGTTAAACTCATTCTAGTATTGTTGCTAAATTCCTTTTCATTCACAATAATAAAAAAGCCTTGTACTTTCAAACACAGGGTTGCTCTTAATCGGTGTGCTAATAAATGATTTAGGCTGCTAGGCCTAAAAACATTCTAGTTAACATCTCGTTGTGTGCGATGTATAAGAAGCTACTAACATTTAATTTTGAATACGGGGGCTAATATATAAAGACGTTTATAATTACGTTCTGTATTTAAAACTGATACATTTTCAAAGTCAGGATAGTGATTAAAACTTGAACAATGAGAATTAATATGCCTATATTTCTGATCTGATCTATGCCCAGCTCAATGAAATTGTGGAGTTTAAAATTAAAAAAAAAGGTTAAATAAACGACAAGAAAATAATATTTAACGCTAAGAAAAAGTTTATTACAAATATATCGGGAGAAATATATGAAATTCGAACACTCACCCATCTAAATTTACCCGAACTGGCTGCCAATGCCTCACATTTACCGTGAGCTTCGGCAAATCGAACATTTTCTTCGGCAAAAAATGATACCGACAAGAATGGACCTAAATAACTGCACTTAACAATCTCTCTTCCGGGAATTTGTGTACATAATGGTGGCAAAAAGTTCATTTGTTTGACCAACAAATCACATAATGGCCTAGATGTGCCCACCTTAACTGTCATCAGTTTGGACAACAACTCCATGTGATGTGTGATAATTGTGGGAGAACATAAATTACGTTGCATTCCCATAAACAGACCACGCAACATTTGCGAGAATATAAATTCAAAGTCTTGCGTTTTTTCATAACATTCGGTAATTAGTTCAAATAGAAAGTCATCCGGTACACGTTCCTGATAGTACAACTCCAACAGGGCCGACTGATCCAAGGCAATATTGAGATTCTCATAGATGCGATCGGTTAAAACCAATATGGTGGTAAGAAAAATTTGTTCTATTGTCATTTTTAAAGTGCCCTGTATCTTTTCACTGTCTTCGGCTTGTTCTTGTGATATATTTGTATTGAATTTATCGTTGAATTGACGATGATTTTTATAGCATTTTATTAAATGTAAAATAACATTATGTTTTGCTAAAGCCATGGGAGTAAAAATACTTGATGATGGCGTTGGACAATTACCAATGAATTCAGAACTAGTAATACCTAAAGAATGGCACAAAATTAGAGATAGATGTAAATAAAAAAACGATTAATGTTTGTAAAGGCAAAGTAAATTCGACTCAGAGTTAAAAGTATTCCGTGTTACGGTGCGCAGTGTGTTCAAAAACACTTTTTTTTAGCAACAAACATTTCAGGCCAGAATTCTCCACCGATTTTTTAAATTCTCGATTTTCAAAATTCCACTCGAACTTTTTTTATATGACAACTACTACTTCCTTATTAGACGTCATATTGTCAAATAATTTTATGCAAGTATATTATGATAAAAATAGTCCACCTATGTACCTTTAATTAAAGGTACATTATCATTTAAATCCCTTAATTCTTACTGGTTTTTCTGCGAAAAAAATATAAGTTTTTTCGACATTAACAAAAAAAAAAAAATATTTAGAAATTGGAATATTTAGAACCAACTGCGATACTTTAAGAATTAAAGTTCAAAGCAAAAACAGTAATAATAAAGGATAAAAATAGCATTGTTAGATTTCGTTGATAATAGTCTAGTTGAGTTATTAACACGTTATTATTTGTTTTCCGCTTAGCATAAGTAGATTATTATCAATTATTAATCCAGCAAGGCAAACTAAACTCACGATGGCTTTGTATCATCTTTCTTTAATTTGAAAAATAACACTGCATGACACTCAAAAAAAATTAATGAAGATCTGACCATCAGCTCTATATATTTCGGACATGCTGATTACAATGGCGTACTTTATTTTTCGATCAATGGTACAGATTTTTAAAGTTTAGCAGTTGTCCATTCAATTTTTTATATTAAAAATTTTTCAAATTCAATTAATGTGAATTTTTTTGTAAGCACAGGACCTGTGGCCATATTTACGATATAACTGCGATGTGCTAATCTTGATATTTAAACCACTACTTAGCGTTTCATATAGGTTTTTATGGTTTTTTGCTATTTCAGCGATTTTAGTCGCTGAATGTCGATCGACCTCAATAAATATAATGCCTTAGTAAGGAAGCAAATAAAAGGAAAATATTTCAATGAAAAAAATTTATTCATCTATAGCGGCCTATACGTTAAAATCGCGACTTTTCAAAAATTTTATATGGCAGCATAGCTTTCCAAGATGTCCCCAAAGTGCAACTTTTAGTATAATATGGAGTCACCTCTAAAAACTGTTCTTGCAAAATTTCAAACAAAAAAGTTTCCATTTGCAAAAGTTATGGCAATAAATACATTTTTTACTAAGGTTAATATCGTACTAAAGACACTTTAGTACAGGGGTGGCAAGACTTTTTTCGCTGCTTTTTCCACCTTAATTTAGTTGTCTTATCAAAGTCCTTTTTTGAAAATTATTAAAATTTGGAAAATTTTATTTAAAAATATCGCAGATGCGTTACGGATAATCCCCATGAAATAACTCCGAAGGGGAAAAATTAAATAACATCCAAGAAATGACGTAAAAATGTTTGAGGGTTATTTAATTTTTTGGGTTTAATTGAGATTATTTCATTATGAAAAAATCACCAATGAAATAAAATTAAAATATTTTGGACATTATTGCCTTTTAATTTTTTAGAGGGGTTATTACATTTTTGGTTGTTATTTGATTTTGTTAAGAAAAGTTAAATTTTTGGGCGCCATCAATTATTTAGGTACGTAAGAAACTACACAGAAAAAAATAATTCATACATGTAATAAATTTGTTCATAAACTGTATGAATTTAACATGACTTTTTTTTCCCAAAACTTTTTACTACAATGTATGAATTTGTTTCTACATATTATGAAAACAGTCATTATGTGTTTTTAGGATTTTTAAAATTTTTTCTTCAATAGATAAATAATTAAGCAATATTATGCACAAATTAAGGCAGTTTTTAACACAATCTTTAGTGTGTATGCAAAAATTATGCACTTTTATTAAAATATATAACACAAGGAAATGCACTATTTAAAAACCTAAAATGCACTATTTAAATTTATATCCATGGGAATCTGCTTTCTCTCACTGAACTATAAAAACTTCTAATAGGGGAGGTTCCGTTTTGTAATCCAAAGAAATTAACTAGGAAAAGACTTAAAATTGCGATCTAAAAAGATATTAAAAAAGATATTGGCTTATAACAACTTTGCAGATTAATGAAATTATATTTCACATACCTTCTAATCTTCTAATTTTCCAAAATAACGGTCAAGTTGGTAAAAATTTTTCTTTTGTCACACAAAAACAAATTAAAATATTTATTGACAATTTATTTCTTTTTGAAAATAACTTGATCGTTTTGAAATTAGAATATCGAGAAAACATTCATAAATTGTATGAATATGTTCATACATATTATGAATCATAATTAAGGAAAGCAATTCATAATATTTATGAACAAAATTTGTTCTGTGTAGTTGAAAAATGTGTCTCAGGGAAAAACTTGATTTAGTTAAAATAAATCGGGCGATTTCTATTTATAGCGAACATTATGGATTTGAACCGAGAAATTTCTATTTCAGATGAAATGGCTCTGCGAAACACAATCAAAACCCAATTTCAAATTCCAGCAAAGGGAGTTATTTCATTATGAAACTTATTTTCAGCCTTAATTTCACTGAGGGATATTTCGTAGCACCTATTTTCCGTCTAAAAAAAAGTTAATTTTTAGATACAATTTTATTACAAGTTGTTTTCCATTTTTGTGCAATTTTCTGGTACTTTTTATCTCTCCGATTATGAGGCATTTTCCCATCGAAACATTTAAACTTCTTTCGATCTAGAATTTTAGAAATTTTCCCAGGATTTTCTGATAATCGAATTTGCGAGTTCTATATTAACCATATTTCTGTAAACGAAAAATGGTTTCAATCAATGGCCTTGCAACTCTCTCAATATTTTTTATTTGAAAAAATATTAGGCGGCTCGGAACAGGAACGAACTCCGACTGGTTAATCAGGGATGGAAAAGGCTCACTTAACCGGGCTCTTATACCAAAAAATGTTAGATCGCTCTTACACATTTAAAAATGTAAGTAATTAAAAAATAGCTTCCTCTTTGGCTCGTTAAAAAACATAAAAATTAAATATTTAGATAATGGCAAATATTAGCACAAATTGCGAAAAAAAAATTTGCAAAAAGCGAAATTTTTGCAACAATATATTCGCTTGCAGAATGTCGATCGCTGATTACTTCTTTTAATTCATTTTCTGTACCATAGTCTTTTTCGAATTCCACCGTTATTTTGCAATTTTTAAGTGCAGTTTTTTTAATTAAATTAATTTAATTAATTTTAGGGATTAAATTTTTGTACCATAAAGTCTTTTTTCAAATTCCGCTATTATTTTGCAATTCTTTACGTGCGTTTTTTTTTAATTTATAATCTAGGGGCTATAATTAATACACATTTCAGACAACAAAGTTTGCAAAGGCTAGTTGCAAAAAAAATCGCGAAAAATGAAATTTGCAAAAAGGAAAATTTTTGCATCAATATATTTGTTTGCAGAATCTAAATCGCTGATTACGTTTCCTAATTAATTTTTAGTACCACAAAGTCTTTTTTCGCGTTCCGCTTTTATTTTGCAATTTTTTAAGTACGTTTCTTTTTAATTTATAATCTAGGGACTATAATACACATTTCATACAACAGAGTTTGGTGGCTAGTTGCAAAAAAAAAATCGCGAAAAATAAAATTTGCAAAAAGGATAAATTTTTTCATCAATATATTTGTTTGCAGAATGTAAATCGCTGATTAAGTTTTTAAATTAATTTTTTGTACCATAAAGCCTTTTTTCGCTTTCCGCGATTATTTTGCAATTTTTTAAGTGTGGGTTTTTTAAAAAATAAATCGCGAAAAAAATATTTGCAAAAAGGAAAATTTTTGCGTCATTGTATTTATTTGCAGATTGTTAATCGCTGATTAGAGTTTTTTAATTATTTTTTTCTACCACAAAGTCTTTTTTTTCGCGTTCCTCTATTATTTTGTAATTTTTTAAGTGCGGTTTTTTAAATTTATAATCTACGGAGTATAATGCCCATTTCATAAAACAAAGTTTGGTGGTTAGTTGCAAAAAAAAATTTTTTGGCATCGTTTGCAGAATGTAAATCTTTTAATTAATTTTCTGAACCCCAAAGCCTTTTTTCGCATTCCGATATTATTTTGCAATTTTTTACGCATGGTTTTTAAAAATTCATAATCAAGGGCTATAATACTGTTGGAATAGTATAATTCCATAGTATAGTTCCATTCTTGATTTTTATAACTAAATTATTATTTTCCATCCCTGGTTACAATCGATGTTTTGAGTCATACAAAGAGCGCACATAATGACCCTGCAAACATATAAAAGATACCTTCCAAGAAGATATTAAAGCGATATCTTCTATCAGATATTGTTTTTGAGGCTTAAATTTAATAATGAAAGAATTAAATCGTTTTTTTATTGTACCGGGAGTTTATTTAGCGATATCCCTTTTATCTTCCATATGAGTTATTGCTTTCATATTGCCTGGAAGTATTGTTTTAGTGTAACAGTTGTTTCCGACGGAGGAAACTTCCGGAATACGAAATTGATATTGCCGGCAATAAATGTTTTCTTCCTGGCGATATGTTTGGAGAATCTTCTTCGTATTGCCATGTTTGCTGGGTGATATTGGTTTGAGTATGTTCCTGTCCCAAGGCACATAATAGAACAAATGCTTTCTCAGTGATAGAGAGTCCCCCAATCTCTTTATTATGTATACTCTTTGTTTCAATGCAGAGTTTTAATTATTTTAAAAGACGATTTACAAGCTCTATTAAAAATTTCATTATTATGGAGTTAAATCACACATTTTTGTAGCGAAATTTAACATTTAACTAAATTTTTTTCTGGTCTTCTAATAGTTTAAAATTTTTGAAAATATTTAACAAAACGCCGCGTGCCACCTAAGATCCACTCGCGTGCCACTACTGACACGCGTGTCGTAGTTTTGCCAGCCCTGCTTTAGTATCTCAAAATGTCTTTAGTACGATATTAACCTTAGTAAAAAATGTATCGCACTAAAGACATTTTAAGATACTAAAGTGTCTTTAGTACAATATTAACTTATTGTTGAACAAAAATTAAAAAAAAAAATTGTTTTTGTCTGATTTTGCCTTAATCAAATTGATTCAGATGCAAAAGAAGTGTTTCCTTAATATTGTCCTACAAATAATAATAAATTGAAGTTTTTATTACACCATAGGTTCAGAAATGGGTTCTGTAAGGGCTAAACATTAAAATTGCCTCTAAAATATGATATTTCATACATTATAAAAAGCACATTTAAATCACTTTTAAAAATGTACCCAACAAACAATTCGTTCCGTTTACGCACCGTTTTCGGTCCGTCATAAACGGAATCCAACTCCGTATACGTACCGTTTTCTGGATCCGTATACGGACCAGAAAACGGAACATAAGGAACATCGAAACTGATTCGAATCCGTTGAAAATCCGTCAATGACGGACCGTTTACGGACCGGTATGTCGTGTTAAAAACGGACAAGTCCGTTTAAAGTCCGTCAATGACGGACCGTTATGTCATGTAAAAAACGGACTAGTCCGCTGAAAGTCCGTCAATTCTGGACCGTTTCCGGACCGTTATGTCGTGTAATAACGGATTATTTCCTTGTCCATATCCTACCGATTTTTTCAAAAAAATAGACCATATGTTTATTATTTTCAATACAAAGTTCTTTTTTTTCTTTTTTATAAATTCATTTATAATTATTATTTATAATTACAATATTTAGCACATCCAGCTCGGTTTACCTATCTATCCAGCGCTTAGGGACCCGGATAGATATCAATCTATATGGAAAAGAGACAATAAATTAGTTATGGTTTAATTGACTGTGTACACGATGCAAATTCTCACATGTTATACACAAAACATTGTGAAACATTAAGTTTCATAAATCTTACCTTGTTACTTGATGTTGTTTGATTAATGGTGTGATAGAAAGAATTCCCTCTATTGCATATTCTCCATATATTCCTATTATAATAATATTTTCACCGCCCGAGTAAAAACAGTTACATATAGTCGTAGAAAATGCTATGAAGTTATATCTGTATAAATATACTCTTTCATCCGAAAAATGGCCCGATGTAATTGTATCAGTTGTTTATCAGTTTTTATCTAATTGTATTAGTTTAGATCTCAACTAATGAAATTATACATTATTCAGATGAAATTATATCCAATTTTTGGCCTGATACAATTTTACCGGTTTATATCTAATGGTAGTTGGTACAATTTTATATAAATAAAATATATTTGTATCCGACATTTGCCTTATATAATTGTATCAAAGTTTTAAAGCAGATATAATTGCATCAGGTCAAAATTCAGATATAACTATATAAGTTTGTATAGTAATGTATCTATTTGGATCTAAACTAATACCATGCGACATAAACCCATAAAATTGTATCAGGTCAAAAATCAGATAAAATTTCATCTGCTTAATATATAATCTAATGAGTTAAGATCTAAACTGATACAACTAGATAAAATGTGATAACCAACTGACACAATTATATCGGTCCATTTTTCGGATGAAATGGTATATGGATAACATTATGTTATATATTACCATATAAAGCTCCATATTAATTTTTTTTAATAGGGCGACTTTACAAAAATTTTTTATTTTGTAAACAAACCGATGAAATCCGTATTTAAAGGTACGAAAACGGATACACCAATACGGAGTTAAAACGTATTGTGTTCGAAAATCCATTTATACGGTCCGTTAATGTTCCGTATACGTACAAGCATTGACGGATACGTACATTACGGACAGTTAACGTGCCGTAAAAGCCGAATTCATGAATCCATACGTGCCGGAGAGTCCGTAAAAATGTTTCTTGGGTATTATATTATATATCACTATATTATAAATCACTCTTAAAAATGCAAACAAAATGTACTCGTATTGATGTGATGAAATTGTATACCTAAAAACCATACTTTTTAACATTATGTATGTACTTTTAAATTACTAACAAAATGCTGAAGTTAAACTACTGACAACATGGGACACCACGTGTAAAATAAATCAGTGTTAGAGCTAAATTGTAACTACTTCACAATCAGTTGATGCTATTCGGAGTGCTTTTAAAATAACTTTTTTGTAATGGATTTTTTTTTGCTGGGGAGCTCTGATAATCAATTCTATATATTTGGGACTTGCTGATTACAATGGCGTACTTTATTTTTCGATCAATGGCACAGATTTTTCGCAAATGTCTTTAAAGTTTGGCGGTTGTCCATTCAGTTTTTTATATAACAAATTTTTCAAATTAAATTAATATGAATTTTTTTGTGTTAAAATGTAAGCACAGGTCCTGTGGCCATATTTACGATATAAATGCGATTTGCTAATCTTGATATTTAAAAAAACTACTTAGCTTTTTATATAGGTTTTTATGGTTTTATGCTATTTCGGCGACTTTAGTCGCCGAATGTCCAATCGACCTCAATAAATGTAATGCCTTAGTAAGGAAGCAATTAAAAGGAAAATATTTCATTGAAAAAAATGTATTCATCTATAGCGGCCTCTATACGTTAAAATCGCGACTTTTCAAAAATTTTATATGGCAGCATAGCTTTCCAAGATGTCCCCAAAGTCCAACTTTTAGTATAATATGGGGTCACCTCTAAAAAAAAAGAAATATGAAAAAAATTGTTCTTGCAAAAATTCAAGCAAAAAAGTTTCCATTTGCAAAACTTATGGCAATAAATACATTTTTTACTAAGGTTAATATCGTACTGAAGACACTTTAGTATCTTAAAATGTCTTTAGTACGATATTAACCTTAGTAAAAAATGTATCGTACTAAAGACATTTTAAGATACTAAAGTCATTTTTTTAAGGTCTATTTTTGAGTTGGAATAATTTATTTTTTGTCACTATATAATTACTTATTTAGTTTGATTTTACGACTTTCAAGGAGTAGTGGCAATTAAAGCATATCGACATTTAAAGCAGGTGACATTTATAGATCTTTTTGTGTATAAGCAACGAGTAAGGGATTGTAGGATACTCAACCTCTGTTAACCAAACTCTTGATGGGTCTGTTTTAAACGATAAAATGTGTTAATGCAACAAATTTTATTAACATATTTCTTTGGTGTACGCAGGCGACTTACATAGAGTCTTAACAATACATTTTATTTGTAAAGTTTTTTTATATTTGCATTTAGTGAAAATAATAACTCATATTTGGGTCATAGTCCAGGAGATTCAATGGGATCCAATTCTTTATTTCCTTCCCTTTTTCAATGGGAACTGTAATTGAAGTATTTTTTAAAACATGTACGAATAATTAAAATATATCCCAGCAAAATATTGGTAATGACACCTCATTACTATCTGCATTACCAAAAATGATATGTCATTATCTTTTGCATTGTTTTATAATATAAAATAATGACTTCCTAATAACGGCCTATTGTATTCATTGTTTCTAAATTTAAAATAATGACTTACTCGTAATAGTTTAAATAAGTACTTTTTACACAGTTAAATTTTATACATTTTTATTTATTATATGTAAATATGTTTTATGTTTACATTTTTATGACGAGTCCTAAAATTACCCACTAGAGAAAACTTAAATTTTTCTGAATGTATTTCTTTAAGCTAATAGTATTTGCTTAACTCCTTATTTTTAAGAATCAAGTAAGCAATCGGATAACCACTTATAATTCAACTTTTTGTAGGCATGTGTGTAACCTCTTATTATTCAAAATCTCATAACTACTTATTTCTCATATTTTCGTAAGCGAGCGGGTAATCGTGACTACTTATAAAAACGACCACGCCAAACAAAAATAATGAGTTTAGACGCCAAAAAATAAGTTGTGCGGAGCTATGAATTTCTATTATATAACCTCTTATTTGGTAATGAAAGATTTTGCTGGGATGTAAATAATCCTAAATTAATAAAGTACGTGAATAAAATTAACTATTTTGTTTTTTTAGAGATAAAAAATGGAATCTCTAATAAATTCGAAATTTACAAACAAATGCATTTACAAAGAAAAAAACAACATTATATATAGAGTTTGCTGTTCGGTTTTATTCGAAACCGAAACCGCAGTTTTTCAAGCATTAAAACCGAAAACTGACAAAAATAATTCGGTTTTTAATAAATACTTTAACCACTTAAAATAATTAATTAAATTGCATTCCAGTGTACAATTAGCATCTGAAAAGACTCATAGCAGTCGTAAGACCTTATTAAATCATAGCTACATGATGGTGTATTTCTTCACTGATGAAGCGTCTTTCCGAGCGCACTTTTATGTCTGACAAAAGACTCCGAATTATGAGCATTATTGGAAAATTTTGAATTTTCTGAGCCATAATGAGTCATTTATGAATTATTTTTGAGAAATTTGCGAGCAATGAAAACTTTTTTAAACATTTTGAATATACCTAAAGTTTGAGCACCCTGAAATTGATCATATTTTAGAGTCTTTTTTCAGTCATAATTTCTGAGCTCTCAGAAAAACGTTAGCTGGGATATTATTGAATTTCAAAAATGGCTCAGCTTCTATTTTACAAAATTCCATTTTCTACATTAAATATTACTTTAAAGAATTTTTTTTGTTATTACGGATAACACAAACTGAGTCTTATAATTTTAGAAAAAAAATACACCAAAAAGTCAAGTGGTTTGAGATGTTGAGTTTTATATATTCAATTCAGATTTTCACAGCGTATTTTTCAAAGCGTAGTCCACAAAATTTTTAAAATTTTACCTTTATGTTTTTTCAACCAAATTGCTGAAATTTAAATTTAAACTCTTGAAAAATACAGCTTAATTGCCTACAAAAGAATACAAAAATTTAATTTTCCAGCAAAACTACACATTACCAAATAATGTGTAAAGTAATGTGTTGCCATAGGAGCCGATGCATTACTTTATACCTTACTTCACTGATGAATTTTACAGGCGATGAGCCCCAAAGTAATGTATGAGGAAGAAGTGATAAAGTAATTGGTTACTTATGTGGTTACAAGGATGCGAAAAATAATGGGTCTAAAAATAGATTTTCGTAAAAAAGCTAGCCATCGACACATATAACATTTGATTGCTTAAAAAGTAAATGAATTGTTGTGATTCGTATTTTCATTTGTAATGTCGAAAAATATATACCTTACACCCATGCTTACAAAAAAACACAAAGTAATGTGTCTAAAAATAGATTTTCAAAAATATTCTAATCATTACTTTCCGTTTATAAATCATGCATTACGTAATCAGTGATTGGTAAGTTATTACTTTTTGGTCTGAAATAATGCAGAAGGTAACGAGGTATTATTACAAAGTAATGCGTGAGTATATCGCACCCATTACCAAAGTTTTGCTGGGTTATAACGAGCTTCCGCGTCTTTTTTTTTTCTTCTCCCACAAAGGTCTTGAAATGGCGTTATTGCCTTTATTCGAGTGAGAAATTTAATCGAATTTTAATAAATATCTTGAACGAGTTAAAATACGTAATTAATTTTTATACATATTTAATTATTTTAAAACAATTCCATTAATGCCACAAGAAAACCGAAAAATAACCGAAACTGCAAAAGGGGTAACAACAATTTTTATTTTTTTACACGAGAACCAAAAAAACGTTGTAGAATTAAAGATATTCTATATTTTCTTCTCTTGTTTAAAACACGACTATAGACTTATTTCTACATATAAGTTTAAAATTTTCTAGGGAAATGTAATTTAGTCTAGTGCATCATAATCAATCAGAAAATCAGCTTAAATTTTTTTGTTGTTACGCCCTTTTACATTTTAGGTGACGATATACATTTTTGAAATTTGTTTTAAAGCACATACATATGTATGTATATTCGAAACAGAAAAAGAGCACTTATTGCTCTATCCCAGCAAACCCACACATTACAAAATAATGTGTAAAGTAATGTGTAGCCATAGGGGCCGATGCATTACTTTACACCTTACTTCACTGATGAATTTTACAGGCGATGAGCCCCAAAGTAATGTGTGGGGAGGAAGTGATAAAGTAATTGGTTACCTATGTGGTTACGAGGACGGGAAAAGTAATGGGTTTTAAAATAGATTTTCATAAAAAAAATTTATTAGAAATATTTTTTTATTAAATATATAAACGTGGTAACGCTGGAATTCGAACCTGGGATCCCTGCTTGTTAGCCAAGAAATCTACCACCTGAGTTATCGACACATATAACATTTGATTGCTTAAAAAGTAAATGAATTGTTGTGCTCCGTATATTCTTTCGTAATGGCGAAAAATATACACCTTACACCCATGCTTACAAAAAAACACAAAGTAAGGTATCTAAAAATAGATTTTCAAAAATGTTTTAATCATTACTTTCCGTTTATAAATCATGCAATACGTAATCAGTAATTGGTAAGTCATCGTTTTGAAATAATGCAGAAGGTAACGAGCTATCATTACAATGTAATGCGTGAGTATATCGCACCCATTACCAAAGTTTTGCTGGGATTGTAACCAATTTAAGTTTTTTTTTAGTTAAGTGTTTGTAAACGTCGCATAGGACAATCTTAATTAATATTAGAATTAATTACTACTCGAGTAAAAAAAAATTATATATAATCATATGTGGCATATATTACAATATATAATTAGACATGTCGTTATGTATATGCATATATAATTATATATGACGTCTTTTTCCAAAATTTTTCCTTATATTATGTCATATATAATTTCATCTAATTAGATATCGGCCTTTATAATATTAGATATGTATAACTATATACTACATAGCATGGCTGATCTTGTTGCATATATAGTTGTATATAGAGCTATATCTTAATATATATGGCGGCATTTTAGGAATATATAATTATATATGGTATCATTTAAACAATATATAACTATATATAGTGCTAGTTAAACTACAGCTATGGACATAGAAATAGGACACTTCATACAAAATTATCTGCATGCATTTCTCTTAATAATTATAAAGCAATAATTATATTTCTTTTCTATTGAAGTAAACTGTAATCAAATAGTCTTAGATTATATATAAAACTTTGCAATACATATTTAAAACATGCAAATATTTACAACAAAATTAATTTACTTTGTTCATATTTGACTTGGACATAAAAATAGGACAAATGCAATAATTGTCAAAATTTTACTCGATGAATTCTGAATTCAATTGATATTTTCTGAATTTCAATTGACGTTTTCTGAATATCTATTGATATTTTCTGAATTTCAAATTATATTTTCTGAACTTCAAATGATATTTTCTGAATTTCAATTGACATTTTCTGAATTTCAAATGATATTTTCTGAATTTCAATTGATATTTTCTGAATTTCAAATGACGGTTTCTGAATTTCAATTGATATTTTCTGAATTTCAATTGATATTTTCTGAATTACAATTGATTTTTTCTGAATTATAATTGATATTTTCTGAATTACAATTGATTTTTTCTGAATAATAATTGATATTTTCTGAATTTCAAATGATATTTTCTGAATTTCAAATGATATTTTCTGAATTTCAATTGATATTTTCTGAATTTCAAATGATATTTTCTGAATTTCAATTGATATTTTCTGAATTTCAAATGGAAAATCTGAATTCAAATTGATGTTTTCTGAATTTCAAATGGAAATTCTGAATTTCAATTGACGTTTTCTGAATTTCAAATGGAAATTCTGAATTTCAATTGATATTTTCTGAATTACAATTGCAAAAGGTGTAGTTCTGAAATACAATTCATAAATCTGAAAAATAATTGATAAGTTCTGAAATACAATTGATAAAACTGAAATACAATTGATAAATCTTAAAACCAATTGATATGTACAATTGGAAATGGTGTAGAGCGTTAAAAAGATGTAAATAAAATTATTTTATTAAAAAAATTCAATTTAATAAAAAAAAAAATATAATTTTATAAAAACATTTATAAAAAATAAAATTATAATTTTATAAAAAGAAAATCATTTTATAAAAAAAAATGCATAGCCGTGAACGGTATCGAACTCGAGACCTTCTGAGTTTAAACCTTATTTTAACAAAATATTGTAATTTTTATAAAATCAGTGCTCTGCCACTGTATTATTTTTTGAACTGTTGTCAATATCTGTCTGGGATCTTATTTAATCCCAAATAAATGGAGATCTTACGTAGTACCCAAATATAATGCAGGATCTAATTTTATCTGTAATTTTTCTGGATAGTTTTAGATGTCAATCCCCAAATATATTGCTGTTTCTAATTCGATCTGGCATTTTAATACCGAAATAAATTGCTGGATTTAATTCGATCTGCAATTTATGGGATAAATTAAGATCTTATAAAAATCCCCAAATATATCACTGGATTTAATTCGATCAGCAATTTATCGGAAAAGTTAAGATCTTACGCAATCCCGAAATATATTACTGGATCTAATTTGATCTGTCATTTTTTTGGATAAATTTAGATTTTACTTAATCGACAAATATGTATATTGCTGGATCTAATTCGATCTGCCAAATTTCGGATTAATTTAGATCTAAGTTTATCCCCATATATATTGCTGGATCTAATACGATCTGCCATTTTTCGGATCAAATTAGATCTAGATTTATCCCCAAAGATATCATTGGACCTCCCAATTCTGAGATATAACTTGATCTTAGTTTATATCATTTATATCATTGGATACACCCAATTTTGAGATCTAATTGGATCAGCTAGATATTACAGCAGATCTTAAACAATATCAAATTGGATATGATTAGATATTGCGCGAGTTAAATTTTTTTTACTCGGGCTTACAAACATTTCAAACAAAAAAAAAAATTGTTCGAAATAAAATTTCAGTCATTGTTGGCGCTTTTTTTCCTTGTATATTGAGTATTAAAGTAAAATTTACATACTTTTAACAAACAAGTTTTTCTTCTCTGTAGTTTACTTGTATGATCCCAAATGATACAAAAAACATTCATTTTAATTTTTGCAAATTAAATTTTTTATAACTTTTGGTTATAAAAATAAACTTTTTGTAATAAAGGGGTAAATTGTTACTTTTCTATTACAAAATCTATTATTTTATTTTCTTACCTAGGAGCATGCTATTCTTAACTTTTACATGTTAGGTGTTTTGCATTTTCAATTTACTAGGGAAGCCACGACACATTTTTGACAAGAAGTTAGTTTTGTTCGGCATTTACGATTTAAGTTCACAATACATTATTTTTTTTTGAAAATTTTTACAAATCTTTTTAATATTCTTTCGTAGGGTTGGAAAACATAAAGGGAATTTCAATTTTAAAACCAAATTTGATTTTAACTGGTAATCTTAAAAACCTTAAAAGCGTTTAAAAAGTCGATTTGTGTGTTAAACATTTAAGTTGTATATGCCGACCTTATTTATAGCAACTGACAACAAGGCTGTTTATTTGCCTATTTACGTCGTATTTATACGACCCGGGTATTCTGGAGTTTGGAAAAGCATGTTATTTAAATTTTTTAAATCGAATATTAATTTGAAATCCACAAAGTTTTAACAAAATTTAAAATATATAAAATTGTATATAAACTTACAGACGTCTAAATTTGGTATGCAAGGGTAAGATGTTTGATGTAATATAGTAATATGCTGGGTTTTTGTTGGATAGTTTTTCATTTTTATTTTAAAAACCAAATTTTCTTTGGTTTTGCATTAATCAAATATTTTCCAAAAAGGAAAATAATTTATATAGTTTTTAGTTTAAAATACCAAAAAATATAATTTTGTTGTTAATTAACATTTACTGAAGGAATTCACAGTTTATGTGATAACGTGATATTGTATTTTAATAGCATCCCAGGTTGAAATTGCCGACAGTACAAAAAACAAAGCACTGGCAAAACGTTGCTTTACAGTGGTACAAAAAAAAAGCATTGCAAAAGCACTAATTTAGAACGCTTTGACAACCTTTGGAAAGAGTGCTTTCCCAATACTTGTATTACAAAGTTTATCAATGTTTGTAAAACAAACCCACCGGCAAAACATCGGTTCAAAACGATTTGCCAACGTTAGGGAAAAGGACTTATGCCAGTGCCTTTTTTACAAAATTTACAACCGCCCAGGTGGAAATTGAAGACGGTACAAAAAACAAAGCGCTGTGAAAGCGTTTGTTGTCAATGGTACAAAAAAAAAGCATTTTCACAGCGTTGGAAAACATTATTTTGGATTGCTTTTCGAACGTTCACAAACAGTATTTTAGGAGTGCTTTTCATACAAAATTTACAACCATTTGTGAAATAAAAACACTGTTAAAACATTGCTTTCAAGCGTTTTCTAACGTTTGCAAAATGTTCTTTAGCAGTACTTCTTTCAAAGAATATATAACCGATTATTTAAAAACACTGTCAAAACATTGATTTAAAGCTCCTTCGAAAAAGTGATTTCCAAGCACTTTTTTACAACATTGTTTAGAGTTTAAATGTAGGAGAGTATTTAATTTGGAATTTATTTAAAAGGCAGTTAAATCCTATGTCAGAGTACACTTTTTAAAGTGTTTGATCAAAATGATAAAAAAGTTTTTTATATATATATAATTTTAATTATATGTATATTATTATTTACAGCTGTGTTTTCCACTTAACTATATCCGTTAACTCAGAAAAGATCATTACTTCTTCGCGTTACTTCCCAAAAAGTTTTGCTAGCATGCGTTCGATTATACATAAACTATTATAAACATTAACTGTTTATAATTTTTTTATACTTTAATCGGTTAAAAGTAGATTTACTTTAAATACTTAACATTGATAAGTATGAGCAAAAATACAACTTATATAAAAAGAGTTATAGCAATCATTATTTATGTAAAAGAGTTATAGCAATTGTTTCATTATTTGTGGGGTAAGCCTCATTGCAACCCAGTGCAACATTTTTGCGTGTTTATGATATTAAAGCTTTTCGTTTTGCAGTAGAGTTCCTTTTTTTGCTGGGATGTTTACATATTATTTCTTATTAAAAAATGTTAATATATAAAAATGTTTTAAAAAATTATTCCCATATTTGTATTTAAAACTATGGCAAAGTACTTCATTTGTTTATTTTCTAACGATTTGCAAGCGTTAAAATTGGTATATTGTAATAACATTTATAGACCGTCGAGAAAGTACTTTGAAATTTGTTTTTGGAACGGTTTGACAACGATATAAAATACCACCCTGAGACCGTAAATCATCATCATTTGGGTCGTTTTCACAACGCTTTGAAATTGTAAACCAGAATGTTCCACATAGGCTAGTTTGACGGTTGAAAAAGCATTTTAAAGTTTTTTTTCTGCAACGCTTTGATAACGTTATAAAATACCACCCTCACACCGTAAATCATGGTTATCATTTGGGGCGTTGTCAAAACGCTTTAAATTTGTAAATCGATATATTCTGAAAACGTTTGTACCACCTTTTAAAATGCTTTTAAAACGTTTTCACGATCGTATTTTTCCACCTGGGCGTATATAAAAAATACCACTGGTAAAACATCGGCTTAAAACGAATTGCCAACGTTTGCTAAAAGGACTTTGCCAGTACTTTTTTCACAAAATTTACGACTGTACATGAAAAAAATACTACTGGCAAAACATTGGATTGCAGCGCTTTGGCAACATTTGCAAAAAGGATTTTGCCAATAGTTATTTTACGAAACTTATGACTGCATGTAAAAAATACATAAACAGATCACTTAATGTTCACCCTAGGGCAAATCTTGTTTAAATAATAGGTTATTTACATTGCGTGTCTTATCTAACGGATTATGATTTAAATATTTTTTTAAAACTTGATTGTTTCCATGGGCTTTTTTATATACATTTCGAAAGACTGCAATTGTTTGGGAGATTACAAGAAATATACAAAGCTGTACAAAAATAGTATGTAGATTTTTAAGGATTATTTGATTATCTGTAAGATTATATAATATATATCTGCGATGATAGCCATAATCTTATATCCGAAAGTTTTGCTCATTTTTAATATAAAACTGATCAAAACAGAAAAAAATATATTGTGGGTAGGTATGATATTTACAGATAACATCTATGTAGTTTTAAATACGTATTTTTTAAGAGCTTACCACTTTGTAAACCTCTCGACGTTGATGGTTGATCATCAATCACATTTGCCATAATTTCTTGAACTTCCGTATCATCGCTTTTAATTTTTTTTGGTGTGGAATACGTAGGTGTACCCTCAGTCTTGCTCTCGACTTTTGTATCGTCGGTAGTTGCACCTGTGGCTGAACCTTCCATTTTCATGTCTGTATCATTATTATCAATACTCCCTGCAGCGCCCTCACCCGATTCCTCATCATTATACAAACGTAAAACACACTCCATTAGAACATTCGTTACTACAGTCTCGAAATCATAACGTTTTTCTGGATGATGTTCTAAGAAACTAGCAGTTTGTGGACAAATCATAGAGCCAGTACAATATTCATTCCAAGTGGCATTGAGAATTTTCGAAAGCATAATTTCTAAACGTTCGTTGCATGATTTTTGTGGCTTCTGAGGTGTAATAACTTCCAAGGAAGTGTCTTGCTGATGCAGTTGTTGTAGTGGTGTAGTGGCAGGTGTTAGTTGTTCTGATGTTTCCATATTTTCAATGCCACAATCTAAGTCTTTTGCCAACTGGTTTACAATTTTATTATTAGTTGAAGATAATGATGATGAAGACGATGAGATTTCCTCTTCGTTGCAAACATATGTTTGCATGGCATTTATAGGAGCTGGTGGTGGAAATGCTAACGATTGGGATTTTGTGGGCGTTGTGGTTAGGGATTTCATTTCAACATCAACATCCATTTTTTGTTGTTCGACAATTGGCAATATTAAATCTTGGGATTCTATTATTGAAGCCTGAGTTTGGGTAATGGTTTCCGAAGATTCAGTGGATGAGGTCGAGGATGATGTTATGCTAGTTGGCAAACTGTCTTTTACTAAACGGGAAGAATTGGAAACATTTGTAGCCGTACGTTGACCCGAAGCTAATTATAAAGAAAATACGTTAAAAAGTATTGGAACATTTACTTAAATTTGCCTCATTTACCTTCTGCATTTTGTGTATTTGAGGATATTGCAGTATCAGTGGGAGTTGCATTCGCAGATTTGGCCAAAGTTCGCAACCTTCTAGCTCTTATCTACATATACCATATTACATATTTGTTAACTTTCACAAATTTACGCATTTATAATTAAATTTTTATTACCTCTTCTGCCGTTAATTCACTTATTTTCGCAGCATTTTGTTCCTGTTCCGACATTTTGCTTGTATATTTTTTCTTTTAATGTGTGTCGTCCCCAACAGCTAAAATTTTCTTTTTCTTTGTTACTGCTTTTACTTGTTTGACGTATTACCTATTCGTTTGAATACTTTTCTCCACCAGCTGATTTCCCAAATCTGCTGTGTAGCTTCTAATTGGGAGTATTATGTACCGAAAAAAGTTGAACAGAAAATTTGCACTATATTCCTTATATAAATCACTTTGCATATATTTTTATTTATATATTTTTCACGCAATTACTTTGTTTTTTATTGTAATAAATGTATTCTTTTTATGTTTGATCAAGAGATTTTTTGTCTGCAGACTGAACACAAAACAAAAAAATACAATGACAAACAATTTTTCCAGAAACTGTGTTGCCAGACGGTTAAAATCTATTAATAAAAACTGACTGTGATAAAAACGCCTTGTTATGTTCGGTAATCGAATAAAATGACGAATAATTTACTGTGCACGCAGACTATCAATTCAAAATCCCATGGTGTCCTCTGTTAACGCTAACGAGGCTCTGGCAAAAGAGTATGGGCGGTATATCCCGGTTCATACGACAATTGGGCTATGTGCCTTGACGATTCAGATTTGTCCGAACAAGGTTTGCCACTCCGGCTTTATAGAGAATAATTAATACCCAGCAAAAATATTAAGGACTACTTCGAAAAGAATGACGATTTTATCTACATTCAATAAAATAATATACAAAAATAAAATTAAAACAAATACAACACATAGCGACATGACGCACAAGCATAGTTTTCTAATGAAAAATTGTTAAATTTACAGCAGTATCGGTTCTTTGCTATGACACGCACGTGTTAAATTCATTGATGGAAATGCCAAATTTGAACTACTTTTATTTTTGAGTTGTGTTTTTTCTGGAGCTGGTAGTAGTTCAAATTTCCATCAATGAATTTAACATGTAGTAACTGCAGAACTTTTCTAAGTGTATTACTATTATATAACATTGCGCGCTTATTATTATATATTATATATATATATATTGTACTAAAAATAATTATAATAAAAAATATATATTTATTACTTAACGTGTTGGCCACAATGTAATTCTTGTACGACAGCTTCCTTCCTTCATATCTTCCTTGGAATGCAAACCTTTTATCAATTGCACATGGATTTCTCTGGGGCACTATATGATTTAGTTTATTTACTAAAACTAACTGGTTTTTGGCTCTTGCTCGTTTTTAATTGTCAAAACGTATATATAAAAAACCACAAATTATACCAGATATGAATCAGCTGATTTGAGCAATATGGCCGACAGAAAATGAGCAAAACAAATCGCAAAATAACAGATCAACTAAAAACTTTTCCCCCATTCAAATCGCAAAAATTTAAGAAAAACACAAAAGATAGAGCACAATAATCTAAAAAAAGACAGATATATACAAAAAATGCGCAATACAAAATGAATGGAGATTTTATATTGTTATCTCCCTCTTGACTTGACTTCCATGTAAACAAAACCATACGGTTCGAGAATACTTTTTTGACACCTGTCATTGGTTTCACATCTGGTATTAATCTGTGTAATACTGCATTTAGACTAAGCAAAATCTACCTAGTTTTTGGCCGTTGCTAGTTTTTACTTGTCAAAACGCTTACATAAAAAACATCAAAAACCAGTTTTGTACAAAAACTAGGTAGTTTTTGCTCAGTCTAAATTCAGTATAAAAAACATTCAAAAACTAGTTTTGTACAAAAACTAGGTACACTCAGAAAAGTTCTGCAGTTACTACATGACAGTTATTTGTGTAGTATTGCGGTGGGAGTTATTTTAACTACAATTACAGTTAATTTATTTAGAGAAAATTTTTTTAATGTTTTTGACAGTTATTTTTTTAAACAAATTTCAAAAACTACTACATTGTAGTGACATTTATTTTATGCAGTTATTTGGAATTTTGTTACAAATACTTCAATTTTCAAGTGTATATATGTACGAAGTAAATACGAATGTGTGTACGAAGCATTTGTTTAGAAATTTCTAGTAAAAGAATATGGGAAGAACATGTTTTCTCTTTTCTTAGCCATAAAACAACACTAAAGAGTGAAGACGCGTAATACGGAAAGCGTTATATATTTTATTGAATTATTAAAATAATAAGGTAAATTTTATAATATAATTTATTTACGGGATTATTAAAATACATTGTATTTATTTTCTTTCAGTTCTTTTATATTTTTATCCGTTTCTACCTGGAGAAAAAAGGAAGCCAAATAATATTTCATCCCTCACAGATGGACATCTAGAATAATAAAAGTGATATTAAGTGTAAATTTTAAATTTTCAATTTTAAATTATTGTAGAATAAAATTAAGTTAAGAATATTTACATAAATTTATTTTTATTAAATTAATAATTTTCAAAAGAATTTTTATTTATGTTATTTTAACTACATTTGCAGTTAATTGTACAGTTTTACAATAATTTGTATGTAAGTTGTTTCTATTGCATTTGTAGTTGTTTTTACTACATTTGCCAGTCTACACCTTTTTAACTGCAAATGCAGTAATTTTAACTGTTATTTGCAGTTGATTTTACCTACATAATTCCCTGAGTTTAGGTTTTGCTCAGTCTAAATTCAGTATTATATTGTTTTCAATACTTTTTCACTTTTGGCATCTACTTTCAGCCATATTGTGTTATTTTTTTTAACAGTTTTCAACTTTGGATATTTTAATGAAATTTTTAGGAATTCTATACATTTTACAACCATATGGCAAATTAACCCCTCAATTCATAAATGCTTTGTAAAGTTATAGCAGGTTTACAATACGTCATTTTCATATAAAATTTGTTCAATAAACCTCCTATAATTTTACAAAGCGTTTATGAATTTAGGGGTAACTCTTTAATTCACTTTATAAAAATTAATGAAATTTGGGTTAAATTAAATTATATGAATTAATTCTATTTTGCATGAAACCAAATTAACCTGAATTCATTCAGTTATAAGGTGAATGAAAATAATTTTTTTTCATTCACTTAGTCAAATGAAAAATTTTAATTTGCAATTATATGCTGAAATATTAGCATAATACAAATGAAAAACATTTGAAATTCATATAACATAACTAACTAGTATTTAGTGTGTTCGTTTACTCGAAATTCTTACTACTTTTACTACAATTGGAAAGTTTTGTTTACTTTTTGTATTGAATTTTTCCAGATGTAGTAAAAGTAGTAACTTTTAGTAAGTAAACGAACACGGTTATTGTATGCTTTGTTATAGCTTGTGTGTTTTGGTTTTGATTATGTGTTAGTTTCAAACTACACTGCACTAAGTGAATATGTCTGTTCCCGTACTTTACCGAAGTTACACAAACTAGCCCAAAGGCGTTCCCGTACTCAAAATTTCGTGTAAATTGTTGTTGTTTGGGCTGTTTTGGGTTCCCGCGGTAACGTACGGGAACGCACATAATGATAATAAAATTTCTTCATTCAATTAGTGAAATGGTGAATGAACATGCGATTTGAATGATTCAAGTTCGGAATGCATTCAATAGTTATTAAAGCTTTGGGAATGAAGCTTATGAATGAATTCTCTACGAATGGTTAAATGGAATGGTATATGAACATTTTTAAGTTCTGAATTAAATTTTTCGTGATTTAAGCTCAAATTGATTTAAGATCTTCGAAGCTCTACCATATAGCAACAAATAAATGAAATGTAAAAATTCCTAAGTTTATTTTGTGTCTCGTTTATACTATGTTTTATCATTTCCCCTATAATAAAGGGTTGTTCAATAAAACGCTACAAAAGTAGAAAGACAGGGACAGCAAACGACGCCATATTTCTTGCCGCTCTTTTGACATTTCTCTTTAGTAAGGTTTGCCATTTCATGATGGAGAGATATAAGAGCCAACAATGAGTCGAAATTATTAAAATTTACTACCGAAATTCGGAGTCAGTGGCCTCAACGTTAAGAGCGCTAAGTCCAATTTATGGTCGTCATAATCGTCCTAGCAGATCAACAATTGAGCGTGGGGCTACGTCAAATCTATGGTCTATGCCAACAAGTGAACTTCGTACGAATATCGAACGTGAAATTGCAGCAGTATCGTCCGATTTATGCTTGAAAACCGTCGAAAATTGGGTTCAGCGGCTGGACTACTACACAAACTTGTAGTAACTGTCAAACTTTTTTGAGTGTATGCTTTTATGCATTGGTGATACAATATAAGTTTCTGATTTTTATTTGCAAACTAGGAATATATCAATAATAACAAATATAAACTAAACAAGAATTTTTAAAAATCAAAGAAATTCAACAAAACTTTTTATTTTTTAAATAAAAACAAAAACAACTGCTTACTGTAAAAATACTGTTTTGCTAGTTGTTTATTATGATGTTAGAAATAACAGATTTAAACAACTTTTACGAAATTACAGTACTTTTTGTTAGTTGTTTTCTTAAATAACCGTCATAACAGTTGTTTTGCATTTTGCTATAGAAAAAGGACTGTAATTACCCTACGGGAAATTTTAACAAACTGTCACCGAACTGGCCCCTTTATATGAAATAGACTGGTCACTTTTACATGGCGTTGTCATAGGAGGTGGAAATTGACCCCTTGTGACATATCACAAGACAAATCCCAGGACAGGTCCCTGAACTTTGTTTTTTATGAGAGTTCAGTAAGACATGACAACGCCATGTAAAAGTGACCAGTCTATTTCATATAAAGGGGCCAGTTCGGTGACAGTTTGTTAAAATTTCCCGTAGGGTACTGTTATAAATAACAAATACTGATTACGGATCGGGATTTTTCGGGATCCCGAATTTTTTTCGGGATTTCGTAATTTTTTGCCATTTTGGGAATTTTTTATTTAAAAAAATGTGTAAAAACTTCAAATTTATATAAAAGAAATATAGGGTCATATGCATAAACAATTTTAAAATTTATAAGTAACCTATAAAACAAATTTTTTCATACAAATTTCTTTTTATAAACATGTTATAAGGTTTTCAAATTATTATTCATGAGCATTGTAAAATATAACTGTTTTATACATTTTTAACGTACTCCTGTTTATTTCTAAAGAATTCAAAAAACTCAACAATTAAAAATTTAACTCCGTCAATATGTTGTGTGCTATTTTTGTTTATAATAATTTTATATTCACTATTCTTATATCATTTTAATTTGAAATTGTCAATTAAATTTTCGAATTTTCAATTAGTTTCAGAACTATTTTTGTTTATAATAATTTTATATTCACTATTCTTATATCATTTTAATTTGAAATTGTCAATTAAATTTTCGAATTTTCAATTAGTTTCAGAATTTTTTAATTGTTTTCCACATAAAGTGCAGAAACTAATATGAAAAATTCTGAAATACAACTTTTTATTCTGAATTTTAATCGATGGTTTTTAAAATATAATAAGAAATACTGCATTATATATAAAATTACTAGCGGGCGCAGCCCGCTACGTTGTTAGCGTGCCTTAAAGTTTAGGCACAATTTTTTTTAAATTCGCTTTTTATTTAAAGTACAGTTTTTATATAGTAAAAGTCTTCACCCAGTCACCACAAATAAATAATTCTGCACAACAATGGGTTCAAAATAAATAAATAAATATTTGATCACTTTTTCTCATGAAAGTGGATTGTTAGTAATGAATCCATAATAAATTGCAATATACGTGTGTATGTTAAGATAATTTGGTAAAGTGCGAACTTAGGTAGATAGATCCGTAAGTAGTTTTGTTCATTTGTGTTTTGAATGAAAATAAATAACGTAAAGCAGGGTTGTTAGCGTGCCTTAAAGTTTTTTTTTTAATTCCAGTTTATGTAAAGGTAGACCTGGCAATTCAAGTAAATTCACAAATTCAGTTGGAAAATTTACTGCGTCGGTTTCTTCCACCGGTGCTTCGTTACATGAAGTTTAAATATCGGAATATATAAGTTCCATTCCTTTTCTAAGGTTTTTTCTCTTTTAGAAAATTTGTTTAACTTTTTGGAGAGTATGTTTCAATGCTACATAAGTTTCATATTCTCGTTCAACGTTTATATCCATTTCGTTCCACTTGTATAGTGTTTCAATTCCACTCGTTTCCTATTTAGTTTCTTAATTTTAGTGTTCCATATACACTTGTTCTTTAAGTTTTAGGTTTCTAGCTAAAGACGCAGACGTTAAGAGGGGGGGGGGCAATTTTCCCCTTTTGAACCACCATTTTTACCACGTTCCTGTCCAAAGTCCTAGAGATGCCTTGTCGATAAGTTAGCCCATACTCCAAGGAAAACATAGTATACATTACAGGTTTCTAGCCGAAGGGTTCGGTTAGGCCATAAAGGGGGAGAATTATTCCGTTTTTACCCCTCCCGGTAGGAATTTCCAAAAATTCCGTCTTAGAAGACGTCTGCGTTGGAGGAGGAACCTACTACATACATAATTTTAGGTCTCTATATCCAGCAGTTTGGCCAGGCTATCAAGAGGGAAGTTTTTTCCCTTTTTCCCCCCCGGTATTAATTTCCAAAAATACCGTCTTAGGGGACGTCTACGTTGGAGAAGGAACCCAAATACCGAATTTAAGCTCCCTAGATCCAGCAGTTTGGCCAGGCCGTTAAGGGGGAGACTTTTCCTGTTTTTGACACTACCTGTGGAAATTTCGAAAAATCTCATCTTAGCGGGTGTCTACAATAGAGGAGGAACTTTAATACCAAGTTTCAACTTCCTACCTCCAGCGGTTTGGGCAGGCCTTTAAGCGGGACTTTTCGCTTCATTAATCCCCATTTTTGCAATGTCCCTGTCCAAAAAGCACCTTCCCGGTAAGTGAGCCCATACTCCAAGTAACATATGTTTTACATTTCAGGTTTCTAGCCAACTTTTACTATTTGTGCCCCTCTCGGTAGGAATTTCCGAAAATCCATCGACAGGGAATTTCAGCTTCCTAGTTCCAGCAGTTTGAGCAGGCTGTCAAGGGGAACACTTTTTCTTTTTTTGTCCCTCCCGGTTGGAATTAGGCTGGAAGAGGAACCTAAGTACCGAATTTTATAACGACCCTGTCCAAAATTCAAAAAAGTATCTTTCTAATAAGTTAGCCCTTACTCCAGGGACCCACATTTTAAGTTTCAGGTTTCTAGTCGAAGGGGTTTTTACAGGCCCCCAAGGTGAGGCTTTTCTTCTTTTTGCCCCTCCCTTTAGGAATTTACAAAAATTCCATCTTCACGGCTATCTGCGATGGATGAGGAACATTCATAACAAATTTCAACTGCATTGCCTAAGCGGTTTGGGCAGGCCGTTAGTGGGGACATTTTTCCCTTTCAACCACCATTTTTACTATGTTCCTGTTCCAAAATAGAAAAATTACGTTACCGGGGAGTTAGTCCTACTCCAAGGAATACATATTTAAAATTTTAGGTTGGCCAAAAGGGATTGGGCAGGCCGTCAAGGAGGAGACTTTTCGCCTTATTTTATTTTTTTTAAAAAGGTATTTTTTTTGGAAAAATGTATTTTTTTTTGGAAAAATGTATGTTTTTTGGAAAAAGGTACTTTTTTGGAAAAGGTACTTTTTTTGGAAAAGGTACTTTTTTTTGGAAAAGGTACATTTTTTTAGAAAAAGGTACATTTTTTGGAAAAAGGTACTTTTTTTGAAAAAGGTACTTTTTTTGGAAAAAGGAATTTTTTTTGGAAAAAGGTACTTTTTTGGAAAAAGGTACTTTTTTGGAAAAAGGTACGTTTTTGGAAAAAGGTATTTTTTGGAAAAACGTACTTTTTTTGGAAAAAGGTACTTTTTTTGGAAAAAGGTACTTTTTTGGAAAAACATACTTTTTTGGAAAAACATACTTTTTTGGAAAAACGTAATGTTTTTGGAAAAAGGTATTTTTTTTTGGGAAAAGGTACTTTTTTTTGGAAAAAAGTACTTTTTTTGGAAAAAGGTACTTTTTTGGAAAAAGGTACTTTTTTGGAAAAAGGTACTTTTTTTTGGAAAAACGTACTTTTTTTGGAAAAAGGTACATTTTTTGGAAAAAGGTACTTTTTTTGGAAAAAGGTACTTTTTTTGGAAAAAGGTACTTTTTTTGGAAAAAGGTACTTTTTTTGGAAAAAGGTACTTTTCTTGGAAAAAGGTACTTTTTTTTGGAAAAAGGTATTTTTTTTGGGAAAAGGTACTTTTTTTTGGAAAAAGGTACTTTTTTTGGGAAAAGGTACTTTTTTTTGGAAAAAGTTACTTTTTTTGGAAAAAGGTACTTTTTTGGGAAAAGGTACTTTTTTGGAAAAAGGTACTTTTTTGGAAAAAGGTACTTTTTTGGGAAAAGGTACTTTTTTGGAAAAAGGTACTTTTTTTGGAAAAAGGTACTTTTTTTGTCCCCTTTTTGCCCCTCCCGATAAGAATTTCCAAAAATGCCGTCTCAACGGACGTCTACACCGGTCGAGGAACCTACATACCAAATTTCAACTTCATAGCTCCAGCAGTTTGAGCAGTCCGTCAAGGGGGAGACTTTTTCCCCTTTTTGCCCGTCCCTGTAAAAATTTCCAAAACTCCCGTCATGGTGGATGTCTACCTTTATACCAAATTTCAACTTCCTACCTCCAGCAGTTTGGGCAGGCCGTCAAGGGGGGCCTTTTTCCCCTTTTTAACCCCCATTTTTACAACGTCCCTGACCAGAAAGTACTTTCCAGAAAAGTTAGCCCATACTCCAAGGAACACATATCTTAAATTTCAGCTTTCTAGCCAAAGGGGTTTTGGCAGGCCGCCAAGGGGGAGACTTTTCCCTTTTTGCCCGTTCTGGTAGGAATTTCCAAAAATCCCGTCTTAGCGGACGTCTACGCCGAAAGAGGAACCTACATACCAAATTTCAACTTCCTAGCTTTAGCGGTTTGGGCTGGGCGATGTTGAGTCAGTCAGTCAGTCACGTTATTCTTTTATATATAGAGATATTTAACAAAAACAGTTTAAAAATATCAGCAGTGTTACAATTTTGGAAAAATTACCACATATTTTTGCAATTGTAAAAATCCCGAGATTCGAGCTTAAAAATTCCGGGATTCGGGACTAATTTTTACTAAATAATCCCGGGATTTCGGGACTGCGGATTTCGGGATTGGCATCCCTAATGGTAACCGAAACGAATGCGGTTATCGTTAGGGTAACGATGTTTTAGGTTATTTCGGTAACTGTATTTTAATGGTAACGCTATTTCATTTATTTCGGTATCGGTATTTTAAGGATATTTCGGTAACGGTATTTTAAGGTTAACGGTATTTCAGTTATATCGGTAACGGGTTTTTAAGGGTAACGGTAGTCAGTTATTTCGATGCATCCCGCAATTTTTTTTTTACAAAAAACAAACAGAATTGAAAACAGAACCAATTTATCAACTTAATGTTCAAAAAGGACTCAATAACCACGTGAAATTACTAAAAGCAGAAAATTAAAAATAACGGTAACGGTATTTTAGGGGTATTGATATTTCATTTATTTCGGTAACGGTATTTTAAGGATAACGGTATTCCGGGTATTTCGGTAACGGTATTTTGGGGGTAACGGTAGTCAGTTGAAAGGGTTTTGAATCGATAATGGTATTTTAGCGGTATTGCCTGCCAACCCTGCTATTAATATATTGTTTTAGATGTCTCCCTGCGAGGGATAAAATATTGTTTTGGTTTTGAATCGATAACGGTATTTTAGCGGTATTGCCTGCCAACCCTGCTATTAATATATTGTTTTAGATGTCTCCCTGCGAGGGATGAAATATTGTTTGTTTGGTTTCCTTTTTTTTCTCCTGGTAGAAAAGGATGAAATGATTAAAGAGCTGAAAGAAAAAAATACAACATTTTTTAATATTCCTGTAAATAAATATATAATTTGTATTATAACACCTACCTTATCTTTTAATTATTTAATAAAATGTAACCTTTTTCCGTATTACGGGCCTTCTTAAGACACAAGAGAAAACATATTCCACTCATATTCTTTCACTAGAAATTTCTAAACAAGCGCCATATTTTTTTTATGTGCTTCATACACAGAAAGAATTTACAAAATTCTAATTAAATTTTTAAACACCTTTCTCATACCAAATTTGTAAATACAAAAAAAAAGCTTTTTAAAAAGGCACCAACAAAGAAATTTGTAAATCCAAAAAAGAATTTCGTTTTTTTTTGTAACTTTCAATTTTTATTTTTAAACAATTTTTATATAAAAGATAACAATTTACAAACATGTTACAAATATTTCAAACAAAAAATTTGTTGGGAATAAAATTTCAATTTAAAAGAAAATGTAATTGCTTTTACAAATTCCCATTGTTGGTGCCTACTGTTTTTTCTGTGTACACACAAACTTGAAAATTTAAGTATTTGTAGCAAAATTCAAAACAACTGGATAAAATAAATGTTAATGCAAGTAGTAATTTTTGTAGTTTGTTTGAAAAAAAAAAAAAACTGTCAAAAACATTGAAAAGTTTTGCTCCAAGTAAAATAACTGCAATTGTAGTTAAAATAATTCTTTTAAAGCTCTTTTATTTCTCAAGTATTTTGAATAAAACTAGGGAGTGCAAGGATTTAGGATCTATGGTCTTTATCTGTGGAATTGATGTTTACTGTCATATAGTATATGTTAGACCGACTCGCGAAAAAAAATGCCCCCTCAAAATAAACCTTGGTTTGTTTTATGATAATTCCCAAAATATTTCGGGTCTAGCAATGGGATCACACGAGCTGGACCATTTTTAAAAAAGGTTTTTTTTTTAGTTTTTGTAAGAAATTTGCATCTTCGCTGAACACGACATACTCAATATGTGTATCATATGAAAGGTTTTTAGAGGCGCGTCCAGCGGTATATACAACATATTCAAGCATATCCTGACATGTCCTATTTTCAAGGATATTCTATCAAAAAAACAAATTTTTGACTCTTTTGTACGGAGATATTTGTGATTGAAATGTCAAATTTACATATCATAATCTATACACAGAGAAAAAAACCATAATTAAATCAAATATTTTTCATATTTGATTTAAAAATATATAATTTTGAAAAACATTTCAAAAATAAATTTAAATGTACTTAAAATGAATATGTTCTTACTGATATTTGTCAAAAAATAATTTGACATTTATTCACATGTCTTTCATACTTGCAGACTCATGGCAAAAAATAAACAATTCACAATTTTGTGAATATTCAATAGATGTGTTTGGGTACTTTTCCAGTAAAGTCCAGTAAAAATTACTCAGTAACAAATTTACAGAGAGTAAGGCAAAATTTACTCTCAAAAAGAAAAATATCTAAAAATGTACGCAAACAGAAAAATTGTAAGAATTAGTAAAATACTGGTGCCAACTTCTTCCCTAAAAATATCGCTAAATCAAACTTAAAAATCACTAGAAAATATCTAAATTATAAAAAAAATTAAATAGCTATAAATCCTTAAATTGCACGAACTTTTTAGGTTCTGTTGAAAAATTTCACAAAAATAGCTATATTTTTCAAACTTCTTAAAACTTTCTTAAAAAATTATTGATACATCGCCAAATTTTTCGAACTCTTTTGTTTTCCATAACAATTTACCGATAAATCACTGAATAATAATGATTCAAAAATTCTGTCAAGGAAATAAATGTAAAAAAATGCTAAGAAAATGTGAAGACTGTCTTAAAAAGAAAAATCGCTAGTTTTCCCGCTAATAGCTAAATTATATTTTATCCCGCTAAACGAGTTGAAGTATCGCTAGATTTGTCGAGAAAATAGCTAAATTGGCAACAGTTATTAAAATAGCTGATTGCGAAATAAACCTATTCAAATTATTGGATTAATAAATAAAACCTAATAAAATGATCACTTACTTACTCCTTCATAAATATTTACTTTAAATATTTTTTATTTTTACAAAAAATTATTTCAAAATTATTTAGACAAATGTTTTGTTTCTTCAATCATATGTTTTAAATCATATGTTTTTTTTTTCTTACAAATTCTTACTAGCAAAAATTCATCCAGTAAAAACTTGTAAGTTCTCTGGTATTGAACTGTCACTTTACCCTCTATTTTTCCTCTCCCGAGTAAAAAAGTTCTGATATAATCATATATTATTTTATCTAATTGCATATATTAACTTATAGTTACATATGGCCACATATGCTTTTAAATTCAAGCATATATACTTTTATATAGTCATATATTAGATATTTTTTCCTCAAAGGTTTTAATATGGAGACATATGTTATTTTATATTATTACATACTGGCCTACATATAATTGTATGTGCTATATATAAGTACATAAATTAACATATAAAAGATATAATTACATATGCGTTTATATATAATTTAGTATGGCGCTATACATAATAATATAAAACTATATGTGGAGCCATATAAGAAATATTTTATAATTTGTGTTAGTTATGATTATATATTGACGAAAATGAACCCATATATACAATATACAATATGGTTCCATACATACAATATTTCATGATTTCTTTAATATATAACAATGTAACGTTCTTTATAAAATCATCTGTAATTATATATCATCCCACATAAGCAATTTTTTCAAAGTGATTTTATATAAAAATATACAAGGTCCATATAAAACCGTATTATATTATATGTGGTTCCATGTTAACAATGACTTTGAACTAGTTTTTAGTGTCCGACGGAACAGTTCAGCTGGAAAATATATTTTGTCGGTATTTGGTATTTTCAAGCCTTATGGACAAATTTTGCTTATGAAACAATATTTGTTGGTCCGATTAGAATGCATTTTGAGGGTCAAACTTAAGGAAAATTCCGAAGTTAAGCAACAAATTCACTGTTCGGCCACCGAAAGTTCGGCCAAATTGATAAAAGTGCGGCGGCCGAACAGTTAGCTTTACAGCTAAACTACGGAGTTTTCCTTAAATTTGACACTGAAAATCGAATTAAATCCGCTCAACAAACAATTTAGCAGTATGAAAATTTCTCCACAATGCTTTCAAATAACAGAAAATCGACTAAATGTCACTTTTTGGCCGAACTACTTTGACCGATACTACTAGTTTTAGATTTAATAATTACTAGGGATTGGCGCGTGACTAGAAATGTTCGTGACTCACGTTATTCACACGTGATCGTGAGTAATAATTACTATACTCAAGTGGTTCGTGCTTGAAAATTTTCAATTACAGTTACATGAAATGTAATTGATTTTTTTTTTAATTTCAATTACATTTATTTGTAATTGTAATTGAAAATTTTCAATTACAAATTACAATAATTGTAATTGAAATCCCTCAGGTCTGATCTCCAGATATTGTATATATTTTTTTATTTAAAAAAATAATTTTTTATATTGTTAGATATGGTCATATATAATATGATAAAAAATATAAGGTCAATATTTAGATATAATTGTATCAAACTATGTCCACTTTTATAACATTTTATATAATTTTATACAAAAAGATATAATTTGATGTAATTGGATGAGGACAAAATTCGGATACAATTGTATCGAATTGCATAAAATTGTATCAAATTGTACGAAATTATATACAATTGTATACAATTCGATACAATATGATACAATAAGACGTTCTCATTTTTCGGATATAATTATATCTAGTTACATAAAATATTATATATAATTAAATATAACTTCATATGGCTCCATATCATTTTTTTTACTTGGGCTCTCCTTACTGAGTAATTGTGTAAACAAACACCTTCCAGTAAAAACTTGTACAAATTTGTACGAATTTGTACAAATTTTCGGGTACGCAAACACACTTAATGTTTACTGTTAATGTTTTTTTTTTTTTGTAAATAAATGGTAAGTATTTGTAATTTTAATAATGTAAAGGAATATAATTATAGTGTCATAAATAAATTTTTTACTCTATTCAATATTTTCAAGAACGTCATTGTTAAAGTTATTGTTTAATAAGTTGTATATGGCTATTTCCAAAAAAACGTCAACCACGGACCAAATTTAAAAAATGGAAAAAAAATTTTTTCTTTTCAAGATTTATTTAGAGAATTGCTTATATTTTTTTAATATATAAAAATTTTTTTGTTTTATTTTTTGTTTATTTCGAAAAAATCGACCTGAATGGTGTAAAATTAATATTATTGCATTTGACCTCTATTTGTCTAATTTTTCCAATTTTTTTTTTCAATGTTTAGTATAATATAGTTCGCACTCTTCTTACTAAGTTATTGTACAAACACCAAAGAGTAAAGAAAAAAATAGAAGAGATCGAAAAAAGTCTAAGTAACGGTAAAAATTTTACTTATGTCTTACATGCTACTTCTCTGTCCCGTTTACAATCAAAAAAGGCATTTAGTTTTAGTACTCGGTGATCATTGATTGAATCAGTTTGCAAATTAAAGTTTAAAGCTAAAGTAGTGAATTTGTTAAAAAAATCGAAAATTGAAACATTTACAACATTAACTTTTTTTTTGTTAGTGCTCAACGTGTGTCCCGTTTACAATCGTTAGTATACTTGTTTTAAGAATAAAGAATTTTTTTTTAATTTAAATAAATATTTTTAAACACCCAAGTAAAAAAAAAATGATATGGAGCAATATGAATTTATATTTAATTATATATAATCTTTTATGTAATTAGATATAATTATATCCGAAAAATGAGAACGTCTTATTGTATTATATTGTATCGAATTGTATACAATTGTATACAATTTGGTACAATTTGATACAATTTTATGCAATTCGATACAATTGCATCCGAATTTTGTCCTCATCCAATTACATCAAATTATATCTTTTTGTATAAAATTATATAAAATTTTATAAAAGTGGACATAGTTTGATACAATTATATCTAAATATTAACCTTATTCTTTTTATCATATTATATAGGACCATATCTAACAATATACATACAAAAATAATTTTTTTAAGTAAAAAAAAAATTTTCGGTTACTTGTAATTGTTCTTTTTTGAATTGCAATTACAAATAATCGGCCTGATTACGAGTGTCGAATTTGTAGTCGAAATTTTCGACTCCATATAAAATGATTTTGTATTACTGTTTCCAATTATTCGACATAGGCGGTTAACCGGTTATTGCATTATTCGAAAAATCACTAAAATTGATTAACCGGTTATTCGGGTCGGTTATTCGAGAAAATTGGCGATTAATCGATTAATCGTTTAAAACAAAATTAATGTATTTCCTTAACTTTTTATCAACAAAAACACTAACAGCTTCCTGTTTTTGTTAAATATCAACATGAACACGATGTATTTAAAAAAAATTTAAATTAAACGAGTAAAAAGGTTAAAGTCGGGCATGCCGACTATAGAATACCCTACACCAGTCTGGGTAAAAGCCAACTAATGTCACCAAAATCAATAGGCTGCGTTATTGGGCCAATATAGGTCTGTGTACCAAATTTCATCAAAATATCTTAATATTTACGACCTGCAGCGTATAAACAGTATAATTTTGGTAGGACCCTTATATGGGCACTAGGTCTAAACATGGACCGATGTTCACCAAAATCAATAGGCTGCGTTATTGGGCCAATATAGGTCTGTGTACCAAATTTCATCAAAATATCTTAATATTTACGACCTGCAGCGTATAAACAATATAATTTTGGTAGGACCCTTATATGGGCACTAGGTCTAAACATGGACCGATGTTCAAAAAAATCAAACTTGTTCGTCCTTGGGCCAACATAGGTCTATGTACCAAATTTCATCGAAATATCTTAATAGGTGCGACCTGTAGAGTGCGTACAAGATTGCATGGACAGACAGACAGACGGACGGACGGACGGACAGACGGACATCGTTAAATCGAAATAAAAAAAAATTCTGAACCGATCGGTATACTATAAGGTGGGTCTACGACCAATATTTTTTGGTGTTACAAACATCAGCACAAACTTATAATACCCTGACCACATAGTGGTGTAGGGTATAATGACCACATAGTGGTGTAGGGTATAAAAAGCACATCTACACTAGAGAGAAAATGCTAGAGATAAAACAAAAATCACCTCTAATTAGCTCTATTTTGAATGAGATTAGCTATTTTGGAGTGTTTTTGGTCCATCTCTAGCAATTTTCTCTCGCGTGTAAATGTACCTTAATGTTGAAAAGTTTCGGAATCTGAGATTAGCTAAATTGAAACATTTCTTATACTAATAGAAAAATTTATGTAAAATATAGCTGAAGCTATTAAAAATTAGTTAAAAATGGCAAAAGAAAAACTGCTGAAACTAGGAGATTTTTTTCTAAATATTAGTAAGTTAAACTTTGGATACAAAATTTCTTTGAATGCAAATTTAATTAATACAATAAATATAATATTGCATTTAAAAAAATTATTATCCAAAGTTTTTCCTCCTACGCTGAAGAAATAAAAAAAAATTTAGTTCCATTTGAGTAAAATATTAGTTAAATGAAAATACCAATTTACTCTACAAAAATTTACAAAAAAATTTCTGAATAGTAGAGTTAGTAACCTAATGAATATCATAAACATTTGTTAAAATTCTCATTATTTTTTCCGTTTTCAAGGGCCATTGACAATAAACAAAATTATCCAAAGTTTGAGTTAACATTCCCTTGTGTATTTATGTATTTAATAAAATTCTAATTGAATTTCAAATTTTTCCAAATGTATTTCAGAAATTTATATTTTTATTTTAAAAACATTTTTTCAAACATACATGCTTTCTCTTTCTCTTAAGTCTTATATTTCCTATAAAATTTTCATTATGAAAGTGAAGACATACATGTATGTTTGTAAAAATGCTTTTAAAATAAAAGTAGAAATTTCTGAAATACATTTGGAAAAATTTGAAATGCAATTGGAAAAATTTGAAATGCAATTGGAATTTTATTAAATACATTTGGAAAATTTTGGAATACAAATAGAGTCTTTGGAAATTTCTGAAATACATTTGGAGAATTTTGAAATACAAATGGAATTATTTTGAATGCAATTTTACAATTCTGATATACAGATTTAAAATTTTTAAGTGCAACTGAATAATTTTGAAATGTATTTGAACAATTTTAAAATACAAATAGAATTTTAAATACAAATAAAATATATTAAAATATATTTGTAATATTTTTAAATATATTTGTAAAATTTTGAAATATATTTTGAAAATTTTAAAATACATTTGGGCAATTTTGAAATGTTGGACTAATATCAAAGTTTTTTAGACAATTTTAAACAATATTTGGACAATTTTGGAAGATTTTTGGATAATTCTAAAACATTTTTGCACACTTTTGAGTAATTTTCGGACAATTTTAAAACATTTTTGGAAGAATTTAAAAAATTTCTTTTTAATTTTGAAACATTTTAGACAATTTTTAAACCTTTTTAGACAATTTTAATTTATATTTGGATAATTTTAAAACAATTTTGAAATAAAACTGAAAATGGTGTAGTTGGACATGTTGTAGAATTGTGGTGGTTTTGAATCGATTATACACACTTTCTTTGGAGATGTGAGAAAAGGTAGAGTTTCTACAGAATTATGATGCCAGTTGACAGTTGTGGGACACATATTTGAAAAAAAATGCAACCTTGCCTTGAAGGACATGGAAATATAATTTACATTAGTTTTAATTTTTAAAAGAACAGAATCAAAAATCGCCTACTGTATTGATTAAAGCCTATAGAGCACTTCGACGCTGATCCAGTCTGTACTTTGGGTAGTTTTAGAAACACCTTTATTTTGATTAAAAAAGCTATCTAAAGTCTTAACGACCTTCTTCACTCAATTTTAAAAGAATTTGATGGTATTTTAGTAATTTTATGTTTATTCTAAGCTTTTCTTGTAATTTTTTAGCCAAAGTTAAGAAAATTATGAAGTTTTGGGAAAAAAATAAGGGAAAAATTCTATATTAAAATTGTAACCGGTTAATCGAACTGTTTTAACCGATTATTCGTATCGAATAATTATCTGAGTTTTAAATTATTTGTTTCGACATTAACCGAAATAGAGGCGATTAATCGAGGAATCGGTTAATCGATTAACCGAATTGGAAACACTATTTTGTATATAATGGAAATTATAAAGAAATGAAACTCTGATGCAGGATTTTTTTAAATCTGAGTGCTATATATGGTAAATCCAATTGAAAAATTGTTCAAAAGTTGCGTTTTTAGTGAATTTTCAGCAAATTCGACTTAGTTTCGACTACGACACTCGTAATAAGGCCGAATATGTAATTATAGATGAGTTTTTTTTTCAATTACAATTACATGTAATTGTGTAATTGTATGTGTAATTAATTACAAAATGTAATGATTAACCCCAGGCCTGCTGGAGATCTTATAATTTCGATAAATCTTCCATTACTTTTATCCAGATTTATCATGACTGTGCAATAAACATGAAAAAAAATTTCTTTTAATTTAGTAATTTTAAAATAAAGTTAACAACACTGAAATTTTAAAGTTAATAGGATTATGATATAAAGGGTTGTTGAACAGGGACGCTACAAAAGTAGAAAGACAAGGACAGCAAACGACGCCATATTTCTTGCCGCTCTTTTGACATTTCTCTTTAGTAAGGTTTGCCATTTCATGATGGAAAGAGTCGAAATTATTAAAATTTACTACCGAAATTCGGAGTCAGTGGCGTCAACGTTAAGTGCGCTACGTCCAATTTATGGTCGTCATAATCGGCCTAGCAGATCAACAATTGAGCGTGGGGCTACGTCAAATCTATGGTCTATGCCAACAAGCCAGCGACGATTGATGAACTTCGTACGAATATCGAACGTGAAATTACAGCAGTATCGGCCGATTTATGCTTGAAAACCGTCGAAAATTGGGTTCAGCGTCTGGACTTCTGCAAGCGTGCCCGTGGTGGCCATGCAAAAGAGATCGATTTCCATACATAATGGCATCGAACGTACTTTCACAGGAATAAAGAATTTCATTGATATCCAAAACCGTTTTTGTTTTATTTAAACTTTTTTACTTTTATAGATATAAGAAATCAGTCAAGTGTACGTTATAGTATAGAGAATTTCGTATTAAAGCTTCAGTGCTGTTAATGTTATGGGTGCGGTGCGTAAGCCATTTTTGACTCATGCTCAAAAAAAAAAAAAAAACCAAAAAAAAAAAAAAAACAAATTACTCACGCACGAGCATTTCGTTTTTTACTCAGCACACATGATAATATTAACTTACTTATTAAACTTACAATCAGAAAATTCTCACGCAAAACAGTAAAAATTACTAAAAACATATGATGCAAAAAATAAACTCACACACGAATCAATCACGGGTTATTCTTACTCACGCACGAATCACTTAAGTATAGTAATTATTACTCACGATCACGTGTGAATAACGTGACTCACGAACATTTCGTGTCACGCGCCAATCCCTAGTAATTACTAAATCTAAAACTAGTTCAAAATCATTGATAACATGGAACCAAATATAATACAATACGGTTTTATATGGACCTTATATATTTTTATATAAAATCACTTTGAAAAAATTGCCTATGTGGGATGATATATAATTATAGATGATTTTATAAAGACCATTATAAGTTATATATGGTACATGTAATTATGTCTTTTATATGTTACTTTATGTACTTATATATAGCACATACATATATATGTAGGCCAATATGTAATAATATAAAATCACATATGTCTCCATATTAAAACCTTTGAGGAAAAAATATCTAACATATGACTATATAAAAGTATATCTGCTTGAATTTAAAAGCATATGTGGCCATATGTAACTATAAGTTACTATATGCAATTACATAAAATAATATATGATTATATCAAAACTTTTTTACTCGGGCAGATGGAAAATAAAAGGTGTGAAGACAATAAAAAAAATTATAAGAGGTTCCTGAAAAGTCTTCAAAGTGATCCAACTTTCTTCAAAGTACTACAACTTTTAGCACATACTTGTGTCTATTAGAAAATATGCATTTGGAACAACAATACTCTAATCTAAGGCATATTTATGATCTGAAAAGCATTTTTTATTAAGTTTGTTATATAAAGGATTATAAATAGCAACATAAAAAAATTTTAAATCATGGTGGAAAAATTGTCCCGTTTACAATGTCCCGTTTACAATTTCTTTAACAATTTATTTAAAAAAATGTAATTCATATTTTATTTTGAAATCGAAAACATTTTTAGGGCACATTAGTACGCAACATTTTAAAATTAATCCCAATAAAATATTGTGTCAGGTTTCGCAGAAATCACTGTTTAAACGGTTACCCCTTAAAACCCACTTCCATTTTTTGTCCCGTTTACAATCACTGGTTTTTTGCAATTATCTCGGGAACCACGACAGTAAACGAAAAATTTCATTTGCGGAAATTAAAGAGCTAATTGAGAGTTAAAAGAATCATTAATTTAAAAAATTAAAATCAGGTTGTTTTTTACAGTTTTGTCAATATAAACGTGTGCGAATGTCCCGTTTACAATCATGGAAGTGCCCATATATATTTTTAATTTCAGGTTTTGTAAAAGAATTAACTTGATACCAGCATTCATCTTGGGCAATAAAGTTGTGTCTTATTTGTAAGTTTATTATTATTTTCAAAATGCTTTGTTAATATTGCATTGCAATTTTTAAACAATTAATTTAATTATTAAGTTTTCATTAATAAAAAGTTATTAAAAAATAAATTGTTTTATTTTCAACAATTAAGAACAAACGGAATGGAACGCTAGGAACCCACAAATTGGAATGCTAAATTTAATTATTTTTTAATTTAAAATAAGAATTTTTGTATTTAAAAAATAATAACTATAATATGTTAAAATTAGTTTTAAAAATATTTAGAATATTTTTAACTTTACTATTTAAATAAGTAATTTAATTTAGAATAAGTAAGATCATACTTTGTTGTAAATTAAAAGTGTTTTCATTCATTTTAAGTATGTTTCTACTTGAATTTAAAATTTTTTTTCTTAGTGTAGACGATTTAAGTAAACACGTGTTTCAGATTTTTTTGAAATTCGCGATTTTTTCGCGTTTTATTGGAAATTCAATATGGTGGAAACAATATGTTCTAAATATGGCAATATGGATACCAAAACTTTTCTTTTGACAAGTAAATCATCGCTAAGTGGATATAGTTTGGAATTTTGCAAATTTCATACATTTTGCACGATGCTCTGGACCAAATTTTGTTAAAATTTTTGAGTTAATGCAATTTGCATTTGAATTCAGTATGTAGATGATGTAAGATAAAACTGCAACTTAACAGAAAAAAATCCATCACGCGTTGTTTTGGCGGATTAACTTTTTTTTCGCAAATGTGACAAATGTGCTAAATTTGCAAAATTCTAAACTATATCCACTCAGTGATGATTTACTTGTCAAAAGAAAAGTTTTAGTATCCATATTGCCCTATTTAGAACATATTGTTTTCACAATCAAAAAAATAAGTTAGTACAAAAATTAGTAAAACGTCTTGTATATCAAGTTTACTAGTTCTCAACAATTTTTTTTGCCGAAATTCCGTTTTCAGAAAAAGTTTTAGTTATATTTTTTTAGCACTAAACTAATTTTGAACTAATATTTTACTAATTTATTTTGCTAAAGAAATTGTGCTGATAACCGCAAGTATAGCGTGGACGAAAACCAGATATACAAGATGTAGATATCGCAGCTTGTGTGAATGTAGTACAGACAACGGAAATGATAATTAAAAAAACAACTCTACACAATTTCTATATTTAAATTTTCAGCAAATAAATTAACTAAAGTAAAATTTCTCTACAAATTTTTTGAGTTTTTTTCAGTCTACTAATATTCAGCAAAAAGTTTAGTGATTTTAGCAGGGATTTTTTTCATTTGCAATCGACTAAGTGTTAGCAAAACTTTTGCTAAGATTACTATTTTTTGTGGTAAAAATCAGCGAGCTGAAATTACCAACTTTTTTGCAAGCACGCTCCTGACTAAAAATTTGCTGACACATCAACATTTTTTGCTGACTTTACTGACTTTTTTTTGAGTGCACCACATTGAATTTCTGATAAAACGCGGAAAATCGGGAATTTAAAAAAACTGAAACACGTGTTCACTTAAATCGTCTATAGATTATGATATGTAAGTTTGATATTTCAATCCCAAATATCTCCGTACAAAAGAGTTAATCACAAATTAAGTATCACAATGGAAGTATCGTAAAAAAAATAACGTATCATTCTCATAATGAATAAAAAGAGTATAAAAAATAAAAATATTGTATTTTTTTATCTTTTTCTTGTGCATAGAATTAAATGTCAAGTATATTTCTATATTATTTTAACACATTGAATTGATTGCAGATACGTTTTTTTACTTTACGAGTAGACTAATGAAGCCTTTAAAAATTCGTTTTTTATAGAAAATGCTTGAAAATAGGACATGTCACGATATGCTTGAACATGTTATATATACTGCTGGACGCGCATCTAGAAAACCTTTCATATGATACCCATATTGAGTATGTTGTCTTCAGCTAAGATGCAAATTAGTAATGACTCGAAATATCGATTCCAAACCAATGAAATGCAAATTCAATCGTTTTTCGCTCCAGCAGTTTAGGGTGAAAACTGATAACTTTTTTTGATTTGACGCAAAATTATTAGTTGAGTCATCTTTTGACGCATAAATATTAGTTGAATCACCTCCGTTTATGGTTATTTTGAAATATTGTAAACATTTACCTACATTTTTTTTGAATGCAATCTGATGCAAACAATTTAGGTTACGGAGTTTACAGTTACGGAGTTTACAGTTACGGAGTTTACATTTTCTTTCAGAAACGCTTTGTCAGAATTTTTTTCCGAAACAAAATCGTATAATGTCTACAAGGTGAATCCAAATATGACATTGTTTTTCTTACTCGTTAAATAGTTTGGTGTAAAAATTAGGAACGGAGTTTACAACATTTTTTCAAATCTTATTAAAGACATCCGTTTTCATCTCGAGAATGTTACATGCTGCAGAAAAGCTTCAAGTGTGTTATACTAGATGATTACTTACAGTCCAACGATCATTTGAGTATAAATAACATTATACTTTTCGCAATATAAATAATAGATAACTCCAAAATTCTGTTGTATGCATTTGTATCAAAAATTATGACGAAAAATCGTTATAGAGTTGAAGTCGTGGTAGCTAAGATATACGAAAAAGTTTGTAAAATGTCTTAATTTTTATTAAAAGCAGCACTTTTCCTCTTCATAAAAATTCTTACAGTTAGTGTTTAGCTTCATTGGTTATTAAACTATAAGCTATTAAAGTCAAAAAACCTTATGAGTTACTGGTTACGGAGTTTACATTTGGCCTATAAAATTGGTCAAAAATTTTATGTATTAACCAAAAATTGGTCAGATTGTTATAAATTTAGTAAAACAGGTGACAATGCGCTGATATATATAGAAATATATAACTCGAATGTAATCCATGCATTAGAAATTAGGTGGTTACACGGTTTTTATCACATTTTTTGATATCACCTATATATGTATGTATATATATTTACTGCCGACTATACAATACCCTACACCAGTCTGGTTAAGAGCCAACTAATGTTTGGATCCGAAATTCGAATGGGTTAAAATGGGACTTGTGTATTGAAAAGAGAAAATCGTGAAGAGAAAATCGTAAATATAGCCCATATGGGCGATAGATCCAAATATGGACCGATTCTATATTGCGATCTGCAGCGTCTAAACAATATAATTTGGCGGGGACCCTTATATGGGCACTAGGTCTAAACATGGACCGATGTTAACCAAAATCAATAGGCTTCATCCTTGGGCCAACATAGGTCTGTGTACCAAATTTCATCAAAATATCTTAATATTTGCGAACTGCAGCGTATAAACAATATAATTTTGGAAGACCCTAATATGGGCACTAGGTCTAAACATGGACCGATTTCAAGCAAAATCAATAGGCGTCGTCCTTGGGCCGACATAAGTCGGTGTACCAAATTTCATCAAATTATGTTATGCGACCTGTAGAGTGCGCACAAGAATGCATGGACAGACAGACGGACGAAGGGACGGACGGACATCGTTAAATCGAAATAAAAAAAAAAATTCCGAGCCGATCGGTGGCTCGGTGGGTCTACGACCAATATTTTTTGGTGTTACAAACATCAGCACAAACTTATAAACCCTCTCCACGTAGTGGTGTAGGGTATAAATACTTTTAACAACTGTTACGAAATTACAATAATTTCGTTAATTGTTTTCTTAAATAATTGTCACATTAGTTTTTTTGTATTTTTTCGTATAAAACTACTATAATTACAGTTAGAAACAACTACTCATTACTAAACAAACAACTTTCATGTAGTAAAAATGATATATATATATATATATAAGCATTTATGATTTTATACATTTATGCCTCGTCGAGTATTGTGAAATGTATAATTTTATATAATTATATCAAAAGATATTTAATTATATAAAAATATTTTAACCAGATCTACCTTTTCCCGGATCAAATCATATATGGTTAATGTAATTATATATAAAACGAGTAAAAAGGCTAAAGTCGGGCATGCCGACTATACAATACCCTACACCAGTCTGGTTAAAAGCCAACTAATGTTTGGATCCGAAAGTCGAATGGGTTAAAATGGGACTTGTGTCAAAATTTTCTATAAAATAATAAAAGAAGAGAAAATCGTAAATAAAGCCCATATGGGCGATAGGTCCAAATATGGATCGATCCTATCTAGAATCTATCGGCTTTGTTCTCGGGACCATGTAAGTCAGCGAACCAAATTTCATTAAAATATCTTAATATTTGCGACCTGCAGCGTGTAATCAAGTCAATTTTGGGGGGTCCCTTATATGGGCACTAGGTCTAAACATGGACCGATTTTAAACAAAATCAATAGGTTTCGTCCTTGGGCCGACATAAGTCGGTGTACCAAATTCCATCAAAATATCCTAATATTTGCGACCTGTAGAGTGCGCACAAGAATGCATAGACAGACGGACATCGTTAAATCGAAATAAAACGTGATTCTGAGTAGATCGGTATACTATAATGTGGGTCTAGGTCCAATATTTTTTGGTGTTACAAACATCAGCACAAACTTATTATACCCTAACCACGTAGTGGTGTAGGGTATAAATATATTATTAGATCCAAAAAATGCTGGATCTGGTTAATATAATTTTATAAAACCAAATATATTTTGATATAGTCATATACAATTATACTTGGTGTTACATATGACAATACTCAATGATATATAATGATATAAAATCATAACTGGTTTTATAAAAAATGTTCTTACTCGGCTGTCAAACTTTTTGAGTGCATACACAGTAGTGTTATGACTTTTTGATTCTTTTTGCAAATATCAAATTTTACATGCCCTAGCCAAAAAGCCATAAAAAATAATTAAGAAACACAATCTTACTTTTCCGCTACTGTCAAAAAAGTTCTCGCACCAAATGGGTTGAAATTTGGTCTATATTATTTTAGATTAATTAAAATATTTCTGCGAAGTTTTAAACAAATGAAAGTCAAACGATGCGTATTAAAAGCTATTTACGGTAAAAATTACTAAACCTCTTTTGAGGGACTTTTGGATACACTTTTTTACGTTTACAATAATTCTTGTAATAATTCGTTATGTAAGTTATGCAAAATTCCCAAGCAAAAAATTTTTTACAAATTGCATTTGGTGCGGAAGGTTTTTTTGCTAAAATGACCCGCACACACGATTTTTATTATTAATTTAGTATTGCCTATCACGTCGTGGTAGGTAAAATTTTTGTTAAAAATGAGTCATAACCCTAATAGTGCACAGTTAAACCTTTAAAGTACGAGGTATGAAAGATGATCGATAACTACACAATTGTCATTATGAAACTTTAACTCATTTAAATTCTGAGATAATAGGGGGTGGTGTATGCGCCCCACGGGCAAAAGCTCCCCCTTCTGCCCTATATACCCCCTTAAACAAATTATGGATTTTATTTGTTTGAAGTTGTTAAAATTATATATTTTATTTAATAGAGTTTTTCATTTTAGTAATAATATTAGTTTTAACTAGTATTTAAGTATGTTTGTTTTTATTTTTATTTTTGTTTTCATTATTATTTTTGAATACAATTCTTTAAATTTTAGTTTAAGATACATGTAAGATTATATTGTTGTTGGGTTTTTATAAATAATATTATTGAAACGGCATTTACCAGTGCATATACTAGTTGTTATTATTTTTTTTAAACTTTTTTGAATATAGTATCGTATGTATATTTGTATTTGTTTTTGTAAAAACATTATTTTATATAAATATTTTTTTTTTTTAAAGAAATACTTATCAAGTGGACCTGCGTTTTATTTATTATATGAGTTTAATTGGTAAAAATTTATATGAAATAAAGAAAATAAAAACATGAAATGAAAGAACACAAATGTAATTATATTTTATACCATATAAATAATGAAATAATCGAATTATTTAGCGTAACTTAAAATTGACTTAAGGCAACTTGGTATTTTTCGTGTGTATTAAAAAAGTAAATTAAAAAAAACCGTTTAAAAAAATGTTTAATTTTTTGCCGTTGTTGTTGTGTTAAGTCATAAATGTTGGATTTATTTGCATTAAACTTTATCTGCTTCTTCCAATCTTTATTTATATAATTTTTTGTAGAGATGGGCGTGTAAATGAATTTTGACTCACGCTCACGAACGAAAAATAATAATCACGCACGAAAATTTGTTTTATAATCACGTTTACTCACGCTCACGGACAAAAATTTTGTTCCTCCACAAAAATTTTTCAACGTTGTGTCGAAAAAGTCGATTTCTTCTTTCCTAAAGAATTCTGGCAGAAGTAGAAAACACCCGTTCGCTAGTAGCTGAACTGACTGGAAAACACATTATTTGTGTAGCCAGTTGTTGAAAGAGGGGAAGACCTCTGGCATAAATAAAATTGTAAAATATCGCAATCTGGTTTAATATAATCCCGCAAACTCAAGCACAAAAATTTACTGACGCACGACTTGTGAACATTTTTTTAACTCACGCAAGACTCACGTGAGTACTATCATTTTAACTCACGCTCAGGCGTGAATCACGCAAAATACGTGTCACGCTCCCATCTCTAACTGTTTCTGTTTATGAATTTTTTTTAGTTTGCCTAAAAATATGCTTTGATATTAGTTTAAATATTAGCAGTTCTGTTAAAGTATAAAATGATCTTTAACGAAACTTTTCAAACCTTAATTCTAGAAAGTTAACATTGGGCCTTTGTTGTGTATTTTATTAAACAATATTTTGTAATAAACTTCGCGACTTTTTGGATTCTAATATTTTCTGATCATTTTTAATGAACTTTTTTAAAGTAAGAAAAAATAATATTAACTTTCTAGGTTTAATGATGTTTTCTTAATTTTTTAATTTTTATTTTATAATTTCACTACTCTTTTTACTACATTTGTTTTTTTTATTTTATTTATTTTTTATATCAACTTTATATTTTATTTTTATTTTAAATATTAGTTTCATTTTACGTTTATTTTTATTTTTTCAGAAATATTTATATCGTCCCAGCAAAACCTATTATCCGATAATGAATGAGGTTGGTAGAAATATGTTAAAGGTAGGTAACCCCTTACTTTTCTATTACAAAACCTATTATTTTAACAAGGGCATGCCTATCGAGGTAACTTCTTACCTAGTAAGATCCCAGTTATATGGGGGTATAGGCGTTAGCAGACGCCCCTTTTTCAAAAATTAAAAATACTGAGTCAGCCTTCAAATGATAACGTCGATCTTCGGTTGGCCGTTTGTCTTTTGGAACGTTGGCAAAGCATTGGTAACAATGGTAAAATAAGTGCTCTGCCAAACCTAAAAACAATCTGAAAAGTACTATTACAAAAGGTAAAAAAAAAGTGTTTTCAAGCCCTTTAAATGTCAATAGAAGTGGCCTACATTAGGTATTAGTAGGCCAACCAAAAAAAGAAAGCTAAAAAAACAGTGTTTTAAGCTCTTAAAAAATCTCGAAAGAACAGTAAAATAAGCAGTTAAAATGAAAAATATGCCCTTAAATTTCATTAAATCTTCATTACTTTTAAATAAAATTAAATTTCGTACTTAACTTGATGCTACATTCAAACAAGGTTGCGACATATTTGAACTATCTATTGCAATTCAGGTTGGAAAATCAAAAAACAAAAGTAATTCTTTATATTAAAAAACTTCAAAAAACAAATTTTAATTAAAAAAGTTTTGGTCGACTTCAAAGAATTTATAAAATTACCGCTGTTATGAGAGAAAAAAAAGCAAAAATATGCTCTCTTTTCGAAGACAAATGCTAAAATAAGCTTAACATTTGAAGAAAATAGCAAAAATAAATAATAAATTGAAATATTTGTAACTCGTTTGTAAATTGCTATCTTTCATATAAAAATTGTTTAAAAATAAAAATTCAAAGTTACAAAAAATAAAAGATTTTTTTTTTGGATTTACAAATTCCTTTGTTGGTGCCTTTTTAAAAAGTTTTTTTTTGTATTTACAAATTTGGTATGAGAAAGGTGTTTAAAAATTTAATTAGAATTTTGTAAATTCGTTCTGTGTACGAAATGTAATCTCTAAAGCCCAAATTAGTTTGGAAGTATCGTAAAAAAAGTAACGTATCATTCACATAATGAATAAAAAGAGTATGAAAAATAAAAATATTGTATTTTTTATCTTTTTCTTGTGCAAAGAATTAAATGTCAAGTAATAAAATAGAAAATTTTTATTTTCAACAGAACTTTTTTACGATTTTACTTGACAACAGTTTCAATGCATAGAAAAAAGATAAAAATATATTTCTATATTATTTTAACACACTGAATTGATTACAGATACGTTTTTTTACTTTACGATTAGACTAATGAAGTCTTAAACCATTGACAATTGCTGTCTTACACAATTTTTTTAATTAGTAACAATTTTGAAAATGTTTTGTAACATTATTGAACATTTCAGTTGATTAAATGCACTTTTTGGTATTTGGACAAAAAATATTCTTTCAAATACAAAAATTTTAATAAAAACAAATTCTTGACAACTAGCGATGGTACTTTTATGATAAAAATTAGTGCCAACAATATTAGAGATGACAAATCTAACGCAAACTCTACGAGATTTCTATACCGTGTAGATGTGCCTTTAAGGGCCATTGAGCTCAAGTATACCGTTCTAGTAGTTACCCACCAGATCTCAGTTGCTACAACCCAGGTGGAAATTGCCCACGGTAGAAAAAAAATAGTACTGGGAAAGCACTGTTTTTTTATTATGCCAGTACCACTTAAAATGTGCTTTGCCACTGTTTTCTGCTATTTTAACAAGATTTTTTCTATCTGACTAATTTTTAATAGAATTTCAATATAACTTTTTTCATAATATTTATACCCTACACCACTATGTGGTCAGGGTATTATTTTTATATAAAACAGCGAGAAACCAGATTATTTAAGAAAAACTTTTTATTTTCTAGTTTTGAAATTATTTAATATTTTATAACACAATAAAAAACAACAAAATTAATTTGAAACAAAAATATATATTTTTTCTTATTTTATTAAAATTTAGGGTGATTTACCACCAGATTTTTAATTGTTTATTTAGTACTGATTTTTACACAGTACACTGATTTTTTGTATTTAAAGTATTAGCAAGTTACTGAATATTTATACCCTACACCACTATGTGGTCAGGGTATTATAAGTTTGTGCTGATGTTTGTAACACCAAAAAATATTGGTCGTAGACCCACCTTATAGTATACCGATCGGTTCAGAATTTTTTTTATTTCGATTTAACGATGTCCGTCTGTCCGTCCGTCCGTCTGTCTGTCCATGCAATCTTGTGCGCACTCTACAGGTCACAACTATTAAGATATTTTGATGAAAATTGGTACGCAGACCTATGTTGGCCCAAGGACGAACAAGTTTGATTTTTGTGAACATCGGTCCATGTTTAGACCTAGTGCCCATATAAGGGTCCTACCAAAATTATATTGTTTATACGCTGCAGGTCGTAAATATTAAGATATTTTGACGAAATTTCGTACACGGACCTATGTTAGCCCAATAACGCAGCCTATTGATTTTGGCGAACATCGGTCCATGTTTAGACCTAGTGCCCATATAAGGGTCCTACCAGAATTATATTGTTTATACGCTGCAGGTCGTAAATATTAAGATATTTTGATGAAATTTGGTACACAGACCTATATTGGCCCAATAACGCAGCCTATTGATTTTGGTGAACATCGGTCCATGTTTAGACCTAGTGCCCATATAAGGGTCCTACCAAAATTATACTGTTTATACGCTGCAGGTCGTAAATATTAAGATATTTTGATGAAATTTGGTACACAGACCTACATTGGCCCAATAACGCAGCCTATTGATTTTGGTGAACATCGGTCCATGTTTAGACCTAGTGCCCATATAAGGGTCCTACCAAAATTATACTGTTTATACGCTGCAGGTCGTAAATATTAAGATATTTTGATGAAATTTGGTACACAGACCTATATTGGCCCAATAACGCAGCCTATTGATTTTGGTGAACATCGGTCCATGTTTAGACCTAGTGCCCATATAAGGGTCCTAACAAAATTATACTGTTTATACGCTGCAGGTCGTAAATATTAAGATATTTTGATGAAATTTGGTACACAGACCTACATTGGCCCAATAACGCAGCCTATTGATTTTGGTGAACATCGGTCTATGTTTAGACCTAGTGCCCATATAAGGGTCCTACCAAAATTATACTGTTTATACGCTGCAGGTCGCAAATATTAAGATATTTTGATGAAATTTGGTACATAGACCTATGTTGGCCCAAGGACGAAGCCTATTGATTTTGGTGAACATCGGTCCATGTTTAGAACTAGTGCCCATATAAGGGTCCCCCCAAAATTGGCTTGGTTACAAACTGCAGGTCGCAAATATTAAGATATTTTTATGAAATTTGGTACATAGACCTATGTTGGCCCAAGGACGAAGCCTATTGATTTTGGTGAACATCGGTCCATGTTTAGAACTAGTGCCCATATAAGGGTCCCCCCAAAATTGGCTTGGTTACAAACTGCAGGTCGCAAATATAAAGATATTTTAATGAAATTTGGTGCGCTGACTCACATTATAGAAAATTTTGACACAAGCCCCATTTTAACCCATTCGAATTTCGGATCCAAACAATACACCAGAGTGGTGTAGGGTATTGTATAGTCGGCATGCCCGACTTTAACTTTTTACTCGTTTTAATTTATAGTACTGGGAAAACAACAGGAAGTAACAAAATCCAACACTGGGCCAACGTGGGCATATACCTACGGCCAAGCGTATATTGGTGTTATCATTTCGACACCGTACCAGTACTGGAAACGTAAAAAATCCGACACATCGCCAGTACATGCACTACCGTCTGCAACGCTGAGCCAGTACTGTGCCGTTCGTATTTTTCTATCTGGGTAATGTCAGAAAAACTTTGGTTGCCGAACGTAGGGGTTGCCTTTTTAAATTTTTTTTCATTGGATTTTTCCTTTATAGCAACACACTGGTCTCCTCGAGGCAAAAAAAAATCGATATTTAAAATCCGACTTTAAATGCCGAAGCTATAATAAAAAATTTAAAAAGGCGACCCCTACGTTCGGCAAAAAAAATTTATTTTGTTGAAATTGCCTTGCAAAAATACTTCATATTTGAGTGTACGGCGAACTTTTTTTTGAGGTACGGTCTATTGTACACCTACCCAGGTAGAAAAATACAAACGGCACAATGTCGGCCCGGTACTGGAGACGGTAGTACATGTACTGGTAATGCGTCGGATTTTCAACTTTCACTGTACTGGCATGTTGTCGAAATGATAACACCAATAAAGGCTTGGCCGTAGTTATTTCCTAACGTTGGCGCAGGCGTGGTATTTTATTTTTTTGTTATTATCCCAGTACATTTAATAACCAATATAGTAGTTTGCTAGTAACATACTGTCCTTTCATCGTACATCACAAATTTTTAATTTATTCTTTCGAAACTTCACAAGAAAAGAATGGCGATGTCTCTCTTTCATAAATAATTGTGTAATAGATGCAAAAATACATAAAATTTATAAAATTGTTAATTTTAATAAATTAAAACGAGTAAAAAGGTTAAAGACGGGCATGCCGACTATACAATACCCTACACCAGTCTGGTTAAGAGCCAACTAATGTTTGGATCCGAAATTCGAATGGGTTAAAATGGGACTTGTGTCAAAATTTTCTATAAAATTATAAAAGAAGAGAAAATCGTAAATATAGCCCATATAGGCGATAGGTCCAAATATGGACCGCTTCTATCTAGAATCTATTGGTTTTGTTCTCGGGACCATGTGAGTCAGCAAACCAAATTTCATTAAAATATCTTAATATTTGCGACCTGCAGCGTGTAACCAAGCCAATTTTGGGGGGACCCTTATATGGGCACTAGGTCTAAACATGGACCGGTGTTAACCAAAATCAATAGGCTTCGTCCTTGGCCGACATAGGTGGGTGTACCAAATTTCATCAAAATATCTTAATATTTGCGACTGCAGCGTACAAACAATATAATTTTGGGGCGACCCTAATATGGGCACTAGGTCTAAACATGGACCGATTTCAACCAAAATCAATAGGTGTACCAAATTTCATCAAAATATGTTAATATTTGCGACCTGTAGAGTGCACACAAGAATGCATGGACAGACAGACAGACGGACATCGTTAAATCGAAATAAAAAAAATTCTGAGCCGATCGGTATACTATAAGGTGGGTCTACTACCAATATTTTTTGGTGTTACAAACATCAGCACAAACTTATAATACCCTCTCCACGTAGTGTTGTAGGGTATAAAAAGCTCGTTAATTTTCAGAAAGTAGTACCGGCTTTTCGTAAAAAAACACTGCTCTCCAAGTACAATTTTTTTTCTAACGTCGGCAATTTCTACCTGTGTAGCTACGTTCAAATTATGGACCCACTCTATTCCAATTTTTTGTCAGTGGTTTTTTTATAAACCACAGACATTTTTGCAAAGCACATAGACTAGCAAAATTCTTTTTGAAAACGCTGTTAAAGCGTTAAATGTTATTTTGGAAAAAATATGTTTTTATTGTAGATCACCTATTTATTGGTTTTGCCAGCGTTTTACCAACGTTGAAAATTTTGTTTCTAAACCCAAGTAAAAAAAAAATGATATGGAGCCATATGAAGTTATATTTAATTATATATAATCTTTTATGTAATTAGATACAATTATATCCGAAAAATGAGAACATCTTATTGTATCTTATTGTATCGAATTGTATACAATTGTATACAATTTGGTACAATTTGATACAATTTTATGCTATTCGATACAATTGTATCCGAATTTTGTCCTCATCCAATTACATCAAATTATACCTTTTTATATAAAATGTTATAAAGGTGGACATAGTTTGATACAATTATATCTAAAAATTGACCTTATACTTTAGATCATATTATATATGACCACATCTAACAATATACAAAAATTATTTTTTTAAATAAAAAAGATATGCAATATCTGGAGATCAGACCTGGGGGATTTCAATTACAATTGCAAATAAATGTAATTGAAATTAAAAAAAACTCAATTACATTTCATGTAACTGTAATTGAACATTTTCAATTACAAGTAATTGTAATTGAAAGTGATTTCAATTACAAATTTCAATTACATTTAGAATTAAATTGTTTTTTGTTAAAATTTTGTAGAAAAAACTGACTGGGATAGGTTGGATAGGCGTGGATAAGTATAAAAAGAATACGTCATGTTGGGCTGACCCCTCACTTGTGCTTTTTCTCATTATTTCTTTTCCGAAAAAATGTAATTGTAATTTACATTTTTTCAATTACAATTATATGTATAATGTATAATTGAAAATTTTCAATTACAAATTACTTGTAATTATTTTTTTTTAATTACAATTACATATAATTGTGTAATTGCATGTGTAATTAATTTCCAAATATAATGATTAACCCAAAGGTCTGCTGGAGATCCTATAATTTCGATAAATCTTCCATTACTTTTATCCAGATTTACCATGACAGTGCATTAAACATGAACAAAATTTTCTTTATTTTTAGTAATTTTAAAATAAAGTTAACAAGACTGAAATTTTGAAGTTAATAGGATTATGTTATACAACCAAGATATAAGAAAAATAGTAAAAAAGTAGTAAAATATTACAAAATAGTAAAAATTACTAAAAATATATGATGCAAAAAATAAACTCACACACGAATCATGCACAGGTTATATATTCTTATTCCCGCTCACGCACGAATCAAGTGCGAATTATATATTCTCAGACTCACGCACGAATCACTTGAGTATAGTAATTATTACTCACGACCACGTGTGAATAACGTGACTCACATTTCTAGTCACGCGCCAATCCCTAGTAATTACTAAATCTAAAACTAGTTCAAAATCATTGTTAACATATAACCACATATAATATAATACGGTTTTATATAAAATCACTTTGAAATAATTGCTTATGTGGGATGATATATAATTATAGATGATGTTATAAAGAACGTTATATTGTTATATATTAAAGAAATCATGAAATATTGTAGATATGGAACCATATTAAGTTATATATGGGTTCTTATTCGTCCATATATAATCATATCTAACACAAATTATGAAATATTTCTTATATGGCTCCACATATAGTATTATATTATTATGTATAGTGTCCTATTAAATTATATGTAAACGTATACGTAATTATATCTGTAATATGTTACTTTATGAACTTATATATAGCACATGCAATTATATGTAGGCCAGTATGTAATAATATAAAATCACATATGTCTCCATATTAAAACCTTTGAGGAAAAAATATCTAACATATGACTATATAAAAGTATATCTGCTTGAATTTAAAAGCATATGTGGCCATATGTAACTATAACTTACTATATGCAATTACATAAAATAATATATGGTTATATCAAAACTTTTTTACTCGGGAAGTGCTTTTTCGGCGCTTTTTGAACAGCCTGTCCTTTTATCTAATAATGTTATCATTTTGGGAATGGGACAGCACTTTTTGCCAGTACTTATACCACCTGTTAAAATGCATTGCCATAGCTTTCCCGTTTGTATTTCCCTGACTGGGTATTTATATATACAAGAATTTACTGCTGGTAGAATTTAGTCTCTTAAATTCAATAATTTTTTCCCATTTTTTTTCTTTTTTTGGTGAAGATACATATACACTCGGGTCTCTTAATGCGGATTTTTTTGTACGGATTTGAAGTTATGCGGTTTTAAAATCGATTTTTTCACCCTTTTTTAAAAAACTTTGACTTTAAAAAAAATTTAAGAAATTTAAATTAATTAATTTAAGAAGCAACGTACAGGGATTCTAAATAAAAAATAGTTATAATTTTAGAACTTCTAAACTACAAATACAATAGGAAAATTGAAGAGTAGAATCGAATAAGAAGGATCTGTTTGTGGGTTTCCTCAGATTTCCATTAACTTTGGATATGTGTTAGAGGCGGCAAAATTAGAAAAACTTTGGGTAAAAACTTATTTAGGGGTTAAAGTTATAAATTAAAAAATTTCGAGTGAAGCAGGGGTACACTAATAGAAAAAAGTCCGTAGAAAATTTAGTAAAAACTACTAAAAATTAGTTAAAAATGATGCTGCAGAAAAAAACTGCTAAATTAGCAGATTATTTTTGCTTTATATTAGTAATATAGGAACAGCAAAACTAAAACTGTTAAATATACAGAATTTTAGTTATATATGAGCTAAATTTTTGTAAATGGAGATTAGCAAATTAACCTGCTAAAATCAGCAAAAAATTTTGCTAAATAATTAGTAGCCTAAAAAATCACCAAAAAATTTAAAATTTTCGAAGTTTTTTTTTCGATTTTTTTTTAAATGCAAATAAAAATCGAGCCTTTTGAAAACAGCAGTTTACAATTTTTTAGCAAATATTTCTGCTGATTTTAGCAGAATAGACTGCTATTTGCATTCAACTAAATTTAGCTTAAAAATAGCAAAAATTTTGTAGATTTAACAGTTTATTTTTGCTATTTTTAGTCTACAAATATTTAGCAAAATTTTCTGCAGATTTTACAGTACAATTTGCTATTTTCAATTAACTAAAAGTTAGCCTAAATATAACTAAAATTCTGTAAATTTAGCAGTTTTAATTTTGCTGTTCTCATTTTACTAGTATTTAGTAAAAAAATCTGCTAATTTTAGCAGTTTTTTCTGCAGCATCATTTTTAACTAATTTTTAGTAACTTTTTCTGCTATTTTTACGGATTTATTTCTATGAGTGTAGAAAAGGATTGAATAGATAAAACAAAAAAAAAATTTTTTTCTTAAAGTTTTAGCTAAATCGGAATTCTTCAGGTTGCGATTTTTAACATAAAATCTAAAATTTTCGAAATCATATTCAACCATATGGTCACCCAGGTAGAAATTGCCGACGTTTCAACAAAAGTTGTACTGGGAGAGCAATGTTTTTTTACGAAATGCCGGTACTACTTAAAACGTGCTTAGGTTACTGTACTGTTTTCTGAAAATTAACGAGCTTTTTCTAATTTATTAAAATTAACAATTTCATAAATTTTACGTATTTTTACATCTATTACACAATTATTTATGTAAGAGAGACATGGCCATTCTTTTCTTGTGAAGTTTCGAAAAAATAAATTAAAAATCTGTGATGTAAACTATGAGGTCAGTAAAGTTCTAGCAAACTACTAAATTTTTTATTAAATTTACTAACTACGGCCAAGCGTTTAATGGTGTTATCATTTCGACAACATGCCAGTACAGTGAAAGTTAAAAATCCGACGCATTGCCAGTACATGTACTACCGCCTCCATTACCGGGCCAACATTGTGCCGATTGTATTTTTCTACCTGGGCATATGTAATGAATGTAGTCACATTGAGGCATATATTATTATATACAACTACATTTGATATTATTTATTGAACGAATTTTTTATATTTATTGATATTATTATATGTCCCCAAATCCTACTCCATATATGACTTCATAAGCCATATATAGTCCCGATTAAAAAAAATTAATGAGGTGAAACATATGGTGCAATTTGATGCTGCCCAAACAATATTCGATCCGAAAAATGGTGGTTCGTACTGTATTAATTTAGATCCACCTTGGATCTAATATGATGAACTACTATCCGAGTAATGGGTTTATCTAATCATATAAAATTGGATGTGACATAATGGCAATCAAAAACTAATTTCGATAGAATGGTCCATTTAATGCAATCTGAGCGAACTTTAAATGAAATATTTTTGACTAATGGTATCGAATAAAACGTAACCTTATTGTATTAAATCTAATTTTATATAATTAGATAAAACCATTTTTCGGATGGCATTTCATCATATTAGCTCCATGGTGAATCTAAATTAATACAGTACGATCCACCATTTTTCGGATCGAATTGTATTTTGGACTATATCAAAAAAAGATATATTTCTATTTTATAACATATATAACTTTTTTTAATCGGGATTAATCAATCAATGTAGTGACCCATATGGTTATATATCATACATGGGCAAATGCGGCCCGTCAACCAATTTCGTTCGGCCCTTTATTAATTTAAAAAGTAAAACCTTTTTAAATTTTAAACAAAATTAACAAAAAAAATTAAATTAAATTAAACTAAAAAAACTTAAAATCAGAATTTAAAATTATACGAAATATAGAAAACAGCGGTAACAAAATAAACATCCAATGGTGCCTCACAAAATTACACCGGTCAATAAATATCGACATTTTTGCACAGATTTCCTCAAAAACTTGTTGAAGTATTTTCGCCTCCTACATACGAATAACATATTAAAGCGGGCCATACATTTGCAATATTATGGTACAAGTTTCCAAGTGGTACAATCATATTGACCGTGTATGTATTAAATTGAAGGTTCAGCAATATTATGTAGTGAATCAAAACACTTTTGATTTTTATTGGACAACTTGAAATATTGCATAATCTATTGGCAGCACTTTGCAATTTTAATTTTGCGCTGTTTATGTTTGTGGGCATTTTGAGGTTATGTTGAATTAACATATTGCATAAAATATTGTGGCGATCTCTTGTTGCAATTTATTGTATGGTGTGTGGCAAAAAGAAAACTACTGGGCCATTATATTGGACATAATATTGCTTAGGCCTGGGGAAAAATACTTTATGTCTCAATATGACGTAGAAGTACTTAGGAGCCTCTTATTTTTTATGAGTTTGAATTTAAAAAAATTACCTTCCCTTTTAGGAAATATTTAAGGCTGTTTTACAGACCTCGTAAGGATCACTAAAATCTACTTTTGAGAATTGTCCTTGAAGCACTTAAATTTGGTAAAACAGTTAGACACAATAAAATTTTATTCACACACTCATAGAAATAAACCTGTGAAAATAGCAAAATAATTAGTAGCTTTTTCTGCTATTTTTACATGTTTATTATTTAAAAGTGACTGCAGAAAATGTTTTGTGGATTTAGTCATCCTGCTAAAATCAACGGAAAATATACATATGTTGAAAACCAGTAGAATGCTTATTTTACAAAAATGGATTTTTTTCTCTTAAAACAATTAAAAATTTTTTTTTGTGTTTTTTTATTCTACTAATAATCAGCAAAATTTGTTGCTGATTATAGCAGAGTGAATTTTTATTTCAATTAACTAACTACTAAAATTCTGTATTTTTAATAGCTTTATTTTTGCTATTCTTATCTCACTAGCAAAGAAAGTATTCATATAGAGACAATCTGAAAATAAAAATATAAACAATAATACAATTTAATGGAAAATCACTGATGAAGCCTGTCCATAGAAAAAGGCAGAAACTGGATCTAGTCTAATTTGCAAATTTAATGCGTTTATAACTTTTGAAGAAAATGTTTATTCTTCTTCTTAACCTCAAACCTACTAAATTAGAATTAATAAAAATACATATTAATTGTATTTGGTCTATACGACCAGTGTTGCCAGTTTTGACGATTTATCACCATTTTGACGATTTTTACTATCCAAATGACGATTTTCCTCTTCAAAATGACGATTTTTTTCAATAGGAAACATAGCAACAATTGTTTAAAAATACGTTATTTTTCCATTATTTAGATCAATAAATCTGAAAATTTATTCAAGTAATTCCTAAAAATGTTTCATAAAATTTTTATTTAAGGTAGTCATCTTAGAATCTGAAAATTTTTTGTAGAAAAACTAATACAGAATCTGGTAATTATTTTTATTTAAAAGGGTTTTTCCTAAATATCTAATGAATTTACCGTGTTTTCGAAAGGATATATATCTCATATCGGACTCTTTTTTTCATGTAAATTCTTTGGTAGGTACCTGTGAAATAGCTCTCGACTAAGTACTTTAAACTCCAATATTTTTTTGATACGGAAAATTTTTCAAAAGTGAACTTTTTCTTTCGAACAATTATTTTCAGTATATGGTAAATTTTCAACACATTCATAAAATTGTTTGAAATTTGGAGATACAAGTTTTAGAGGATTATTTTCTAAAACCCTTCGGTAAAGTGTTGCATTATTCCTATAAAAATTGTTTTTGTTACAAAATCAATTTACATTGAAAGTTTTCTTCACTTCAACCAATCCCCAATAAGCACGTAGGTTTTAAAATTCAACACATTCATAAAATTGTTTGAAATTTGGAGATACAAGTTTTAGAGGATTATTTTCTAAAACCCTTCGGTAAAGTGTTGCATTATTCCTATAAAAATTGTTTTTGTTACAAAATCAATTTACATTGAAAGTTTTCTTCACTTCAACCAATCCCCAATAAGCACATAGGTTTTAAAAATTCAAGTGCTTTAGATTTTGCTTGAAGTAAAGTACATTTCAAATTCTAGCATTTGTATATTCCACAAAAATATTTGAAACTTGAATTTTTGTTTCCCTTTTGCTGGAGTATACTATTGAAATAAAATGTAATTAAAGTTGTATTCAAGCCTTGAAACTGGAAAACAGGGCTGGAATTGAACTTGTTTTCAACTTGAATTCCAGTGAAATTGTTTATAGGGATCAAATAAAAAACTAAAGTTTTAGATTTTTTTTCTAAATTACAGGTGATACCGAAAACCGGGTGATTTTAAAATTTTCTATTATGATTTTAAGGTTTATAATAATAAAAATATGTGATTATTAAAGATTTGACGATTTATGACAATATTTTGACGATATTCAAAAACGCAATGACGATATTTTCAAAAACATTTGACGATTTTGTGCCCATTTGTATACGACGCGTTTGAAAGAACAACACTTTACTAAGAAAATATTCTTATTTCAGCAGTTTTCATAATTTATTTTTTCTAGAGTTGCCAGCCAGCAAACGAGCCCAAAAATGAATCAGAAAAGGGCTCATTTTTCAACCATTTTTGAATTGTTCACAAAATATCAGGGTTGGCAGGCAATACCGTTAAAATACCCTTACCGAAATACCCGGAATACCGTTTTCCTTAAAATACCTTTACCGAAATAACTGAAATACCGTTAGCCTTCAAATACGGATACCGAAATAAATGAAATATCAACACCCTTAAAATAGCGTTACCGAAACAAATGAAATGTTGTTATCCCTAAAATACCGTTATTTTTAATTTTTTGCTTTTGGTAATTTCACGTGGTTGAGTATTTTTTTTACATTAAGTTGATAAATTGGTTATGTTTTTAATATCGGGTGTTTTTTGTAAAAAAAAATTACGGGATGTATCGAAATAACTGACTACCGTTACCCTTAAAATACCGTTACCGATATAACTGAAATGCCGTTAACCTTAAAATATCGTTACCGAAATAACCCAAATATCGTTATATTGAAAATACCGCTACCGAAATAACTCAAATACCGTTATCCTGAAAATACCGATACCGAAATAAATGAAATAGCGTTACCCTTAAAATACCGTTACCGAAATAACCTAAAATATCGTTATCCTAACGATAACCGCATTCGTTTCGGTTACCATCCATGCAAAATATTCAAATTTATTTACATTTCTGAGTTACTTATTTCTGAATCATGTTTGAATTTAAAAATTTGCCTCAAATGTTTGCGCCTTTTATGATTCATTTTACTAAGACTATTATTTTCGTCCAAAAAATGCGCAATTTTTGACAAATAAGTTTAAAATTTTAGAAATATGTGCTTACTGAATAATAACCTTCATAAAATAATCCTGGATGGGTATCAGTCTTGTGATTGAACTTTTATGGTGGGTCTCATACTGTAGCTTTAACTTAACAAAAAACAAAATGTCAAAAAATTGTATACAAAACAACAACAAAATTTTGGGTTAACTGTTAGAGCTTAAACCTGCAGTATGAGACCCACCGTTAAAATTTAAGAGTTAATTTAACCCAATCCGAGTCTGAGAGATTTGATATTTGTTATAAATTTTCGATACGAAAATGTTTCATTTACATTCAGATTTTCTATAAAAAATTATTCGGAAAATTGGTGAAAACCTTAAACCAAATTTTTTGAAATAACGAAAACTATATTTTCGAACATTAATTCAAAACATTTATTGAGTCTTTGCCTCTATTTTTAAATATATTTTGATCAAAAATATAAAAAAATCATAAAAATATGAAAGATTTTGATGTACTTCTCCGCAATATTGACTCATAAAGTATTTTCCTGGTACAGGGGATAAAAAAGAAAGACCCACAATTCGAAGGCTATTCAATGGACCTTTTTTGACTTAATGTACGGGCTTAGGAACCCAAATTCTCAAAAAAACCTTTTGGCAGAAGGCTGCACAAAAAATTTGTTTTTGTCGAGTAATGTATTAATTGGTGCGGCCCTCCGTAAGTTTGTTAAATCCCAAATTTGACCCTTCAAGCCATTTACGTGCCCATACCTGTTATATATGGTTCTATACCAATTTACACAAAAATGTATGTGATGCCATACTAAAAATATTTTCTTGTAATTTTATATGACTTTATTATCCCACACAAATTAATATATGTATATGTCAAGGTTGGTTACCGAAACGAATAACGGTAAGAGTAACGGTAAAGGTATTGAATTTTGTTTTTTATGGTAACGGTATTTAACACCGGTACGTACCGGTATCATAAATTGCGTTACAAACATATTAAAACAATTAAAAACTTAGCATATTTTTCATTTTAAGCGTTAAAATCCCAGATTATAAGCTTTAAATTCATTGCTAGTAGTTTCAATAATTGAAATTATTATCTATAAATTTTTTCGATAAAAAGAACTAAAGATTATTACAAAAAACTTGAAAATTTTGCATTTTTTATATAAATTAATAAATACCGGTAAAATACCTGTAACTACCCATAAAAATAACGGTATCGGTAACGATAACTGTATTTGGAAACTTTTTTAGAGGTATTGACAACGGTAACGGTATTCAATTTGAAACGGTATTTTAGCGATAACGGTATTATAACGATAACGGTAACCAACCTTGGTGTATGTACATTAGACCGTACCACCTTACAGGCAAAAAACAGTACACCTTCAAATATAAAATATTTTTGCAAGGCAATTTCAATTTTTTTTTGCCGAACGTAGGAGTCGCCTTTATCAATTTTTCGTTATAGCTTCGACATTTAAATTGTGATATATCGATTTTTTGCCTCGATGAGACCAGTGTTTTGCTATAAAGGAAAAATCCAATGAAAAAAAATTTAAAAAAATGTAAAATGGCGACCACTAAGTTCGGCAAAAAAAACATTTTTTTTTTGAAACCTTGCAGAAATAATTTAGATTGGAAGGTGTACGGCGAACTTTTTTTTGAGGTGCGGTCTAATGTACATAGTTCAGCATTAAATTTAGTTATCTATAGCAAAATAAAGAATTAATTAAACATAGCTTCAAACATAACCATATAAGGTTGAATAAACAATCATTTTCGAGTTATTTTTTATACATACAATGGCAGCATTCAACAGAGAAACCTTAAACTGATACCGGTGAGCGCTTTGTGTTTGGTAACTCTGCTGAACGATGTTTTCTTTGTTTTGTTTTTAAATAAAATTTTTCTAAAATTTCCTGTAGTTTCTTTAAATTTTTGCTTTTGAATTATATTTGTATGTTTTATTTGTAATTCTTACAAAGAAAAAATTATTTTTAAAATCAACAACAACAAATGTATCACTAATTGATCAAAAGTAGCAAACATTTTTTACGCTTCCAAAATTTGACAGCGCTACCTCAGCGCTCAGACTGAGTGGTTAGTAATCCGGTCGTTCAGCAGATAGTTGTGCAACTGTTGTAGAACTGTTGACTAATAAAGTGTATCTGCCGAACGCACCCAATAATTTCATATTAAAAAAATGTGCGTACGTTTAATGGACAAAAGCATTCAAATGCATTTTTATAAAACACAAAGGATAAAAATAGCATTGTTAAATTTCGTTGATGTTAGTCTAAGTTGAGTTGTTGATAACAAACCCGATTTGCTTTCAACAGCCACATAAGTAGACGATTGTCAAAATATTAACCCACTCAAAGGCGAAAGGCACTGATGATGGCTTTGTAGCGAAAGCCGAAAATGCGCATTCTGCCTTGCTGGTCTTATCGAATTTTTTCAATAATTTTTATTCTTTGTAATTTACTTGTAAAAATTGTATCATCTTTCTTTGATTTGAAAATAATTTAAACAGAAAGTGATATTAATTTATGATCTTGAGTCAAACTAAAATAACATTCATTTACATAATGCCAAATATTTAGGTTTGAAATTTCAAAAACGATCGATTTGAAACCGATCGATTTTCATGACATCCCGAGTAAAAACAGTTACATATAGTCGTATGAAATGCGATGAAGTTATATCTGTATAAATATACTCTTTCATCCGAAAAATGGCCCGATGTAATTGTATCAGTTGTTTATCAGTTTTTATCTAATTGTATTAGTTTAGATCTCAACTTATGAAATTATACATTATTCAGATGAAATTATATCCAATTTTTGACCTGATACAATTTTACCGGTTTATATCTAATGGTATCTGTTTAGATCGTAGTTGGTACAATTTTATATAAATAAAATATATTTGTATACGACATTTGCCTTATATAATTGTATCAAGGTTTTAAAGCAGATATAATTACATCAGGTCAAAATTCAGATATAACTATATAAGTTTGTATAGTAATGTATCTATTTGGATCTAAACTAATACCATGCGACATAAACCCATAAAATTGTATCAGGTCAAAAATCAGATAAAATTTCATCTGCTTAATATATAATCTAATGAGTTAAGATCTAAACTTATACAACTAGATAAAATGTGATAACCAACTGACACAATTATATCGGGCCATTTTTCGGATGAAATGGTATATGGATAACATTATGTTATATATTACCATATAAAGCTCCATATTAATTTTTTTTAATAGGGATGCCAGAATATAAACCTTTATCAAAAAAATTTGTAAGTTTTACATATACATATGTAACTCTATATCGATACCCTAGATGCAATACTCTATCCCCTCAATTCATAAATGCTTTGTAAAGTTAAAGCAGGTTTACAAAACGTCATTTTCATACAAAATTTGTTCAATAAACCTCCTATAATTTTACAAAGCGTTTATGAATTTAGGGGTAAATCTGCAAAAATACAATTGTTCAGGAGAGCAATAAAACTAATTCACTTGCTTACAAGATTTTTTTGAATCAATCTGTCTTCTAGAATATTATTTAAAAATGTCAACTTATTCCTATATATACTTATTTTGAAATTATTTGCGTTATTTACGTCGCTAATGCAGATATAGAGTTCTGAAATAAAGTTTTTATATAATCTTATGATAATACTAGCAGATATGTAGTTTTAATAAATATAAAAAATATGCATTATTAGGAACAAATGACCAAGTAAATCTCTATACTTTTTGTGGAAAACAATATTATGTGCCTCCAAACATCAACGAATACAGAATTGTTAATCAGGGAAGGAAAAGGCTCGTTTTATTAAAATTAATAATCCAAGAACTATTATATCCATATCTTATTCCAAAAATTAATGGTTAGTTTGGAGAAAAAAAATTTTACAAAAACGAAAAGGCTTGCATCATTATATTCGTTTGCAAAATGTTAGTCGCTGATTAAGTTTCTTAATTCATTTTCTGCGGCATAAATCCTTTTATTCACACTCCGCCATTATTTGGAATTTTTTCATTGTGGTGTATTTTAATCCATAATCCAAGACTATTACACTCATATCTTGCCCAAAGTTTAGTAGTTAGTTTGCAAAAAAAATGCGAAAAGGATAATTTCATACCAATTTGGAGAATGTCAATAGTTGATTAGCTCTTCTAAGTCATTTTCTACCCTTTTTCGCATTCCGTCGTTATTTAGCAATTTTTTAAGTGCGATTTCTTAAAATTTATAATCTAGGGTCTATAATACCCATTTTATATAATAACGTTTGGTGGTTGATTGCAAAAAAAATCACAAAAAAATTACAAAAAGGAAATTTTTTGCATTAATATATTTCTTTACAGAATGTAAATCGCTAAGATTTTTAATACAATTTTTGTACCATAAAGTCTTTTATTTTGCAAATTTTCGAGTGCGGTTTTTTTAAATTTATAATCTAGGGACATTATAATACATATTTTATAAAACAAAGTTTGGTGGTTAGTTGCAAAAAAGAAAAAAAACGCGAAAAATAAAATTTCCAAAAAGCTAAATTTTTGCACCAATATATTTGTTTGCAGAATGTAAATCGCTGATTAATTTTTTAAATTCATTTTTTGTACCATAAAGCCTTTTTCGCCCTTTTCCGCGATTATTTTGTAATTTTTTAAGTGTGGTTTTTTAAAATCTTTAATCTTGGGAATATAATACCAATTTCCACATCTAAGTTTGGTTCTTAGTTTGCAAAAAACAAATCGTGAAAATATTTAGCAAAAAGGAAAATTTTTGCATCATTATATTCGTTTGCAGAATATAATCGCTGATTGAGCTTTTAAATTATTTTTTCCTACCATAATGGCTTTTTTAGTGTTCCGATATTTTGTTTGCAATTTTTTAAGTGCGGTTTTTTTAAATTTATAATCTAGGGACTAGGGACTGAAAAAAACTTTGCGATAAAAGATATTCTTAAAAAACTTTTATATATACCTTATACAATTCAAATAATTTAAATTTATATGCAGATATAGACTTCTGTATTTGAAAATAAATTTGTTTGTAAATATTGGAAAATGTAAAATGTTCAAAAAAGTGGCAGAGAATGGATATTTTGCTTCCAAATTGATATCATAGATGGATATAATATCAACAACAACGATATGATAAATTATCAAAAATATTTTCTAAGTCACTTTAGATAAAAATTTATATAATCTAGATTCCAAAACATTTTCTAAGTAATTTTATATATAAATTTAGATACATCTTAATTTAAAATATTTTCTGAGTCAATTTTTGATAAAAATTTATATTACTAAAAATCAGAAAAAATTTCGAAAATATTTTTATGTCAGTTTTAGAATTCAAACATATTTCAAAATATGTATATTTGGGTATAAATCTTGAAATCCTATGGTATTAAATAGTATATAACTATATCAGATTAGATATAATACGATTCAATTAGATGTGCCCAATTTTGGGATGCAATTGCATCAGAGTATATGCAATTGTATAATATTAGATTGAATTGTATCTAAAATAATACAATCTGATATAATTTTATAGACCCATTTTGCGGATCAGATTATATAAACACTTATATGATTATTTTATATTCTTATATATAAGATATATAAACTTTTTTACTCGGGTTATTTCGAGTTAGGCTGTTTTTAAAGAGACTTCTCATTTTTGTATGGGAGTGAAGTCTCTTTTTATGTCGTTTTTCCCGGAAAAATAGATATCATTAGATCTCCCAATTTTGAGATATAAATTGATTTTAAGCCATGTACACAATAGGATCTAATACGATATATAATAGGATCTAATACGATATATAATAGGATCTAATACGATATAAAATAGGATCTTATACGATATCATTGGATACACCCAATTTTGAGATCTAATTGGATCAGCTTGATATTGTGCAGCAGATATTAAAGAATATCAAATTGTATATGGTTAGATATTGCACCAGAACCTTTTTTACTCGAAAATAATTTTTAAATACATTAAGGTAGGCACCTACTTGTGACTCGTGGTGACTGCCATAAAACTATTTTTAAGACCGAAACTTACAACTTGAAATTGGCAACTTGTATGGCAACAATAAAACTCAAACAATTAAAATGTTATTTGCCAATGTTATGATTGTGTCGATATCAGTTGAAGTTTTCAAACTCAAAATTGAATAAATATAATTTATTGTGACTTTCCAAGAACAAGCACAAGTGAAATACAGTCACAGGCTTTTCGTTAGAATGTTTACTTTATAAATAAATCTGAAATATAAAATAATGAAAAATATAAAAACCATACACCTTTTCTTATAAAAAAAATCACACCTATTTTTCTGTTCACATGAGTATATCCAACGAAAAACTATTGCTTTGTTTTGATTATTGTTTTGCAGTAATACAAATGCGCAAATACATGCGTCAAGTAAACTGCAAACGCAACCCACTTTGATTTGGGCGGACTTGTAAATCAATGCATAAAATTACTTGCCTGTATTAACAACATATTTGTCTACGCAGATTTTCAACGAGAAATGAATAGATGTCACTACATTGCTAGATCTGCCAAAGCAACAGAGTAGTATATTGGAAGACGACAAAGCAAATTGTGGCATATCTTGTGTTGTTGTTTTTGTTTTTTCTTTGATATTTTAAATGTTTAATAACGCTCCTAGACGAGAACAAGAAATTCTCATTGAGTTTGTAATTTAACTTGAGAAATATTTCTAGAAATTTTAAAAACGTCATCCCCTGACGATTTCCTTAGGCAAGAATGAAATCCGGTTAGGGACATGCCTTCAACAGATTATTTTTCACAATATGTTGTATAAGTTTTGGGATTTTAGCACTTTTAATAAAATAAAAGTAAATTTGAAAAAAGAAATTTGATTATTTTTCTAAATTTGCATAAAAAAGTAGAGGAATATTTTTCATTATAAAATCTCAAACAATTAAAGTAAAAAATAAAAACATCAACATAACTAAATAAAAATAAACATAAAGAAAGAAAATTATAGGAAAAATAAGTTAATTTGTTTTTATTATCATTATATTATTAAAACAAAGTCATTAAAGTTTACAAGTTAAAGCAAAGTTTTATTTGATAATATCTCAAAAGTTTATTAAAAAAAACTTTGCATATAAGGATTTTTTGTATATTTTTTCATGGATTGCACAAAATTTGATTTAAATTAATTAAAAACAAATTATTTCAGATTTGATTTTTAATAATAAAAAGCTTTAATTAATTTAAAGCAAAATTGTATCCATGTGTTTTTTTTTATAGTCAACTCTTATTGTTTGAATATGCTATAATTTTTAGATTTAGAAGTGGCATTTATTTTTTAAGTATTATTCTCTAAAAAAAATATGTTATCTTCATCTTCTCATTTTTTAATTTTTTCAAACTTATGGGAAAGATTTTAAAGTCTTTTAAAATGTTGAATAAAAACAAAACTAAAATTTTAAATTATAATTAAAAGAAAAATCATTTTTAAAACATTTCATTTGTTAGTCTTTCATATTTTGCACACAAACAAAACTAAAAATTTCAAAGAAAACGAAACTTAAGGGAAAACATAAAGAGAATGAACAAAATTTACCACGTCGTAATTTGTTTGAAAATATAACAATGATCTCGCTTTTTTGGTTGGTCATAATTTCATTTTTTCTTAAACATGCGACGCAGAGTTTTGCGCCAGCACAAATTATGTGCAGCATTCGTTGCAGTAACTGGTTGTGGTGATAATGATTTCGAAGACGAGAGCCGCCAAAATGATGTTATCAGGGACTGAGATGGAGATCTGCGATTGTTGACATTTTTATTTTTCTTAGATGTACAAGGATTTTCCATTGAATATGGTATAGCAGCGGGCATTGAGGGAGAACGTAAATACGTGGCCGTCGAAGTTGATAATTCACAGTCAATGGGAGCCGGCAAAGATAGACAAGGCAGAAAACGACGTGGATGTTGTGATGTTGCGGGCGATAATTTCGGCGAAACTGAAGAAGACGAAGTATTAGATGGTGCTGTAGGTCTGGTTGCTAAAGTTGTAGGCGTTGAAGATGATGATGGTGGGCAGGGATTGATTAGTATATTTTATCTTAACCATGGATGTTGGAGACAATCCGCAGCTGAAGCTCTTTTTGCTGGATCAAATTGTAGCATTGGCCTTAAGAATTCTGCAAAGGATTCAGCCTCTTCTAATGGCCATTCGTATTTCTCATGTAGTACGTCTACTAGGCCCCACGGTTTGAGGCCGGTAATATTGCGCAATTCACCTTTACGATTAAAACTATGTGTGGCATATGCACCACGGAATATAATGTGCGGCGGTATGGGACCCAATAGTTCGATTATGTGGGCAATATGATCCTCATCGCGTGAATAGTTATCGCCCGAATGGGGCTCAAATAAATAATCTCCCGTAGCTAATTCAAAGGCCATGCAAGCCGTACTCCAAATATCGGCTGAACAATCATATCCAGCGCCCAATATAACTTCCAGTGAACGATACTGGCGTGTCTGTATATCTTCGGTGAAATGTTTGTCAACCCAACAGGCATTGCCCAAATCGGCAATTTTAACATCGAAGTCGCATGATTCCACAGCTGGATCTTGTTTAGGCATTTGTTTACATGGACGTTCAGTAGGACCAATGGGACCATTAGGTTGTTGTTGTTGCTGATGTTGGATTTGTTGTTGCTGTTGCATTTGTTGTTGGTGTTGATTATTTGAGTTTTTCTGATTATTATTCGTTTTATTATTGTTGTTATTCGTTTTCTTTTGGTTATTTGTAGGATGAGTCTTAATATGCTGTTGTTGTTTTTGTTGGTGTTTAATACCATCGCCAGCATTAGATGATTGTCCTTTCAATGTGGCCGACGAACTACTTGAATCATTTAATTCACCTTTTATAGTGTTGCTGCCACTACTGGACGAAGTTGATGTTGTCTCAGTTGTGGTAATTTTTTCTTTTTCTTGTTGTTCCTTTTGTTGTGGTTGTTGCTGAAGCTGTTGATTGGATTTTTCTGGAAAATGCAAAAAAAAGTTATAATTGATAGCGTGGAAATATTAACCCTGTAATAACCGAGGCTGCCTTTAGGCACTGTAAAACTTATTTGCTGAGTTTCTTACTAAAAGGTTAACTTTAACCCTTTCCATATTTCATTAAAAAAATGCATTTTTTACATTTTTTTGGCAATATTTGTCCTTTAGTTATTACAAAATACATGAAATGCCCGCTTTCGAAATTTCTTAGTCTGGTTTTATTAGGAGAGCTTCAGGACTTATGGGAATAGTCAAAAATTGTTTGCCAAGAATATATTTTTTTCAAAATATGATCGATTGCGCCTATATAAAATGACAAATTTACAGATGTGTCTGCTTTTTTATTATGGTATGAAACTTGACATTTTTGCTCTAAAAATTATTTAATTTACTAAAAATATTTACATCAGGGTTGCCATATAAAAATTTTAAAAAGTGTCCCAAAATTGCAATTTTTATAAAAGTTCTCAAAATTCGGGCTATAAATGTTTTCGAAAAATTCTTTTTATTTTATATGGAGTTTTGTCGCAGAAATAACACAAAATTTAAAATTAGAAAAAATTTTTGGAAAAAATCTTAACCCGTTAACATTTAATTCCTTTAGTGCAATTAATTTATTTCCCGATAAAAATAAATTTTTAACTCCACAATTTTCTTGAGCGTAAGGTTTGTTTTTTATATGAGTAGCTGAGATGCAAAACTCGTTCGTTACAAAAATTAAAAAAACGAGATGACAATTGATTCTGACAGTTCTTAGTCGATTTGTGAGAATATTTTCGATTTTTAAACTGTTGAGTTTTTAATCAAGAATGGCATAACATTTAGGATTAAAAGCATTTAACTGATTTTGTTAATTTAATTAACCGCAACAAGTTTTTTGCTTCTTCCTAAAATTTAGTTAATGTGTAACGAACGAGTTTTGTATCTCAGCTACTCATATATAAAAAGTTCTTTATTTTCGATATTTCGCTACTCCATTGTGTAGTATTTGAAAAACTTTCAATTATTTCCTGAATATGCAACAAAATGGAGAAGCGAAATATCGAAAATAGAACTTTTTATATATAAAAAAACAAACCTTACGCTCAAGAAAATTGTGGAGTTAAAAATTAAAAAAGAAGGTTAAATAAAGGACAAGAAGATAAAAATAAATTTAAAAAAAATTAATATGCAAGTGCTTGTACTAATTTAAAAGTTACTGACACTTTAGAAAACATATTTTTTTCTATTGTTGTTTATTAGGGTGGGTCGATTTAGCAATCCAAAATGTGCCATCGATTTTTCGATAGCTTTTGGCATGAGGAAAAAAAAGTTCCATTACGACATCAAAAAAATCATTTTCGAGGCGTCAAAATTTCAATTTTTTACAATTTTCTAATAAATGCTTGATAAGCGCCATCTTGCGGTGGCTTTATTAAACAACTAATGAAGTTGTAAACAATATAACATTACAACCTTTCCAGAAAGGTATTACTTATGAAAATCGGATAAAAAATGTGGCAGCTAGAGGTAAAAGTATATAAGTAAAATTATTTTCTGCTTGTTTTCATTAAGATCATCATTTCTCATCAAGCAGAAAATAATTTTAATTATACACTTTTACCTCTAGTTGCCACATGCAAAAAGCTATCAAAAAATCGATGGCACAATAGCTCTGTTCCACGTACGTTACCGCGGGTGCCCGCGGGAACCCAATCTTACCAAAAAGCGTTTCTATTGTTAAAAATTGGGTAAATGAGAGCGTTGATGAGAAAATAATTTGTTTCTCATTTTACCAGAAGTTACCCGTACTTTTTTTTCGGGTAAAATGGTAAAACTGTCAAATCACTTGTTGTTTATAAATCAGCTGTTTTAAATTTATAAAAATAATTAAAATAATATTAACAAAACTTGTAAACATTAGGTTTGTTCCACGTAATTCTGGGCAAAGTCTGGTAAAATGAGAGTAAACAAATAAATATCTCAAAAAATGGTAAAATTGCTCACAATACCTGTAACGCACAAAACCACATTTCAAGCCCAAAAATTAACGTCAAACTTATTCATATAAACAAAAGCTATTTTTAAGAATAAAATATCGAAGGGAATAAAGAAAAAATGTTGGAACGTGGTATTTGTTACCGATATTAATTATTGTTTACAAGTTTTGTTAATATTTAAATTATTTTTACAAATTTAAAACAGCTGATTTATAAACAACTAGTGATTTGACAGTTTTACCATTTTACCCGCAAAAAAAGTACGGGTAACTTCTGGTAAAAAGAGAAACAAATTATTCTCTCATCAACGCTCTCATTTACCCAATTTTTAACAATAGAAACGCTTTTTGGTAAGATTGGGTTCCCGCGGGTACCCGCGGTAACGTACGTGGAACAGAGCTATTAATTAATATCGTTAAAAAATACCGCGTTCTAACACTTTCTCTTTATTCCCTTCGATATTTTACTGTTAAAAATAGCTTTTGTTTATATGAATAACTTTGACGTTTATTTTTGGGCTTGAAATGTGGTTTTGTGCGTTCCCGGTATTGTGTGCAATTTTACCATTTTTTGAGATAATTATTTGTTTACTCTCATTTTACCAGACTTTACCTAGAATTACGTGGAACAAACCTAATATCGACAAATTTTTGTACTTACAAATCGGTCGCCCCTATTGTTTATACATGAATGGATGTCACTACATTGCTAGATCTGTCAAAACAACAAATTTGTTGTTGTTTTTTCTTTGATATTTTAAATGTTAAATAACGCTTCTAGACGAGAATTAACAAATATTTCTAGAAATTCTAAAAACGTCGTCCCCTAATGATTTCCTTAGGCAAGAATGAAATCCGGATAGGGACATGCCTTCAACAGATTGCTTTTCACAATTTGTTTAATAAGTTTTGGGATTTTCGCACATTTAATTCCTTTAATGCGATTGTTGTTTATCCCGATAAAAATAAATATGATATAAATTTTGTTCAAAAAATTTTGTTAAAATCGGCTTTTTTATATTTAAAGTTTTCATATTATTAAATAATTCAGCTCGAGGCCTTTGTACCCTGATGATGTCATTCAAAGAATGACGAAATATCGGTATTATAAAATAAAGTTATTTTATAAAAAACTAAAGAGACCTCGATTATTTAATAATCATATTCAATTCAAAGGTCGAAAAATACTTCAACATTTATTATTTTAATATTTTTTAACACAATTTACCAGCGTGTCTTTAAAGATGCGTCCATTCCAACGAAACCAAACATTGGATTTTTTCATTTGTGAAATGTTTTCAAAATGAAGAGCCAAGCAGCATTTTTTTTAATTTCAATGAAATCGGACCACGGATGTTTGCTAAAAAAATGGGTTAAAGGAATATTTCTACAAAATCACAAATTTTCTTATAAATCATGTATTTTTAATATGGCGGCTAAAATTTGCAATAGCATCAGTTTTTTTTGACAACTAGAATATTTTTCTAACACAAACTTCGAAAATATAAAAAACATATGAATTCAAGCAGACCGTTTTTTAATTCTGTGAATATAAAAAATTTTGTAGTTTTGAATTCACAATTAATTCCAGAACATGCACGCACGACTGGTTTTCTTTTATACGGATAATCAAAATATATCTAAAATACTTACTCTTGTTCTTCTTTTTCTTTTTCTTCTTATTTTCGGGATTTCCTGCCCCAGTATTATCAGTTTGTTCAGCACCGCCGCCAGCTTGACGTTCCACTGGCTTTATGGGAGGTTTATTATGCGCTTGTTTTGCTAAAGTCTTCTTCTCAGCACTAGGGATCACTTCGTCGTCATCATCGGCATCAGCATCGGCTGCCTTTTCTTCGGCGACATCGTCTTGTTCGGCATCGTCATCATCGTTCTCAACATCTGAAGTATCTCCATTTTGTACAAATTTTTTAGATGATTTCTTCGAGGTAGAACCTCCAGCGCCACTCTTGTTAAAATCCTTTTGAGACTTATTGGGGTCCTCTTCGCCCTCGGCACCAGTTTGTTCCAAATAGTCCCATTGTTTTTTGAATAGTTCTAAACGTTTCTTGGCCTTTTTCTTTAATTTTCTCTTTTTATTTTTACTCATTTTACCGGTGATTTGTGGTTCCCTGTACTCTTTGGGAGCCCGACTAACAAACGATGGAAACATTTTGAAGTTCATAACATATAGTTCGGTGGCTTCATTGGCCAGCTTACGCACATAATTATCGTCCACGCACAGCAGGACATTCTCGGGCTTAATGTCGGTGTGAATAATCTTACAGCATTTATGCAAATAGTCAAGACCCTCAAGTACCTGACGCGTTATAGTTTTAACATTTTTGATAGGTATGCCGCGATAATTCGACTTGCGTATTAATTTCAAAAGATTGTCACCCAATACTTCGAATACCATGCAAATGTGGGTACCATTGACTCCGGTTATTTTGAAATCATCCAATAGCTGGACGGTCTTTTGACGACGTGGATTATTGGGCTCTGAATCACGTACAGATTTGAGTATTTTTATTTCATCCTTTGCTGTTTCAGCAAAATGTTGAGCTGATTTAACTATTTTAATGGCCACATAACGTTTCTCTTGTAAATCCCAGCAAAGCCAAACGGTAGAGAAATGGCCCCAACCCAATTTGCGGACAACGTGATAACGTCCTAGAAAAGAGAGAGAAAAAAAAGAGAGGAAACGGAAACTATTAATATTAAAAACAGTTCATTTGCAATTCAAAAATTAAATTCACCCAATAGGTAGATGAAATCTGTAAAATCAGTACAATCATCCAGTAAATTCATGATTGAACAAACTGATGACTTGTTCTAAATGTAATTTCTTACTTTGATTTACATTTAAATTAAATTTATGTATGTTTCTGTATGATGTTATTGTTGTTATCGCCGTCGTCTCTTTACTTTCAATGTCAGTTTGTAACTAAATTTGGATTTTGGATATTTAACTACCACTGTGTGCACTAACTACTACTATTCAATCATTCTTTTATTTATTCGTTCCTTCTTATTTCGTTCGTCCATGTCTGTTCTATGATTGTAGTTATACCCTACACCACTACGTGGAGACGGTATTATAAGTTTGTGCTGATGTTTGTAACACCAAAAAATATTGCTCCTAGACCCACCTTATAGTATACCGATCGGCTCAGAATTTTTTTTAATTTCGATTTAACGATGTCCGTCTGTCTGTCCATGCATTCTTGTGCGCACTCTACAGGTCGCAAATATTAAGATATTTTGATTTTTTGTACCAAATTAGGACGACGTCTAGTGATTTTGGTTGAAATCGGTCCATGTTTAGACCTAGTGCCCATATAAGGGCACCCCCAAAATTGGCTTGGTTAAACGCTGCAGGTCGCAAATACGAAGATATTTCAATGAACTTTGGTTCGCTGACTCACATGGTCCCAAGGAAAAAGCCTATTGATTCTAGATAGGATTTGTCTATATTTGGACCTATCGCCCATATGGCCTATATTTTCGATTTTCTCTTCTTTTATGATTTTATAGAAAATTTTGACACAAGTCCGTTTTAACCCATTCAAATTTCGGATCCAAACATTTGTTGGCTTTAAATCAGACTGGTGTAGGGTATTATTAAACTTATTAATTAAACTTTTTTACTCGTTTTTTATTGTTGTTGTTGTTGCAGTCATCGCTATTGTCAATATAAGGCCGTTACATTCTAATCAATTATTGTTGCAATATGTATGTACTACAAAAATAAAACGAGTAAAAAGGTTAAAGTCGGGCATGCCGACTATACAATACCCTACACCAGTCTGGGTAAAAGCCAACTAATATTTGGATCCGAAATTCGAATGGGTTAAAATGGGACTTGTGACAAAATTTTCTATAATGTGAGTCAGCGAACCTAATTTCATTAAAATATCTTAATATTTGCGACCTGCAGTTTGTAACCAAGCTAATTTTGGGGGGACCCTTATATGAACACTAGGCCTAAACATGTACCGGTGTTAACCAAAATCAATAGGCTTCGTCCTTGGGCTGATATAGGTCGGTGTACTAAATTTCATCAAAATATCTTAATATTTGCGACCTGCAGGGTATAAACAATATAATTTTGGGGGGACCCTTATATGGGCACTAGGTCTAAACATGGACCGATGTTCACCATAATCAATAGGCTTCGTCCTTGGGCCGACATAAGTCGGTGTACCAAGTTTCATCATCATATCTTAATATTTACGACCTGTAGAGTGCGCAAAAGAATGCATGGACAGACAGACGGGCGGACGGACAGACAGACGGACATCGTTAAATCGAAATAAAAAAAAATCCTGAGCCGATGGGTATAATATAAGGTGGGTCTAGGACCAATATTTTATGGTGTTACAAACATCAGCACAAACTTATAATATCCTGACCACGTAGTGGTGTAGGGTATAAATATATAATGAAATGCACTTTTGAGTGCATGTTCAGATGTTTCACCATTGAACACTTGGGTATAATCATCCACCCTCAATTCCTTTGTTGCTACACCACACCACACAAACACACCTCATAAAGACGCCGCATTTAATGTAAACTACTTGCTGTAAAGTTTAATCAATTGATTTAATTTGTGACACAATATGTCCGTTCCCGTACTTTACGGATGGTACACAATAGGGTTCTCCAACTTTGTATGGAGCAAAAAAAATGTAAGTTATTGACTGCCCCCCCCCCCCCCCGCCCTAACCCTCTAACCGGCCTAAGCTTTTTTGCTTTTTTTTAACTGTTTCCATGGTTGTATCTTTAAGGATACAGTGCGCATTTAAGGGTTAACAAAAAACTTTATTTACTTATCTGACAATCAAATATTTTAAAAATAAGTTATAAGTAACGGTGTTCCATTGTATTATATTAAATTTACCATCAACAGTATAACTGTTTTCCGTCAATAAAAACAGCTCTCAAATATAATAAAAAGACGCTTGTGTACATGAAACTGTTCAACATTGCTTTTTAAAAATCCGTTATTTAATTTTGTGTGTGAAAATGAGTTTTACTTTTTGTTTTTTTTAGCTGTGGTTAATAATTTTGTTGCTGATCAGTCTTTCTTCGATTTATTTTTTAAGCTACTAGTTATACGACAGAAAACGATTTAATTGCTGGTGAATAACTGGTTGTGTGTATAAAAAGCTGTTTGTTTAACTTTTATTTTTTTCACTTTAGTCTTTATAGCTGTTTGGTAAAACCGGAAGTTTTTACAATAACTCTTTTAGCTCAGTTTTTCTTTTTCAAAAAATAAACTTTTGCTGTGCTACTGCTGATTAAATTTGATGGTAGCAGAAGTTTAAGCAATTGTTAAATGTGCAGTTTTGTTTAGCTGATGAAACAGTTAAAATAGGTGCTTTTGCTGAAATAGCGTTAGCAATTGAAACCCTGGTTTCATCATATAATGCCAATTCATCGAAAGAACACACTTGTAGAAAAAATATAATAGCCCAGTCAGAAATCGCCAGTGGTACAAAAAATCAAGCACTGGCATACCACTGGGTAACCACGGTATTAAAAATAAATGACTGGCAGAACACTCATTTGGGACGCTTTGCCAGCGTTTGCGAAAAGCGTTTTACCAGTATTTGTTTTATAAAAATTTCGGTGGTTTATAAAAAAAACCACTGGCAAAGAATTGGCTTAGAGTGATATGCCAAGGTGTGCAACCAGTGGTTATCCAGTGCTACCTAGCCAATGCTACCAGGCGTACAAAAATCAATTCACTGGAAAACCATTGATTTTATAAAAATGCTGACGCTTCGTTAAAAAATGTTTGTAGTCGGAAGGTTCCGAGTTCAAATCCGGTTGCAAGCAAAAAATTTTTTTTGATTTTTTTTAATTTAATATATTTCAGTTTTAGTTTAAAATTGTGTGTTGTTATATATTTTTAAATGCGTTAATAATTTTTTCAATTTAATTTAACCATAAAAATATAGAGAAAAGTGCTTAATAAAAAAGTGATGTGACAAAGAAAAACTAAAAATTCAGTGTAAATGAATTGGCTTTTGTAATTTAGTTTTGTACAAAAACCATCTGGTTTTTACTCAGTCTAAATTCAGTATAACTTAATTGATGGGCAATCGAACAGTGAAAAGTTGTACGGTGAAACCTAATTTTTCAAAGTAACGTATTAACCTTAGTAAAAAATGTATCGTACTAAAGACATTTTAACCCTCATCGGTCCCTCGAGAAATACATCTAATCGGTCCCATTGTATGCGCGCGCATATATATTTTTAATTGTAAAAAAGCTAAAAAAAATTAACAACCATTTATGTTTTGTGATTTTTTATGTTTATTATATTGTTTACTATCATATTAATACATTTGAACTTCATAAAGGTAGATTTAAAATGAAATTAAAATTAGAATATTACATACAGTGGTGGCAAATTTAATAGGAACGATTCAAGTTTTTTCTAATTTTTTTTTCGTTGCCTTTAATTTTAAAAATCAAAATAGTGGCTAAATTCGCCCAGCAAATATGTGGTTTAGAATATTGTGCAGTATTTTAGCATAATGTCTTTTTTTTTATTTTGTCACTTGTTTTAAGTGGGCGTGGCTTTCAATGAAAAATTAGCGATATCGAACTGTTATCAAATTACAGAGTAAAATTTAGCGAGTACTGATCGGATCTATACGAACTGTATATTTTTGGAAATCCCTCAAAATTTCCTTAACTTCTGCATTATTTTTATCTAGAAATAGTCGCCACACTTAAAATGACAGTGACTTAAACATAAAAAAAATTTTCTTTGTTTTTAGCGATTTTATAATAATGTTAACAACACTGATAATATAATATATATTATAATACCAATTTCCACACCAAAGTTTTGTTCTTTATTTGCAAAAAAAAAAAAATCGCGAAAATATTTTGAATGTTTAATCACCGATTGAGTTTCTAAATTATTTTTTTCTACCATAAAGGCTTTTTTAGCGTGCCGCTATTATTTTGCAATTTTTTAAGTGCGGTTTTTTAAAATTTATATTCTAGGGACTATAATGCACATCTCCTAAAATAAAGTTTGGTGGTTAGTTGCAAAAAAAAAAAAAACTGCGAAAAAAGATATTCTCAAAAAACTTTTATGTATACCTTATAGAATTCAAATAATTTAAATTTATATGCAGATATAGACTTCTGTATTTGAAAATAAATTTGTTTGTAGATATGGGAAAATGTAAAATGTCCAAAAAAGTGGCAAAGAATGAATATTTTGCTTCCAAATTGATGTGTCATAGATGGATATAATATCAACAATGATTATTCCATCAAAAACTCATTTTGGCCAAAATTGCAGATATAGAGTATTGAATATAGTCTCTCGATATAATGAACATGAACCCATAACAAAGAGGGTAGGTTTTTACCTGAAGTGAAATTTTCTGCACGTTGAAATGAGTTTCTTCGATTTATTTCAAATGGTTGCGATGAATATTCAATTTTCTTATTTTTTGAAAAATATTTATTTTCAGGATTTGCTGCATTTTCGTCTGCTAAATTTTGCTCAAGTGGCTCAATGTCGTCTTCATCCGAATGCACGCTAACTTCACTTTCATCATTCTCCTCGTCTGATAATCCAAAATCATCGTCACTATTGCACGGAGATTCGCCCGCTTCGCTTTCCAAATCAAAATCCATTTCTAGTTCATCTCGCTGCCTTCTTTCACGTAAAACTCTATCCATTTTTTATCAAATACTTCGAAACACAACCAAAATTCAAATAAATGCGCAAACAAACTTCACTTATGTGTGTTCCAGAACAAACTGAATTTCATAAAACGAAAAAATAAGAGCGTGCTATAAATCCACACACAAAAATAAGCGGCAATTCCAGGTACCTGCTTATGTGTATGCACGCACATACACAGGGACCGATTCGTAACTCCAGGTTGGTTGAAAAGTTTCTGCGCTCGAAATGAAAGAATAATGTTTTTGTTACGAAATATATTTTTTTATTCAATATAATCTCCTAGAAGCTCAATACACTTGTTCCAATTATCTTCCAATAATTTTATCCCATCCTTATAATGGTTTTCCGGAAGCTCTGCAAAATAACCGTCTACGTCTGCTATAGCCTCTTCATTCGACGAAAAATGCTTTCCACGAAGGAATTGTTTGAGATTTCTGAAGAGATAGTAGTCACTGGGAGCCAAATCTGGTGAATACGGTAGATGTTCAAGCAATTCGTACTTTAATTCTTTGAATTTAGCCATCGTCAAAACACTTTTGTGAACAGGTGCATTGTCTTGATGAAAAATGATTTTTTTCTTCTTTAAACCAGGTATTTTCTCACGAATTTTTTCATCCAGCTGATCCAAAAGGCTGCAATAATATTTAGAGTTGATTGTTTTACCTTTCTGAAGATAATCAATCAACCAAATTCCTTTTGCATCCCAAAAAACTGATGCCATAACCTTCTTTGCTGATCGTTGTGACTTCACCTGCTTTGAAGCTGAACAACCACCTTCAGTCCAGTGTAAACGTTCTTGTTTCAATTTCGGATCATGGTGGTAGATCCAAGTCTCATCCATAGTTATAAAACGACGCAAGAAGTTGGTTTTATTCTGCTTAAAACGCTCCAAATTACGCTGAGAAATTTGTTTTCGATCCAGTTTTTGTTGAATTGTTAATGTGTGCGGCACTAACTTTCCAAACAGTTTTTTCATACGTAATTCTTCATGTAAAATATGGAGTACTCGTTCGTCTGAGATGCCTATGGCATTAGAAATTTCACGCTTAGTCAAACTTGAATCTTCACTAACCATATTATGTACTTGCTCAATGATTTCTGCTGTGGTTGCAGTTTTTCGTCGTCCTTGGCGTGGATCGTCTTCAAGGCTAGTACCACGTTTAATTTCACCAGCCCAAAATTCAACGGTGCGTTTTGATGGTGAGGACTCCTTATACACTTCTAACAATTGTTCATAAATTTCCTTTGCTTTTAAACCCTTCAAAACAAAGAATCTAATGACTGCACGATATTAAATTTTTTCCATATTAAAAAAATCAATGACACGTCAACTTCAAATGGCTTGTAAACAAAGAATGAATTGACAGAATGACTCGCAACTTCGCATGTGTTCTCAGAACAGTTATACCAACTTGAGAAAAAAAAAGTTTGGAGCTAGCAGTGCCATCTCTTGGTGAGCGCAGGAACTTTTCAACCAACCTGTATAACTGCACAGGCAAATACAGTAAGGGTACAAATTTAAAAACGGCTTTTTTGGGTTGTTCAGGCAAAATAATTCTACTTTGCAAAATACAAGGTCATTCCGCTGAACCGTTTTTATATTATTCAAGGTTAAAGATCAAAATTGTATGCGTGCATACAGGAGACCGATGAAGGTTAAGATACTAAAGTGTCTTTAGTACGATATTAACATTAGTAAAAAATGTATTTATTGCCATAAATTTTGCAAATGGAAACTTTTTTGCTTGAAATTTAGCAAGAACAGTTTTTAGAGGTAACCCCGTATTATACCAAAAAAGTTGGACTTTGGGGACATCTTGGAAAGCTATCCTGCCATATAAAATTTTTTTAAATTTTAGACCTAGTGCCCATATTAGGGTCCCCCCAAAATTATATTGTTTATACGCTACAGGTCGCAAATATTAACATATTTTGATGAAATGTGGTTCACCGACTTATGTCGGCCCAGGGACGATGCCTATTGATTTTGGTCCATGTTTAGACCTAGTGCCCATATTAGGGTCCCCCCAAAATTGGCTTGGTTACACGCTGCAGGTCGCAAATATTAAGATATTTTAATGAAATTTGGTTTGCTGACTCACATGGTCCCGAGAACAAAGCCGATAGATTCTAAATAGAATCGGTCCATATTTGGACCTATCGCCCATATGGGCTATATTTACGATTTTCTCTTCTTTTATAATTTCATAGAAAATTTTGACACAAGTCCCATTTTAACCCATTCGAATTTCGGATCCAAACATTATTTGGCTCTTAACCAGACTGGTTTAGTTTAGTTTATTGATTCAAACTATCACAACAAGAATAAATCTTATAAATTACAGTGATAGCACGTAAAACTTTCAGGTAAATGTTTTGTCAAATTCAAATACAATTTATAAATTGATATTAATTATAAATTAAAAAACTTAAAAATAACATAGTGAAATTTAAATTGCACAAACATACATATAAATTAAAATAAACATTATAAAATTGAAAAACATTTAATACATTTTAAACAAATTTAATAGTTCCATTTTAAAGCGTATTGTGTTGCTAACCAATTGAATATTTGATGTTAAGTCATTCCAAAGACAGATTGTGTAATTAAAAAATTGTCTTGTAGATAAAACGTATTTATATATTTGTGAGATCAGGCCTCTTCCACGTAGAGATTTGGCAAAAGTAATTCTTCTATAGAGATATTCAGGTTCCTTTGAATATATCAGCTTTTGCATCATCAAAAGGCTTTTATACTTTAGTAAGTCTTTAAAACAAACATTATGCAACTGATATGTGAACGATGATATATTATCCCTTCTACTGCGATTAAATACATATCTGGCTATATTATTATATGTGACTCGAAGTCGATCGTAATCAGTGGTGTCACAATTTGCTAATATTTCACATCCATACAGCGAAACAGGTATTAGATATGTTTTTGCCAGGAGCATACGTATGGTGTAGGGATTGTATAGTCGGCATGCCCGACTTTAACCTTTTTACTCGTTTTTTAATATTTTCTTATGACATTTTCATGGAAATTGTTATATTTTGCCATTTTTTTTTTTTTTTTTTTTTGTTTGTAATGGATTTAAGACAAAATATTGGAAATGTTATTAGTGATAAGAGCTTTTTACAATCCCAATTATTTAAATTCAAACGAAATCTTAATTTTGGCCATTTAAATTGTACAAGCTTCAATTTGAAGCCTAATTCTTCTAAATTCAGTGAAATTAAGAACCTATTGGATGGTAATTTCTTGCAGGTTGTTGGTTTCAGTGAAACATGGTTGAAGAATTCAATATCTACTAATGTCATTATAATTTCTGGGTATGTTTGTCATAGGAATAATCGTCCGTGTGGCAAAATGTTTTGCAAAGGAAATCTCTGATTTGGTTGTTCAATATTCGAATATGTATTGTAATTATGCACAGAAAGAATTTACAAAATTCTAATTAAATTTTTAAACACCTTTCTCATACCAAATTTGTAAATACATATTATTTATTTATATTATTTTTATTTAAATTATTTTTTTTTTGTGGTAGCTTTTATAAATCATATATGGCCCTCAGGGTTTTGGTTGTACAATTTGAAGTAAATAAATTCTGTATTTATTAAAAAAAAAAATATTTAGAACTAAAGGCAATTTCAAAGGGATTCAAAATTTTCCATAAAAGCCTACATATTTCCTTTTTGTGTATTTTGGTTCTATCTACCAATAAGTTTAGATGTTTTTGTTTTTTTTTTTGTCTCTCTGTCGGTCGGTATTTTGTATTGTTGTTATAGTTTACTTAAGCTGGTTTTACTAGGCACCAATAATGGAATTTGTAAACACATTTTTTTTTAATTTAAATTTTATTTCCAACAATTTTTTGGTTGAAATATTTGTAAATTGTTATTTTTCATATAAAAATTCCAAGTTACAAAAAAATAATTTTTTTTTTCGATTTACAACTTCCATTGTTGGTGCCTTTTTTGTATTTACAAAAACGGTATGAGAAATATGTTTAAAAATTTAATTAGAATTTTGTAAATTCTTTCTGTGTACCTACTATAACGTCTAAAGTAATATGTAGGTGGTAGGATATTCTCTAACAATTTTGTTATTTTTTCAAATCATTTCATTTTCCCACAATTTCCACCTGTTTTTTGTTTTTATAGAATTTTAAAAAGAGAACAAAACCCCTTTCATTCACCCAGAAAACAGATTCGTTGCTGACAACCCCATTTGTTGCCAATCGAATGGTTCAGTTGCATCAAATGAATTTTTCGTTTGTGGTTACCGAATTATTCTTGATACAACTGAAATTCCGCTGTCACAGTCAAATTAGTCTTGTCTCAATTGGTTTTCTGTTGCTACAACTGAAAAATTCGGCTACCACAATCGAACCATTCGATTGACTACAAATGGGGTTATCAGAACTGAATCTGTTTTCTGGGTGTTTCAATAAACAATTTATTTGCGCACTATTTGGCACTTTGTGTTGAGTTCTACCGAACATACATACATAATATGCATGGTGATGAAGTTGACGACGATGATGATTCTGATAATAGGTCCATTCGTTTACTTTTCTCAGTCAAGTCCAGTAAGATATAATCAGCAGTGTTGCCATTTTAGCATATTTTCTGCTAGATTTAGCAGATTGAGTTGCAATTGCTAACTGCTTTTTAGCATATTCTTTTGGACAAAAGCAGATTTTTTAGCATATTTTGTTTTATTTATAAAAGCTAATTTTTAGCATATTTTTTAACAAAATAATTTTTTCTGTAACAATATTTATAACAATAACAATGTTTTCATAACTTTTTATTTCATGCGTAATTATTCAATTCTTTTTTCAGTGTAAACTTTTTTAGTAGTATTGATATACTACTATAATTTGAAAATGCTACAAAAACCATAAAAAAATCTTCCAAAAATTTAAAATCAGATATGTTTATTGTGAAAAAATTAAATGAGAAAGTTTATTTTTTTAGTCTCAAAGAAAGATTAAACAGTATTTACAAAAAATTATCTTTTCATACTTTTTTAAAGTATTTACAATAAATATAAAAGTTTACCTCTCAATTCATAAACACTTTGGAAAGTTCTAGAAGGTTTACAAAACAAATACTTCACATAAAATATGTTCGTTAAACCTCATATAACTTTTGAAAGCATTTATGAATTAAGGGGTAAACTTTTATATTTATTCTAAGATAGTTTAAAAAAGTATGAAAATATAATTTTTTATAAGAATTGTTTAAAAAAAGTATTTTTTCATTAATAAGACTTTATTAAATAATACTAAAAAAAGTATTCAGCAGATTTTCAGCATATTTTTTGTATTAAATTTACCAGATCTTTAGCAAATGAATATAATAAAAAAATTGCGATTTTTTAATTTACATATTCTAAGCATATATTTTTTATTTTAGGATTTAGCAAATTTTAACAGAAATTTTTTAGGAATCTAGCATATTTCCATCTAAGAGTTCTGGCAACACTGATACTCAGTACAAACTTACAGAGAGTAAGACCAGATTTACTCTCAAAACAAAATTTTCCCAAACATGTACGCGAACAAAAAATTTGCAACAATTTGCAAGTTTGTAGACATAGCTGAATAAAACACCAAATATATAAATAAATTTTAACTGGTCGCTATGGAAGAAAAGAATTTTTGATGTTAAACCTTAAGCAGAACATTTTTAGAAGGTTTTCTTTTTTTTCCATAATTTATTTTGAAAGTTTTACTGCTTTGCATTTTCATAAAATAACGTAATTGGAAAATATTTTTTTTTTCGAAACATGTTTTTTATGCTTTCAAATTCTTACTGGCAAAAATTTGCAAGAAAAAGAATAAGACCTAGAAACTCTCATCATAGAACTGTCACTTTATTCTCTCTTTTTTATTTATGTTTACTGAATATTTGTGTTAACGAACGCCATCCAGAGTAAAAATTGTACAAATTATCCAGTAATTGAATGGACCTAATAATATTCATTTTGATTATTAAAAACAAAGTTCAGGGACCTGTCCTGGGATTTGTCTTGTAACACTCCACAAGGGGTCAATTTCCCCCTTCTATGACAACGCCATGTAAAAGTGACCAGTCTATTTCATATAAAGGGGCCAGTTCGGTGACAGTTTGTTAAAATTTCCCGTAGGGTAGGTTTAAAATGTGTTTACTCCCAAAATATGTTCGATTCCCGATGAGTTAATTCAGTATAATTGTTGGTTAGAGTCAAAGTTGTATCTTATGTACCATCTGCATAAAAAATATGTTTGACTTCTAATATCTTCGGTGTTTGAAGTGATACAATTTGAACTACATCTCAAAACTTTTTAATCTTGAAAATATATTAATAAGTAAAAAATTATGTGGTAGTATACGGTGGTTTTTATAAAAACGGTTTATTTTAAAAAATCTTAAAAATAAATCTCATTCGCCGGTAATGGGTAAGCAAACAAAAAAAAATGTCGTCCATAAGATATTTTTACTATATTTCCAATGGTATATATATATTGTTCCAATCCGACTATAAATGACTTAGATATATGTAGCTAAGTCCATTTCCAAACTTTTCACAGAAATAAACTCCCTACAGAGGTCTTTCCGCGGATTTTTTTTTTACAGCTTGAAAAGTACTACATCTCTGAGATCAACTTATTGCAAAATTGAGATTTAAAATACGAATTAAGGAATTATATTTTTAAAGGTCTGCACACATCTATATGAATAACATAAGCAGTGTTGCCACTTTATGGGTAGGGCATGGATGACAGCAATTATTAAATTGTTTAGTTTTTCAATTCAAATGAATGAATTGAGAAAGTTATCAAATTTGTAAATAAAAAAATATATTATACATAAAAAAAGAATTTAATTCATAAACTAGCCAATAGATAGTGGGTCTATGAATACAACTTAGCAATTACTTCAAAGCATTGTTGGTAGCAGAAACGGTGCGATTATCGGTGAGGGTAAAGCCCAAATTAGTTTGGAAGTATCGTAAAAAAAGTAACGTATCTTTCTCATAATGAATAAAAAGAGTATAAAAAATAAAAATATTGTATTTTTTTTTATCTTTTTCTTGTGCATAGAATTAAATGTCAAGTAATAAAATAGAAAATTTCTATTTTCAACAGAACTTTTTTACGATTTTACTTGACAACAGTTTCAATGCATAGAAAAAAGATAAAAATATATTTCTATATTATTTTAACACATTGAATTGATTACAGATACGTTTTTTTACTTTACGATTAGACTAATGAAGCCTTAAGTAACGCTATCATAGATTATTGCGGTTATAGTATTTTAAGGATAATTGTATTTCGATAACGGTATTTTAAGGTTAACTGTATTGCAATTATTTCGATAATGGTATTTTAAGATAAGCGGTATTCAGTTATTTCGGTGCATTCCGCAATTTTTTTTTATGAAAAAAACAAAGTAAAATAAATTTATTAACTAAGTGTAAGTAAAATTCACAATTACGACGTGGAATAAGGATAATGGGATAATGGTATTTCATTAATTTCGGTACTGGTATTTTAAATGTATCGATATTTGAATCTATAACAGTATTTTAGCGATAGAGCCTACCAACCCTGCCTCAATGTATGTAATTACTTTTGGCTTATGAATGACTTAACACCTAATTGTGAAGTTTGCATAAAAATTCCAATATCTATTTTTTATTCATACGAGTTAATGGATTGATTCACAGCGACTGATCATCCACGAATTAAACCGATACATCAGGAAAGTGTATTAATCTATACATGCTTTGAAATTCTTTCGTTATCCCCCATTTCCACATGCAAGTAAATGGTTGCAAGTTGAGAATACGTATTATCAGTGAAAATTTCGAAAATTACCGAAAAAACATGAAAATTTTACAGGTGTCCACACTACTTGCTGCAAGTTCATTTTTAAAATGTCGACGAAGGCATAGGTTGTCACTAAATAAGACTCCAGTATTGCCAAGTATTCAATATTCTAACAAAGCTGGGAAAAAATTTGTTCTTAACAATTTTTTTTTCAAAAACTTGTAAAATTGATATTTGAAATTACCATTAAGATATGTCATTGTGTTCTTTTTTACTTTTTTTTTACAAATAAATTCAAAATCAGTTGCATTACAACTCTTACTTTACCAAATACTAGTAAATTAGTAGAAAACATTACTAGGCAACACTGTTTTCTTTATTCTGTCATTTCACTTGCCGCAAATGTCAAAAATCCACTGTCTTCAAAATTTACTTGCAAGTTCCCACATAGCATTTGGAAGATTGTTTTGTCAAAAATCATCTAAGTGAGTCTTCTTCGAGTACTTTTGATGACCAAATCCTGATTAATCACTTGCGCGCTTGAAAAAAGAATCGAAAATGATTCTCGCTTATGCTTAAAAAGTGACATTGAAAATTATTTTGCGCATCTAAAAAAGTATTGTTATGTTGTTTTTGTTTAAAAAGTGATTCATTAAAAATACAATAACAAAACCTATAGCAATCGCAAATTGATCATACATGCGTTTGAAATGTGACTGTTTTGACTATTATTTTAGAATAATATTTTGCGTAGCTGAAAAATGCTTGTTATGTTGTTGTTTTTGTTTATAACGGTACAATATTTTACTTGCTTTGAAGCAAACGCCCAATATTTGAATATTGTAAATTTTTGTTTATTTATCTCAGTGGATTCGTGGTATAAAGTTGTGTAATTTTATAAAAGAAAATATAATTTAATATTATTATTTTAGTGAAAGGTGATTTTTAAATAAAACAAAGATCATGTCAGTCAAACAATTAAAAAGCAAAAAAAAAGAAGCCGAAAAATAAATAGAACCAAAACATAAGTTCTCAGAAAAATTTCATTAGCAAACATTTTTTTTATTCTATTATGATTTTGTTTATATTATTGTGTATTATTTTAATAAACTTAAATAAATAATAATTTACATCAATTTTGGTTTTTATTGTAAACAATTAGAAATACGTCTGAAAAATTACTCGAAAGACTCCCAAACGATCACAAATACGACTAAAAATTACTCAAAAAAGATTCGCAAATGATTAGAAAACGACTAATAAATGACTCGAAAAAGACTTACAAATGATTAGAAATATGAGTCAGAAATGAGTCGAAACTGATCAGAAAAGCGAGTCATAAAAGACTCATCAAGAAGAGTCGCGGGTAGGGTACCATTTTCTCCCGACAAAACAGTCATTTATGATCAGAAAATGAGCTCAAATATGATCATATTAATCGTCCAGAGGAGTCATAAATGACTCGAATGTGATCAAAAATTTCATAAAATGCTATGTGGGGTTATACAAATAAGATATTAACGTACACAAAAAAATCGTTACCAAGTAATTAAGCAAATTTCAACTAATAAAGTTTTATCGAATAATTTATTATATTGTGTATGCCACAAAAACATTATTTTAGTTGAAGTGCTCCCAATTGCTTGCCAAAGATTTTTTTGTGTGTATTTAAAAACGCAAATAAAACTTGATTTTTGAAAGACTCTAAAATAAGATTATTTTTCACATGTGATCATAACTGACTCTTATTTACAAGCTTTTTAAATGTTTTGTTCTAAAGTTAATTTTTTCTCTAAATTTTATGAAGATTCATATGAGACTCAAAAGTTTATCATAAATGCTGCATATTTAAGGAACTTTTCTTTGTAATAATATAACGCCCAGAACGTTAAATTTTTTCTCTAAATTTTATGAAGATTCATATGAGACTCAAAAGTTCATCATAAATGCTGCATATTTAAGGAACTTTTCTTTGTAATAATATAACGCCCAGAACGATGGGACAATTGAAATGGCCAAATCTTTTTTTTTAAGTTTACTGATGAGGTTATTACGTTATAATTTCATATTTTTTGGGTAATTTTGGGAATTTTGAATCTTGCTTGTGGCAGCACTGAGATTAAATAAGATTAAACTGAACTATTTACTTGTAGTGGTGGAAAAAATCATACACATTTGTTGCACAGTGGATTGGCCGAATACAAAATGGGTAATAATTCATACTTGTTTGTACTTAGTAGAATCCCCGAATAAAAACACCAGAATGGAGGATATCTAAAGACTCGGCACCGCCGAATTTAATCTTTGGTTTGTATAAGTTCCCAGTCACCTGGGGACATATACAAACCATGGAGCGGGCTTTAGCCCGCTTGTTTTTTATCGAACTGTTTTCAACCGAATACGAATTCTGAGCTGTAATTTTTTTTCATAGGTAATGATCAGGGCAAGTTTAAAAATGGCGCAAAAAAAGTTGAAATTGGCAGGCAAAATGGCACGAAAAAATAGTAAAATTGGCACAAAAAATGCAAAAATGGCACGGTTATTCCAAAAATTTCAAATTATAATTGTTGATTTAAGTGTCTTTCTGAATGTTTTCAACAAAAATACAATAACGAAGGAATTTACCGTTGAACTGCTAAAGTGCATTCACCGTATATGTGTATGATTTTAAAAAAAAAAATCTGGAATTTTATTAAATATTCGGCCTTATTACGAGTGTCGTAGTCGTAGTCGAAACTAAGTCGAATTTACTGAAATTTCGCTAAAAACACAACTTTTGAACAATTTTTCAATTGAATTTAGCATATATAACACTCAGATTTAAAAAATCCAGTATCAGAGTTTCATTTCTTTATAATTTCCATTATATACAAAATCATTTTATATGGAGTCGAAAATTTCGACTACAAATACGGCACTCGTAATCAGGCCGATTAAATATGCGGCCTTATTACGAGTGTCGTAGTCGTAGTCGACAATAAGTCGAATTTGCTGAAAATTCGCTAAAAGTGCAACTTTTGAACAATTTTTCAATTGGATTTACCATATGTAGCACACAGATTTAAAAAAATCCAGCATCAGAGTTTCATTTCTTTATAATTTCCATTATATAAAAAATCATTTTATATGGAGTTGAAAATTTCGACTACAAATTCGACACTCGTAATCAGGCCGATGACTCCCTTGTGTCTGTTAAATTTTTCAATAAAAATGTTTTTTTTTTTTTTTTAATAATAAATACAGCATTTATTTACTTCAAATTACATAACCAAAGCCCTGGGGCCATATATGATTAATAAAAGCTACTACAAAAAAATAATTTAAATAAAGATAATAAAAAAAAAATAATAATAAAAATAAATAATAATAAAAATAAATAATAATAAAAATAAATAATAATAAAAATAAATAATAATAAAAATAAATAATAAAAAAAATAAGTAAAAAATACAGTAAAACTATCATATAAAAAAAATACTGAAAACATTATCTTGAATAATATAAATAGATATTTAAAAAAAAAAATAATACAATCACCAGATTTTCCTAAGTGCAGCGATAATAAAAAAAGAAAAGATCGAGAGAGATAAAAATAGTAGCACAAATAAAAAGCTATAACTCATGAATAGCTACATAATCCTTAAGCTTTCGCCTAAAGACCTGGGGTGAAAAAGCAAAACCCCTCAGGTATAGAGGTAGATCGTTCCATATTCTTGAAAGCCTAATCTGAAATGATCGCTCGTACATAGTAGTATGATGTGTTGGATAAACCAGTTGGGGGTTTCTTTCCGAGTTGGACAAAAGAAAGTTGTCAACTATATAGTCCGGAAACCCGTTAACCATTGCTTTGTAAAAAAATATCAATAACCTCATACCTACATAATTAACAAAAGAGCACCCAAGAAATTGGATTACGTACGGAGTCACATGAGAGCGAAGTCTTAGGCCAAAAACATATCTAATAATTCTATTGAAAATCTTGGTAAACCTATTAAATTCACCGCCTGTGGTACCAGAAAATACCTCGACACAAGGCATGTGCCACACGCATCCTAATTGAGAGAGGCAGATATAAGTCAAGAGAATACAACCTTCTCAACAAGAATGATATTTTCGAAGAAACGTTATTAATATGCGATGAGAAATTTAAATGATTGTCAATTAAAACTCCAAGGCATTTAATCTTATCCACAAATTCAACTCTCATGCCATCGAGAGTAACCATGTTTTCTTCTTCTTCTTCATATAAATTAAGTAGAAAAAAAATATAGTTTTTTTTAATTTTTTCCAAAAATTATTTACAAAGATTGAGTTTTTACTGAATTTTATAGCATTTTTATAATGAAAAATCTAAAAAAATAGACAAAATGGCTTTTTTGGCAAGGATTTGTAAAAATGGAATTTTTACAAAATAAGTGAAAAAATGGCAAAAATGGCAATTAATGGCAAATGCCAAAAAAAAACTTGCCCTGGTAATGATATACCCTTTTTTATTTTTGATAGGTAACTAGGCTTGTTATCTTCCATTAAGAAAATAAGAAAATGTTGATGCATCGGGATTACAACACATCATTTCTAATAGACTTTGGGACGCAGATCACGAATATGGCCCCTAGAATTTTAAAGTTAGCTATAGTTTAAGAAATATTTGCAAAAACGTTTTTATAGGAAAATTAAATTTTTTTTATAAAATTGAAAGTAATAACGCTATTCTTTACAAAATTTTAATAGAATGAAACATGCCCTTATATGCATTTAAAATTGAAATTTCTCTTTTTTCACGTTTTCGGTGATACTTAATCTGCGATGGAAGGACTATCAAATATTTTGATTTATACCATCGGTAAACATCTCATGTTAGTTAATTTATCAAAAAAATTCGCATTTTCCGTTTTAATTTTAAGTTAATATTGACTAAATCTGAAAATTACTGACTATTTTAATACCTAAAAATTAATGAGTCTGTGACAAATCTTAAAACATAAAACCCAGATAAAACCATTCAGAAATATATAACATATGGGCATTTCCATCATGTCGAACGGGACCGTCGTACACTTTTAAAGTGAAAAAAAGTCAAAATAAAACGGATTTTTATTTTGACAATAGGCTTTACTTATATCTTTTTATTAGCCCTACAATTGGTGCTGAGGTTGATTTTTAGCAAATTTTCGTTTTCAAGATAATTGTAAAAAAACAAGGCATTCGCACGGGACAAAAACAGAAGTGGTTTTCGCGGCTAACAATTAAAATGCCGATTTCAGCGAAACCTGAAGCAATATTTCAATGTGACTAATTTTACACTGTTGTGCATTGATGTCCTTTAAAAATGGTTGTAATTTTACCCAAAAACGTTTCATATTATTTTTTTAATTTAATTTTATTCACTGTCGCACGTGACATGTCGCACGGGACATTTTTTTCCATCATGAGATTTATGTTGTTTCTGTTGCTCTTTTTACGAAATTATATATAAACAAGCTTAGTAAAAATGTTTTTAAATCGACAGAAGTATTCAAGGTATTTATTTTAATATAATAACCAAAAACAAACTTAAAAGAAATATGTTGTATGAATTAACCCAGCAAAATTGTGGGATGGAAAGAACCCATTGTAGAACAACTTGTACGTGCATGCAACCTGTTATAATTTATGTTCTATCATCGGTGATTTTTGTTTGAGTTTGTCCCAAAAGCAACAGGTGCTTTTCCTCCAAACTAGAACAGGTTACTTTGGAACCGGTTCTAGAACCAGTTATAGAACTGGTTCCGCGACAGTGAAACCTTCCATTTTGACTCCCAGGAATCAGTTCTAGAACCTGTTCCACGTAACTGGTGGTAAAAACACCTGTTCTAGAACACATTCAGAGGAAACCAGTTCAAAAAACTTTTGCTGGGAAGTATTTATTTATATGAAAATATAAAACACAGTTTTTTTTTGCTTTTACTTCTTGACCATGGTGCATGCCAATTTTAAAAAAATTTAAAAGTATGTATTTATATAAATAAATCATTTACATAAGAAAAAAAAATTTTTAATTTTTAAATTTCACCCTTACGATGTCGCACGTGACCAAATGTTATTTTTCAGGTAGGTTTTTTTTATTTTAATTGTATAAAAAATCTCTGTTTGTAATCAATATTTGATGAGCTTTCTGCGTGTACTTTCGACGCACTGATAACAAATGTTGTTTTTCAATGTCGCACGGGACATCGAAATATGCGACAATGCAAATCAAAAACTTACAGTTATTTTCAATCGCATTGTTTATTATGCATTCTTTTATGACTCTTTGTACCTTTAGAAATATTTTAGAAAGCAAAAGTCAATGCATAACGTCTCTGTTTAAAAACTTTTATCAAAACAAAATGTGCAATAGAAATATCCAAATAAGAAAAGATGCGCTTGTGCGACTTTGCATTCGAATACCTCGAAATGGGTTATTAATAAATGCGAAATCTTTTTACGTTATTTAAATTTGATTGTTTCCCTATGAAAATATGATAAAACAAAGTGTTTTCAAGAACTTTTAATATTTTAGTCACGGTGGACCTTTCGGTGGAAATGCCCATATATTTTCTAATCAATTTCAACAAAGTTTTAGATAATTGAAAAATAACGATTTCAAAATATACATGTTCAAAAATGTACTTTATTTCCTTTTGCCATAGTAAATTCATATAAAATTAATTTGAAATAAAAAAGATGTAAACTGTGTATTTCAGATTGAATTTTCTGCAAATGTTGATGCAGAATTTGTGATTCTTTTGATAAAAAGAATTAAGTGGAATATGTACTTACGTCATATGTAAAGATTTTGCATATCCGAATAAGGGATTTTACTAGATTTGCAAAATAGGAAAATAGGTGAAGTTTTCACTTTAATTGCAATTATATCCTAGATCCTTTACCTAATCAAAATAAGTTGATATGTTTCTAAAAACCCAAAGTCTATATTTTTGAATTATATTAAAAAATATAGACTTTTAATATAAATAAAAAAAAAAAGGTATATGAATAAATAAAAAATTTTAACAAAAAAACTGTCTTTTTGCTAAAAGTTAAATTTGCAAATATTTCAAAAACTAGAGCTAATTTTGAAATTTGGTGTTCACACTCGTGATACTCATCCTAAAATCTATCAGAATTGATATGTCGCATGCCCGATGCATTTTTAGTGTTGTACTGTGTTATAAATAAAAATATGGTCATTACACTTAGAGAAAACAAATTATAGAACAAAGAACGTAAGAATGAAAATTTTCTTATTTTAAATTTAACCTTTTCAGACCCAAGCAGCTTGCAAAAATTTATTGATTTTATAACCTTAAGGTAAAATTGTATTAAAACTATTAAAAATTCCCAATCTCAGTTCATATTTTATAAAATATAATTTAGGTATAAGTATACATAATTGAAATTTTTTATCTAAATAAACTTAATAGTATTGAAAATATTTGTAATTTTAAGAGAAAACATCACATCTCACAATCGTGTTTGCTGGGTCTGAAAGGGTTAAAATGGCACAAAAACGGGTAAAGATTTGGCCGCTAAATTTCACACACTAGTAAAAGACTTTCATATATACAATTTTTATTTATTTAATTCAACAGGTAATACAAAAAGCCTTCATGGCCAAAATAAAGTATTACAAAGCAAATTTTGATATTCCGCTTGACGATAAAAAGGCAGAAACTGGATCTAGTCTGATTTGCAAATTTAGTGTGTTTATAACTTTTGAAGAAAAGGTTTATTCTTCTTCTTAACCTCAAACCTACTAAATTAGAATTAATAAAAATACTTATTAATTACAATATTAATTGTATTTGGTCTATACGACGCGTTTGAAAAAACAACACTTTACGATAAAATGTTTGGCGAAATTCACATTTTTTAAATCTTTTTTCATATAACTTGGAAACTAAGCGTTGAATCGTAAAGCGGAGTATCAAATATTAGATATTTATGTCATTAACGAGCAAATTTTAGCCATTTTTTACTAATCCCAAGAAATTTATGAAATCATGATACAATAAAATGATTTAGCTATTACAAAAAAAAAAATACGAAAATTTGCACTAAAATTACCTCCAAGTTTTACACTAATATTATTTTTCAATCAGCTCAATAGTTTCGGCATATATGCATACACTCAAAAAAAAAAGTCAGTAAAGTCAGCAAAAAATGATGCTGTCTCAGCAAATTTATAGTCAGCAGCGTAATTGCAAAAAAATGAATAATTTCAGCAAAAATTATTTGCTGTCACAATTTTGTTATTGTTATAAAGTTTAGAATAAGGGAGTAAGTGTGCCTTTAACTCTTTCACTACCCTTGTACACTACAGTGTACACATCTTTAAAAGAATATATAAAATTTGGTGATATTTTTTGTAAATAAGTTTTTTAGGCCTTCCAATAAAAATCATTATATGTATATAGAAGCAGTTCAACATGGCAATATAGTCGCATATTTGTTAATGAAGTCTAATTTTCTTAATATATCATATCATAATAATTTTCTTCTAGTTTTATGACGAGAAGAAAACCAACAAAAGGAATTTTTGATATTCGAATATTTAAGGGGTAAAACGGTGACGAGAAGTTACAAAAAATCTATTTTCGAACATTATTTTTGGAGGATAGGAGGGGGAGAGGGGAAGAAATTATATATATTTTTTTCTAATTTGAGAAATCTTAACAAAAATCTGAAGTCAAAATAACGATACATCCGCAAACAAAAGTTGGTAGTGAAATGGTTAAATAAAATAATTTAGAAAATTCACGACTAAATTGATCAAATTTGAAATGATTTTGTTTTTATTGACAATTAAATTATCGCTCTAACATATAAACTTTAAATACAAATTTACATTAAAGTAAATCTACGTTAAGGCGATTAAAGTTAAAATTTTAAACTACTAATACTTATAATAAATATGTTATAATTGAACTAATGTCGGCAAATTTTTCTATGAATTAACGTGAATAAGTTACATTAGATGTAGAAAAACGTTAACTTTTAACGTGGATAATTACTAACGTGAAAACCCAACGTGCATACTAAAAGTAGTGAGACGAATTTTTGTGTACTTTGAGATTTTTTATAAGTTTACGGATATAGTTAAGGGGAAATCAAAGCTAATACATAACATTAACTTGACGAATAAAAAATGTACTTTATCGAATTTTGCATAAAAAATCTTAAAATTGGGGTTAATAATTAGTGTCCGACCGAACTCACTTTTTTAAGACCGAACCGAAGCCGAAGCCGAACTTACTAAATTCGGCCGAAGCCGAATACTTTTGTGTTTGAATAAAAATACAATTTCATGCAACTTTTTCAAATTCAAAAATACGGAAACCAATTTCTAAATATTTCTAAATTGCAAAAACATAAAAAAGTTGTATTTTTCGCTCTCTAAGTAAAAATTAAGTTAAATATGTGCATATTTATAAGTTACTATACAAAATTAAAGAGCTAAATGTTGCAAAATATTGATTTTTAGAAAAGTTCGGTATTCGGCCAAAATTTTGCCGAACACCGAACTTGGCCGAACATCACTTTTTGGCCGAACTCCGAAGCCGAAGCCGAATACTCGGTCGGACACTATTAATAATTCTACAAATACAAAAAAATGCGAATTTAAATGTCGGTGTCTGATCAATAGAGAATCCGCCACTGAAAATTTTAGCTTTACTCCAAAAATTGTATTTAAGGAGCCGCTTCTCAAAGTATCTTTATAAAGTTTTTTTTTTAATTACAAATTATAATTATAGAATAATTACACAAACACCCATCACGGAAGAAGCATTTCATAAACTGTGCTAATAATAAGTTGCACCAAAACTAAGTTGGCGTTTATAGATCGTGCTTTTCGTCACACTAACGAAAATACAATAACAAAATACATGCAATTCAAAAATAAAATAAATGTAGTCACTCATTCGACGAACGACGCACGTCTTGTAGGAACCCCCCCATAAATCAATGCAATTAATGCCACAGACAGAAAGCATTTCATCCTTCTGTGCGAACAACTTACCCCGTTTTTATAAACATCCCAGGTAGAAATTGCCGACGGTACAAAAAACAAAGCACTGGCAAAGCGTTGCTTTACAATGGTACAAAAAAAAGCACTAATTTAGAACGCTTTGCCAACCTTTGGAAAGAGTGTTTTCCCAATACTTGTTTTACAAAGTTTACCACTGTTTATGAAAAAAAACCACCGGCAAAACATCGGTTCAAAACGATTTGCCAACGCTAGGTATAATGACTTTGTCAGTGCCTGTTTTACAAAATTTACAACCGTATATAAAAAATACCACTGGTAAAACATCGGCTTAAAACGAATTGCCAACGTTTGCTAAAAGGACTTTGCCAGTACTGGTTTCACAAATTTTACGACTGTACATGAAAAAATACTACTGGCAAAACATTGGATTGCAGAGCTTTTCCAACATTTGCAAAAAGGATTTTGCCAGTACTTGTAAAAAATACATAAACTGATCACTTACATCGGTATTCAAAATGAAAATTTAGCAGAGTTAACATGAGTTTTATTCATAATACTGTTATTAAACCCATTCCATTGTTGTTGCTAAATTCCTTCTAAGTATCTGTTATCAAACGCAAAAAAACAAAAAATTCCATTCACAATAATAAAAAAGCCTTGTATTTTCAAACACAGGGTTGGTCTTAATCGGTGTGCTAAGAAATCATTTTGAATAAACTCTATGCTAACAATTTGCTTGGCCTAAAAAACATTCTAGTTAACAGCTCGTTGTGTGCGATGTATAAGAAGCTACTAACTTTTCATTTTGAATACGGGGGTTAATGTTCACTCTATTAAGTATCACCCAGGTACAAATTGCCGACGTTGCAACAAAAATTGTACCGGGAGACCACTGTTTTTTACGAAATTCCGATACTACTTAAAACGTGCTTTGCCAGTACTGTTTTCTGAAAATTAACGAGCTTTTTTTTATTTATTATTATTGTTTATTTTATTTATTTATATTTAATTTATTTATTTATGTAATAGAGCCATAGCCATTATTTTCTTGTGAAGTTTCGAAAGAATACATTAAAAATCTGTGATGTACACTAACAGGACAGCAAAGTACTAGCAAACTACTAAATTTGTTATTAAATGTACTGGGATAATACCAAAAAAAAATAAAATCCCTATCCTGCGCCAACTTTGGGAAATAACTACGGCCAACCGTTTATTAATGTTATCATTTCGACAACATGACAGTACAGTGAAAGTTGAAAATCCGACGCATTGCCAGTACATGTACTACCGTCTGCAATACCGGGCCGACATTGTACCGTTTGTATTTTTCTATCTGGGCAGTTTTCAAGTCTATTAATAAAACTAGAAAATTGTTCTTATGGTAAAATTTGTGTGAAAATGTATTGAATTTGTAGTTTTAAGCAGAGATGTATTCGCTTATTAGATACAGTGGTGCTATACTAAAATTTACGTTTCTCTTTTTTTCGGGATTGGTATTTTACAGAATTTTTCATGAAGAATTGAATAAAAAAACAGTTGATCTAAAATACCGATTGGCAGAGCACTTATTTTACTATTGTTACCAACGCTTTGCCAACGTTCGGAAAGATAAACTGCCAACCGAAGATCGACGTTATCATTTCAAGGTTGACCCAGTAGGTACTTTAATTTTCGAAAAACGGACGCTCTGCCGGCGCTTGTACCACCATATACAGTGATTTGCCAACGTCTTGCCGTTTGTATTTTTCTACCTGGGAGAGCGGAATAATTCGGCATATGGAATGTGTGTATTTTGTTATTGTAAAAATATCAAAATAAACATAATTTCTCTTGAGGAATGATTCTGTTCGCTTTATAAAAACAGGTAGTTAAAGACATCACATTTCGCTACTTTAATTATATAATTGCAACATCTGGTAACTGCAGGAACAGTGAGCTTTTCGGCCATCTGGTGACTATACCATCAATATTAGAATAAAAAAAACAAAAAAAGCAATTAGAATTCTAAATAAAATTTGAAGATCATTTAAAATCTTGCTATTTAAAATAATAAATATTTTATCAGGGATCTGGAATTTAACGAATGAGGATACAAAGGGGTTATAAGTTTTCTTTAACAAATGCCTTCGCTGAATACATGAAATGAAAATCCGCAAATATAGATGGCTTGGGCATATCCTTCGAAAACTTGACGATAATTTCGACAAGATTTCCCTGGATTACAACTCAGGGCTCAAAAGCAACAAAACGGCCAAGGAAACGACAAGTGATTGACGATCTTAAGACCGCTGGTATAACTTGCAGCTTAACATATGATAGAAACTAATGCAGGTCTTTGTGGATTATGTAATAACCCGTCGCAGATACCTTGAAATACATATAATACAAGAATATTTATTACTGTTAAAGAATTATACTTGTCATAAAAAATGTGCATACGACAGAAAAATTCGTTAGCAATTAGTGCACAAATTACGCTCAAATACATATTTTGGTGTTTTTTCGTGCCTTTTTGCATGGCTATTTTAATTTTTTTGTGTTATTTTTTTAATCTTGCCCTGGTTTTTAAATAAAAATTTGACTCACCTTGAAATAAATCACCAATATTTACTGGATGATAACCTCCCTTGCAATAATCTTCTTTTAATTCTTGTTCTTCATTTTCACTATTCAGTTCGGATTCATCCGAATCGTTGGAAGAACTACGTGGTGGATATTGATATTGTTGTTGCTGTTGGATTTGTTGCTGCTGTTGCAGTAATTGTTGTTTCTTTAAATATTCCGCATGATAAATAGGATCTGAATATTGTTGTTGTTGATAATGTAGATAATCATCATGATTTAATGATTCAGTTGCAAAATGCTGTTGTTGTTGTAGCTGATAATCATCATCGTCATCATTATCATCGTCATCGTTATCATCATGTGCATGAAGGGGAGTTTGTTTTGCAACATTACATTTCTTTGTAGAAGAAGACTTTTGCATAAATGCCAACTCATCCAGAGTATTGGACGAGCCGGTTATGGGTGTATTATCGGCCAATGAATTAGAACCGCTTGAAGAAGAAGCAGCACAAAACGATTTTGAGATTTTTGCAGAAATATCGCAGACATCTGTTACGAAATTGGGTGATTGTAGACCACTATCTTCCAAATGATTATTGATAGCAACATCTGCTGGTGGTGAAGAATTTTCGTCGTTTGCGTCGTCCTGCAGTTGAGACGACGGTTGTTGATGCGACTGCTGCTGTTGTTGACCACCGACAACACCATTAGCTTTACCGCGTTTCTTATTTGGCTTGTGGCGTTTCTTTTTAGCTTGTATGGCCAAAACCCGTCTGTTGACGTCAGCCTTGTTGTTCATATTGTTATGTGGTTACTGGTAGTGCTGGTAGTACTGAATAATATACAAACGAAAAAAAAAAAAATGCAAAGAAAAAATCGGGTCAACTATGCCTAGACTTTGTTAGGTTGATGTTTTATTATAATAAAGGCGAATTTTGTTCAATTGTTTATTATCCTATCGGGAGTCTTGGTGATAAAAAAAAACACCTAGATAAAATAATTCGTTTTTTGTAAAAGTTCTTTTATTTCGCTTTACGTTTTCACTGCAAACTCACACACGTACACTACTCTCCAAACTCATAAATCAATCACTCAAAGCAAAATCCATAAATAACAAGGGAGAAAAAAATATTGGTTAAATTTTCTACACGAGTTTTTTTTTGTCAATATCAATTAAATATACCGTTAAAATATTCTATTTCTCAACACTCACAATTTTTTACCACAAAATATTTTACTTTAAATTAAAAAACACGACAGTTTTCTATATTTCACAGAAAAATTCCGACTTGAATATTGTAAAAAACGAGAAAACACACACTTAAAAAAAAACAAAATAGCAAACAGGGCAATGTAATCTACAATTCCAATTGGATAATAATTGCTCCCTTTCTACTACATAGAATAAACATACGGTTGTTGATAAAACATTATAGATTTCTCTTTCTTTAACATTAGACCATTTTGCATAGATTTTTCAGACATACTACAATCGAGTTTTATGCACTGCCTTTAGTAATAAAAACGCTTTCACGTTAGCTTTTTAAGAACTTTGCATAGAAAAACGTTTAACTTTAAATATTTCCTAGTGTTTTGCTTACATGGGCTTAATTAGTCACAAATTTCCAAAAATAAAACACGTTGGTTGCTACTGCTAAACATGCTAAAACGATAGAGTTGTGTCGTTCATGAACGAACTAGTTCATTTGAACGGTTCATTTCATTGAATGATATGACATCGTTCACCATTATTCGTTCGATCGTTCATTTCGTTTTTTTTTTTAGTCGTAGAAAATTTGTATCCCTTATTAATTTTATTACAGAATTAAATGTTTTTCTTAATAATTTAAAATTTTTAATGAAATTGTAATTTTCTGACGCTATTAGTCTATGCACAATTAAATTAATATAAACATGTAACATGTAGTCAGAGCTTTGAAGAATTAATTCCTTTTTGAATGAATTCACTACCAATCGAATTCAATTTTCTCTACAATTGAATGAATTCCTTTTCTTAAGTAATTCACTGAATTCGTTCAACTGAATACGTTCATCAAACAACAAATTCAAAGAATTAATTCAATTGCAATAGTTCTTTTTATTAAATCAAATGAATTAATTCACCGGTGAACGCGTTCAATTTTATAAATCGAACGGAAAAAAAGTGAATTAATTCCTTACTGAATTAATTCACTACTGAATTCGTTCAATTTCATTTTCGTTCAGTGAATTAAAAAAAATAAAATTACGTTCAGTGAATTAAAAAAAATAATAAGTTCACTGAATTGAAAAAAAATAAAATAAGCTCACTGAATTGAAAAAAAATAAAATAAGTTCACTGAATTTTGAACTGTTTTCTGCCGTTCAGTAGAAGAAAACAATAATCTACAAATAAATTTTTTAAATAAGCAATTTTACAGCGTGTGCTAGTAAAAATAAACCAAATAGAAACCGGATGCTGTTTATCAACCTACATGATTCAAAAATAAAGCCTTTTACTATTAAAAATAAAAACTTTACAGATATAAATAAATTTGGAAAAAAAATATAACTATATAACTAGTTTGAAAAATTAATAGTTATATTTTTTTCCAAATTTATCTATATCTGTAAAGTTTTTATTTTTAATAGTAAAAGGCTTTATTTTTGAATCATGTAGGTTGATAAACAGCATCCTGTTACTATTTTGTTTATTTTTACTAGCACATGCTGTAAAATTGCTTATTTAAAAAATTTATTTGTAGATTATTGTTTTCTTCTACTGAACGGCAGAAAACAGGCTTTGAATTCAGTGAACTTATTTTATTTTTTTTCAATTCAGTGAACTTATTTTATTTTTTTTTTCAATTCAGTGAACTTATTATTTTTTTTTAATTCACTGAACGTAATTTTATTTTTTTTTAATTCACTGAACGTAATTTTATTTTTTTTAATTCACTGAACGAAAATGAAATTGAACGAATTCAGTAGTGAATTAATTCAGTAAGGAATTAATTCACCAGTGAATTAATTCATTTGATTTAATAAAAAGAACTATTGCAATTGAATTAATTCGTAACAAAATAAATCGAACGAAAGCAAATATGAATTAATTCCATTCAATATATATTGCTTAGTGAATTAATTCATCGAATTTTTAATTCAGAATTGAAAAATTGAATTAAGGAATTAATTCTTTAAAGCTCTGCATGTAGTGCGCCAATAAATTGTCGAACCAGAGCCTTGAAGAATTAATTTCTTAATTCAATTTTTAAATTCTGAATTAAAAATTCGATGAATTAATTCACAAAGCACCATATATTGAATGGAATTAATTAATTAATTCATATTTGTTTTCTTTCGATTTATTTTGTTACGAATTAATTCAATTGCTATAGTTCTTTTTATTAAATCAAATGAATTCACTGGTGAACGCGTTCAATATTATAAATCGAACGGCAAAAAAGTGAATTAATTCCTTACTGAATTAATTCACCACTGAATTCATTCAATTTCATTTTCATTCAGTGAATTAAAAAAAAATAAAATTACATTCAGTGAATTAAAAAAAATAAAATTACATTCAGTGAATTAAAAAAAATAAAATTACATTCAGTGAATTAAAAAAAATAAAATTATGTTCAGTGAATTAAAAAAAAATAAAATTACGTTCAGTGAATTAAAAAAAAAATACTTTCATTGAACTCAAAGCCTGTTTTCTGCCGTTCAGTAGAAGATAACATTTATTTACAAATAAAATTTGTAACTAAGCAATTTTACAGCGTTTGCTAGAGAAAATAAACAAATTACATATATATTAAATGTTAGAGAAACCCGATGCACTTTATCAACCTACATGATTAAAAAATAAAGCCTTTACTTTTAAAAATAAAAACTTTACAGATATAGATGAATTTGGAAAAAATATAACTATTAATTTTTCAAACTTATGTTTCCCAATAAAATGTAGATGCTTTACTATGACGTATTTCATTTATACGTTTTTACAATACAAATGTTTTCTTCTAATGAACGGCAGAAACAGGCTTTTAATTCAGCATACGTAATTTTTGTTTTTCAATTAAGTGAACGTAATTTTTTTCTTTTTTAATTCACTGAACATAATTTAATTTTTTTTAATTCACTGAATGTAATTTTATTTTTTTTAATTCACTGAATGTAATTTTATTTTTTTAATTCACTGAATGAAAATGAAATTGAATGAATTCAGTGGTGATTTAATTCAGTAAGGAATTAATTCACTTTTTTCCGTTCTTAATTCCGTTAATTCTTTGATTTTATTGTTTGATGAACGCGTTCAGTTGAACGAATTCAGTGAATTACTTAAGAAAAGGAATTCATTCAATTCCAAATTTATCTATATCTGTAAAGTTTTTATTTTTAATAGTAAAAGGCTTTATTTTTGAATCATGTATTTTGATAAACAGCATCCGGTTTCTAATTTGTTACTAGCACACGCTGTAAAATTGCTTATTTAAAAATTTTATTTGTACATTATTGTTTTCTTCTACTATATGTATTTCAGCTTTGAAATATTAATAATCTTTTATTTACTTCAAATAATTTTAAGTAATAGCGAATTTATATTGTTAAAATGTTCACTAAATTTCGTTTTGAAATCCAATTCGAAATCTATATCGTTTACATTAGAATATTTGACAAATGAATGGGATTTCGATCTGCCAACAACAATTTTTTTGTAAACAAACTAACCTTAAAAAATAACCAAAATTAAAAGATTTTCTAAAAACCATTTTATTTAATGGCGGAACACAAAAATCATTTATATTATGAAAGATACAATGTTATATTTGCTAAGAAATGTGTTTAATTATAGGTATGATTAGTAGAAAGCTAAAATATTCAATGTTTTGTCAGTGGTCTTGCCGGCGCCATCAAATGATTTTTCATAGTTTCTCTTCGTCGGATACAATAAAATAGCCATTTTCAACTTTAAATATTTCTTTCAATTAAAAATAACGGGCTTTATTATGTTATTCCTTAATTTTTTAAAGTTATTAAAATTTATTATTTATAAATTTTTTGTGACATAAACAGCTGCTTATTGTTAATAAAATACTTATACTTGAACTTCCAAATATAATTACGACAAATATTTCAAATTGTTAATTTAAGTAAATATTTTTAAGTAACTACGATTACTAAAGTTGCGTTTACAATCACGAGATTCTTATATCTATTGTAATTAATTTTAAAAATTATTATGTACAAAATTTGTTATGAACATAATAATTTTTAAAATTAATTACAATAGATATATATAAGTTTGTCTGATTAACGGTGTGATAGAAAGAATTCCCTCTATTGCATATTCTCCACATATTCCCGTTATAATAATATTTTCAACGACTTTTCAAAAATATAATTTTTTATTTTGTGAACAAACTGCAACCGGTGAAATCCGTATTTAAAGGTAAGGAAACGGATACATCAAAACGGAGTTAAAACGTATTGTGTTCGAAAATCCATTTATACGGTCCGTTAATGTTCCGTATACGTACAAGCATTGACGTACATTACAGACAGTTAAGGCTCTTGTTACCCAACCGTAAACGTATCTGTAACGAATCAGCTGTTCCGAAACCACAAGAAGAAATGCACAAATTATACTAGATATGAATCAGCTGATTTGGGCAATATGGCCGACAGAAAATGAGCAAAACAAAACGCAAAAATTTAAGAAAAACACAAAAGATAAAGCACAATAATCTAAAAAGAGACAGATATATACAAAAAATGTGCAATACAAAATGTATGGAGATTTTATATTGTTATCTCCCTCTTGACTTGACTTCCATGTAAACAAAACCATACGGTTAGAGAATACTTTTTTGACACCTGTCATTAGTTTCACATCTGGTATTAATCTGTGAAGAAATGTATACGAATGGTTACTAACACGTAAATGTAACCGTACTTGCCGGATCATTCTGTTGAAATGAGAATTTTCTATCCGGCATCGAAACAGCTGAATGATTTTAGTCGGAAAAAATATTAAATGAATAAAGAAAATTGATTCAAACAACTAATAAGGAATAAGAATTAACAAATAAATGGAAAAATTTAGAATAAAATATAAAACCACATGAAATAGATGCTAAATAGTAATGTCGTTTACGGTAATCTATAAGTGTACTTTTTAGCTACGGCACGGTACAATTTACATCACATTTACGTTTACGGTCCCATAATCCGCCCTTTAACGTGCCGGGAAATCCGGATTCATTAATCCGTACGTGCCGGAGAGCAGAGCTTTGAAGAATTAATTCTTTTTTGAATGAATTCACTACCCATCGAATTCAATTTTCTCTAGAATTGAATGAATTCCTTTTCTTGAGTAATTCACTGAATTCGTTCAACTGAACGCGTTCATCAAACAATAAATTCAAAGAATTAATTACTTTGCAATAATTCTCTTTATTAAATCAAATGAATTAATTCACTGGTGAACGCGTTCAATTTTATAAATCGAACGGAAAAAAAAGTGAATTAATTCCTTACTGAATTAATTCACTACAGAATTCGTTTAATTTCATTTTCGTTCAGTGAATTAAAAAAAAGAAAATTACGTTCAGTGCATTAAAAAAAATTAAATTACGTTCAGTGAATTAAAAAAGAAAGAAAAAATACGTTCACTGAATTGAAAAAAAATTACGTTCATTTAATCGAAAAACAAAAATTACGTTCGCTGAATTCAAAACCTGTTTTCTGCCGTTCAGTAGAAGAAAACATTGTATTGTAAAAACGTATAAATGAAATACGTCATAGTCAAGCATCTACATTTTACTGGGAAGCATAAGTTTTCAAAATTAATAGTTATATTTTTTCCAAATACATCAATATCTGTAAAGTTTTTATTTTAAATAGTAAAAGGCTTTATTTTTAAATCATATAGTGCATCGGGATTCTCTAACACTTAATATATATATGTAATTTGTTTATTTTTACTAGCAAATACTGTAAAATTGCTTAGTTGCAAATTTTATTTGTAAATAAATGTTTTCTTCTACTGAACGGCAGAAAACAGGCTTTAATTCACTGAACGTAATTCTATTTTTTTTTAATTCACTGAACGTAATTTTATTTTTTTTATTTCACTGAACGTAATTTTATTTTTTTAATTCACTGAACGAAAATGAAATTGAACGAATTCAGTGGTGAATTAATTCAGTAAGGAATTAATTCAGTAAGGAATTAATTCAGTAAGGAATTAATTCAGTAAGGAATTAATTCACTTTTTTTCCGTTCGATTTATAAAATTGAACGTGTTCACCAGTGAATTAATTCATTTAATTTAATAAAAAGAACTATAGCAATTCAATTAATTCGTAACAAAATAAATCGAACGAAAACAAATATGAATTATTTCCATTCAATAAACGGTGCTTTTTTCATCGAATTTTTAATTCAGAATTGAAAAATTGAATTAAGGAATTAATTCTTCAAAGCTCTGCCGGAGAGTCCGTAAAATTGTTTCTTGAGTCAGAAAATCAAAGTTAAGGGAATTTTGGGGACGACAAATTAAAAATTAGGAATTAGATCTCAGAAAACTGGTAACACAGGTTTTTGTTTTGTTTGTTCAGTTTTTGCTTTTTTCTTGTAGAGTAGTATAAAAATAGTTAATAGACAATGGGGAGCGTTTTAAAAATAGTTTGCAAATTTTAATCGTTGATAATAAATTATAAAAACAAAGAAATTCATAAAATAAGTTAGCCCTAAATAGATAGCAAAAGTTAAGAAGTGGAAACAAATCTTTAACTTGGAAGGGCATATTGGTTTCTTCGATCATTGTTGCTCTTCTTATTGGGCAAAAGATTGAACTTTTTTTAACTTGGAAAAACAATTACCAAATTATGATATTGGATGAAATTGTGTCATGGTAATTTATAGTTTTTCACATAATGAAAACAAAAATAATTTGTAACGTTTTTCTTGTAAAAGGTATCAGAAAAAGATTGGCACCTACGATAAGGAACCATGGGAAAAGACAGTTGAACAAAAAATACTCGATGGTTTCAGCAGTGTAACGTTGAAAACAGCAAAATTAAAACCTGAGCTAATTGATGTTGATTTGGTTAGAGGTATGTATGCTTTTATTTCTTTTTATTATTTTATTTCTTTGTATAAAGTTTAATGTAATGAATATTTAATAAAAATATTTCTATCAAACCTCTGTTAAATTATCAAACATGTTGCCTCCTGTTCGCATCCGCAGCTAAAACTGGGTTAGATGCCGATTTTTCGGTATTTTCGAGTTTTTATTAAAAAAAATGCAAAATGTCGATTTGCCAATTTTTAGTCGAATAATACCAATTTTGTGTTAAAATCCAAAAGCAAGCAATTTTAATGTTTATTGATTTATTGTACGTAGTAATAATGAAAAATTAATTCTATCTTTGAGATTCTTAAAGAATCTCCTATTTTCTTAAACAAATGCGAAGAGGAAGAAATAGATTTTAAAGGTATCAGTGCACCGCACGATATTCTTTTGCAACTTTTGACATGGTTCAATAAAATCACCAGTGTAAATGTAATGTTGAAAGCATGGTTTGTAACCGAAACGAAATTATTTTTAAATGCCAACCTCTCCCACAGTCCACCTTGGACATGGTGTCCCCTGTTAACGCTGACGAGGCTCTGACGACCGAGTATGGGTGGTATAACCCGGTTCCCACGGCAATCGAACATTTCGGATGTATTCGAATTTTCGAATTTATCCGAGCAAGGATTGCCACTCCAGCTTTAAATTAGAATTATTAACTACAAATTCTCATTTTAAAGCCTTTACAACAACAACAGGATCGATTTAATCAGTGTAGCCACTTTTTGAATAATTATTCAAAAACGGGACTGTTTACACATTCGTTGGATAATTTTTGAAAAATGACATTTTTGTGTAGTTTTCGTGTAATTTCATTTCCCTACGGGAAATTTCAACAAACTGTTACCGAACTGGCCCCTTTATATGAAATAGAGTGGTCACTTTTACATGGCGTTGTCATAGGAAGGGGAAATTGACCCCTTGTGACATGTCACAAGACAAATCGCCGGACAGGTCCCTGAACTTTGTTATTTATGAGAGTTTAGTAACCTGTCCAAGGATTTGTCTTGGAGCCAGTTCGGTGACAGTTTGTTAAAATTTCCCGTAGGGTGTTTACAGAAATTTCTGTAAATTCATTTCGAGAGCTTTTTAATAATGAAAACTAGTCGATATTTTGATTAAATGAGTTTGTCAAATATTTACCACAAATTTCTATTTGCAAACGAATTATTTCGTAAATTTGCTCAAAACTAAGCCCATGAAGAAGAAATCAAAAACATTGTTCTATATTTAATTTGTATTTTTAACCGCGTTTATTGTTCATGTTTTGCGAACATATTTTTCAAACTTCACTTAAAAAAAAGTACTTTTCTCTTGGGTGGCAAGACCATTGGAAAATTAACTGAAAAAACTAGTACTTTTCAAAGTTTTTATAACAGCTTTTAACCCAGCGCAAAATTTTTTTTGCTGTAGTTGCCATGATCAGAGAAAAATGTTCAGTGGTTCAGAAACAAAATATTTTGAAAAAAATTCAGCAATTTAGAAGTATTTAACCTAGAAAGGTTTCTTTTAACTATGAACTACACCATATAATTCACTATTTTAAGTCTGAAAAATATATTGTATTTAATTTTTCTGTAGTTGATAGAATATTTTTTTTTGCAAACATAACCAATATTTTTCATAAAAATTGGCTTTGATTTTGCTCTGCAGAAAATTGGACCAGGTTATTGAAAAAATGCAAAATTTCAGACAGGCTTTCACAATGCTCGAGGGGGTCTGGTTTGGTAGCAAGTAGCACTATGGGCTCGGCCAGAAAACTTAAGCTTGAAATTACTTTGACTTCGACCAAACAAATTTTATAGTAATCCAACCAGCCGATAAGAAATCACTACATTATTTCCAAAGTATTTTTGATTCTGCCCCACAACGCGAAGAGTTGGTCTAAATGGCCTCATATATTATTTGGAAAAATATAAAAAAAAAAAATTATAACTGTTTTGTATAATTTCATACAGTTTTGGATAATTTTTGACCTACAGCTGTGTAATTTTTTGTTTTACTGGTGGCAACACTGGATTTAATAATTCATGCTTAAATGTACTTGGCACTATGCTATTGAAAATTGAAGCCGATTTGAATGGATGAAGAGTATTTAAGTGCTGTATATTCCTATTCGTAAGAATTGGAGTTTATAAATAACCAAATATTCTTAAATATGTATATTCTCTGACACTTAAAAGTTTATGTTAACTTACCAGGGACTGTTCTTCGTGGCATTTATCATAACAACATTTCAAAATCCAGAAATATGACCATGGTCGTTCTAAAGATTAATATAATATACCATTTACGATTCATAAAAATTAGATTTAAGCATATAAATTCAATTACAATTTAAGTTCTCACAAAGCGGAATATTCGAAATACTTTCAGATTTTTTGACCAAATATAGTGTAAACATTTGTTGTTTATGCCGAATTTTATTTTTCCTTTTTCCAAATTCGTAAATATTTCATTGTTGGCAAAATGGTCTAGGGCAACCGAAAAAAACCGTATTGCGGCCCTATGCTCCTTGCAGGAGTAAAAGGAACAAATATATATAACCGAAAAAAACATCGGTGTAGCTAACCTTTTATAATTAAACCATGAGAGTTTAATCAGAACTAGGTCGACAACGACATGTGCTTTTTCATATATTTTGTATGGGAAGCAAAATGTCGCAATGTCGTCCGGCGATTTGTCGTCGTAATAGAATCTATTCTATTTTCGTGACGACAAAAATAAAAAAATACAACCATATTCTTGTTTTGCTTTAATTTTTTTCTAAATGTCAAAAAATGTCGACAATCGATTGTCGCTGAATTTAAATTATTCGCGACGACTTTTGCTGTCGTCGTGATTAACCTCTTAATCACAACTGTGTCGATTGTCGACCGATTTCATTTGTCAAGCTAAAACGGAATTTTAGAAATTTTTCAATCAAATTGATAAAAAAAATCCAGAAAAATTAACCATTAAGCCCAGTATTTTGTTCAAAAGAGCGAACAAATTTCGCTCTATGTTTGGAGCTCAAAAACTATAATAAAAATATTAAAATGCACAAATTTTTTATGGTCTATAAAAAGTTACAATCATAATTAACCCAAATGTCACTTTTTCGCTACATTTTCAAATGTTCCTGTCTATTAAATTGATGTGAAAAAAATTCCACCGCAATTTCGCAACAATTCCACACAAGTGAAAAATCATTTTTTTTTATATGGAGTTTGACAGATTTTTTCGCAAAAGTGCGAACAAAATACCGGGCTTTAGCAAAAAAAAAAAAAAAAACTAAGTGTTTTTAATTGTACCATGACTAATTTTTAAGGATAAATGACGGTTTCCATGGTAGTAAAGCACAAAAAGTCTTTCCTTGAATGAGGAAAAGGAAACGTTTGAGTTAGAAGCTAACCAATTTTTACAAAATGTTGTAAAATACTTAGAAAAAAGACATGATTTTGGAGAAAAATCAGATTTTTAGCAAATTGCTGTTTTAAATATAAAAAACTTGTTGATGTCAAGGAATAATTAAGCAGAGCTGCATTTATTTTAAAATATCAAATTCAATTAGTACTGATATGTTGTATGCAGATTACTGCTGCCTTCGGGAAGTTCGGAAGAATTGCCAAAAGACATATCCATTGACAACATATGAGATCATTTCTTTAAAAAATGTGGTACCAAGAATGTAGAAAATCTGTATAAATTAATATCATTTAAATTTTCAAGTCAATTTTGCAATTTTTTTGCTAAGTGAACTGAATTTTAAATTGTCAAGAAAAATCAAGCCTTTTTTTGAATGTCAAGAAAAATCAAGCTTTTTCCTCTGAGTGTCAAGCTTTTTGCCAATTTCCTAAAAAATACGTAGTTGCTGATCACTATATTTTCAACTATTGCATAGGTGAAATAACCCCCACTATCCCATAGTTGATATGAAGTAGTGGATGGCAACTATGTTTAATTAAATTCTAGAAATTAACTATAGAGAAAGTTAATGGCAATGATGTCCTAGTGGAAATTAAATTAAATCTAAACATGGTACCTAACGACTATATTCAATTAAAACATTGTTAAAAGAAACTACGGTTCTATACTTTTACCTTATTTTTTGCAATAGATAAAATTTTAATGAAATCAGTCATTCACAATATTTTTATTTAAATAAAAACATAATATTATTAATATAAAATTATTTGCATTTCCCATTATATACGACAATGTTAATATTTTGCAGATAAGATTTTTCTTTTGGACCTTGATTGTAAATTCTGGGAAAAAACGAGTAAATTATTTTTAATTAAATTCATATGTTTGCAATTATTTACCTTTCGTTTTGGACTTGATTTGCAATTTTATATCCAATAAAAAATAAATGCATTAATTGCAATTCGAGCATATGAGGTGCGAAATTGTGTTGCATCATCAGAGAGCACAGATTTTAAATTATTGTATTTTTTTTTTTTTTTTTATTTCTTATAATATTTATATTATTTACATTTGACTTAGAAGCAAAGAGTTTAGGAACTTCGTTCCTTTTCTACTTAGGGCTGGTATCTTATCTCCAATGCTTAGTTTACTTTAATCATTGATTTACAAATTATTAATTAGCCCTTAAACTTACTTAAAATAATATCGGTAACTTATAAAAATTTAATCAATGATTTGTTAATTTTAGATATTTTCATTTGACAATACGAATAAAAAATAAAAGAAAATAAAAAAAGTTTGGAAACTCGCGAAATAAGAGTTTTTTATTGAATTTTTCGCATGATATGGGGTCATAAAATTATAAAATAGATGACCAAATTGTTGTCTTAAAAATCATCAATCGCTAAATGCCTCAAATAGGAAGTGTCTTTTTGCATGCTACATGCATATCTTAATTTTTTTCATTGGGTAAGTGTGTATAATTATAAATTTGTTTTTAGTCCAGGAAGGTGTTATTAAGAAATATTTATGAAGGACAAGATGAGTTTTGATGTTTTGGATACATTCAATACAAATTTTAAAGTCAGAATTTATTAGAAAACGAGTAAAAAGGTTAAAGTCGGGCATGCCGACTATACAATACCCTACACCACTATGGTGTATTGTTTGGATCCGAAATTCAAATGGGTTAAAATGGGGCTTGTGTCAAAATTTTCTATAATGTGAGTCAGCGCACCAAATTTCATTAAAATATCTTTATATTTGCGACCTGCAGTTTGTAACCAAGCCAATTTTGGGGGGACCCTTATATGGGCACTAGTTCTAAACATGGACCGATGTTCACCAAAATCAATAGGCTTCGTCCTTGGGCCAACATAGGTCTATGTACCAAATTTCATCAAAATATCTTAATATTAATACCTGCAGCGTATAAACAATATAATTTTGGGGGGACCCTTATATGGGCACTAGTTCTAAACATGGACCGATGTTCGCCAAAATCAATAGGCTTCGTCCTTGGGCCAACATAGGTCTATGTACCAAATTTCATCAAAATATCTTAATATTAATACCTGCAGCGTATAAACAGTATAATTTTGGTAGGACCCTTATATGGGCACTAGGTCTAAACATGGACCGATGTTCACCAAAATCAATAGGCTGCGTTATTGGGCCAATATAGGTCTGTGTACCAAATTTCATCAAAATATCTTAATATTTACGACCTGCAGCGTATAAACAATATAATTTTGGGGGGACCCTTATATGGGCACTAGGTCTAAACATGGACCGATGTTCACCAAAATCAATAGGCTGCGTTATTGGGCCAATGTAGGGCTGTGTACCAAATTTCATCAAAATATCTTAATATTTACGACCTGCAGCGTATAAACAGTATAATTTTGGTAGGACCCTTATATGGGCACTAGGTCTAAACATGGACCGATGTTCACCAAAATCAATAGGCTGCGTTATTGGGCTAACATAGGTCTGTGTACCAAATTTCGTCAAAATATCTTAATATTTACGACCTGCAGCGTATAAACAATATAATTTTGGTAGGACCCTTATATGGGCACTAGGTCTAAACATGGACCGATGTTCAAAAAAATCAAACTTGTTCGTCCTTGGGCCAACATAGGTTTGCGTACCAAATTTCATCAAAATATCTTAATAGGTGCGACCTGTAGAGTGCGCACAAGATTGCATGGACAGACAGACAGACGGACGGACGGACGGACGGACAGACGGACATCGTTAAATCGAAATAAAAAAAAATTCTGAACCGATCGGTATACTATAAGGTGGGTCTACGACCAATATTTTTTGGTGTTACAAACATCAGCACAAACTTATAATACCCTGACCACATAGTGGTGTAGGGTATAACTAGGTTCAAAGGAAAAGTAAAATAACTATGCCTCTATATTATTTGTTATTCGTTTAGGTAAATATATCTGGATCAAATTTAATATACACATACAGTGACACCTCCCAAAGCAGTAAATTTTTACAAACCGCGGAACTTAAACGCTTGATTTTCTTGATTCTATTTTTAAGTTATCTTCTAACAATTTTGTATACAAATCAAAAACCTTCTGAAGAGTATGTCTGTGAAATTTTGTGTTAATTGAACAAATTAGAATTTTTGAATTTTGTGGAAAATAAAAGATATGAATCCAAAAATATTCCTCGGAGGAAAAAATATATGGCGTATTAAAAAATGTACTGCAGGAAATATTTAAGTATGCCTATAACTGGTCTAAACAACTACCATAGAATCTTAGTAGTATGCATAAATCTTAGCCTCTGTTAACTGACTGTCCAACATTTCAACAATTTTTAATAGAATGTGGTAGATTAAGTTTTATGGTTAAATTTTATTAAATAGTAAAAATTGGTTCAATAAATAAGCAAAATAAAAAAAAATTTAATAAAAAACTATACTCATTAACTACAATTTAAGATCTTGCAGGAGCACGTGAAGGATATCTTATATCTTTATATATCTCATATTTTTCTGGAAAATTTGAAAATTTAAATTATTTTTAATTTAAAACGGCAGAATTAAAAAAATTATTGTAAGACACCTTAAACACATTTTTTGCTAAAATTTTCCTTCCACGAATCATGGTTTATTTGTGCTAAATAAAGATCAAAATTATGACCGATTCTAACCAACTATTAGTACAAAATCCAATATTATGTCATATTATTAAAATTTCCCCCAAATATTTTCTTAATTCCAATTGGTATTTTTAGAGAAGATATATGTGCAAGTTACTAAAGATGTTCATTATTTAGATGGCACATAAAGATGTTGTACGGTGTTTATTTACAAATTAATTATCTACGTAAAACTTTTTAAAAAGTTACCAACATTAGAAAAAAATGTTAATACTAACATGATTTGTAGGGTGGAAAATCTATGTTTAAGGCCTTAATCACAGAAATTTTTGTAATTAAATTTAAGCAATGTTTAGAGTAAAATCAGAGATTAAAATTTGATGAGTTACTGTAATTAAGTGCTAAACAATGATTTTCTTCTTAATCATTGTTTAATATCACATAAGATACCATGCCTTAGATATATAAATATATTTTTTAATTTATGAAATTTATGTACATTAGCTGTGTTTGTGCGGTATTTCTATCGATGCTATCTCGAATAATTTTGAAAGTAGAAAGCCGGAATACGTTGCAAAACTGTCAAAATCGTTCTAGATAACTGTGATAGGAAGTCACACAAACACAGCCATTATTATCAATCGGAAGGAAAAAATTTACAAAAACCTTTATGAAGCAGAGTTATAAGATAAAAATGAAATAAAGTAGATAAAATTATGATGAGATCAGTTCATTGATATGTAGGTACATGTTGTGAGAGTTGGCATCTTCCATTAAAATTTAGAGTCAATCTTTCGATTTTATCCAGAACGAGTTCAAAGCCAGCGAGACTATGTAGGCGTCGGGTGGAATAGTGCCATGGTAGTTTAAATATCATTTTAAGTAGCTTATTTTGTGCTACTTGGAGTTTTTTATATGACATTTTGCAGACGTGTACCAAACTGGAGCACAGTAAAACATTATGGGGTGGAATATAGATTTGATGATGCGTTTTTTATTGTCTATGTTCATTTCCGACTTTCTGTTTATAATTGGGTACATTATTCTAATAATTTTGTTAATTTTGTCCACTACATAGGGAATATGATTATGAAAATTAAGCTATGTATCAAGCATTACGCCCAAGTATTTGACGTTGTTTTCCCATGGAATATCATGGTTCATGAAACGAGGTAAACTCTGGGGTATAAAACAAGACTTACGTTTTCTTGTAAAATAAATAGCCTGCGTTTTTTCATGGTTAACCAAAATCTTCCATTTATCAAAATAATTACTCAACCCAGTAAGAGCAGACTGCAAGTTTGTAATAATATCAGCTGAATACACATCAGAACTAAGAATTGATGTATCATCTGCAAATATAGACGTAATGCAATTGGAAAATGTTGGAATGTCAGCAGTAAAGATGTTGTAAAGAACTGGCCACAGGCAAGAACCTTGTTGACATCCTGCAATGATATTTACTTGTTGTAAATAGGTTTTACCCAAGTAAACGCTGAACGATCTATTTTGAAGAAAGTTTTGAATAATTTTTATGAGTTCAATTGGAAAGTTGAATTTTTTTAATTTAAAAATAAGTCCATTGAAAATTGAAATCCCGGGATTTTTCGGGATCCAGGGATTTATCAGGATCCCGGGATTTCGGGATTTTTCGGGGTTTCGGGATTTTCCTGTTTCATTATATTTTTAATTTTAAAAATAAATAGCTGAAATAAACCCTACAAATTAAAATAATTCATTACAAATCTACTTATTTATTTCTTGTAGTATTTTTATTATATACCCAGCAAAAAAAAACCGAATGCATTCTACAAGAATGCATTTTTCACTGCATATAAAGTAGCTATATATGCTGATTTCTGACTTCCAATAAACGTATTTTAAATGACTTCCAAAATGCCATTAATTAAAAAATTTTTTTACTTCCCAAAAAAAAATACCTGACCAAGATCCGTAAAATCACCTATATTGTTCGGCACGAATGCGTTCAAATTGAGGTGAAAAAGGCATTTTTTTAACATTGGCTTGTCATAGGAGAGAAGGTGTTTATGCTACTTTAAGTCTGCTTTGCATGTCATAAAAATGAGTGCTTGGGTGTTCTTTTTTATATAGGAAAGCAATTCATTTTTTTTACTATCTAAGGAGAGATGAGAAGTAACTTCTTGGGAATGCATTCAAATATATATTTAAGAAGTGATATTTATGACTTTTGAATGCATTCCCAAGAAGTTACTTTTCATCTCTCCTTAGATAGTAAAAAAAATTAATTGCTTTCCTATATAAAAAAGAACATCCAAGCACTCATTTTTATGACATGCAAAGCAGACTTAAAGTAGCATAAACACCTTCTCTCCTATGACAAGCCAATGTTAAAAAAATGCCTTTTTCACCTCAATTTGAACGCATTCGTGCCGAACAATATAGGTGATTTTACGGATCTTGGTCAGGTATTTTTTTGCTGGGTATTTATTAAATTAATCCGGATTCACAATGCTGGAGTGTTCAACGCCGCAGAGTGGAGTAGACTAAAGTACATTTGGCATGATACCAGTGTTGCCACTTTTTGAATAATTATTCAAAAACGGGACTGTTTACACATTCCTTGGATAATTTTTGAATAATGACATTTTTGTGTAGTTTTTGTGTAATTTCGCTTTTTACTGAAAAATTTACTAAATTCCATGCTTTCAAGTCACACAGCTGATAAAATGAGTTTGTTTGTGTAACATTTACCTCAAATTTCAGTTTCTGGTGAATTATTTTTGTAAATTTGTTCAACACGATACCCAACTTAGTTAGGGGAAGTCAAAAATGTTAGTTTATATGTTATTTGCAGGGCAAGGACTTTCATGCACTAAAAATTCGAAAATATGCGCTTAAAATATATATTGTATGGAAAATATGCACTTAAATATGCATTTATAACGAAATATGCACTAAAAACCAAAAAATAAGCAATTAAAAATAAATGTTTTTTTTTAATTATATTTATTAAAAACTAACATAAACGTAAAAATTCAGGTATCGGTTACAATAAGCTTGTTCGCTTACTACAAGTTACTATATTTACTACAGCTGGAAAAATTCAATACAAAAAGTAAACAAAACATTGCAATTGTAGTAAAAGTAGTAAGAAATTCGAGTAAACGAACACGCTAAATATGTCTTCAAATACACATAGTTAAATATATTTTTGTGTGTGGCATTTTACCTGAAAAAAAACTTTATTATAGGTCTATTCGATTACTGGATAATTTGTACAAATTTGTACAAATTTTTACTGGATGGCGTTCGTTAACACATATACTCAGTAAACAGAAAGAAAAAAGAGAGAGTAAAGTGACAGTTCTATGTTGAGAGTTTCTAAGTCTTCTTCTTTTTTTTTGCAAATTTTTACTGGATAAATTTTTGCCAGTAAGAATTCGCAAGCAGAAAAAAACATATGTTACGAAAACATATGATTGTTTATGGTAAATAAAAAAAATTATTTTCCAATTATAATATTTTATGGAAATGCAAAGCAGTAAAACTTTCAAAATAAATTATGGAAAAGATATGAAAACCTTCTAAAAATGTTCTGCTTAAGGTTTAACGTAAAAAATTTTCTTCTTTCATAGCGGCCACACACAGAAAAAAACAGGGGGAATATTACCTAAAAGCTATGTAATTATACAACTACATAATTTTCAAGGTAGTTTTACAAAGTTTTAGTAAAATATGCAAATTTTTTTGTAAAATATATACAATCCTTGCAAAATATATACATGTGTAGCGGAAAATATCCGAAAAATTACATATATTTTGCTAGAAAATTGTAAAACTTACTTCGAACTTATGTAGTTGTATAATTACATAGCACTTAGATAAAGTTCCACCTGTTTTTTTTCTGCGTGCAGTTAAAATTTATTTGTATATTTGGTGTTGTAATCAGCTGTGTGTACAAACTTGCAAATTATTGCAAATTTTCTGTTCGCGTACATGTTTGGGAAAATTTTATTTTGAGAGTAAATCTTGTCTTACTCTCTGAAAGTTTGTACTGAGTAATTCTTACTGGACTTGACTGAGAAAAGTAATCGAATGGACCTTATAAAATAGAACTTAAATATGTGTACTATAAAATCGTACTCACTTTCGTAACTCAGAGAAAAAAGTGGCAGAAATAAATGCTCGTGGACAAGTTTCCTTAAAATAATTTTTATAAAATTGTTTAACTTTTTGTTTGTGAGCAATAACACCCGAAAACGTTAATTTAAAATTACATCTATAAAAAATGTGTTAGTGGATGACAACATATTGTATACTATGTGTTTCTCTTTCTAGTGTAGTGCTACACAGAAAGAATTTATAAAATTCCAATTAAATTTTTAAACATCTTTCTCATACCAAATTTGTAAATACAAAAAAAAAAATTCTTTTTTTTTTTTTTGTAACTTTGAATTTTTATTTTTAAACAATTTTTATATGAAATATAACAATTTTCAAACGAGTTACAAATATTTCAAACAAAAAACTTGTTGGGAATAAAATTTCAATTTAAAAGAAAATGTGATTGCTTTTACAAATTCGCATTGTTGGTGCCTACTGTTTTTTCTGTGTATATTACCAACAGAGCTTCCAAATAATTAATTCTTTAGAATTTTTTTTTAGTTTTAAAGTATGGATTCTTAAATCGAATTTCAAATTTAAAAATATTAAAAAATATGCAATAATGTGCAAAATATGCAAAAATATGCAATAAAAATCATAAAATATGCAATAAAATATGCACTTAAAAGCAAAATATGCAAAAATATGCATTTATAACAAAATATGCAAAAATATGCAACAACAAATCGATGCCATTTTTTTGCAAATTCTTTGATTCGGAAAAGTATTTGGTCAAAATCATTTTTGGGCCACTGACTACAAACATGCATTTGCTTGAAAGTCCTTGCCCTGGTTATTTGTCTATAAACCCCGTATTTTGTTCACTTTTTGAGAAAATATTTTCCAAACTCCATGCAAAATAAATGTTTTTGTCTTGGGTGGCAAGACCATTTGAAATAAAGGAAAATAAATTTGGGTTTGTTATGATTGTGACATTCTCATTACTGAAAAAACCAGAGTTGGCAGGCAATATCGCTAAAATACCGTTATCGATTAAAAACCCTTTCAACTGACTACCGTTACCCCTAAAATACCGTTACCGAAATAACTGAAATACCGTTATCCTTAAAATATCGATACCGAAATAAATGAAATATCGATACCCTTAAACTACCATTACCGAAATAATCTAAAATAGCGTTACCCCTAAAATACCGTTACTGTTATTTAAAATTTTCTGCTTTTGGTAATTGCACGTGGTTATTAAGTATTTTTCGTACTTTAAGTTAATAAATTGGTTCTGTTTTTAATCTGGTTTGTTTTTTGTAAAAAAAAATTGCGGCATGCATCGAAATAACTGACTATCTATTATATAATTATATACTGTCAAAATACCGTTACCGAAATAACTAAAAAAAACGTTATCCTTAAAATACCGATACCGAAATAAATGAAATAGCGTTACCCTTAAATTACCGTTACCGAAATAACGTAAAATAGGGTTACCCTTACCGATAACCGCATCGTTTCGGTTATCATCCATGGGAAAATTAATAATTTTCATAGTTTTTATAACAGATCGGACAAAAATTATCTTACAGCAGCACAATGGTAGGTAGATCAATATATCTTTTAAATAATTCATTAATTCAGACTTCGTCAACATGCAAAGGCTATTTTTACTATAAATGACACCCTTAAATTCATTTATATGCCTTTGTAGGTAAACTGTGTCTGAATATTAATCGATTTTCTCCAAATTTAGCACATATCAGTACATATAATGTAATTCAAAAACCATTTGCCTTTCTACCAAATGTAATTTTTTCTTACGTTTTTAAAATCTGTTAATGAATTGAAGAATGTTAAGCTTTCAAAATTTTCACATTTTAGAGGTGCCTTACTTTGGAGCTGAATGACACAGCTTCCATTAGGTGCTAGGTCCGGTCTCAAAACTTAAGCTCTATGACAGTGAGAAATTTCATAGCAATCCAACCAGCCGGTGAAACGTGGCTGCATTATTTCCAATTTATTTCGATTGTGGCCCACTGTACGTAGGAGAGTCCAAAGGGTCATATATGTGCATTAGACCGTACCTCAAAAAAAAAGTTCGCCGCACACTCTCCAATATGAAGTATTTTTGGAAGGTGATTTAAAAAAAAATATTTTTTTTTGCGGAACGTAGGGGTCGCCTTTTTTAATTTTTCGTTATAGCTTTGGCATTTAAAGTCGGATTTTAAAGTGTGATATATCGATTTTTTGCCTCGAGGACACCAGTGTTTTGCTATAGTAAAAATCCAATTAAAAAAAATTAAAAAAGGCGACCCCTACGTTCGGCAACCAATATATAAAAAAAATTTCTGCTGGGTTTATCGAAAAACTTCCTTAGCAAAAGTTTAATGATTTTTTGCGAGCTTTAATTTTCTGACATTAGGGTGGTACATTTGGGTGGTAGCAACTGAGATCTGGTGGGTAACTACTAGAAGGCGACCCCTACGTTCGGCAACCAATATATAAAAAAAATTTCTACTGGGTTTATCGAAAAACTTCCTTAGCAAAAGTTTAATGATTTTTTGCGAGCTTTAATTTTCTGACATTAGGGTGGTACATTAGGGTGGTAGCAACTGAGATCTGGTGGGTAACTACTAGAAGGGGATACTTGAGGTCAAAATGCCCTTAGAGCAAAACACTGGTCTCCTCGAGAGAAAATCATCGATGTATCACACTTTAAGATCCGACTGAAAATGCCAAAGATATAAGGAAAAATGGCGACCCCTACGTTCGGCAAAAAAAATTAAACATTTTTTTTGAAACCTTGCAAAAATACTTCATATTGGAGGGTGTACGGCGCACTTTTTTTTTTGCCTGTAAGGTGGTACTCTCTAATGTGCATGCATTTAAACTAATGAAAAAATATCCATTTCTTGTGTAATCTCATACGGTTTTGGATAATTTTGGACCTACGGCTGTGTAGTTTTTTGCTGTACTGGTGGCAACACTGCATGATACAAAAAATATAGATGTGGGAAAAAGAAAGAAACAAAATCAGCTCAGAGTGGAGTATTACAGCATTGTGAATCAGGCTTTAAACGAAAGTACACCCACAGAAATAAGTACGTAAAAATAGCAGAAAAAGTTACTAGTAATTAGCAAAAAAGTTTCGCCATAAAAACTACCGAAATCAGCAGAACGTGTTTGCTAAATAATTGTTAAATTTCCGAAATATAAGTAATATACTTATAAGGTTAATTCAATTAATTACAAATTACAATTTATCTCTGAAACTTCTGAGAAAAAACTTTTTAATTAAAAGTAGCAAAAAACACTGCTTTGTCTACAAATTTTTAGTTATATTTATCTAAAATTAATTGAATGACCATACAAACCTCTCTGCTTAAATCATCAAAAATATTAAGTGATATATTGGATTCTTTAAGTGTACTAATATAAAATGTTGAGCACATATCTCTGCTGATTTCAGAAAGGTAGATGGTTAGGGTTTACTAAATACTTTAACACAAATTTTCTGTTTTTGGTACACTAATATTTGGTAAAATTATTTTGCATGAAGTTAAGATTTCAGTAAATCATCAATAAAATAAATAAAAACATGTCCGTTAAAATATTGAATAAATCCGAATTACGGTTTTTAATAGTTTTAAAGCTGAATAAAATTTTTTAAATTATTTAGGTTTATATTCAGATCTATTTAAGTGTGACAAGGTTTCTAGCCAAGAATCGGACTATACTTTCCCAAAGGTTTTAGACATGCTGAATCCGATTATGAAAAAAATAAATTTCTGGAAGTTATAGGACCTCAAATGTACCCAAAAACGTGTTTTGCACTTCTAGGTCAGATTCGGATTCAGCACGTCTAAAACCGTCGGAAAAGTAAGTCTGATTCTTGGTTAGAAAATTTCATCAAATTTTGTCGGTCTGTATTATTTACGAATAGTAGAAATTAATTTTTTTTCAATAAAATTTAATAAGATATTAGAGTTTTAAGTGATTTAGGTCGAATATAACAATAAAAATAAATACAAAAACTGATAAAATATGCCAAATAATGAAGTCGGAAATCCCGGGATTTTTTCAAGAACAATCCCGGGATTTCGGGATTCGTAAATCCCGGGATTTCGGGATCGGTATCCCTAGTTGAGACGTATTATGTTCACTTCTGAACCCGAATTGTTGCGATGGAAGTATATTGTTAGCATCGATAAAATTAAAAAGCTTTTCCTTAATAATTTTTTCCAAGATTTTACTTATAGAAGAGAGCAGACTTATTGGTCTATAAGAAAGTGGAAAATCAGGAGGTTTATTTGGCTTGAGTATTGGAATGGTTTTTGAGATTTTCCAATCACTGGGGAAGTAGCATAATTTAAGGCAAGCATTAAATATGTTCGTTAGATAGTTGATACCTTTATTAGGTAAATTTTTTAGACATTTGTTATTAATACCGTCTAAACCTGGAGTTTTTTTGTTTTTCAGTTTTTTTATAATTACACCAACTTTTTCAGTAGTAGTGAAGTAACAGTTTTGTGGGATTGGGTTAATATTACGAATAAGGTTTGCAACACCATTAACCTCAGTAATCGTAGTAGTATCACTTAAATATGATGAAATACAGTGGTTCAAATTAAAGTTGTGAGCCAAAATTTCAGCCTTTTCTTGCTGGGTGAAACATACTACATTGTTGTGTTTTAAAATTGGAATATTGCTAGATTTCTTCTTTAACATTTTTGAAACTTTCCAAAAAGGGGAAGATGCTTTGTCCAAATTGGACAACATGTTATTCCAAGTTTGGTTTCTGAAGTGGTTTATTTCATTCGTAATATTTTTATTTAAACGCTTCCAGTATCTTTTAAATACGTTCCTTAATTGTATCATAACTTTTATGTTGTTAGGTAAGGGTTTAGAGGTTGGTGCTATTCTACATTTGGGCACACTTTCCTCTATTCCCATTTTTACTACATTATTAAAAACGTTTATCATATTGTCAATTTGAGTGCTGTTGTTTACTTCAATAAAACTATCCGCCACAGGAAATTATTGTATTAACTTAATTTTGAAATTCATTTATTTTTTAAAGATTTTTTGGATGTCTTATTTTTATATTTGACAATTTTTATTTCACAATTATATACTAATTACGAAATCAACTATGTAAAACGTTATGGAAAACGTCTACATCAATAGTTGTTATTGAGTATTATAGTTGATTTATAAAAAATCTGAATTGACTATGGATTTTGTTGACTATGCGACCACGTACTTTTTTGGGTGTAGATACATCGATGTTTTTGTGTCGAGGCGGACCAAGTATCCCGTCTCAGTTTCTACAACCCTAATGTCAGAAAAATAAAGCACGCAAAAAAATCATTAAACTTTTACTAAGGAAGTTTTTCGATAATTCCAACAGATTTTTATTTTTTTTGTTGCCGAACGTAGGGGCCACCTTTTTAATTTTTTTATTGTATTTTTTCTTTATACCTCGAGGCAAAAAAATCAATATATCACACTTTAAAATCCGACCGTAAATGCCGAAGACATAACGTTCGGCAAAAAAAAAAATCGAAATTGCCTTGTAATAATTCTTTATATTCGAAGGTGTACGCTAGGGTTGCCAGAAATGAAATCGACAAAAAAGTACATCGATGAAAAAAATGCAGTACAATTACTAAAAAAGAAGTACATTTTTTTTCATTAAAAATATCTTAAAATTCAGTATTTATGTACTTTGTAATTGATAACAAAATATGCCAATCACCCTTTTCGCTGCCAATTTTTCAGTTGTGAATATATTTATATTTTAACTTCAGAATCTTTTTAAGTGCCCTCAAATTAACCTTCCTATACCCGCGCTAATTTTTGTAACACCTATACCCGCGCGCGGTCTCACAGACCGAAGGTTTGAAAACCTCTTTCTTCATAGTTTTTCCTAACACAACCTATATAGATAAAAAAAATTTTAAACTTAAAGATACCCTACGGGGAAAGGGACCGGTCCCAGATGACACGCAGGATATGTCACAAGGGGGCGGAAACTGGTTGTTGATCGGTCTTTTTGTTTGAAAGAGACATATCACTTTAACATGGCGTTGTCATTGGAAATGACCAATTGCCACATTTTAGACACCTTGTGACAGTAAGGTCGTGTGTCTAAAAATAGCTTTTCAAATAAACTAATAAAAAATTAAGAATTAAAAATAACCCTACGGGGAATGAGGAGTCAATTGCCCTCCAAGGACCTATCCCGTGACCGGTCAACCGAAGGCATATTACTAAATTAGTACAAATATGAACAAAAGAAAATGAATTAATTTTCTAAGTATTTTCTGATCCGTTATTTTCACTGTTGCTTTTAAAAAAACTTGACCGATACCGAAATAAAAAACAAAATTCGCGGCATATTTTTAAAAATATTTTTAATGTTAAAGCTGTTTTAGTTTTAACAATTGGTATTTCATTTAACTTTTCTTTTTAACTTAGGGGAATTTTTTAAATTTTTATTTATATTATCAGAGGTTTTGAGGTAATTTTATAATTTTTAATTGATTTTTTAATTTAATTATGGCCAACGCAAAAACAAGTCAACTGCCATTAACCTATCCAAATGACCGGTCAATCGGGGGCATATTTCTTTTCCAGGCTTTTCCACCATATTTGTGTGTGTGTTAATGTTGTTCTCTTTTCTATTTTTTCTTTTCCATGTGTTTTCTATTTGCTGTATGTGTGTTTGTATTTTCTTTCTCTTTTTTATTTGAACATAAACGAAAAACATATAACTTAACCATCAGCCAGCCATCAAGCATAAGCAACATTAGCTCAGACGGTAGAGCGTTTGCCTTACACGCAGAAGGTTGTGTTATCGAGCCCTACTTCGACGCCAAGTAGATTATTTTTAATTCTTAATTTTTTATTAGTTTATTTGAAAAGCTATTTTTAGACACACCACCTTACTGCCACAATATGTCTAAACTGTGGCAATTGGTTATTTCCAATGACAACGCCATGTTAAAGTGATATGTCTCTTTCAAACAAAAAGACCGATCAACGACCAGTTTCCGCCCCCTTGGGACATATCCTGCGTGTCATCTGGGACCGGTCCCTTTCCCCGTAGGGAATCTACTTGGCGTCGAAGTAGGGCTCGATAACACAACCCCCTGCTTGTAAGGCAAACGCTCTACCGTCTGAGCTAATGTTGCTTATGCGTGATGTCTGGCTGATGGTAAAGTTATATATTTTTCGTTTCTGTTCAAATTAAAAAGAAAAAACAAACACTACAAGCAAATAAAAAAAAATGGAAAAGAAAAAAAAAATAGAAAAGAAAACAACACTAACACACACACAAATATAGTGGAAGTGCCTTCAGTATGCCCCCGATTGACCAGTCACGGGATAGGTCCTTTAATGGCAGTTTACTCGTTTTTTGCGTTGGCCATAATTAAATTAAAAAATCAATTAATAATTAGAAAATTACCTCAAAAACTCTGAGAATATAAATAAAAATTTAAAAAATTCCCTTAAGTTAAAAAGAAAATTAAATGAAATACCAATTGTTAAAACTAAAACAGCTTTAACATTAAAAAACGTTAAAAATACAAAACTTAAAATTTTTTAGCAAAAAATTATAAAAATTTAAAATAATAAAATAAGCAAATCGTAAAAAATAAAGTTCAATATAAATAAAAGAGTAAAATAAATAAAAAAATATTTTAAAAAATATGGCGCGAATTTTATTTTTTATTTCGGTATCGGTCAAGTTTTTTAAAAGCAACAGTGAAAGTAACGAATCAGAAAATACTTAGGAAATTAATTCATTCTCTTTGGTTAATATTTGTACTAATTTAGTAATATGCCTTCGGTTGACCGGTCACGGGATAGGTCCTTGGAGGGCAATTGACTCCTCATTCCCCGTAGGGAATATAATGAGAAAAATTATACCATGCAATAACTTTATTTTCAGTAATTTTATCAACTTTCAGCCTTTTACAAAACAGCCTTAAATTAAATATATTTGAAAAAAGGGTTTTGTCTGTCTCACCGCGGGTATAGGAAGGTTAAAAAAACACCATTTGAAATTTCTTAGCGGCCTTTTTACCCCTAAAACATTCGAATAGCCAAAAACTATTTGTTTGGATTTGTTATAAATACCACAAAATCCCCTTTTCTTCAAGACAGTAATGGCAGATTAAAAATATTTAACTTCGTTGACAAGAGTCCAATAAACATAAAATCGCAGCTTTAAAGATTTTTCGATTTCGTGGAATTGCAACTTAAAATCTTTAAAAAAATTGGATGGTTTTGAAATCTATGTAGTAAAGCTTCCATTTGGGTATTATAACATTTTTAATCTTGTGTCGAAATACATTGGATATATCCTAAAATAATTGAAAAATAAATCGAAATTTCAATCTAAAATTTTATTTTTTTTTCTTCATGGAAAATGGGGTATATGTTACTGTTTTCAGTTAATATTTTAACAAATAAAATCAAGTTTTCATATAAACGAGTAAAAGGTTAAAGTCGGGCATGCCGACTATACAATACCCTACACCAGTCTGGGTAAAAGCCAACTAATGTTTGAATCCGAAATTCGAATGGGTTAAAATGGGGCTCGTGTCAAAATTTTCTATAATTTGAGTCAGCGCACCAAATTTCATTAAAATATCTTAATATTTGCGACCTGCAGTTTGTAACCAAGCCAATTTTGGGGGGATCCTTATATGGGCACTAGTTCTAAACATGGACCGATGTTCACCAAAATCAATAGGCTTCGTCCTTGGGCAACATAAGTCTATGTACCAAATTTCATCGAAATATCTTAATATTTGCGACCTGCAGCATATAAACAGTATAATTTTGGTAGGACCCTTATATGGGCACTAGGTCTAAACATGGACCGATGTTCACCAAAATCAATAGGCTGCGTTATTGGGCCAATATAGGTCTGTGTACCAAATTTCATCAAAATATCTTAATATTTACGACCTGCAGCGTATAAACAGTATAATTTTGGTAGGACCCTTATATGGGCACTAGGTCTAAACATAGACCGATGTTCACCAAAATCAATAGGCTGCGTTATTGGGCTAACATAGGTCTGTGTACCAAATTTCGTCAAAATATCTTAATATTTACGACCTGCAGCGTATAAACAATATAATTTTGGTAGGACCCTTATATGGGCACTAGGTCTAAACATGGACCGATGTTCACCAAAATCAAACTTGTTCGTCCTTGGGCCAACATAGGCCTGCGTACCAAATTTCATCAAAATATCTTATATTTGCGACCTGTAGAGTGCGCACAAGATTGCATGGACAGACAGACAGACGGACGGACGGACATCGTTAAATCGAAATAAAAACGAGTAAAAAGGTTAAAGTCGGGCATGCCGACTATACAATACCCTAAACCAGTCTGGTGTATTGTTTGGATCCGAAATTCGAATGGGTTAAAATAGGGCTTATGTCAAAATTTTCTATAATGTGAGTCAGCGCACCAAATTTCATTAAAATATCTTAATATTTGCGACCTGCAGTTTGTAACGAAGCCAATTTTGGGGGGACCCTTATATGGGCACTAGTTCTAAACATGGACCGATGTTCACCAAAATCAATAGGCTTCGTCCTTGGGCCAACATAGGTCTATGTACCAAATTTCATCAAAATATCTTAATATTTGCGACCTGCAGCGTATAAACAATATAATTTTGGGGGGGACCCTTATATGGGCACTAGTTCTAAACATGGACCGATGTTCACCAAAATCAATAGGCTGCGTTATTGGGCTAATATAGGTCTGTGTACCAAATTTCATCAAAATATCTTAATATTTACGACCTGCAGCGTATAAACAGTATAATTTTGGTAGGACCCTGATATGGGCACTAGGTCTAAACATGGACCGATGTTCACCAAAATCAATAGGCTGCGTTATTGGGCTAATATAGGTCTGTGTACCAAATTTCATCAAAATATCTTAATATTTGCGACCTGCAGCGTATAAACATTATAATTTTGGTAGGACCCTTATATGGGCTCTAGGTCTAAACATGGACCGATGTTCACCAAAATCAATAGGCTGCGTTATTGGGCCAATGTAGATCTGTGTACCAAATTTCATCAAAATATCTTAATATTTACGACCTGCAGCGTATAAACAGTATAATTTTGGTAGGACCCTGATATGGGCACTAGGTCTAAACATGGACCGATGTTCACCAAAATCAATAGGCTGCGTTATTGGGCTAATATAGGTCTGTGTACCAAATTTCATCAAAATATCTTAATATTTGCGACCTGCAGCGTATAAACATTATAATTTTGGTAGGACCCTTATATGGGCTCTAGGTCTAAACATGGACCGATGTTCACCAAAATCAATAGGCTGCGTTATTGGGCTAATATAGGTCTGTGTACCAAATTTCATCAAAATATCTTAATATTTACGACCTGCAGCGTATAAACATTATAATTTTGGTAGGACCCTTATATGGGCTCTAGGTCTAAACATGGACCGATGTTCACCAAAATCAATAGGCTGCGTTATTGGGCCAATATAGGTCTGTGTACCAAATTTCATCAAAATATCTTAATATTTGCGACCTGCAGCGTATAAACATTATAATTTTGGTAGGACCCTTATATGGGCTCTAGGTCTAAACATGGACCGATGTTCACCAAAATCAATAGGCTGCGTTATTGGGCCAATGTAGATCTGTGTACCAAATTTCATCAAAATATCTTAATATTTACGACCTGCAGCGTATAAACAGTATAATTTTGGTAGGACCCTGATATGGGCACTAGGTCTAAACATGGACCGATGTTCACCAAAATCAATAGGCTGCGTTATTGGGCTAATATAGGTCTGTGTACCAAATTTCATCAAAATATCTTAATATTTACGACCTGCAGCGTATAAACAGTATAATTTTGGTAGGACCTTTATATGGGCACTAGGTCTAAACATGGACCGATGTTCACCAAAATCAATAGGCTGCGTTATTGGGCCAATGTAGGGCTGTGTACCAAATTTCATCAAAATATCTTAATATTTACGACCTGCAGCGTATAAACAGTATAATTTTGGTAGGACCCTTATATGGGCACTAGGTCTAAACATGGACCGATGTTCACCAAAATCAATGGGCTGCGTTATTGGGCTAACATAGGTCTGTGTACCAAATTTCGTCCAAATATCTTAATATTTACGACCTGCAGCGTATAAACAATATAATTTTGGTAGGACCCTTATATGGGCACTAGGTCTAAACATGGACCGATGTTCAAAAAAATCAAACTTGTTCGTCCTTGGGCCAACATAGGTCTGCGTACCAAATTTCATCAAAATATCTTAATAGGTGCGACCTGTAGAGTGCGCACAAGATTGCATGGACAGACAGACAGACGGACGGACGGACGGACAGACGGACATCGTTAAATCGAAATAAAAAAAAATTCTGAACCGATCGGTATACTATAAGGTGGGTCTACGACCAATATTTTTTGGTGTTACAAACATCAGCACAAACTTATAATACCCTGACCACATAGTGGTGTAGGGTATAATTAAAAACAAAATATTAAAACCAAGACTAAAATATTGATTTGCCTTTTAAATATTTTAGAACATATCCAATGGTTTTGCAACTTTGATACAAAATAAACATAGTTAATTAAAGTGTATTGTTTATATATTAATAAAAAGCAACGAAATCCATCAAAATAAAAAGGATTAAACGAAAAAATTTAATTTTCTAAATTCTTACAAAATTCTGGATACATTCTTAAATATTTTTAATACATTATTAAATTCAAATGAAAGCTTAACTTCTGTTGATTTAAGGCCTGGTATAAGATACCAAGATAAGACAAGATATTAAACAATGATTAAGAAGAAAATCATTGTTTAGGACTTAATTACAGTAACTCATCAAATTTTAATCTCTGATTTTACTCTAAACATTGCTTAAATTTAATTACAGAAATTTCTGTGATTAAGACCTTAAACGTAGATTTTCCACCCTACAATTCATGTTAGTACTAACATTTTTTTTCTAATGTTGGTAACTTTTTAAAAAGATTTACGTAGGCCGATTAATTTGTAAATAAACACCGTACAACATCTTTATTTTCCATCTAAATAATGAACATCTTTAGTAACTTACACATATATCTTCTCTAAAAATACCAATTGGAATCAAGAAAATATTTGGGGGAAATTTTAATAATATGACATAATATTGGATTCTGTACGAATTGTTTGTTAGAATCGGTCATAATTTTGATCTTTATTTAGCACAAATAAACCATGATTCGTGGAAGGAAAATTTAACCAAAAAATGTGTTTAAGGTGTCTCACAATAATTTTTTTAATTATGCCGTTTTTAATAACAAATAATTAAATTTTCGAATTTTCTGGAAAATTATGAGCTATATAAAGATATATGTAAGACATACTTCACGTGCTCCTACAATATCTTAAATTGCAGTTAATGAGTATAGTTTTTTATTACATTTTTTCTTATTTTGATTATTTATTGAACCAATTTTTACTATTTAATAAAATTTAACCATAAAACTTAATCTACCACATTCTATTAAAAATTGTTGAAATGTCGGACAAAGTCAGTTAACAGAGGTTAAGATTTATGCATACTGCTTAGATTCTATGGTAGTTGTTTAGACCAGTTAAATATATTTCCTGCAATACAATTTTTATGTACGCCGTATATTTTTTCCTCTGAGGAATATTTTTGGATTCATATCTTTTATTTTCCACAAAATTAGAAAATTCTAATTTTTTCAATTAACACAAATTTTCACAGACATGACTCTTTAGAAGATTTTTGCTTTTTATACAAAATTGTTGGAAGATATCTTAAAAATAGAATCAAGAAAATCAAGCGTTTAAGTTTCGCGGTTTGTAAAAATTTATTTACTTAAACGAATAACAAATAATATAGAGGCATAGTTATTTTATTTTTCCTTTGAACCTAGTTTTCTAATAAATTCTGACTTTAAAATTTGTATTGAATGTATTAAAAACATCAAAAATCATCTTGTCCTTCATAAATATTTTTATTAAACACCTTCCTGGACTAAAAACAAATTTATAATTATACACACTTACCCAATTAAAAAACTTAAGATATGCATGTAGCATGCAAAAAGACACTTCTTATTTGAGGCATTTAGCGATTGATGATTTTTAAAACAACAATTTGGTCATCTATTTTATAATTTTATGACCCCGTATCATGCGAAAAATTCAATAAAAAACTCTTATTTCGCGAGTTTCCAAACTTGTTTTATTTTCTTTTATTTCTTATTCGTATTGTCAAATGAAAATATCTAAAATTAACAAATCATTGATTAAATTTTTGTAAGTTACCGATATTATTTTAAGTAAGTTTAAGGGCTAATCAATGATTTCTAAATCAATGATTAAAGTAAACTAAGCATTGGAGATAAGATACCAGCCCTAAGAAATATAAAAATTGAGACAAAACTTCTGAAAAACAGTGCTTTTAATGAAATCTAAAAGTTGAAAAATCTCAAAAACTGTTTTTGTTTTAGCGTCAATAATCTGATAGTGTTATCAAATAAGAAAAAGTTTTCTTATTTATTAATGTTGTTAATAAAAAAAAGTACAAAAAGAAGTACAGAAGCTAAAAAAAAGTACTTTTGCGTACTTCTTTAGGAGTTATGCAGGAAGCAGTACAATTAGTAAAAAAAAAGTACGCGTACTGCTGAAAACAGTACGTCTGGCAAGCCTAGTGTACGCGTACTTTTTTTTGCCTATAAGTTGGTACGATCTATTATAAAATATATCGGAAAATATTATGCCTAGAGTTGTCAAAACCGGTTTCCGAATTATTCGATAAACCGGGTTTTTCAATATTTCCGGGTTTTTTAAACAGGGACCAGATTCCCGAACTCGTAAGCGTTCGGAATTGTAAAAAAATCACGTTTTTAAAGTGCAAATAAAAGAACACGAGTAACTGTTACAACTTCAACTCATATTTGTAATAAAGGAACGAAATTCTGCACCTCTGACTTATTTTTAATCTTTGTAATGTTTTAAGTAACAATAATTGCTATCGAATAAAACTCGATCACGAGCGGCCCTATGCTCCTTGCAGGAGTAAAAGAAACAAATATATATACGACTGCGGTAATTTTCCCCCAGGTTTTTGAAAAAGGGCGGGTTTCGAATTATACGAGAAACCGTTTTTTTCGTGTCGAATAATTCGACATTTTTTAATAATTATAAGGTGAAAATTTATAATAAATTTTCTTCATTTATTTAATAATTATACAAAATATTTAAGTGACTATGCAAAATAATTTGAAAACCTTATAAAACGTATATAAAATGAATTTTGTATGACAAATTTATAAATTTAAATAGTGATTATGCACATGGCCCTTAGTGTTTGTTCCCTCCTTAAAGGTAGGGTTTGTCATTTTGTCACATTTTCGCTCTATCTTAAAAAAGTCATAGTTTTTTGAAAATAAGTTTAGTAGGAAAGATCTAAAAGTGTAGTCCTAAAATACATATAAGCTCCATTTTTCCATTTTCCTCAATAAATAAAAGGAGTTCTTTCTTATTTTTTTTAGATTTTCTCACCCTGTGAAAAAATCTATTGCTATTTGGAACCTTAAATTGTAATAAGAATTTAAAAAGTCACAAATTATTCACATTCATTGGGGAGATACAATCTTCATTAGGCTAAAGTTTTTTTTTTTTGCCACATTTTCAAATGGTCCTGTCTATTGATGCGATAAAACTTCCAACTCAATTTTGTATCAATTTCAGAGCAAGTGAAAAGTCATTTTTGTTTTTTATGAAAGTTAATAGCTTTTTTCCGCAAAATTACGACGAAAATACTGGGCTTTTAGATCTTTCCGTAACTGTTTTTATTTAGAAAAAAAGCAAACAACGCCTTTAGAAAGAATAGCTTTTAGTTTTAAAGGTAGATTCGCGCTATGTAATTGAATAATTTACGCCGCGGAGTTCCTTTAAGAAAATTACGAAATAGTAATTTTTAAGATTTTTAGCAATTTTTGTAAGTTTTATAAAGAAAATTTCCATATATATAGCAATACAAATTGATTATTTACAAAAACCGGAAAACACGGGTTTTCGAACCGTTTTTGAATTAATAAAACCGAAAACCGGGTTTTCAGAAAGACCTGTTTTAGAAGTATTCGAAAACCGTTTTTTCAAATTTATAGGTTGAATACTTGACAACTCTAGTTATTCCATATTTCATGTAAAAGTATTGTACAACTTATCTAGGGCAAAACGACGATAATATTGGATATTAATATTTGCAATTATATTGCAAGTTCTGTGGATATCTAAAATACAGAGAAAAAATAAAAGATTCCGCGATTGCTTTTCCAGCTTTAACTGAATTTGCTCAACAAATAAAGATATTTAGCGTGTTTTTTAATCACCTGGATTTAGAATTTTTCATACAAAAACCGGATTTATTAAATCCAAAAAAAAAAAGCTTGATTTAATAAATCCACAATAAAAGCACAAATATATGAAAGAGCCTATTAATTTAATGTCAGAAAAAAATACGAATGAAAATTAAAAGAGAAATAAAAAAATTTAAAAACTAACAAATAAAAGGTTTTTATTAAATTTTTTTTTATGAAATATGTTTAGAAAAAAAATACACCTCACCAAATACATATTTTTCATCTTGGACAGAAATAGCTTAAATAGAAATGGCAATTTTTCACTCTACAGTAAGTAATTTAATTAAATCCAATTAGTGAATATTAAATATTGCAATGGAATTTTTCAATTATGTAAAAATATAAATTGAAGTGATAAAACTGAAAAGGCAGAGTGTTTATCGCTGTTTTATGTAAAATATAATTATAAATTAAAAGTTAAAGTAAAATCCTTCATCATCGATTTCGGTATTAAAAATTAGGGTGAAAGAAGTGTCGGACAGAAAATTTTTTTAAAATAGGAAGAATCTAACCCCATCTGTTGAGCACTTTTAGAAATACTTTTTGGATTTATTAAATCCAAGTGATTAGAAAAAACGGCTATTACCTCATTCCTGTATGTATTTTGATGTTCTTTAGTAAAGGAAACGGAAGAAATTCTTTATTCAAAAAAGTATTTAAGGCTCAGTCATGTTTTGATACATGATTTAACAAAAAATATTATTTATTTATTTATGTATTTTTTCCTTCATTTCCAATGACCTAGCCTATTGGCCATAATCGATCACAAACTTCTACTCAAAAACAAATTACAATAGCCGTGTTTTCGACTTAACTATATCCGTTAACTCATTAAAAAACTAAAAGTGCATAAAAACGCGTTTAAGACGAAAACTAACACATTACTTTTCGTATGCACGTTAACTCAACGTTAATAAATTTTCACATTTAACGTAACTTATTCGCGTTACTTCCTAAAAACTTTTGCTGGCGTGAGTTGGATTACAACGGAACAATTATAAACGTAAACTGTTAAAAAAATTTTTATACTACAACCGGTTTAACATATATTTGCTTTAAATACTTAACGTTGATAGGCATGAGACAAAATAGAGCTAATATTCATATATAAGTATAATATAACAAAAGATAAAAATATAAAATTTATAATAAAATTTATAATAAAAAATTAATTATAAAATAATTTACAAAAAATTACTGAAATTCTCAAATCCCAAATAACTTAAACAAAAAAAAAAGAAAAATACAGTTAAAAATTTGACTGCTGATAGTTGATTAAATAAAATACTATTCTATAATCTACTCAAAACGTTTAGAAGAAGTTGCCTTTTGAATGTAACAAGAGAGCAACAAAAATCTTGCCTCAAAGTATTCGGCAAACCGTTGTAAGCCCGTGCTACCCTAACTTGAAATGATCTTTCCACAATAGGTGATAACTTTGGATAGTTTATCTGTATATTTCTGGTTGATCTACTAAATTCAAATAAATCCACTATAAAAGCAGGCGAATTGATTTTAAAAACTTTATAAAAATGCAATAGGCAACAAACTCAAAAAATGAACAACCTAAAAACTCCAAAACATATGAAGAAATATGTTGGTGCAACCGAACGGAATACAAATATCTAATAATCCTATTAAAAGCCAATCTTACTTTCCTCATGAGTTCCCAGTGTAGAAACGGTAATGACATATCATTATTTTTTGGAGTACCAGTAATGACACCCACTTACCTTCTGCATTATTTTAAAACATATAATAATGAGTTACGGATAATGACTTATTTTTATCATTATTTCAAATACAAAATAATTTTTTAGATTTTTTTGAAAATTTTTTGAAATCTATTTTTAGACTCAATATTTTTTAAACACTGGTAAGGATATATGTAACCACATATTTTTTGATTTTTTGTATGTTGGCGAGTAAGCTTACTTGTGTGCAGCAGGTCAATTATATTTTTATCTATTAAATATTACATGTCGATATAGCTCAGATGGTAGAGCTGTTGACTGGCAATCTGTAGACCCAGGTTCGATTCCCGCACCAGCAAATTTTATTAAAAAAAAAATACAATAAAAAATATTTTTTTTTATATAATTTATTTTTTTGAAAATCTATTTTTAGACTCATTATTTTTGTCAGTACTGGTAAGCACATAGGTAACGATATATTTTTTGATTTTTCGTATGCTGGTGTGTAACGACAACTTATTATTTTTCGCGACATCTCCATATAAAGGTAATAAGAAATGTAATAACAAAAGTAAGTAGTTACCATTACCAAGTATGTAGTTACATAACCAGATATCTGGTAATGATTTTCTACACTGGGTTCTTATGTTTATTTTTATAATATGTTCATTTCTATAACTACTTTGCGTTGTTTTGCTATTTCTTATATTTTTATTTACGTGTTTAAAAACAATAATAAAGTGTATAATAAAGGGTTTTTCAATAAGAGCGCTACAAAAGTTTTTTTAAATAAAACAAAAACGGTTTTGGATATCAATGAAATTCTTTATTCCTGTGAAAGTACGTTCGATGCCATTATGTATGGAAATCGATCTCTTTTGCATGGCCACCACGGGCACGCTTGCAGAAGTCCAGACGCTGAACCCAATTTTCGACGGTTTTCAAGCATAAATCGGCCGATACTGCTGCAATTTTACGTTCGATATTTGTACGAAGTTCATCAATCGTCGCTGGCTTGTTGGCATAGACCATAGATTTGACGTAGCCCCACAGGAAATAGTCCAACGGCGTCAAATCGCACGACCGAGGCGGCCAATCGACTGGACCATTTCGTGAGATATCACGTTCTCCAAACTTGGTTTGCAATAAATTGATTGTGACATTCGCTCTGTGGCTTGTGGCGCCGTCCTGCTGGAACCACATGTCCTCCAAGTCCATATCACCCAATTGGGGCCAAAAATATTCGGTTATCATTAACGGTAGCGATTCCCATTCACAGTAACTTGCCGGTCTTGATCATCACGGAAGAAGTACGGCCCAATGACGCCGCCGGCCCATAAACCGCACCAAACCGTAATTTTTTCGGGATGCAATGATGACTCATGGAGTACGTGTGGATTGGTGTCTGATCAATAATGCATATTTTGTTTATTGACGAAGCCATTCAGCCAGAAATGAGCCTCATCGCTAAAGATGATTTTTCGATGAAAATCCGGATCATTTTCAAGTTGTTGCTCAGCCCAATTCACGAACATACGACGCTTCTGGTGGTCAAGCGGCTTCAATTCTTGCGTCAATTTGATCTTGTAAGGATGTAGGCCAAGATCTTTTCGCAAAATTCGCCACAACGACTTCACAGAGATGCCCAACGCTTGAGAACGACGTGTGAGTAACACATTTGGGCTTTCTTCAACTGAAGCCTCAGCGGCAGCAATATTCTCGACACTACGGGCACTTCTTTGTCTCACTGGCGCGGGAACATTTTGTACTGTGCCTGTGGATTCAAATTTTTCCACTAGACGCTCAATTGTTGATCTGCTAGGACGATTATGACGACCATAAATTGGACGTAGCGCTTTTAACGTTGAGGCCACTGACTCCGAATTTCGGTAGTAAATTTTAATAATTTCCACTCGTTGTTGGCTCGTATATCTTCCCATCATAAAATGGCAAACCTTATTGAAGAGAAATGTCAAAAGACCGGCAAGAAATATGGCGTCGTTTGCTGTCCCTGTCTTTCTACTTTTGTAGCGTCCCTGTTGAAAAACCCTTTAAATACACAAAATTTTTTTTTTAAGAAGAAATTGGTATAAGGTTTCTAGAAGGCGTTCGTTGTCACACGAAAGAGTGACTGACTACATTTATTTTGTTTTTGTATTGCAGGTATTTTGTTATTGTGTTCGTCTGAGACAAAACGTCATCTGGAAACGCCATCTAAATTCTAAATTCATATAAAATCTAAAACAAATATTTTAAATTTTTTTAAAAAATGCCGATTATTTTGTGAAAAAAAGTGCCGATTTTTTATTAAAACCATCTGGCAGGTCTCATTGTATATTGAACCAATGGCCTTGCAACTCTCGAACAGGAACGAACTCCGACTGGTTAATCAGGGATGGAAAAGGCTCACTCAGTCGAGCTCTTATACCAAAAAATGTTAGCTCGCTCTTACATATGTAAAAATGTAAGTAGATAAAAAATAGCTTGCTCTTTGGCTCGTTAAAAAAATTAAAATTAAATATAATAATTAGATATTAGCAAAAATTGCGAAAAAAAAAAACATTTGCAAAAAGGGAAATTTTTGCAACAATATATTCGTTTGCACAGAATCTATCGCTGATTAGCTCTTTTAATTAATTTTCTACACCATAAAGCCTTTTTCGAATTCCGCCACTATTTTTTTTTTTTTTTAAATACCCAGTGTAGAAAATCATTACCAGATATGTGGTTATGTAACTACATACTTGGTAATGGTAACTAGTTACTTTTGTTATTACATTTCTTATTACCTTTATATGGCGATGTCGCGAAAAATAATGAGTTATGGTTACACACCAGCATACGAAAAATCAAAAAATATATCGTTACCTATGTGCTTACCAGTACTGACAAAAATAATGAGTCTAAAAATAGATTTTTTAAAAAATAAATTATATAAAAAAAAATATTTTTTCTTATATTTTTTTTTTAAATAAAATTTGCTGGTGCGGGAATCGAACCTGGGTCTACAGATTGCCAGTCAACAGCTCTACCATCTGAGCTATATCGACATGTAATATTTAATAGATAAAAACACAATTGACCTGCTGCACACAAGTAAGCTTACTCGCCAACATACAAAAAATCAAAAAATATGTGGTTACATATATCCAGTGTTTGAAAAATATTGAGTCTAAAAATAGATTTCAAAAAATTTTCAAAAAAATCTAAAAAATTATTTTCTATTTGAGTAACTCATATTTATATGTTTTAAAATAATACAGAAGGTAAGTGGGTGTCATTACTGGTAGTCCAAAAAATAATGATATGTCATTACCGTTTCTACACTGGGCAGTGTACAAACGGTGTACTTATTTTTATCATTATTTCAAATAGAAAATTTTTTGAAAATTTTTTGAAATCTATTTTTAGACTCAATATTTTTTAAACACTGGTAAGGATATATGTAACCACATATTTTTTGATTTTTTGTATGTTGGCGAGTAAGCTTACTTGTGTGCAGCAGGTCAATTGTGTTTTTATCTATTAAATATTACATGTCGATATAGCTCAGATGGTAGAGCTGTTGACTGGCAATCTGTAGACCCAGGTTCGATTCCCGCACCAGCAAATTTTATTTAAAAAAAAAATACAATAAAAAAATTTTTTTTTATATAATTTATTTTTTAGAAAATCTATTTTTAGACTCATTATTATTGTCAGTACTGGTAAGCACATAGGTAACGATATATTTTTTGATTTTTTGTATGCTGGTGTGTAACGACAACTGATTATTTTTCGCGACATCGCCATATAAAGGTAATAAGAAATGTAATAACAAAAGTAACTAGTTACCATTACCAAGTATGTAGTTACATAACCACATATCTGGTAATGATTTTCTACACTGGGTGGGATACAATAAAGTGTGCTGGTTGGTTGCAAAAAAAAATTGCAAAAACGAAATTTTTTGCATCAATGTATGTACCTCTCAGTGTAGAAACGGTAATGATATATCATTATTTTTTGGACTTTCAGAAATGACACCCACTTACCTTCTGCATTATTTTGAAACATATAGTAATGAGTTACTGATAATGACTTATTTTTGTCATTATTTCAAATAGAAAATAATTTTCTAAATTTTTTTTTTAAATTTTTTGAAATCTATTTTTAGACTCAATATTTCTTAAACACTGTAAGAATATAGTATGTGACCACTTTTTTTTTTTTTGATTTTTTGTATGTTGGCGAGTAAGCTTACTTGTGTGCAGCAGGTCAATTATGTTTTTATCTATTAAATATTACATTTCGATATAGCTCAGATGATAGAGCTATTGACTGGCAATCTGTAGACCCAGGTTCAATTCCCGCACCAGCAAATTTTACTTAAAAAACAAACTACAATAAAAAATATTTTTTTTGTATAATTTATTTTTTTGAAAATCTATTTTTAGACTCATTATTTTTGTCAGTAGTGGTAAGTACATAGGTAACGATATGTATTTTGATTTTTCGTATGCTGGTGTGTAACCATAACTAAATATTTTTCGCGACATCTCCATGTAAAGGTAATAAGAAATGTAATAACAAAAGTAACTAGTTACCATTACCAAGTATGTAGTTACATAACCACATATCTGGTAATGATTTTCTACACTAGGTTGTTTACCGAATGTAAATCGCTGATTTGAATTAAATTTGTGTACCATAAAGTCTTTTCCCATTCCGGTATTATTTTGCAATTCTTTACGTGCCCAGCTAAAAATCGACATATGTGAATGCATACAGGTTAAATGTATGTTCATGCATGCTCATAAACATGCATTCATGTCCATACATGGATACATAAATCTCCATACATGCATCACATACATATGTCCACACATGTGCATTAACGAAATTTGAGGTAATATCTACATTGGTTATCCAGTGCTACCAAGCCAATGCACTGTGGAAGATAATTCGGTGATATTTGGTAAAAAATAATTAAAAATTGAATTTTTTGTCATAATTTTTTATGATAATATTGCGGCAATATTATCTTTTTGTCATCCGGAATATAAAGAAAATTTGTTTGAAATTTTTTGTCATTTTGGAAAAAATTTAAACAAAATTTGTACAAAAACAATCAACAGATACATAGGAAACAAATTCCTCAAAAAATCAAGATTTAATGCGTGGAAAAAATGGGCTACCATGAAATCAAGATAATTAAAGTGTTGGTGAATGGATTATGTATGCCGATATTCTTTTTCAGGCTCAAATTTAATAATAAAAAAATAAATCGTTTATTTTGTACCGGGGAGTTTATTTGGCGGTATCACCCATTTATCTTCCAGGTGATAAATTAGCGATATTGCCGATTTATCTTCATGGGGTATTGTCTTCTTATTGCCTGGAAGTATTGCTTTCGGGTAACAGTTGTTCCCGATGGAGGTAACTTCCGCAATATGAAATTGATATTGCCGGCAATAAATGTTTTCTTCCTGGCAATATGATCGGGGAATCTTCTTCGTATTGCCATGCTTGCTGGGTATATTCAAAATCTAGGATTGTTGAATATGTTGTGAGTGAAATATTTTATTTTAGTAGGTTTGAGGTTAAGAAGAAGAATAAACCTTCCTCAAAAGTTATAAACACATTAAATTTGCAAATCAGACTAGATCTAGTTTCTGCCTTTTTATGGACAGGCTTTATCAGTGATCTTCCATTAAATTGTATTATTGTTTATATTTTTATTGTCAGATTGTCTCTATATGAATAATTTCAGAAGTGATCAAACAGACATATACAAACATTCTACTTCAGATTTTCTGTTTATCTTCTTATTTCCTCCGTGTCACCTTTTCACAAATATTGCCACATTGACGTATGGTTTGTACGTACAAGTGCAGGCAATTTGTGTATATTGGATTACTCGTTGTTACTTGGCGAGAGTTCAAAGTCAAAGTTTTTTAATTTTGGGACATTTTTTATTTTATAATGATACAATAGGGGTCTCCCATGGTCCTAATGAATGGCAACACCGGTTTTTAATGCAACAGATGGCGCTGACTGCTGTTTTGTTTTTTCTGGCAATACTGTTTCATTTTATTGGGGAGCAGTGTTGCCCAAAAAGTTTTAGCTTATTCCCATTTTAAATGTTTAAATCCCCAATGCTAAACCCAATTCATTTTAATTTAAACAAAAACTCAAAAAAAGCAGCAAAATAAGTTAGAATCGCTCTTAAGTTCAGAAAACTATTAAGAAATGAATGAGCAAATTAAATAATATTGAATATTTTACGTTTTCACTCGAACTTTAAAGGCCTCAAATCTTCGTTAAAATTGTGAAACTAAAAAAAAATTATTATACGAAAGACAAATCACAATCACGCTGAAATATCACTGTTTCAAAATAAAAGTCGTACATTAAATTTTCTACACAATTTTCACACGAAACTCATTATGGTGAAAAGTGTTTTTTTATAAAATTTGTAAAGCCCAAATTAGTTTGGAAGTATCGTAAAAAAAGTAACGTATCATTCTCATAATGAATAAAATAAAAATATTGTACTTTTTAATCCTTTTCTTGTGCATAGAATTAAATGTCAAGTAATAAAATATAAAATTTCTATTTTCAACAGAACTTTTTTACGATTTTACTTGACAGCAGTTTCAATGCATAGAAAAAGGATAAAAATATATTTCTATATTATTTTAACACATTGAATTGATTACAGATACGTTTTTTTACTTTACGATTAGACTAACGAAGCCTTAAATCTAGTAAGGTGTAAGTTCTAGGGCTCGTAAACTCGTTTGAACGTTAAGTTTGCATAAGTCGAGTTTACACGATTCAGAAGGTACATAAGAGGTTATATGAAAACCCCTGGTACTTTTTATGCCTACACAAAATTTATTTTTTCTGAGTCCTTTGCATGTAATAATTTCCGTATTTAGAAAATAGAAATTTTTTTGATTAATTATTGAGCTTGGTTGCTTTTCGTTATATCAAGATTTATAAATATTCGGAGAATATTTCTTCAATAATTCAAATATTTTGTAGAAATTTTTAAATTCTTTAACACCCCTAATTTGATCGACTTTAATTTGAAATAATACGCATATAATTTATACAAAAATTCTTCTTATTTTGGGCCTAAAACTAAATCTTTTAAAATTTACAAATTTTTTCATCTGTCCCCAAACCGAAGCCGAAATCCTTAATTTGGGCCCAAATCCCTTTACCTAACAACTCTGTAAAACCTCATTTAACATAAAAAAATCCTCCCTTGAGAAAATTTCCCAAAATAAAATCCTCCTTTGACAAAATTTCCCACATGCTAGCGACATCTACAGTTTGTTTACAAAATTATCGATGTTGCATCTCTATATTATATGTCTCTGGATACAATAAAAAAGTCATAAATAAACAATAATTTGTTCCAAAAACAATCTCAAATTATAAAACTGAAACTATAGTTATAACTATAGTTATCAAAAAAAAAAAAAAAAAAAAAAATAGGCACCTGTTAAGTATTTACGAAAAAAGTAACAAACATATTAATTTTACCTCAAAAATATGAGTTTTTTTGAAAATCCTAAATTAAAAAAAAAGCTCCAAATGTTCCAAGAGATATTTGAAAAACTTGAATGCCAATGTGTTCCCTAAGATGTCTTCTACCTAGGTTTTTGCGACCGTTCACAAACTTTCGAGATTTTGCCCTTTAACTGAAAAAGTACCTCCAGATCTCGCTGATTTCCAGCATTCCAGAGTTTTAGTAAAAACTAAAAAAATAACATTAAAAATTACCTTAAATGTAGGTTCTGGTTTTCTGATCCAGACTAACCCCCTAAAGTCCAGGTTTGTGGGACATTTGAGAGCCAATTCTGAATAAGTACGAAATTAATCCTTAAACACATTTTAAGTTTTGACTTATTTCTGGCATAACTCTTCAACTTATGGGTCTTTTTTGACACTTTTAAAAAAGGGTCAAAAAATACCCTTTAATTGCAGAGTTAGAGGGTTAAATGTTCCCTCGTAGTGTTTTACATAAGTTCGCTGAACATATCCTATACCTAAAGTGTAAGATTCACATGGTTTCCTATGCCGATTCACAATAAACATTTTCAAAAGAGGGGAAATTTTAACCCCCAAAAACATAGGGTCAGATGAAAACTTTTAAAACGCCGATACACTTATATTTTTCTTTGGTCCCTCTGCGTAAATCAGTTCTCATCAGAAACTTTTTTTGTACAGTGTAATTTATTTTCCAACACATAACAATTTTAAATTTATGACCGCCATATTGGATCCGCCATGTTGAATTTTTTAAATTTGATTTCAGATTCGTAATCTCCCAGGAGGAAAAATACGAATGGCGTTGGTAAAGATTCGGTGTTGGTAAAGATTCGGCGAGCGTAGTACAAGTGTTGACAAAACATCCGATTTCCAACTCATACAGCACTGGTATGACATCGAAATGATAACAACGGAAGACGGTTGGCTACGGGTGTTGGCAAAGCGTTGGCATTTTAAAAATTCAGTGCCTTCCTAGTACTTTAAATACAATCAAACCGGTGATTGTTTATACTGATTTGCCGGTACATTTAAACATTTTTTATTTATTTTTTTTAATTTTTTTTATTTATTTTTTTATTTATTTTTTTTTTATTTTTTTATTTGGAATTAATTTTATTATAAATAAAAAACTGTTGGCATTGAATACCTTTTCATAATAACGGTAGTTGGCTTCAGCAGCTACTTCAAGACCCATATGGAAATTATAAAAAGTCGATTCCATTAAAGGCATATGTATGTCTTTTGGTATCACCGGTTTCATTTCGCTTTTTTACCGGTCTAATTCTGTAATAACTTGAACTACCGCTAAAATACCGAAACACAGATTTATAGCGGTATTTTGCAGATACAACAAAATGTAACAGGTAATATTATGAAATAAAACCTGTGATACTAGGAGACACATACCACTATTGTACTCGCAGTCCTAAAATTTTAATATCGTCATTGATGTGGACGTGGTAGGCAACTACCGTTATATTGAAAAGGTAGTGCTTGCCAACCATGAAATAAACACATTAAAAAGTTAAATACACAAAAAAGAAAAAAAAAACGTAAAAAATAAAAAGTGCTGGAAATAATAGTATATGTATAAAATGCTAATACGCACGAATAACGTCAATTGACCGTCCTCCGTTGTTGTTATCATTTCAACACCTTCACAGTACCGTAAAAGGATAAAATGCGGTGTTGCGCCAGTACCTTATTTTTTGTACCGTTGGCAATTTCCTGGGCTGCTACCCAAAAACTTCCCCTGCTGGAAATTTTAAGTATATCAGACGACATAAGAAATTTAATGAAACAATTTTTTGTCGACATATTGGATCCGCCATTTTGAATTTCAAAAAATTAATGGCCGCCATCTTGGATCCGCCATTTTTAATTTTTTGTTTTTTATTTCAGATTCGTGATCAGCAACAACCAGACCCCCCTTTGTGATATCTTTTAGTTTCATATACTCAATATTCTAGTTTTGGCCAAAATTCGAAGATGCTGGCCCACAGTGCAATGCTACCAGGGCACTACAGGTAAAATGACCCCTTTTTCTGGCCAAAACTAGAAGGAATCACTGAATAAGGATGAAAATCTATATGCGGGGGTTTTCAAGGTTGCTGATTTCGAATCTGAGATAAAATTTTTCAAATTCAAAATGGCAAATCCTATATGGCGGCGTAAATTTTAAAATTTCTTTTGATTTAAATGAAAATTGGTATACGGGGGTTTTCAAGGTAGCTGATTTCGAATCTGAGGTAAAAAATTTTAAATTCAAAATGGCGAATCAATATGGCGGCGTAAATTTTAAAATTTCTTCTGATTTACATGAAAATAGTTATACGGGGGTTTTCAAGGTTGCTGATTTCGAATCTGAGGTAAAAATTTTCAAATTCAAAATGGCGGATCCAATATGGCGGCGTAAATTTTAGAATTTCTTCAGATTTACATGAAAATCGGTATACGGGGGTTTTCAAAGTTGTTCATTTCGAATCTGAGGTAAAATTTTTCAAATTCAAAATGGCAAATCCAATATGGCGGCGTAAATTTTAAAATTTCTTCTGATTTACATGAAAGTTGGTATACGGGGGTTTTCAAGGTTGCTGATTTCGAATCTGAGGTAAAATTTTTCAAATTCAAAATGGCAAATCCTATATGGCGGCGTAAATTTTAAAATTTCTTTTGATTTAAATGAAAATTGGTATACGGGGGTTTTCAAGGTAGCTGATTTCGAATCTGAGTTAAAATTTTTCAAATTCAAAATGGCGGATCCAATATGGCGGCGTAAATTTTAAAATTTCTTCTGATTTGCTTGGGTAAAAATGTAAAAAGAAAAAAAAATATTTTTTTTTTATCTGGGGCATATTATAATAGAAAATTGAACAAGCAGAAACTTTTGTAGAAACAATTTTTTTTTAATAAAGCTATTTAAAATTTTGCTTTACATTTCATTATCTAAAGTAATTTCATTTCATTTTTAATTTAATTTTTATTGTTTATCAAGGCTATTTAAAATTTCCTCTTTGTTCGTTCAGATTTCTCAGGATACTCTTTCTTTGGAAGCCGTATTGAAGCTGCAGATGGCTTAGTTTTAACTGCCAAAATAAATTCAGCGTTTAGCCAGAGTTCATTTTGCATCTGAAATATGTTTATCTTCCTATGAGAACTCTCCCATCTAACTGAGATATTCCTACAAAAAATTCGCACTTTCTCCTTTCCATAAGCCGATTCCTCATTCAAAACATTGCCGCATTCAGCTTTACCAACAATAAAATTGTAAACAGTAGTATTCTTCTCCTCTTTCTTATGCTCATCCAACCAAATTTCCACAAGTTCGCTATTTTGCTATTTTAAGATAACTCAAAATTCTTCATTTAACACGTTTCTGATTGTTTAAACACAGCCAAATTCGGCCAACTTTTTAAAAGCTTAACCAAAGTTCATTTTTTAGAAAAAAAAAAACTTGAATTAAAAGTTATGTTTTTTTAATAAAATCTTTCTCTTGAACCATTAAGCACTTACTCAGAGCTTTGAAGAATTAATTCCTTAATTCAATTTTTCAATTCTGAATTAAAAATTCGATGAATTAATTCACTAAGCACCATATATTGAATGGAATTAATTTATATTTGCTTTCGTTCGATTTATTTTGTTACGAATTAATTCAGTTGCAATAGTTCTTTTTATTAAATCAAATGAATTAATTCATTGGTGAACACGTTCAATTTTATAAATCAAACGGAAAAAAAGTGAATTAATTCCTTACCCGTGAAAAAACGATTAGATTTGATCAAGTTATGTTTGATCCAATTGTACCTATTTATATTAGAGAGTGAATAACAACGTATAAAATTAAATATGAGTTTATCTGCAAACTCGATTTTCAAAATTTTCTTATTCGTTGCCTTATATAATCATATCTTAAAATATCTTTTCTCTTATATCATTTTATATGCCATATAAAAATACATATACTTCATCAAATTATATCTCGTTGAAGATAAATTTGTATATTGCTTCAAAAAACTCTTTATAAGGCTAAATGTGACCCAAGAATATTTTAGATAAAATTATTTACTATCTCGAATCGAGCAAAATGTTTGTGGAATCGAGGACCGGTAACTTCCACAAAGTTCCAGTCACGTGACCAACTCTGTGACTGATCCATTTCCCGTAGGGACTTTATAAAACTAAATGTGACTCAAGAATATTTTACATAAAATTATTTACTGTCTCGAATCGAACAAAATGTATGTATGTGGATTTAAATACAATTTATATTCTTAATAATTCAATACAAAATTAAATAGCTGAGCTTATATGTTATGTTGCATCTTGGGTTTCTACTGACCCAGAATTTTTTCATTTCTGGGATTAATGAGACATACCAATGTCGCACTTTTTTAATTATATCTAATCTTAAATCTAATGAAAGAAATAAGAAAAGTAGAAAAAATTATAGTTACATCAATTACTATATCAGATTTTAATTAAAATTTGATTTTTTACGAACACTTTGTCAATAAAGTATAAATATTAGGGCCAGTGTTATAGTCATCACTTAGTAGAATATTTTATTTAGGTAAGAAACTTTAAAACGAAATTTTATAATTGGTGCCTATAATACTTATCCTTATTAAAGTAAATATGATTCTAGTTAAACTTTTTCATATTTAAGTTAATGTGTTTTCCGATTTTAAAAATAAGCAGACAATTTTTTATATAAAAAGGAAAAAAACCTGAGATTTGTGTGATTTCAAAGCTGTTTCTATCTTAGTAAACGTTGTTTGTGTATGATTTTAATTTTTTTCTTCTGTGTAGTTACTACTAACTGATAATGGATTATATAATCTACACAAAGAGAAATTTGCTGGTTTGCCCTCCCAACTAGGGTTTGGGATTTCCCGGACTTTTTTATTTCCCGGGAAACGGGAATAAAAAAATTTGATCCCGGGAAATATTTTTGAACAAAATTATTAATGAAAACCACCTATATAAGTAATTTTTGTTAAAAAAAATCACTATTTCAGTACAAATTCAGTCTGTGTAGTGAGAATTCACAGTAAAAATATCAGAATGTTGAACATTTGATTTCACATAAATTACTCTAAGCACTGCCAAATGAATTTCATGATTCCAGCAGAAAGCACCCACTACTGGACTGTCCGTTTCATCACATTTGGCCCATTAGATATGGTGGCCACAATGTTATTTTCCAAAGACAAATAAAACTCTTCTAGTCTTATTTATACAATTCTTCTTATTTCATCAGCATTACATATTCCTGATATATAAACCAACCCCAGGTTATAAAATGAATTATTTCCGTTTATACATATGTTCAAATATCTCTTTTGTGATATTCTTGTCCATTCATCTAAGATTATAGTAAATCTCCTATTGTTAGAAATATTGCTCGATATTTCTTTTATCATGATATCTTTTACATGATTGTAGTAATTTAATATAATTATTTAGATACCTCCGTTAGTCTTTTAGGGCAAATATTGCACTACGCTGCATTGTCGTTTTTTGTGAAGTATTTCCATACTACTGACATTTTATTCTTTAATATAAAAGAATATATTAGTTTGAAAGCAGGTGTATTAAAATAAAGTAAACTTACTTGAAAATATCACATTTATTAATGAAAATATTACTAATAAAATTACTGGCCCTTAATATAAATGAGTATTTTAAATTTGAAGTCGACTTTATTTTTAATCATACGGGTTTGTTCATTTTGTGTATGAAAACCTTACAAAAATATTTATATTTTCAAACATTTTGATTGGTTGAAAATAAATTAACCAATCAGAATGCTCCAAAAAAAACCAAGTCAAGGTATACTGCCACCCAATATTTTAACTAAAGTCGACTTTAACTAAAATATACATTTGAAAAATTTAGATAGTAAGGGCGATTATTTCTAAGAAACAAAACTTTTTTTCATATTTCTTTTAAACATTTTACCAAGTTTTTAGGATTTATTACTTAAATTTTGAATAAGTTATGCGAAAAATCTTTATTATTTGAAATGCTCCTAATTACTTGGCAAAGATTTTTTGTGTGTCAAATAAATTGATTCCCTTTTAAAAGATTTTAACAATGAAATTTTTGTTTTGGTATTTAAAATGTTTTTTATGACTACAATTAAAAATCCTATTCCAAACAAAAACAATTTAAAAATTTTATATTTTTAAAATTTCCCGTTTTCCCGGGAAAAATATATTATTTTCCCGGGAATTCCCGCCTGGGAATTCCCGAACCCCAAACCCTACTCCCAACACTGGCATACTAGTTACAAAAAATTGTTTGCCAGTACTAGCATTTTGGCACCATCCAGCAGTTGTCCAGCTATTATCACTCATTTATGTGTTTAGCCATCAAATATTATATATCTCCGGCGCTTTTTGAACAGCCGTTCCTTTTGTCTAATGATGTTATCATTTTGGAAATGGGAAAGCACTTTTTACCAGTACTTGTACCTCCAGTTAAAGTGCTTTGGCACTGCTTTCCCGTTTGTATTTTTGTGACTGGGTAGTTTGCAAAAAAGAAAAAAAATCGCGAAAAAATATTTGCAAAAACGAAAATTTTTGCATCATTATCAGAGAAGACAGAAAAAAGCAAATTTCGATATGTTTAAAGCAAAAAAATGTTGTAGAAAAAGAAAAAAAAAGCAAAAGTAAAAAACTTGGAAAAACAACAGTATTCAAAAAAAAATCAAACTTAACAGAAAAAAATTTTTTTTGTGAGAAAAAAAATATTTTTTGGGCAAAAAGTTCTAAAAAAAGCAATTCAAAGCTCAAAAATCTTAAGAAAAAGCTATTTTAAAGCTAAAAAACTAAAAATCGAAAAAAGCAAAAACAAACAAATATGAGTAAAACAAGCAATAAAAAGCATAAAAAGCAAAAACAGCAATTTTGTCTTCTCTGATCATTATATTCATTTTTCATTTCATTTATTCAGTCTATGGACATAAAAATTCCTTACATACTATGATTAAATCAAAAATATAATATAGATATTTACTTAGGGTCATATACATAATCACTTTTCAAATTTATAAACCCGTGAAAAAAAATTTATTCGGTAGCATATCTTTTTTTATTTGGCATCATACTAAATTATATAAAATTTTATCCGGAAAATGGATTAATCAAATTGTATATAAACGAATAAAAAAGATATTTGAATTGATATAATTTCATCCAATTTTATCGGAGTTTTGGTCTTTTTCAATTGCATTAAATTTTGTTTGTTTATATGAATATGTATAGTTTAGGAAAACAACCAATTAATTAACTGAGAGAATTATCTGAATGATATTAATACATTTTTGCACAAAACCGATGAATTTCACTAGGCCTCGTCCATTGCAACTTTTTATTAAATTAATGGAATTTTTGATAAAATGTCAAAATATTCATTTTATTTATTAAAAGTTTCATACACTTAATCAAAAAGCTTCATTAAAACTAGATTCATAAATTATATGAAGCTTTTTCATCAAATTTAAGAGATTTTTTATTTACCTTGTGAAGAAAACTTTATTATTTTACTAAAAAATTTCATTAAAACTGGTCCAGCAAACTTCTCTCTGTGTGGTTAGTTGTTAATATACAGAAGAAAAAAAAATTAAAACCATACAGAAACAACGTTTACTAAGATAGAAAAATCACACAAATCTCAGTTTTTTTTCTTTTTATATAAAAAATTGTCTGCTTATTTTTAAAATCGGAAAACACATTAACTTAAATATGAAAAAGTTTAACTAGAATCATATTTATAGGCACCAATTATAAAATTTCGTTTTAAAGTTTCTTACCTAAATAAAATATCCTACTAAGTAGTCATCACTTAACACTTGCCCTAATATTTATACTTTATTTACAAAGTGTTCGTAAAAAATCAAATGTTAATTAAAATCTGATATAGTAATTGATTTAACTATAATTTTTTCTCTGTGTAGTTATTTTTCTTATTATTTCTTTCATTAGATTTAAGATTAGAAATTATAATTAAAAAAGTGCGACATTGGTATGTCTGTCTCATTTATCCCAGAAATGAAAAAATTCTGGGTCAGTAGAAACCCAAGATGCAACATAACATATAAGCTCAGCTATTTAATTTTGTATTGAATTATTAAGAATATAAATTGTATTTAAATCCACATACATACATTTTGTTCGATTCGAGACAGTAAATAATTTTATGTAAAATATTCTTGAGTCACATTTAGTTTTATAAAGTGTTGTTCGAAGCAATATACAAATTTATCTTCAACTAGATATAATTTCATCAAGTATATGTATTTGTATATGGCATATAAAATGATATAAGAGAAAAGATATTTTAATATATGATTACATAAGGCAACGAATAGGAAAATTTTGAGAATCGGAATCGCAGATAAACTCATATTTAATTTTATACGTTGTTATTCACTCTCTAATATGAATAGATACAATTGGATCAAACCTAACTTGATCAAATCTAATCGTTTTTTCACGGGAATCTATACTAATATAATAAAGAAGTAATGTGTGTATATTTGTTTGTTTGTAGGAGGTAATCTCCGTAACTACTAATCTGATTTCAAAATTTTTTTTCCAGTATTTAGAATAGTCCTTAGGGATGGACATATACTCAAAAAAAAGTCAGTAAAGTCAGCAAAAAATGTTGCTGTGATAGCAAATTTTTAGTCAGGAGCGTGATTGCAAAACCGTTGGTAATTTCAGCAAAAATGTTTTGTTTTGATAACACTTAGTCGATTGCAAATGAAAAAAATCCTTGCTAATATCACTAAACCTTTTGCTAAATATTAGTAGACTGAAAAAACTCAAAAAATTTGTAGATAAATTTTACTTTAGTTAATTTATTTGCTGAAAATTTAAATATAGAAATTGTGTAGAGTTGTTTTTTTAAATTATCATTTCCATTGTCTGTACTACATCCAGACAAGCTGCGATGTCTACATCCTGTCTATCTGCTTGTCGTCCTCGCTATAATTGCGGTTATCAGCACAATTTTTTAGCAAAATAAATAAGTAAAACATTAGTTCAAACTTAGTTTAGTGCTAAAAAAATATAACTAAAACTTTTGCTGAAAACGGAATTTCAGCAAAAAAGTTGCTGAAAACTAGTAAACTTGATATACAAGACGTTTTACTAATTTGTCTACTAACTTATTTTTTTGAGTGTAGGCTTTATATCATTCCATTAAAATAATGAATAAAAAAGTTATGAGCAATAATGTAAAAATATCCCAAAAACTAGGCCTAAGGCATGCTAACAACGTAGCGGGCTTTGCCCGCTATATTTTATAAAACAAATTTCCCATACAAAATTCATTTTATAAACGTGTTATGAGGTTTTCAAATTATTATGCATAAGCACTTTATTATATAAATATATTAAAACAATAAAGCCACATTCACAATGATAGAGTACTCCACTCTGCAGAGTGGATTTTGTTCCTTTCCTTTTCGTACTTACATATTTTTTGTATCATGCCATCTCTATTTTAGTACACTCCACTCTGCAGAGTGGAGTACTCCATCATTGTGAATGTGGCTTAAAGGTCTACTATTTTAAAACTGTAGGTATTAAGAAACAGCATAAATTTATTCTTGGACGTGAAGAACTCTATATACGATTTAGATTCCCGATTTATTTGTAGATTAAAGTTGATTTCATTTAAATGTTTAAAAGTGCGTGTTAAAGTACTATTAAGCACATATTCAGTGCGATGTAGTGGCACATTGAAAGTGTCAATAAATCTAAGATTTCTAGGTGGGACATAAAATGGAATAAGAGATAACAAATCAGGACAATTACAATTACACCATTAATTATGTCAAATACCAATAACGCCGATTGGTATGTTCTGCGATACTCTAGAGTCTGCAGCCCTAGAAATAAGTATTTAGATCTATATGACGGAATAGGATCAAAAAAGGCAAATGAACTTAAATCAAATTTAATAAATATCCTCTGTACTCTGTCGATACGAGAAACTTGAGTACTATTATAGGGATTCCAAATAACAGCAGCATACTCTAACTTTGACCTAACAAATGTATTATAAATTAACCTCAATGTGTTAGGGTCAGAAAATTCAGAAGCATTCCTTCTTAAAAATGCAAGCATTTTATAAGCTTTCGGAATAATATAATCAACGAGTGGTACAAATGAAAACGAAAAGTCAAAAACTACGCTACGATCATGTGATTTGACACCGTTGGACTTCTTTCTTTGGGGATATTTAAAAGAAAAAGTGTACGTCAATAAGCCAAGAACAATTCAAGAGCTAAAAGAATCGATGCACTTGTTAATCGATCAAACTAAATTTTTGGAAGGTGATCGAACTTTTCCAGGGTTTAAAATTTTAATTCATCGTTTACATGAAAGCATAGAACAACGGTGGGCAAATGTGGCCCTTGGGACCAGAGCTTCGAGGAATGAATTATATTTTTAATATAGTCCCTAAAATTACCATTCAATTGACTTCATTTTGAACCATGCGCAGAGACTTCATTCTTGGGAATTCATTCAATCGAAATTACTTTTAAGGAAGTCAGTCAATTTATCTTATTCGATTTTGTCAGTCATTGAATTCAGCCGTTAGGAATTCATTCAATCAATCATTCGAATTTGTATCATGTGATTGAGAAATTTGGGAATGTCATTAGATTTTCTTCATTCGATTTAAGAAATTTGTAAAATTAACAATTAACACATCGGCTGAAAAGTCCGTAGGATGACACATAGGTGGCGCCACTAATGAAAAATCCATATGATTTTTTGGAACTACAAACCTTCAGATGATACCTATCAAAATTTAATGATAATAGGTCCATTCGATTACTTTTCTCAGTCATGTCCAGTAAGAATAAGTGTAGGCCCAGAATAAGAGCGCTGAGGCTAGCGATTTACGCTCTGAGAAAAATCGAGCCCGAAATAACGACGTACAGCGGCAGCGACATAATTGAGCATGTGTTATATATAACAAGGAGACTTTACGCCACTCATGATGATGTCTCTTAGTTTACTGCAAACATAATATGCAATGCTAAACGATGAACTAACGAGCTATTAATAATGTTCAATATCTCAGTTGAATAAAGAAAACAAAATTTTAATAATTTAAAAATTTTTTTTTGCAAAAAAATAGAAAAAGAGTCAGAAGAGCCATTGATTGCCTTTGTTAGCTATACTCTTTGATATTAAAAAATGTAGTGAAGACCAGCAAAAATAAAAATAGAGTTGACAACATTGGTGAGAGTATGAAAAAGAAAAAATGGGAGAATAACAAAATCCGCCATTAAAATAGCTACGCCCAGCGATTTTTAAATGTCAAAATGTATGGAAAAAATCACTGCGCTCTTATTCTGGGCCTACACTTACTCAGTACAAACTTACAGAGAGTAAGACAAGATTTACTCTCAAAATAAAATTTTCCCAAACATGTACGCGAACAGAAAATTTGCAACAATTTACAAGTTTGTAGACTTAGCTGATTACAACACCAAATATACAAATACATTTTAACTGGTCGCTATTGAAGAGAAGAATTTTTTATGTTAAATCTTAAGCAGACAATTTTTAGAAGGTTTTCTTATCTTTTCCATAATTTATTTTGAAAGTTTTACTACTTTGCATTTCCATAAAATAACATAATTGGAAAATATTCTTTTTTTTTTATTTACAATAAACAAACATACCAAAACAAATTGCCAACGTTACAACAAAAGTTGTGCTGGAAGAGCACTGTTTTTTACGAAATGCCGGTACTACTTAAAACGTGCTTTGCCAGTTCTGTTTTCTGAAAATCAACGAGCTTTTTTTAATTTATTAAAATTAACAATTTTATAAATTTTACGTATTTTTACATCTATTACACAATTATTTATGTAAGCGAGACATCGCCATTCTTTTCTTGTGAAGTTTCGAAAGAATACATTAAAAATCTGTGATGTACACTAGAGTTTGCTAAAAACCGAAAAATTTGAAAACCGCGGTTTCGGTTTTTCAAAATTATAAAAACCGCGGTTTCGGTTATTTTTCGGTTTTCTTGTGATATTAATAGAATTGTTTTAAAATAATTTAATATGTATGTATAACAATTAAATATTTTAATGCATTCAAGATATTTATTAAAATTCGACTGAACTTCTCACTCGAATAAAGGCAATAACACCATTGCTGGGAAAAAAACGCGGAAGCCGTTATAAATTAAAATTTTTTATTCTTTTTTTGTCAGATTAAACTATTTTTAAAGAATTTAGAATTTGGAATTAAACAATTTGTTTAAAACAATATAAAGTTGAAATTTTATACAATAAGTTTCGCGGACTACGAAATAAAACTTTTTGAAATATAAGCGGTGAGAATCTGAACTGAATACGTGAAACTCAATGGCTCATATGAATAAAAAATAGATATTACTAATAGGGGGAAATACAGGGATTTTTAAGCAATTACTTCACAAATCTAGTCTGCTTGGAAGTAGACTAGAAATTTAATTTTTTAATTTTCGTTTATATTTCATGCTGTTCTACCAGCCAATTGGTAAATTTGGAGTTAAAAGCCATTCCTAGGCCCAAAGTAATTACTTCGAAGTAATTGCTAAGTTTTATTCATATGACCCAATATCTCTTAAACTACATGACTTTTGGTGCAATTTTTTTCTAAAATTGTAATCCTCAGCTTATATTATCTGTAGTAGTAAAAACAAAAAATCTTTAAAGTAATATTTAATGGAGAAATTGATCATTACAATTAAATACAGAATTTTGTAAAATAAGAGCTGAATCCTTTTCGAAATTCTAGGCTCAGTAATATGTAATTTAATGAATTATTTTAATTGCTTTAAGTATTTGCTAAAAACCGACTTATTTTTGTCGGTTTCGGTTTTGAGGCCTCAAAAACCGCGATTTCGGTTTCGGTTAAAACCGAACAGCAAACTCTAATGTACACTAAGAGGTCAGGAAAGTTCTAGCAAACTACTAAATTTGTTATTAAATGTACTGGGATAATACCAAAAAAATAAAATCCCAAGCCTGCGCCAACGTTGGCAACTAACTACGGCCAAACGTTTATTGGTGTTATCATTTCGACTTGCCAGTACAGTGAAAGTTAAAAATCCGACGCATTGCCAGTACATGTACTATCGCCTCCAATACCGGGCCAACATTGTGCCGTTTGTATTTTTCTACCTGGGTATGTTTTCGAAACATGGTTTTACATGTAATACGTTCATTATTAAACAAGTTACAGCTGTTTTAGTGACATTACTTTTGCAATTTTGAGATTCAAAGCAATTTCGTGTGTTGATTTATCATTGCTTTTTAATGGGAAAAAATCATCGTTCAAGCCAAGGCGTTGGAGTTATTGTATCGCTCTTAAAGGAGACTATGTTGATGAATAAAGTCGAATTTTGCAAAAAAAAAAAAAATTGTTTTATTGATAATCCTACGGACTTTTCAGTCGAAATTGCTTTGAATTCATTGTGTTCAAATTCGCAAAAATAGCCTCACTAAAACAGCTGTAACTTGTTCACTAATAAACGAATTGTCATTAAATTTTGACAGGTATCATCTGACAATATGTGCGTTCCCGAACGTTACTGCGGGTACCCGTGGGAACCCAAAACAGCCCAAACAACAACAATTTACACGTAACCGCGGTAAAGTACAGGAACAGACATAATATGATATTCAAGGTAATTGAAATGGCTTTAAAGCGGAGTATACACGAAGGAACATTCGTGAAAAAATTCCCATTTTTTACGAATGTTCATTTGTGTATGTTAATGTGTCGTGTTGACATTCGTGCAATTCGTGTTATCAAAATTTTTTAATATTTTTTGTTTCCAAACTCAATGTTCCTTCGTGTATACTCCGTTTAATATATGCAACATAAATTTTTTAATATCACTGCATTCGTTCAACTGAACGCGTTCGTCAAACAATAAATTCAAAGAATTAATTCCATTGCAATAGTTCTCTTTATTAAATCAAATGAATTAATTCACTGGTGAACGCGTTCAATTTTATAAATCGAACGGAAAAAAAGTGAATTAATTCCTTACTGAATTAATTCCCACAGAATTCGTGCAATTTCATTTTCGTTCAGTAAATTAAAAAAAATAAAATTACGTTCAGTGAATTAAAAAAAATTAAATTACGTTCAGTGAATTACAAAAGAAAAAAAAAATACGTTCCATGAATTGAAAAAAAATTACGTTCATTTAATCGAAAAACAAAAATTTCATTCGCTGAATTTAAAGCCTGTTTTCTGCCGTTCAGTAGAAGAAAACATTGTATTGTAAAAACGTATAAATGAAATACGTCATAGTCAAGCATCTACATTTTACTGAGAAGCATAAGTTTTCAAAATTAATAGTTATATTTTTTCAAAATTCATCTATATCTGAAAAGTTTTTATTTTTAATAGTAAAAGGCTTTATTTTTTAATCATGTAGGTTGATAAAGTGCATCGGATTTCTCTAACACTTAATATCCCAGTGTAGAAACGGTAATGACATATCATTATTTTTTGGACTACCTGTAATGACACCCACTTACCTTCTGCATTATTTTAAAACATATAATAACGAGTTACTGATAATGACTTATTTTTATCATTATTTAAAATAGAAAATAATTTTCTAGATTTTTTTGAAATCTATTTTTAGACTCAATATTTTTTTAAACACTGGTAAGGATATATGTAACCACATATTTTTAGATTTTTTGTATGTTGGCGAGTAAGCTTACTTGTGTCCAGCAGGTCAATTATGTTTTTATCTATTAAATATTACATGTCAATATAGCTCAGATGGTAGAGCTATTTACTGGCAATCTGTAGACCCAGGTTCGATTCCCTCACCAGCAAATTTTATTTAAAAAAAAATACAACAAAAAATATTTTTTTTTTATATAATTTATATTTTTGAAAATCTATTTTTAGACTCATTATTTTTGTCAGTACTGGTAAGCACATAGGTAACGATATATTTTTTGATTTTTGGTATGCTGGTGTGTAACCATAACTCATTATTTTTCGCGACATCGCCATATAAAGGTAATAAGAAATGTAATAACAAAAGTAACTAGTTACCATTACCAAGTATGTAGTTACATAACCACATATCTGGTAATAATTTTCTACACTGGGATATATATGTAATTTGTTTATTTTTACTAGCGAACGCTGTAAAATTGCTTAGTTGCAAATTTTATTTGTAAATAAATGTTTTCTTCTAGTGAACGGCAGAAAACAGGCTGTAATTCACTGAACGTAATTTTATTTTTTTTTTTAATTCACTGGACGTAATTTTATTTTATTTTTAATTCACTGAACGAAAATGAAATTGAACGAATTCTGTGGTGAATTAATTCACTTTTTTCCGTTCGAATTATAAAATTGACGGCGTTCACCAGTGAATTAATTCATTTGATTTAATAAAAAGAACTATAGCAATTGAATTAATTCGTAACAAAATAAATCGAACGAAAACAAATATGAATTAATTCCATTCAATATATGGTGCTTTGTGAATTAATTCATCGAATTTTTAATTCAGAATAGAAAAATTGAATTAAGGAATTAATTCTTCAAAGCTCTGTTTAATATTTATTAACCCATTACGAGCCGGTTCCGGTATTTTTAATTTTTAACCCGAGTTTTTCGGAAAAAGCCTTTGAATATCAAAAAAGTGCTTATCATCGGCTTGCCTGCTAGTAGTGCTATGTTTTTAGCGTGTTATGCGTGTTGACATCGTGCATTTCGTGTTTACAAATTTTTTTGATATTTTTTGTTACCTACTCAATAATGATTTTAGTAAATGAGGTCGTTAATCATTAAGGCATATGATGTCAATAAAATAGCAACATAAAAATGAACAAAAAATGCAAATCTACAAGAAACGAAGCGTGTTTGGATTGTGCACGGAGTAAATCCACAACTACTGCGAGGAAGGGTATGTGTTGAAAGCACAGTACATTATCGTAGGTTTGCGTTTGCCATCAAACAATCGTAGTGTATCGCATTTGGTTTATGTACAAATACACAACCGCTAAAACGATAGATAAGGTATGTGTTCCTTGGGCGTTCCGTACATGTTTGGTTCAGTTTATTTTCCTACTCTGATGTTTATTCATATTAATTTGTTAACTCATAAAGAAGTAAGTAATCAAAGAAATATCGAACTAATTGCAAACATTTACGTCGTACTCAGCGTTATGTTCATCATTCAATACTTTTTATATAATTTTTTTTTAACGAAAAGTTTATTTTCCGATCTTCTATCGCAAATGATAATTTTAAAGATCAATAGTTTTTGTTATTATTTCTTTACAAATCCATTCTACAAAAGTTTTCTAATGACGTATAAACTTACTGGTAGAAAAATTGTATATGGAGACCTCTTTTTTTTTAATAACATTTGCACTGTTTTTTGTTATAATAAATACTTCATGTAATGTTGAAAGATTAGCAAAAATAGCAAAATTTTCGAACCTGTTAAAATTCTTCGCTAAATTTTATAAAAAATATTAATATTTTTATGTTGATGAAGAACTTAATGTATTAAAAATGCTTTGTATTAATATATTCAATAAATAAACGGAGCAAGACCGTCTTGTAAAAAATTTCTGCATTTCTAACTAATATTTTTTTCCTCTTTAAATATTTTTTGGCAGAAGTGACGTCCGCCCAAGGGAAATTTTCGGCTAATGAGAACAATGAAATTTTTTATTAATGAAAGGGGGAATGTTTTAGTTGATCTCTTATTTAAGTAAATGAATGTTCTTTAGTTTGACTCTAGATCAGGGGTGGCAAGACTTTTTTCGCTGCGTGCCAGAAACGAACAAATTTTTTTTGTAAAAATTTTTCGCGTGCCACATTAATTTTATATATATATATTTGTTCCTTTTACTCCTGCAAAGAGCATAGGGCCGCACCTTAATTTTAGTTGTCTTTTATAAGTCCTTTGTTTAAATATTTTTAAAATTTGGAAAATTTCTCTTAAAAATATCATCGCAGATGTACATATTTATCAGTGCTACGGATAACCCCCATGGAATAACCCCCAAAGGGAAAAATTATATAACATCCAAGAAATGGCGTAAAAATATTTGACTGTTATTTAATTTTTAGGGTTTATTTAATCTTTAAATATTGAGATTATTTCATTATGAAAAAATCCCCAATGAAATAAAATTAAAACAGTTTGGACATTGCCTTTTAATTTTTTTGGGGGGTTATTCCATTTTTGGTGGTTATATCAATTTGTTAAAAAAGTTAAATTTTTGGCCATCAATTATTTAAGTACGTAAGAAACTAGTTGAAAAATGTGCTTCGGACAAAAATTTGATTTTGTTAAAATAATCATCCGATTTTTATCATCATGATAATGAATATAAAGCGAATTTTATGGATTTGAACAGAGAAACTTCTATTTCAGATGAAATAGCTCTGCGAAACACGATCAAAACCCAATTTCAAATTCCATCAAAAGGGGTTATTTCATTATGAAACTTATTTTCAGCCTTTATTTCATTGAGTCCCTTAAGAAAAACGTGTAAGGCCACACAATGTAATCGATTTGGTGTACTTCATTTTGTGCGTACTTACGATATGGGATACCTGTGTATAACAATTGTATATGAAACACAAAATATTTGAAAATTTTCAAAAATTTTGTCTAACTTACATGTCCACTATACTTGTGTGTACTTACGAAGTATATTGGCTTGTGGGCCATTACAATGCGGCCATACCCTGGGTAAAGTAAGCCAGCTTGTGTGTAGAGTTTGAAAATACACACAAGTATAGTGGCATGTAAGTTAGGCAAAATTTTTGAAAATTTTCAAAAATTTTGTGTTTCATATACAATTGTTATACACAGGTATCCCATATCGTAAGTACGCACAAAATTAAGTACACCAAATCGATTACATTGTGTGGCCGTACACGTTTTTCTAAAGGGGTATTATTTCGTAGCACCTACATATTTTCCTTTTAAAAAAATTAATTTTTTAGATCCAATTTTATTTAAAGTTGTTTTTAATTTTTGTGCAATTTTCTGGTACTTTTTATACCCTACACCACTATGTGGTCAGGGTATTATAAGTTTGTGAAAATTGTATATGGAGACCTCTTTTTTTTTAATAACATTTGCACTGTTTTTTGTTATAATAAATACTTCATGTAATGTTGAAAGATTAGCAAAAATAGCAAAATTTTCGAACCTGTTAAAATTCTTCGCTAAATTTTATAAAAAATATTAATATTTTTATGTTGATGAAGAACTAAATGTATTAAAAATGCTTTGTATTAATATATTCAATAAATAAACGGAGCAAGACCGTCTTGTAAAATATTTCTGCATTTCTAACTAATATTTTTTTCCTCTTTAAATATTTTTTGGCAGAAGTGACGTCCGCCCAAGGGAAATTTTCGGCTAATGAGAACAATGAAATTTTTTATTAATGAAAGGGGGAATGTTTTAGTTGATCTCTTATTTAAGTAAATTAATGTTCTTTAGTTTGACTCTAGATCAGGGGTGGCAAGACTTTTTTCGCTGCGTGCCAGAAACGAACAAATTTTTTTTGTAAAAATTTTTCGCGTGCCACATTAATTTTATATATATATATTTGTTCCTTTTACTCCTGCAAGGAGCATAGGGCCGCACCTTAATTTTAGTTGTCTTTTATAAGTCCTTTTTTTAAATATTTTTAAAATTTGGAAAATTTCTCTTAAAAATATCATCGCAGATGTACATATTTATCAGCGCTACGGATAACCCCCATGGAATAACCCCCAAAGGGAAAAATTATATAACATCCAAGAAATGGCGTAAAAATATTTGACTGTTATTTAATTTTTAGGGTTTATTTAATCTTTAAATATTGAGATTATTTCATTATGAAAAAATCCCCAATGAAATAAAATTAAAACAGTTTGGACATTGCCTTTTAATTTTTTTGGGGGGTTATTCCATTTTTGGTGGTTATATCAATTTGTTAAAAAAGTTAAATTTTTGGCCATCAATTATTTAAGTACGTAAGAAACTAGTTGAAAAATGTGCTTCGGACAAAAATTTGATTTTGTTAAAATAATCATCCGATTTTTATCATCATGATAATGAATATAAAGCGAATTTTATGGATTTGAACAGAGAAACTTCTATTTCAGATGAAATAGCTCTGCGAAACACGATCAAAACCCAATTTCAAATTCCATCAAAAGGGGTTATTTCATTATGAAACTTATTTTCAGCCTTTATTTCATTGAGTCCCTTAAGAAAAACGTGTAAGGCCACACAATGTAATCGATTTGGTGTACTTCATTTTGTGCGTACTTACGATATGGGATACCTGTGTATAACAATTGTATATGAAACACAAAATATTTGAAAATTTTCAAAAATTTTGTCTAACTTACATGTCCACTATACTTGTGTGTACTTACGAAGTATATTGGCTTGTGGGCCATTACAATGCGGCCATACCCTGGGTAAAGTAAGCCAGCTTGTGTGTAGAGTTTGAAAATACACACAAGTATAGTGGCATGTAAGTTAGGCAAAATTTTTGAAAATTTTCAAAAATTTTGTGTTTCATATACAATTGTTATACACAGGTATCCCATATCGTAAGTACGCACAAAATTAAGTACACCAAATCGATTACATTGTGTGGCCGTACACGTTTTTCTAAAGGGGTATTATTTCGTAGCACCTACATATTTTCCTTTTAAAAAAATTAATTTTTTAGATCCAATTTTATTTAAAGTTGTTTTTAATTTTTGTGCAATTTTCTGGTACTTTTTATTTCTCCGATTATGAGGCACTTTCTCATCGAAACTTTTATACTTCTTTCAATCTAGAATTTTAGAAATTTTCCCAGAATTTTCTGATAATCGAATTTGCGAGTTCTGTATTAACCATATTTCTTTAAACAAAAAATGGTGGCAATACAGAGTTTTAATCATTTTAAAACACGATTTACAAGCTCTATGAAAAATTTTAGCCATTATGGAGTTAAATCACACAATTTTGTAGCGAAATTTAACATTTAACTGAATTGTTTGCTGGTCTTCTAATAGTTAAAATTTTTTGAAAATATCCAACAAAACGTCGCGTGCCACCTAAAATCCACTGGCGTGCCACTACTAACACGCGTGTCATATTTTTGCCAGCCCTGCTCTAGATCATAAATTAATATCACTTTCTGTTTAAATTATTTTCAAATCAAAGAAAGATGATACAATTTTTACAAGTAAATTAAAGTGATGTTAATTTATGATCTAGAGTCAAACTAAAGAACATTCATTTATTTTTTATTAATTTAGTAAAACTTTCCATTTCGCAAATTTTATGAAACTACTGCTAATTTTTCTATGAAACTATTTATTTGAAATTTTTTATAAATCATGTAAATGTTTTGATTCATTGGCCAAATTCCAGCGAAAACTATCATGCAGAACCTGCTTTCTCAAAATGTTTATTGCTATGCAACAAAGCGGTTCTAAGCATATTTACACGCGAGAGGAAAATCATTTACAATAGAGCTATCGTAAGGTGTTTTTGCTTTACCTCTAGCAGGTTTCTCTCGCGTGTAGATGTGCCTTTAGGAACAAAAAACTAATAATAGTGTGAGGGCGACTATTTCAATAAAGGACCAAAGTTATTGAGGGGAATTACATTTTATTATGGACGAACTAGAATTTTTCTGTGGGTGTATTTTCGAAATTACTTAGATGAAATGTATTTTATTTCGATCAATTCAACATTTCATTTTAATGTTTTTTAAAAGTCGGAAATTTGGGGAAAATTTTCTATCAAACGTAAATATCTTCTTGTGTGTGTGAAAGTAAAATTCTGCTTATAAATTGGGGTTGAATATTTTATATTACTCTCATTTATATGAATTTTTTTTATATGGTCAATGTCAACATAATTTGCGGAGAATTTTGCGGATTTTACTGTTTCGAATATCTAAATTTTGGTAAGAAAGGCAATCTGTGATATTAGTGTGTGGATTTAGGCTATAACTTCGTCAATTTGTTGTTTCCAGATTTTTACATTGTGCCGTATTGGATTGTGTACATTAATTTTGCTATTGCCATATATAGAAGTTTTCTTTTTATGTGAAAGTGGTACATAGAAAAGTATATTCTTCAACAATACATTGGAATCATTTAATCATAGTACAAGTTTTGAAAATTTAGAATTTCCCGAAAATAAAGGTTGCAGTGTCAACCCACAACTTATTATGCTCAGTTAGTGGACTATAATTGCATTTTGGTCATCGAGAAGATATTAATAAGCGATTGTTTAATTGAATAAACTTTATACATCTTGTGGAAAATCCACCCTCCACGCACAACTACCATAAGGTGACCAAATTAATTTTTATAATTGAGATTTTTTTTGTTTACGCGGTACATTGGTTTATGATTTAATAATTTCCTCAGGATATCAACAAATTTGATATTTCATCTTAAATAGTTTTTATTTTAAATAATTAATTTTTTTTTTAAACTTTATTTATTCTGTTCATATTCGTAATTTTTTTTGTATTTTGTGTTAATATTAATACGGTCACCTGAGTCAAATTCAATTATTCATTAAACTTATAACTTCCACATAAAATACACATGCATATATAAATTAGATTAAACTTCACAATCATTATTATTCTCCTTTCTAAGAAAAAACACACATAAACACATTCGCAGTCAATAACCACATTTACTTGTTTATATTATGTGGATTTTGTTATAAGGGGGAAACGGAAAGAATCTCTCATAAGTAACACAATCCACACACACAATCCACACTTAAACACATTCAACATACATTGAATACTTTTAACTAAATAATTAAATAAAGCAACTTACACAGGTAATCATCAGTCCGGCGCCTGACATCGATGGATTGTGTAATGTAAGTTTTTCTTTATTATTTTCTTTTTAAATACATAAATAGTACATTTTTTTAATATACTCTCATTCTCTCACCAATTCATTCTTACTACTTTGTTTAAATTTTTTTTTTTGAAATCAAAACATGAATATCTGTTAGATTTTTTTTTTTTTTTTTCTTTCATTAGCGATTAACTTGAAAATAATTTAGAATAGTTTGCTACTAGGGTTGCCATCAATTAAAAATTTTATTATTGTAAAGTATTCATGTTTCGATTTTGGGAATTAACTTAAATATCAATTAATATCGATTGAATATAATTAAAATTTTAACTATAAAATTTTTTTTTGTTTATAAAGAAAATATCTAATAGTTTAAATATATAATTTTACCATGTAGATGGCCAATCTTTAATTTTATATTAATGCAAGTTAATTCATATTTTTTTTTATTTATTTAATAAATTATAATATGTTAAGATTCTGTAAAATGGAATTTTGAAATTTTTTTTATTACGAAAGGTAAAGTCGGTGGTATGGGTTATATTAGGTAGGTGATTTTTTTTTATATTTTTTTTTATTGGGCTGACAACGGACTTTATAATTTTGTCAGTATGGTGGGTGGGCTTTGGTATGTTTGTAGTTAATGACACCTCTAACTACAAAACCATCCTCAACATTTACTTGTTCTATTCTAACGTCTGTATAAATATAGTTAAAATATTTTTTTTTGCTACCTAAAGTAAAATCCCTTGTAACTGATTCATAAAATTTTTTTTTTGGGAACTTAATAGACCACACCCGCCGACGAGCACAGCCGGAATTAATAGGTAGCTGTTCCCATGGTAGTCAACCAAATCAGACGAATCGTTACAGAGATTTTTGGCGCCCAACGTGGGGCCTCAGTTTCGTTAAACATTTTTAATTTATAGTGCATTTACATCTATGAACTGAGGGCCTTTGAATCGATTTAATGTGTGGTGATTTTGTGCGGATACCTTCTCTTTCATTTTTATTTTTTTTGTTTCAGTATTAATTTAATTTGGATTTAATAGTATTATTTTATATGTGATTCTATTACCTTATTTAATTTTATTGAATGCAATTTTTATCAGGGTTTGGGTTCGAATTCGAGAAATTGATTTTCTGGTTAATATCGGTAATGTTCTCATTTGACTCTTACCTTATTTCTGTAATTTTGTTTATTTAATTTTTTCTTCATCTTTAAAATTTTTTTTTGGTTTGATTTTTTAGTTGTTGGATCTAATGTGTCTTGGTTATAATCAAGTACATTCCTACATCAGATGATCGACCGATTTATATTTTTTTTTTATATTTGTTTTTGGATCAAATTCATTCTGATTCTGGTCGGATGTTTTCCAGCAAATATGGGACATTGTATATCTCTTGATCTTTCAAGTTTTTGTTGATGATGGGAAGGATAGCATACCATTTTATTTTCTGTTTTAAGTTTTCTTTTATGATTTTCATTTTAGTTTTTTTTGTTCCAGCTTATCCATACCGTAAGACTTTACTGAGTAGTAATACTATTTTAATATTGATTGATTATACTATTTTTTTAATTAATATATCGTGATTTTGAGGAATATATATTGAAAATTTTTTCACTTACTCTTCAAGATTTTATTTGTCGGAAATTAGTTTTGATTGAAGTTTTTTTTTATTTAGCTTAAATTTACAAAATGCCATTGATAAGGAGTTGTGGAGATATTCCAGCCGAGGTACAGCAGGAAACAGCTGCTAATTCCACATTTGTTGAAGAACGGGGTGCTGGTGATAATCAGCCAAGGCAGGCTCAATATGAAAGACCCAGGACTCGGTTACAAGCTCGTAGGGAGGCGAGTAATCAAAGAAATGTAGATGAAGCTGGAGTTCGTCTGATAGTTCTTGACGCTTTGGGAGGCTTTAGGGAAGATGTTAGTGAAATGATAGCTAGCGGGTTTCGCGAACTTCATTTGGAAAATTTAGGACGTAATGAACAAACAGTTGGTGATAATGGTTCTAGGACCGGTCGAAATTTTCAGACTAACGGGTCTCCTGGAAATAGACGTACTTCTCAAGACGATCGTGGCGATGACGAACATATGGAATCAGATAATCGCAGTAATATTTTTCGGGTTGAACGTAATGTTCGAGCAGATCATGGTTTTCGACATGAAGGGGGAAATTTCCAACGTAATTCAGAGAGAATTTTAAATTTGATTAGGAATTGGAAAATCAACTTTACTGGTGATACTTCGGATTTTACTGTAGACGAATTTATATACCGGGTGAATACCTTAACGAGTGCTAATCTGCATGGGGATTTCGACCTATTGTGTGAACATGCACACATTCTTTTTGAAGGAAGGGCCTTAAAATGGTTTTGCCGTTTTCATCGGAGTAGTCAAGACATGAACTGGAACAGTTTGTGTGTGGCATTGAAACGACAGTTTAAGGATTTTCATACGGATTTTGACATAAAGGACGATATAAGACATCGCAGACAACGACATAACGAGACCTTCGATGAATTTTACGAGGCTATAATGGTTTTATGTGACAGATTAAGAACACCATTATCTGAATATGAATTATGCGAGACCATTCAACGAAATTTGAAACCAGAAGTGAGACATGAATTGCTCCATCTAGACATAACTCGAGTTTCTGAATTACGACGCGCGGTACGACGACACGAGAAATTCGTTAAGGTTATGTCAGCTGGTAATTATAAACGCTCGTATCAAAGGATACAGGTTTCGGAAGTGGCTAAAAAGGATATACGGTCGGATATTGAGGACATTGTGGATAATGAAGACACGGAAATATGTGTGGTAGTAAGGACAGGAAAATGCTGGAACTGTGATAAAGTGGGTCACAGTTTTATGGACTGTTTGGAGCCACGAATGGTGTTCTGCTATGGATGCGGATTAAAAAATACATATAGACCACAATGCCTTAAATGTACTCAGGAGCGGGGAAACTTCGTGAAGGATGTTCGTTCCAAGATGGACGGACATCCGAAACATTAAATTCAGAAACATGTTTGCCTATTTTTTTTAATAAACCAAATAACACAAATCTACCTAATGTGACAAAAATTCACCCGTTGCAGCGACCGTATCATATTCGCCTTGAAGAATATCAGCGTGCTAGGGAAAGAATTTTTTTTAAACCGGATTTAGAAGAAAGAACTACCAGATCGTCAAAAAGAATTCGAGAATTCTATAAAAGAAGAAAACGTTTGAAGAATGTGGTAGTTTCGTCAATAGTAAGTAAGGAACATGATAATAGACCTTACATTTTGTTGAAGGTACGCGGAAATAACCGTTTTGCACTGTTGGACAGTGGAGCCAACGTCAGCGTAATTGGAGGAGATTTGTGTAAGGAAATTATCGATTCTGGAGAATTTAAACTTGGTAGTGGTAATGTTAAAACAGCTGATGGTCAACGACAGCGAGTTTTAGGAACGGTAAATTTAGATATTGGTTACAATGGTCTGGAAAAAACAAATGAATTTTTATTAATCTCTACAATCGAACAAGACGTAATTTGTGGTATGGATTTTTGGGAAAATTTTCGAATGAAAATTGTATCGGTGGACACAATCAACGAAATTGTTTCCGAAGAAGACCCTAATAAGATTCCGCTGAATTCTTTTCAAGAACAACAACTAAAGAAGATTATAGATTATTTCCCGAATTCAGAACGTGATGGATTGGGAAGTACGCCTGTACTGGAACATAAAATTGATACTGGTGATGCCCAACCGATTAAACAAAGATACTATCCAATATCTCCAGCGAGGGAAAAACTTCTGTGTGGTGAAATCGACCGGATGCTAAAATTAGGTGTCATTGAGGAGTGTCCGACATCTCCGTGGTCATCTCCTGGAGTTTTAGTAATAAAACCTGGCAAGGTTAGATTTTGCTTGGACAGTCGTAAATTAAACTCGGTGACGACAAAAGACGCGTATCCGATACCGAACATAGACGGATTAATTTCGAGGCTTCCTCCAGTTTATTATATTTCAAAAGTGGATTTGAAAGATGCCTTTTGGCAAATCAAACTGGACGAAACCTCACGACCAAAAACCGCGTTCACAATCCCTAATCGGCCATTGTACCAATTTACAAGAATGCCGTTTGGATTATGCAATGCACCACAAACAATGTGCCGACTGATGGACCAAGTCATTCCGTACAATTTAAAGACAAACGTTTTCGTTTACCTCGACGACTTATTGATCATTTCAAAGGACTTTGACGAACATGTACAACATCTACAGGAGGTGGCCACTCAACTTCGAAAGGCCAATTTAACCATCAACGTAAAGAAAAGCTGCTTCGCAATTCGACAAGTACAATATTTGGGATATATTGTAGGGGAAGGATCCCTGAAAGTTGATCCGGAAAAAGTCAAGGCAATTTCCCAATTTCCAATACCTAAATCTATAAAACAAATCCGACAATTTCTTGGCATGGCTGGATGGTATCGGAGATTTATTGATGATTATTCTACCGTTACTTTTCCTATAACCGAATTATTGTCAAAACGTAAAACTTTCTCATGGTCGGAAGAGGCACAAAAAGCATTCGAATTAATCAAAGAAAAATTAATCTCAGCGCCAGTTTTAGTGCATGCTAATTTTGACAAACCCTTTATTCTTCAATGCGATGCTAGTACTTTTGGAGTCGGTGCAGTTTTGGCACAATTAGACGATGAAGGAAATGAGAGGCCGATTGCTTTTATGTCTCAAAAATTAAACAAGGCTCAGCGAAATTATTCAATTACTGAACTGGAATGTCTGGCGGTAATATTAGCAATCAAAAAGTTTCGGGCATATATAGAGGGTCAAGCATTTAAAGTTATTACTGACCATGCAAGCCTCAAATGGCTGATGAGACAGAAGGATTTATCGGGAAGATTGGCCAGATGGGCCCTGAAACTACAAGGTTTTGTCTTCACAATCGAACATCGAAAGGGGAAGGACAACGTTGTGCCAGACGCACTATCCCGTGCTTTTGAAGAAAATATTACTGTTGCCGAATTAGAATTGCAAGTTTTACCATTAATTGATTTAAATTCTGTCGCCTTTGAAAGTCCTGAATATATAGGTTTAAAGGAAGAATATTCGAAAATAGAGTTACCCGATTATAAGGTCGTTGATAAATATATATACAAAAGAACCGAATTCTCATCTGGTAAGGCTGACGAGTCTGAATCATGGAAGTTGCTTGTTCCAGATCAACTCCGAAGGGATGTAATTTATGCTTCACATGATGTGCCAAACGCTGCTCATGGCGGAATAGCCAAAACCGTTCAACGTATTCGAAAATTTTTCTTTTGGCCTAGACTTGTAACCGATGTTAAAGAATATGTATTAAATTGTAACTACTGTCGAACGTCTAAAACACCTACATCGTCGCTTAAACCTCCAATGGGGGAAATGGTACAAACCGAACGGCCATTCCAAAGATTGTATATGGATTTAATTGGGCCATTTCCGCGCACGAAACATGGCAATATTGGGATCTTTATAATTTTGGACCATTTTACCAAATTTACTTTCTTGAAGCCACTAAAGAAATTTATAACTAAACCAATGGTAGAATATTTGAAAAATGAAATTTTCACGTGTTATGGTGTTCCTGAAATTATAGTGTCAGATAACGGCAGCCAATTTAAATCCAAAGAATTTAAAGCTCTAATTGATAAATATGGAATAACACACCAGTTTACCGCCGTTCACAGTCCTCAATCTAATGCAAGTGAACGGGTCAATAGATCCATTAATGAAGCACTTCGTTCATATATACGGAACGACCAACGCCAATGGGATGAATATTTGGCCAGTGTGAATTGTGCAATTCGGAGCAGTGTACACCAAACAACGGGAAGAACACCATACGAACTTGTGTTTGGGCAGAGCATGATAAATCACGGCCAGGATTACAAAATTTTGCGTAATTTGGAACTTTTAGCTGAAACAGACAATAGAATAGAACGGCAGGATGAATTTTCAATTCTTAGGGACTCTATTCGGACGAAAATTAGAGAAGCATATGATCGCAATGTAAAATATTACAATTTGAGAACGCGAACACGGGAATTTAATATTGGTCAAGTTGTAATACGGCGAAATTTTGTTCAGAGTTCACTGGCTGAACAATTTAATGCAAAATTGGCACCAACTGGCGTAAGAGCGGTAGTAAAGAAGAAAATTGGTAAAGTTAATTACCAGCTTCAGGATATCAATGGGAGTCACATTGGAGTTTTTCATATTAAGGATATATGGACGTGAAGATCTTTATACACATTTCCAATGGTGGGCGCCTTTCTCAGATAAAGTTATGCAGCAAGCTTTTCTCTTTTTCTGTTTTGTGAGGGCGACTATTTCAATAAAGGACCAAAGTTATTGAGGGGAATTACATTTTATTATGGACGAACTAGAATTTTTCTGTGGGTGTATTTTCGAAATTACTTAGATGAAATGTATTTTATTTCGATCAATTCAACATTTCATTTTAATGTTTTTTAAAAGTCGGAAATTTGGGGAAAATTTTCTATCAAACGTAAATATCTTCTTGTGTGTGTGAAAGTAAAATTCTGCTTATAAATTGGGGTTGAATATTTTATATTACTCTCATTTATATGAATTTTTTTTATATGGTCAATGTCAACATAATTTGCGGAGAATTTTGCGGATTTTACTGTTTCGAATATCTAAATTTTGGTAAGAAAGGCAATCTGTGATATTAGTGTGTGGATTTAGGCTATAACTTCGTCAATTTGTTGTTTCCAGATTTTTACATTGTGCCGTATTGGATTGTGTACATTAATTTTGCTATTGCCATATATAGAAGTTTTCTTTTTATGTGAAAGTGGTACATAGAAAAGTATATTCTTCAACAATACATTGGAATCATTTAATCATAGTACAAGTTTTGAAAATTTAGAATTTCCCGAAAATAAAGGTTGCAGTGTCAACCCACAACTTATTATGCTCAGTTAGTGGACTATAATTGCATTTTGGTCATCGAGAAGATATTAATAAGCGATTGTTTAATTGAATAAACTTTATACATCTTGTGGAAAATCCACCCTCCACGCACAACTACCATAAGGTGACCAAATTAATTTTTATAATTGAGATTTTTTTTGTTTACGCGGTACATTGGTTTATGATTTAATAATTTCCTCAGGATATCAACAAATTTGATATTTCATCTTAAATAGTTTTTATTTTAAATAATTAATTTTTTTTTAAACTTTATTTATTCTGTTCATATTCGTAATTTTTTTTGTATTTTGTGTTAATATTAATACGGTCACCTGAGTCAAATTCAATTATTCATTAAACTTATAACTTCCACATAAAATACACATGCATATATAAATTAGATTAAACTTCACAATCATTATTATTCTCCTTTCTAAGAAAAAACACACATAAACACATTCGCAGTCAATAACCACATTTACTTGTTTATATTATGTGGATTTTGTTATAAGGGGGAAACGGAAAGAATCTCTCATAAGTAACACAATCCACACACACAATCCACACTTAAACACATTCAACATACATTGAATACTTTTAACTAAATAATTAAATAAAGCAACTTACACAGGTAATCATCAGTCCGGCGCCTGACATCGATGGATTGTGTAATGTAAGTTTTTCTTTATTATTTTCTTTTTAAATACATAAATAGTACATTTTTTTAATATACTCTCATTCTCTCACCAATTCATTCTTACTACTTTGTTTAAATTTTTTTTTTTGAAATCAAAACATGAATATCTGTTAGATTTTTTTTTTTTTTTTTCTTTCATTAGCGATTAACTTGAAAATAATTTAGAATAGTTTGCTACTAGGGTTGCCATCAATTAAAAATTTTATTATTGTAAAGTATTCATGTTTCGATTTTGGGAATTAACTTAAATATCAATTAATATCGATTGAATATAATTAAAATTTTAACTATAAAATTTTTTTTTGTTTATAAAGAAAATATCTAATAGTTTAAATATATAATTTTACCATGTAGATGGCCAATCTTTAATTTTATATTAATGCAAGTTAATTCATATTTTTTTTTATTTATTTAATAAATTATAATATGTTAAGATTCTGTAAAATGGAATTTTGAAATTTTTTTTATTACGAAAGGTAAAGTCGGTGGTATGGGTTATATTAGGTAGGTGATTTTTTTTATATTTTTTTTTATTGGGCTGACAACGGACTTTATAATTTTGTCAGTATGGTGGGTGGGCTTTGGTATGTTTGTAGTTAATGACACCTCTAACTACAAAACCATCCTCAACATTTACTTGTTCTATTCTAACGTCTGTATAAATATAGTTAAAATATTTTTTTTTGCTACCTAAAGTAAAATCCCTTGTAACTGATTCATAAAATTTTTTTTTTGGGAACTTAATAGACCACACCCGCCGACGAGCACAGCCGGAATTAATAGGTAGCTGTTCCCATGGTAGTCAACCAAATCAGACGAATCGTTACAATAGTTTGACCAAGGTTTTTGGTTCTGCTGGAAATAGACCAACAAGCTAAGAGCTTCATCACAACTGGGTCGACTGTCGACCAACGACAATAAAAATCGTCGCGATGAATTTTAATTAAGCGACAATCTACCGTCGGCATTTTTGACGTTTAGTAAAAGGAAAGCTAAAGAAAAATGTTCTTGTATTTGTTTTGTCACATTTTTTCAGCAATTCAGTTAGTTTTGCATTCTTTTTTGTTGTTTCTTATTTTAATGTACTTAATTTAGATTTTTGGCTGTATTTTTATTTTCAATTCTGTCAAAAAAATATATTTTTTGTAAACAAAGTACGAATTTTATGATAGGCAACCCTTATTCAGTTGAAAATATTGTGTGTGTGTTAGTGTGTAGTAGGGATGCCAATCCCGAAATCCTGAGTCCCGAAATCCCGGGATTATTCAATAAAAATGAGTCCCGAATCCCGGTATTCTTAAGCTCGAATCCCGGGATTTTTACAATTGCAACCCTGATGATATTTTTAAACCGTTTTTGTTTAATATAATTATATTTGAATTTATATTGTCCAGTATTTCTTATTATATTTCGGAAATCATCGATTAAAATTCAGAATAAGAAGTTGTATTTCAGAATTTTTCATTTGAATTTCTGCACTATATGTGGAAAACAATTAAAAAATTCTGAAACTAACTGAAAATTCTAAAATTTAATTGCCTATTTTAAATTAAAATGATATAAGAACATTGAATATAAAATTATTATACACAAAAATAACACAAACATATCAACGGAGTTAAATTCTTAATTATTGAGTTTTTTCAATTCTTTCGTTCTTTAGAAATAAACAGGAGTATGTAAAAAACATATAAAAGAGTTATATTTTACTGTGCTAATTAGACCACCCATGGAATGTATGAGATTTTCAAAAGTGCTTTGTTTGTTCGCTCCACCGGCAGTTTCTGATAAATTGGGCATAAAAAATAATGTGTGTACAAAAATTGGATCTCTCGGACCCATACAGGCCAGTCAGTTTGGACTTTTGACCCTAAAAATTACCTAAAAACACTTCAAAGCTTTTCTGCTCCACAACTTCTAAATTTGACGTTTTTTGAAAATATACCTTATAAGCATTTTTATGTAGAATAAGAGGACAAACAATTCCTTTATACTATACTTCTACCTAAGTATGATGTATAGTGAAGTTTTAAGGGGACAAAGTCAAAATTTGTGTGAAGACTTAATTTTGAACGACCCTCGTTAAAATTTCGACAGAGACAATTAAGAGTGGTTTTCATTATTTTGTGTATTAATATATCTAGTTTTCATAAAGTAATTACATTTTTAACAAATATCGGTTATTCCATGACAAATTGACCAAAATTTGACTTTGAAGTATCGGTTTATTATACATGTATGTTGTATGGAAACCCTTAGTAACAAGATTTGGATACGCTAGAACCCCTAATTTTGTGAGGTTTGAAAAAAATGCATAAGCAAAAATGGGGGAGGTGGGGTGGGGACAAATGGCTCCTCATCGGGGTCAAAGGTGGTGGTGAAGGGTTAGAAATCCACAAAAAGCCCCACAACTTCCCCGGAGTCGCCCCTAGAGCGGTAAAATGTAAGACCGACCCCCATTAATTTGTCTTTTTCAGCATTTTTTCCGAACATACCTATCCCCTATTTCCACTCTGTAAGAGGGCTCCCATACAAATGACATTTTTATAAAATTTACTCTCACCGCTTTAACTGTCCTAAGGGTGCCCCTAGAGAAGTCAAATGTATGACTGACCCCCAATATTTTTTTAGTTTCAACATTTTCTGGGAACATATCTACCCTCTATCTTTAACCCTTAAGGCGGTCCCCATACAATTTTTTTTTATTTTTTTATAATTTCTTTTTTATAAAACCAGCTCTTACTCGTCCCATGGTGCCTCCTAGAGGGGTCGAATGTAAGATCGACCCCCATTTATTTTTCCCCTCAAACATTTTTTCCGAACATACCTAGCACCTATTTCTAATCCGTAATCTAATCCCATACAAATATGACTTTTTTATAAAATTTCCTCCCACCGCTCTAACTGCCCAAAGGGTGCCTCTAGAGGAGTCAAATGTATGACTGACCCCCAATATTTTTTGAACCACAATATTTTCTCGGAATATATCTACCCTCTATCTTCAACCCTTAAAGCGGTCCCCATACACATTTTTTATTTTTTTATAATTTTTTTTTTATGAAATCAGCTCAATCCGCCCCATTGAGCCTCCTAGAGGGGTGGTATGTAAGACGGATCACCATTAATTTTCCCTCCCAATATTGTTTCCGAACATACCTACCCTTTGTCTCCCTAAGGGCGCTCCCATACAAAAATTAAATTTTTTAAAATTTGCTCCCACCGCTCTAACTGTCCCAAGGATGCCCTTAGAGGAGTCAAATGTATAACTGACCTCCAATATTTTTTCAACCTTAACATTTTTTCGGAACATATCTACCCTTTATTTTCAACTCTTAAGGTGGTCCCCATTAGGGTTTATCCCGCCCTTTTTTCAATCCCGCAATCCCGGGAATTTTGTGTGGGATTTCCCGGGATTTTTTTATTCTTTTACAGAAGTTTTAGCTATTACATATTGCAATTTTGGGAGCTAAATAAATTCAAATTTAAAGTATTGATTTGAAATTAATTTAAATAAGAAATATTTTAAAGTAAAAAAAAAAATGCGATTTAAAATTTAATAAACTGAATTAGTATAAAAAATATTATTTGGGCCAAATTCTTCCTGGATGTCAGTTGAATTTGGTTAAGTTAAACCGAAAACAAATTTTGTCAGCCATTATCAAGTTTACCAACAAAAATACTTGAACTTCAGAAAATTTTGTTTTCTTTAAAATGGTGATCTTTGTTCAAATAATGCAATATATACACACTTCAACATCCGTATCTCAGTTCCAAATACCACCAAAAAAACTAGACATTAAAAAATTTGTGATATTTTTGTACTTTCAATTGAGTATTTTGAGGATTTTTCACTTTAAATAATTTCATTTAAATTTCAACTGCTATTCATTTTTAATTGTATTTTTTTAAATATTATGCAGATGCTTTTTCAAATTATTTTGAATTTCTTTATATGTTAATTTAAAATGCAACTATGCAAAATAAATAATTTGTTTTTAAATAGTTGTGGCATACAAAATTTCTATTCAAAAGATACCAATTAAAGTTAAAAACTATTTAATTAATGTTTTTCGTTCAATTTGAGGTCAAATATCACCTTTTCCTTTCTTCCATTGAACTGAAACAAATAAGCAAATTGAAACAAAACAACTCAACTAGGCTAACATCAACGAAATTCTAACAATTCTATTTTTATCTGCTGCTATTACTGTTTTTGCTTTGAACTTTAATTCTTAAAGAATCGCAGCTGCTTCCTATGGAATTCAACTCTAATCGACAACTTATAAAGCACAGATTTATGAACGACAACGAACCGTTAATTTTAAATGCATATTTTATTTATTTTTTAACCTACAACATAAATCCATGTTGATAGTAAACAATTGGAATACGTATTAAATTATATTTTTCACTACATCCCAGTGTAGAAAATCATTACCAGATATGTGGTTATGTAACTACATACTTGGTAATGGTAACTAGTTACTTTTGTTATTACATTTCTTATTACCTTTATATGGCGATGTCGCGAAAAATAATGAGTTGTCGTTACACACCAGCATACGAAAAATCAAAAAATATATCGTTACCTATGTTCTTACCAGTACTGACAAAAATAATGAGTCTAAAAATAGATTTTCTAAAAAATAAATTATATAAAAAAAAATATTTTTTATTGTATTTTTTTTTTTTAATAAAATTTGCTGATGCGGGAATCGAACCTGTGTCTACAGATTGCCAGTCAACAGCTCTACCATCTGAGCTGCACACAAGTAAGTTTACTCGCCAACATACAAAAAATCATAAAATATGTGGTTACATATATCCTTAGCAGTGTTTAAAAAAATATTGAGTCTAAAAATAGATTTCAAAAAATTTTCAAAAAAATCTAAAAAATTATTTTCTATTTGAAATAATGATAAAAATAAGTCATTATCAGTAACTCATTATTATATGTTTTAAAATAATACAAAAGGTAAGTGGGTGTCATTACTGGTAGTCCAAAAAATAATGATATGTCATTACCGTTTCTACACTGGGATCTAGTGTGTTAAGGTGAATAAAATATTATTTAATACAATATAATTTTAGTGTCGATCTTTATAAAAGATTTAAGAGAATTTGCCCAATAATTTGTGTGAAAAATACTCACTTTTACAGTTTTTTATAAAATAATTCTATACGAACACTTCTGAAAATCTGCATAGAAACAAAATATTTAGAAATAGAAATTTTTGGATTCCATATTTGAGAAATACTTAAGCAAAACATCTATCTTAGTTCTGACTATAAAACTGGTTCGACACAAGTTTGGTCCCATTAACAATTTCAATATATCATGAAAGAAGGGAAGAAATTAAATACCCGTGTCTTTCACTTTTTCTATATCAATTCGTTTAACCGTTTAAACCGCGAATTAATATTTAGTTAATATATTTCATTTTAAAATTAAGACGGCCTTCCATATAAATATATTACCTAACTAGTAGTCGCGATTTAAACTGTTAAACGAACTGTTCTAGAAAAAGTGGAAGTCATGGATGTTTTATATTTAGCCCTTCTTTCAGAATATATTAAGTAGATTTTGTCATTTGTACAACCAAAGATGAGCTTTGTCGGACGGTGTTTTAATAGAAATCGAGTTTTTCAAGTACAACATATATCGGATTTATTTATTTTTTTTGAGCGGGAATTCCCGGGATCCCGGGAAATTCAGAAAAAAATCCCGCTGTCCCGGGAAATGAAAAAGTCCGGGAAAAGAAAATCCCTAGTCCCCATACAAATATTTTAGTTTTTATAAAATTTTTTATGAAATCGAGGAGGGATTTTTTAGCCAGGACTTGTTAAAATGTTACGCCAGCGCTTTTCCGTTTGTATTTTTCTGGATCGGTATTTACTTCATTGAAAAACTAAGAAATATGGGGAATTAATCGAATATGCTGCTCTATAGCACTACATTTGCATGTGCACAACGTATAATAAATAGGTACTTAAGTCCGATTTTAGTCTTTCTTTCGTGGAATAAGAGATCTATGTTGCAAACGTAATTGGTTTTTAAAAACAACATATCTTACTCTACAAAAAAATGATAACCGATCCTAACTGTCTCTGTCCAAATTTTAACGAGGGCCGTTTAAAATGAAGTTTTAACACAAATTTTGATTTTATCCGCTTAAAACGCCACGAGAAGTAACACTTAGATCAAAGATTAGTATGAACAGAGTGTTTATCCTCTCATTCCGCATAAAAACACTTATATGGTATTTTTTCGGAAAACCGCAAATTTAGGAGTTATGGCGCAAAAAAGCTTTGCAGTGTTTTTAGGTAATTTTTAGGGCCAAAGGTCCAAACTGACTGGCCTATATGCGCCCGAGAGATCCAATTTTTGTACACATATTATTTTTTATGTCCAATCTATCGGAAACTGCCGGTGGAGCGAACAAAAAAAAAACTTTTGGAAATTTGGGTGGTTTATTGCTCATGCGTAATAATTTGGAAACCTTATACATGTTTATAAAATGGAATTGTATGAAAAATTTGTTTTATAAGTCACTTATAAATTTTAAAAATGTTTATGGATATGATCCTATATTTCTTTTACATAAATTTTAAGTTTTTACACATTTTTTTAAATAAAAAATTCCCAAAATGGCAAAAATTCACGAAATCCCGAAAAAATTCGGTATCCCGAAAAATCCCGATCCGTCCCGGGATCCCGTTTTTTAAATCCCGGGATTTTCAAAAACCAATCCCGATTGGCATCCCTAGTGTGTAGTCGTGAAAATAGAATAGATTCTCTTATGACGACAAATCGCCGGACGAAATAGCGACATGTTGCTTCCCATACAAAATATGTGAAAAAGCAATTAAACGAAAAAGATAATTCCACCAAAACGCATTATAATGCACAAGTATATTGACGTTTGTTTTTTTTTGGGCTTGAGATATGGGTTTTCGCGTTCGCGTACTTTTGTACATTTTTATCACTTTATGAGAGTTGTTTTTGTTAACTCTCATTTTACCGAACCTTACCCAAAAAGTACGCAACCACAGCTTTCATTATCTGTAATTTTAATTTAAACATATGTACATTGTACCTATATATTTATGTAATATATTTTTTATTTTAAACATAATAAAAATTAAAATAAATTTTCATTTAAAATTTTTTATTTCTGCCCCGAAAAAAGCTGTCAAACTCCTTACAAAAAATGATTTTTCACTTGCGTGGAATTGTTGCGAAATTGCGGTGGAATTTTTTTCGCATCAATTTAATAGACAGGACCATTTGAAAATGTAGCGAAAAAGTGACATTTGGGTTAATTATGATTGTAACTTTTTATAGACCATAAAAAATTTGTGCAGTTTAATGTTGCGATTAGGCTTGGGTACGAAATAACTACACTCAAAAAAATAAGTTAGTAGAAAAATTAGTAAAACGTCTTGTATATCAAGTGTACTACTTTTCAGCATTTTTTTTTTGCTGAAATTCCGTTTTCAGCAACAGTTTTAGTTATATTTTTTTAGCACTAAACTAATTTTGAACTAATGTTTTATTAATTTATTTTGCTGATAACCGCATTTATAGCGTGGACGACAACTAGATAGACAAGATGTATTCTAGATATCGCAGCTTGTCTGGATGTAGTACATACAGAGCTTTGAAGAATTAATTCCTTAACGCAATTTTTCAATTCTGAATTAAAAATTCGATGAATTAATTCACAAAGCACAATATATTGAATGGAATTAATTCATATTTATTTTCGTTCGATTTATTTTGTTACGAATCAATTCAATTGCTATAGTTCATTTTATAAATCGAACGGAAAAAAGTGAATTTGTTCAATTTAATTTTCGTTTAGTGAATTCCCGAGTAAAAATAGTTATATATTGTCATATATAATGTGATTGGTTATATCTGACAATGAATGGAGTCACTTTAAGACACATATCATTATATACAACTACATCTGATATTATTTTCTCAACGAATTTTTTGTATGGTGAATGATGTTATTACATATCCCCAAATCTGACTCCATGTATAACTACATAAGCCATATAAAACTAATCCAAATATATGTAGTGACCGATATGATTATATATGGTTCGATACTAAGTTATATAACACTGTATGTGTCGTCATACTAAAAATATATTCTTGTAATTTTATATAACTTTCTATATAATCCCGTAGAAATTAATATATAGTTCAACATCAAATTTAGTAGTCTGCAAATTAAGAGTTAATTACTCCATAGCCAAATAATTTTCAAGTGATTTTTTTTCATGTAAAATCATGTTAAAAAATGATGCGTACGATTTAGAAGACAAAAGCATTCAACTAAATTTTTATTTTATGTTATAAAATTTGGGCCTTTAAAATTATTCAAACTATACAAATTTCAATGTCAATTTAATAGCTGTTATGCATAAAAAGTATACCTACTATCAGACAAAATTATATAAAATCAGATATTTTTATATCGAATTAGATATAATATAATGTCCTGGATATGGACAAATCTCGGATCAAACTGTATCAAATTATATCTAATTTTATATAATTAGATACATGTAGATGACCCATTGTTTGGATCAAGCTGTAGGTGGTTGTATATGGGGACTTATCAAATAAGATATAATTATATATGACACCATTTTAAGATTTTTACCCGGGTTAAAAAAAATAAAATTACGTTCAGTGAATTAAAAAAAAAATACGTTCACTGAAATAAAAAAAAAATACGTTCACTGAATTGAAAAAAAAAAGAAATACGTTCACTGAATTCAAAGCCTGTTTTCTGCGGTTCAGTAGAAGAAAACATTTATTTACAAATAAAATTTGTAACTAAGCAATTTTACACCGTTTGCTAGTAAAAATAAACAAATTATATATATTAAGTGTTAGAGAAACCCGATGCAGTTTATGAACCTACATGATTAAAAAATAAAGCCTTTTGCTATTAAAAATAAAAACTTTACAGATATACAGTGGTGGCCACGAATTTAACACAATTCAAGTTTTTTTCTAATTTTATTGTTGTTGCCTTTATTTTTAAAGATTAAAATAGTGGCTAAATTCGCCACGAAAGGCAAGGAGATGGTTCAGAAAATTGTACAGAATTTTAACGTAATGTTTGTTTTCTCATTTTGTCACTTATTTTAAGTGGGCGTGGCTTTTAACGAAAAATTAGCGATATCAACCTTTTATCAAATTACATAGTAAAATTTAGGCAGTACTGATCGGTTCTGAACAAACTGTATATTTTTGGAAATCCTATAAAATTTCCTTAAGTCTTGCATTATTTTTATCTACAAATAGTCACCAGACTTAAAATTGCACCAATTTTTCTTCGTTTCTAGCGATTTTAAAAGATTTTAACAACACTGAAATTTTAACATGAAATGCTTTTTACTATAACGTAAAAAAAATCTTGACTCATTTGTTATATTGTGGTAAGAAAAGCATAAAACTATTCTCTTTAAAATTTCAGTGCTGTTAACTTTATTAAAAATCGCTAAAAACGAAGAAAAATTGGTCATGTTTAAATTTCCAGCAAATAAATTAATTAAAGTAAAATTTCTCTACAAATTTTTTGAGTTTTTTTTCAGTCTACTAATATTCAGCAAAAAGTTAGTGATTTTAGCAAGGATTTTTTTCATTTGCAATCGACTACGTGTTAGCAAAACTTTTGCTGAGATTACTATTGTTTTGGTAAAAATCGGCTCGCTGATTTTTAGCAAACACCTTTTGCTGAAATTACAAACTTTTTTGCAAGCACGACTCCGGGCTAAAAAATTTGTTGACACAACAACATTTTTTGCTGACTTTACTGACTTTTTTTTTAGTGTAATGCACGAATTAATAGCAATAACTTTTGGGTTGTTCATTTAAGAAGCAGCTCGCGTCCTTGTAAGCATCAAGTACACTCAAAAAAAGTCAGTAAAGTCAACAAAAAAATGTTGCTGCGTGAGCAAATTTTTAGTCAGGAGCGTGCTTGAAAAAAATTTGGTAATTTCAGCAAAAGGTGTTAATTTTTACCAAAAAATAGCAAAATCTCAGCATAAGTTTTGCTAACACTTAGTCGATTGCAAATGAAAAATCACTAAACTTTTTGCTGAATATTAGTAGACTGAAAAAAATACAAAAAATTTGTAGAGAATTTTACTTTAGTTAATTTATTTGCTGAAAATTTAAATATAGAAATTGTGTAGAGTTGTTTTTTTTTAATTATCATTTCCGTTGTCTGTACTACATCCAGACAAACTGCGACATCTACATCTTGTCTATCTGGTTGTCGTCCACGTTATAAATGCGGTTATCAGCACAATTTTTGTAGCAAAATAAATTAGTAAAACATTAGATCAAAATTAGTTTAGTGCTAAAAATATATAACTAAAACTTTTGCTGAAAACGGAATTTCAGCAAGAAAATTGCTGAAAACTAGTACACTTGTTATACAAGACGTTTTACTAATTCTTCTACTAACTTATTTTTTTAGTGTAGTAAATTATAATTTATCGTAAAGTTAAAAATTTTCTATGCTTCATTAGTTTAGTAGTAGTATCGTTAAATATCGGGTATTCTGTTTATTTTTAATTGTTTTTAGTATACACAGCTATTTAGTTTGAAAGTACATTTGAAGTAGGAACATCCGTGGAAAATAGATTTCTGCCTCACGATACCTCATTTCGCACACTTTACTTCGAAACCAATTTGGGGTTTAAACTTCAACGGTGGGTCTGATACTGTAGGGTTAACTTAACTACTAAACAAACAAATATGTCAAAAAATTTTATACAAAACAATAACAAATTTTTGGGTTAACTATTGGTTAACTCTTAAACCTTCAGTATGAGACCCAGCACAAAAGTCATGCTTTTGGTATATAAAAAAATGTTGATACTTTATACGACATTAAATAAATTTTATTTCATGATAATACGCATTATAACAACACAAATACATAACATTATTTTGAAGGAAAAAGTTGAACGAAAAGGTCCATCCACAATATTGGAGTACTCTGGGCTACATATTGGATTTCAGAACAGAAAGTTGGAATGATACAAACAATATTTATATGCAAAAGAAAAAGAAAAATCAAATTGTGGCGTAGAGTACTCCAGTATTTAGCATAAAAGCTCTATAACTTGTTTTATTTATTAAAATTATCAAAGCTAAATTGTTAATTTTTTTTGTTTTTGTTTTGTAGGTTCTACATTTCCCAAAGCAAAACCTAAACAATCCCTTCTAACTGTGATACGGTTGGCCATATTACGTTATCTATTTTTACCCCTTTATGCACAATGGTGGGTAAAACAAACGTCCCCCATTGCCTTTGGTTTACTATTTTTTCTATATGTAACACAAATGATCAACTGGGCAGTTTACACTTTCAATGCAAATCACATAGAACAGAATTCTGACGGAATTAGTTCAACTAACACCAATATAAAACAAACGCCGGGAGGCACAACTGGCGAGAAATTACCAGACAATGAGGTAAGCGTCTGTTTTAATGCTAATTATTATGTAAACAATAACAAAGCTATCGTTGATTTCCTAAGCACATTGTATCAATATCGGAGCTTTTAATACCCATGGCTTTAAGCCTATTACTTAGCTTAATACACTCTCAAATAGTGGCAACAAATATAGCTCAAAGTGGAGCCAAATGTAAGAGAAGGCGTATTTCTAATACCAGCCAGAATGGAAGACATTCTAAAGAGCCTAAATTGCGACGTCGCAAAAAGCTGGTAAAGTAAGTCTTATTAATAAATTTCTTCGTAATAGGCTCAGTTAAAAAATATATATTTCTAAGGTTACGCAATCATGATTTACTTGACATCAATACAAATAAATCTATTCAGCTTAAAAAATATCAAACTGGAGGCGTAGAACCTGTAATAAATTCTAATAAAAACATTTCGGAGGTCTCCTCGAATATCACCAATGCCACCTGTTCTCTTAGCAAAATTATTTTTGAGAATTCATCCTCAATTCAAGAGACTTTACCTTTAAAAACTACATCTGCCATATCATGTACAACTTATACTCCACCCCTACCTCCTTCAACTTCATCAACTCAAACTAATAATCATCAATTAAAATTAGATCTGTCCAAAGACCTGTGCAAGCATACAAATACCCATGACCTCCTACAATTAGACAACGACACCGAATGCTTGATTAGAAAACGTAATGTTAACTGGCACTCACCGATACATAAATATGCCACAACTTCAACACAAGAAAAACAACAACAAACTTCCCCGCAATCCATATCAACTACCAGCAGTACACACACTTCTCAAGTGGGTGATAATTCTAGCGTTTCATCGGACAGTATAAGTGTGTCTCCAACGAAAACGGTGCGTATTGATGAATGCGTACAAGAATTTTATGATGATTTAATGAATCGTACAACGGAACCAATAGCATCTAATTCAGAAAGTCCTCCTGTTCCTTCCGGTAGTTGCAGCATTTTGAATGTACGCCGTACTGTGGGTGGTGAAGATGATGGTTTCGAAAGTCTTAATGGCAAAAGTTCAAGTGGTGAAGATACTAATGCTTCACCCCATGCTTCAAGAAATCAATTACGCTTACGTTTGAATACATTGGATACTCATCAAAGGGTACAGCAATTGAATGAGGTAAGATATATCATTTTATTTATTCCAAGTTTCAGATATCAAGACCTCTAATTATTTAAATTAAAGCACTAGACGTGAGTTTAAAAATTTGTATTTCCGATCGATTTTACTTGTACTTATAGCAGTATATAAGTGACCCAGAATTTTGTATTTTGGGCTATTTTGTAACAATTTAAATTAAAGGTTTAAACTAAACACGTGCACAGATAGAACTGCTTGTACAAGTTTCGGTATGTCTACTGATTTGAATACGTATTGATAAGTACCCGACTAAAAAAGATATTATATAATCATATATCACCATATATAAATCCATATATACGTCCATATCTAATTTGATCCGAATATTGGAATATATAATTATATCAAGCGAGATAAGCATGTTATCTAACCTGATACAATTTGATCCGAAAAATGGGTCTATCTTACTTCATCAAATTATATATTAATACATATAATTTGATGAAGATTTTCAAATAAAATTTTAGTAAATACTGTTGAGATCACTTATTTTCATTCATATTAAATACTAATGCTTAATGTTTAGAAAAATTTTTGTTAATAAACTTGGAAATAGCTGACAAAATAAAACATTACAAAAATTTGTCGGAACAACTGTCTTATAAAAGAAAAAAAAAAAAACTTTCAGAATTAATTTTTTTTCACGGAAAAAATAACTGAACTTAAACCATATTTATTTCAACATATGTTTTTCTAATTTTTATTTTTAAATTTAAAAATTGCAATTAAACTTTATAAAATTTTGTATAATTAGATATCATGTCAGATATAATTATATATAAAATTAATACAATTTTCTATTAACTTTGTTATATATTTTGATATAATATGGTTTATAAAAGCTTATATGCCATTATATATAATTATGTATCAACTATATTTGCAGATCTCTTAATATATGGCTGGAGACCAAATCGCATATGATTATATATAACGTTATATCAAACATATTTATAAAACTAATAAAATATAAATATAAATCTATATGGTTATATAAAGCCACGCATATAAACATTTAAATTTATATCAAATCATATAAGATTATATAAAAACTTTTTTAGTCGGGTAGTTTAGTGTTTCTGGTATAGTTGATATTGTTATTCTTTCTAGTAGATTGTGTGTAAATGAATAAAGAGAGAATGAGCGTAATATATTTGTTTTACTATAGTATGCTCAAACAAATAAAACAGATAATGAAGATTGTACAATAGATACTTATTGTACGCTGCCAATAAATATATTGTGAAAATTTCGACCAAATCAACCTCATGTCTTCCTTCGACCTCTTTTTCACTAATTTTACTTAAATTAAATACAATTTTTTGTTTTAATTGAATTTTATTAATTTTTAAATACAAATTTCACAACAAATTTAATCTTTAGTCACTTGATTATTTGTTTCCACAACAATTACTTGAAAATATTTGTGGTACAATAAGTATTTGAGAACAAGAAACAAATAAATGCTTCACTCATTGCAAAACAAGAAATAACTGGTATTGTGTTTATGAATAAAGTGAGTGCGTTGAAACAAAACAACAATATCAGTTACACTTCTTCTCTTATTTATACCAATAGTAACAGTTATGTATATGGTATATTTGTTTTGATATACAAGTGCACGTCTTAAGTTTAAACATGTTTTAAATAATAATATAATGAAATAACAATATTGTGTTATAAAAGAATGTGATAAATATGGTTTAAAGAATATGAATTAATTTTTCTTTCTCGCATAAGGAAATTCGTGCTCTATTCTATTTTGGAATACTGAAAGCAGCAAGTGTCATATAGGCTTAAGTCAACCTTTTCCTAAACGGGTGGTCCGTGAAAAGTCCAGTAAAAATACTTAAAAAACAAGAAATTTTTAAAAATTAATTAAAATCTATAACTGCAATATAAAACATCGGCTTCCTATTACTATGTTACATGGATGGTAACTGAAACGAATGCGGTTATCGTTAAGGTAACGATATTTTAGGTTATTTCGGTAACGGTATTTTAAGAGTAACGCTATTTCATTTATTTCGGTATCGGTATTTTAAGGATATCGGTATTTGAGTTATTTCGGTAACGGTATTTTAAAGATAACGATATTTGGGTTATTTCGGTAACGGTATTTTAAGGTTAACGGTATTTCAGTTATATCGGTAACGGTATTTTAAGGACAACGGTAGCCAGTTATTTCGATGCATACCGTAATTTTTTTTTACAAAATACAAACGAGATTAGAAACAGAACCAATTTATCAACTTAAAGTACAAAAAATACTCAATAACCACGTGAAATTACCAAAAGCAGAAAATTAAAAATAACGGTAACGGTATTTTAGGGATAACAATATTTCATTTGTTTCGGTAACGGTATTTTAAGGGTATTGGTATTTTATTTATTTCGGTATCGGTATTTTAAGGATAACGGTATTTCAGTTATTTCGGTAACGGTATTTTAAGGATAACGGTATTTCGGTAACGGTATTTTAGGGGTAACGGTAGTCAGTTGAAAGGGTTTTGAATCGATAACGGTATTTTAGCGGTATTGCCTGCCAACCCTGCTATGTTATTAAAAAAAATGGGAATATATCCAAACAAATAATGAAAATAACGTGATTTTAAAAACTTAGCAGGAAATGAAAACTGTGTAAATCATATTTTGAGGACTTAAGACTCCGGCGGCGTTTTTCATATAATTGAATAAATATTCCAGTCAACATTTTTCCGAGCGTTCAGAAACTATGACTCCAGGGCAGAGATGGGTCGAAATTAGGGATGCCGAACGGGACTGGTTTTTATAAATCCCGGGATTCGGGATTTTGAAAATTTAAATCCCGGGATTTGGGGATTTTTCGGGGTTTCGGGATTTTCTTGTTTCATCATATTTTTAATTATAAAAGTAAATAGCTGAATTAAACCCTAAAAATTTAAATAGTTCATTATAAATCTACTTATTATTTTTTGTAGTATGAAGAAACAAACAAATTTAGCCGGATTCACAATGCTGGAGTACTCCACGCTACAGAGTGGAGTGTGTAAAATAAAGATAGCATGATACAAAAAATATATAAGTGCAAAAAAGAAAGGAACAAAATCCGCTCAGAGTGGAGTACTACAGCATTGTGAATCTGACTTTAAACAGAAACTACACTCATAGAAATAAGTATGTAAAAATAGCAAAAAAAAAGCTACCAAAAATTAGCAAAGAAGGTTCAGCGATTAAAACTACTGAAATCAACAGAACTTGTTTACTAAATAATTGTTAAATTTCCGAAATATAAGAAGTATACCAGTGACTTAAATGTAAGCAAATTGCAAATTACAATTTACATACCTCTGAAGAAACTTTTTAACCAAAAGTAGCTAAAACACTGCTATATCTACAAATTTTTGACTATTAGTTTTTTTTAATCAAAAGTACTAAGCACATACCTCTGCTGATTTCAGAAAGGCAGATTGTTAGATTTTTCTAATTTAACAAAAATTTGCTGTTTTTAGTCGGCAAAATTATTTTGCATGAAGTTATGATTTTAGCAAATCATCAATAAAATAATTAAAAATATGTTCTTTCAAAGCTAAATTATGATTTTCAAAAGTTTCACAGCTGAATAAAAGTTTTTAAATTGTTAAGGTTTTTATTCAGATTTATTTAATCTGTAATCTATATTAATCTATTATTTATGAATGGAAAATATTAGTTCTTTAATAACATTTAATAAAATAAGTATTAGATTTATGTGATTTAGGTCGAATATAACAATGAAAACAAATAAAAAAGAGATAAACTATGCCAAAAAATTAAATCGGAAATCCCGGGATTTCTAAATCCCGAAAATCCCGGGATTTTCGGGGTCGGAATTTCGGGATCGGTATCCCTAGTTCATATATGTTTCCATATATGCTCGGATCCGTAATTTGAGGGTATATGGCCGTATATGATCATATATGGACATATATGAGTTCATATATGCTCATATACCTACTTTCGCTCATATATAAAAATACGATTTTTTTTATTTTCCAACAAAAACTTTAGAGAAATTGATAGTTAAAGTAAATTATTAACAATTTCATAAATTTGTTGTAATTTAAAGTCTAAATAGTAGAAAATCTATTGTATAATACATCTATTTACACTCTTATAACAATTTAGAAATTTTAAACTAAGTTAAAGGATTAATAAACATAAATTATTGTACTTCAAGTAGAGATTATTCGACAACTTTCCAGATGTATCTCATACGTTTTCAATTGCATTTCAAAATGTACCGAATTTTTATAGATTATAATGCCAGCTATAATAAAAATAGTAAATTTTAATACAATTGTTGGAAATTAAATTAAGAGATTTGTATTGTTTTCATTTGTTTGCCCCCAACATGTTTTTTCAATGAATGATTTATAAGACTTTATCTTTTCTTCTGAAAGGAATATGTCTGAACAAGAAATTAATTTAAAAAACTCCTTATCTCAAAATAGGATATAGTTTAATTGGGTCGCACTCCATTAAATAACATGCTCTTAATAAACAAAAAGAAAATGTTCTGAATTCAAAATTTTTAAATTGCTTTTAAACGAATTTCAATTGGTGATCATAATTTATTTATTGCACAGACGTAGTCTAATTCATTCAAGAATCCTTGTAAATATCGTTCATTTATACATTCATACCAATTTCCACTTAAAATTTCATGCGGATTTTAATTCAGTAAAATATGGATAAAAAGTAAAAATTTATATGACTCCATATCAGTCTTGCATTATCATTTGATGTGTTAAGTCATAGTTTATTCTGTTTCCTTAAAGTTTAATAAAAGTTTACGGTTTATTTTTTTCTTTATTTCTTGTTGTTATTGTTTGTTAACAATATCTAAATATTATAAAAAAACAAAATTAAACGCAATCGAGAAGAAGATGTTGATGCCTGCTCTGGGTATAACATGAATAGAAAAAATAGGCCACAAACAGCTCTCAGAGAGCTAGCAATTCAAATTATTTTGCAAAATACTCTGCAAACTATTGATGATGACGATAATGATGAAACAATTATCGAACCAGCTGTTAAAGTTAACATACCACCAATAACAATCTTAAAATGTAAAATTGAACAAGTTCATGAAACGTGTAGAATATTAAAATATTCTCTCACTAAGAAGTTTCAGTTCGAATATTTCACATATGCTGCTGAAGACGAAAAGCCTTATAAGGCTGTACTATTAGGTCTAGATAAAACAGACCCATCAGTTGTTAAGTCCAGGCTTTTAGACATGGGCCTTAAATGTATCGATGTTAAAATTGTTACTAGAGCCTATGCTGGAGCTAGGGACAGTAACAACGAACAAATTATATTCATTGTCTACTTTGAAAAAAAGTCAATCACATTAAGAGAATTAAGGCAAAACTACTCAGCCATCAACTACATGAAAGTCATTTGGGAATACCAAAAACCCAACAAAACAAAACTAACCCAATGTTATAATTGTCAGATGTATGGACACGGTGCCAGCAGATGCAATGTTAAAACATTTTGTGCCCATTGTGCCGGGAATCACAAAACTGAAGAATGCAAGTCAACCATTGTAAAATGTGCTAATTGTAAAGGCCCCCATAAGGCTATGTCCCCTGACTGCCCTAATAGGGAAACATATAAGCAAATAAGGCAACGTGCTCAACCAAAGAGTACCAGACAAAGAAGCCAACAATTCAACAATCAATCAAATTACAACGTTAATTTTCCAAATGCTTTAAATCAGAGCGAAACACCAAATCCATCTAGAACGGGTTATAACAAACCATTCACCCAAAATAACGATAATAATAATTTGTTCTCTTTAGAAGAATTAAAAAATCATACGTTTGAATTAATTTCAAATTTAAAAAAATGCAGGTCTCGTGAAGAGCAATTCGAGGTTGTTACAAACCTTGCATGCAAATTTTTGTACCAATGAACTGCAACATAACGTTATTACAATGGAATGCTCGTAGCATTCGCACTAAAAAAGACGAATTATTCCATTTCTTAGAAAAAACCAATATTGACATTTGTTTACTTTGTGAAACCTGGCTAAATAAAAAAATTACAATAAAACATCAGAACTTCTACTGCTACAGATACGATCGACAACGTGGTGGAGGAGGTGGAGTAGCTATTTTAATTAAAAAACACATTCAGCATCAACTTATACCTCCAGTTTCTTGGTAACATTTTTTTATTTTGATTTGTTTTATTAATATAGAAAGCGTTTAAGTCGTATTTTATTACGAACGTAAATTTTAAGGATAAAGGAATGGAATATTTTAATTAACGAATTTTGGTTTAAGTGTCTACTTTTTTTAAGCCATTTAGCTCTCTTATCAAGTCATAAAAATCTATGAAATACCTCCTGCCAACTTATTTTAGCTCTTCTCATGTGTCAGGCTAAAATATAATTTCTAAGATAAAAATACATTTATGAATTTTAAGAAATCGCATTCTGCCAAAATCCATATTTTTGCTTTTATCAAACTAAAAGCGCTAAAAAAATTTCTAATATTTTCTTTCGTTTCATTGGACCCATATTTAAATTTTTGTGCGGGCTATATCGGCATTATAGAGTTTCAAAAAGTTCTACCATTCGTGAAGTTATTTTTATACCCTACACCACTATGTGGTCAGGGTATTATAAGTTTGTGCTGATTAGGGTTATGACTTTTTGATTTTTTTTTTGCAAATATCAAATTTTACATGCCCTAGCCAAAAAGGCCATTAAAAAATATTAAGAAATGCAATCTTAATTTTTCGCTGCTGCCAAAAAAGTTCCCGCACCAAAAGGGTTGAAATTTGGTCTATATGGTTTTAGTTTAATTAAAATGTTTCTCCGAAGTTTTAAACAAATGAGACTAAAACGATGCTTATTGAAAGCTTTTTATGGTAAAAATTACGAAACGTTTTTGGAGGGACTTTTGCATACATTTTTTGTTGTTTACAATAATTTTTGTAATAATTCGTTATGTAAATTAAACAAAATCCCCGAACAAAAATTATTTTTAGATATTGCATTTGGTGCGGAAGGTTTTTTCACCGAAATGACCCGCAAACACGATTTTTATTATTAATTTAGTATTGCCTATCACGTGGTGATAGGTAAAATTTTTGTTAAAAATGAGTCATAACCCTAGTGCTGATGTTTGTAACACCAAAAAATATTGGTTGTAGACCCACCTTATAGTATACCGATCGGCTCAGAATTTTTTTTTATTTCGATTTAACGATGTCCGTCTGTCCGTCCGTCCGTCTGACTGTCCATGCAATCTTGTGCGCACTCTACAGGTCGCAAATATTAAGATATTTTGATGAAACTTGGTACGCAGACCTATGTTGGCCCAAGGACGAACAAGTTTGATTTTGGTGAATATCGGTCCATGTTTAGACCTAGTGCCCATATATAGGTCCTACCAAAATTATACTGTTTATACGCTGCAGGTCGTAAATATTAAGATATTTTGATGAAATTTGGTACACAGACCTATATTGGCCCAATACCGCAGCCTATTGATTTTGGTGAACATCGGTCCATGTTTAGACCTAGTGCCCATATAAGGGTCTCCCCAAAATTATATTGTTTATACGCTGCAGGTCGTAAATATTAAGATATTTTGATGAAATTTGGTACACAGACCTATATCGGCCCAATAACGCAGCCTATTGATTTTGGTGAACATCGGTCCATGTTTAGACCTAGTGCCCATATAAGGGTCCTACCAAAATTATACTGTTTATACGCTGCAGGTCGCAAATATTAAGATATTTTGATGAAATTTGGTACACAGACCTATGTTGGCCCAATAACGCAGCCTATTGATTTTGGTGAACATCGGTCCATGTTTAGACCTAGTGCCCATATAAGGGTCCCACCAAAATTATATTGTTTATACGCTGCAGGTCGCAAATATTAAGATATTTTGATGAAATTTGGTACATAGACCTATGTTGGCCCAAGGACGAAGCCTATTGATTTTGGTGAACATCGGTCCATGTTTAGAACTAGTGCCCATATAAGGGTCCCCCCAAAATTGGCTTGGTTACAAACTGCAGGTCGCAAATATTAAGATATTTTAATGAAATTTGGTGCGCTGACTCACATTATAGAAAATTTTGACACAAGCCCCATTTTAACCCATTCGAATTTCGGTTACAAACAATACACCAGACTGGTGTAGGGTATTGTATAGTCGGTATGCCCGACTTTAACCTTTTTACTCGTTTTTAAATCAAGTTATTTCTTCTCGAATGTCAAGGTTTTGACTTTAATAATGTTGCAATTATAGTCACAACTTTGAATAGGCACATAAATATTAATATGCATATCTAAAACACACCCAATTTATCGCTTGCCAATTTCATTTGCTCCATTATACTTCTAAATTATTCTTCTAATGCTTAAGGCCTCTAAAAAGCGGTCTTCAGATCTAAAAAAAATTTCTACCTAAATAACAATTTTTAGAAAATCAATGTCAATAGAAAACATAATTTACTTCTTTTGTTGTACAACTAGGGTTTGGGGTTCGGGAATTCCCGGAAAAAGTTTGCCGGGAAATTTTAAAAATATTAAATTTTTTAAATTGTTTTTGTTTGGAATAGGATTTTTTAATTTTAATCATAAAAAACATTTTAAATGCCAAAACAAAAATGTCATTGTTAAAATCTTTTAAAAGGGAATCAATTTATTTGACACACAAAAAAAATCTTTGCCAAGTAATTAGGAGCATTTCAACTAATAAAGATTTTTCGCATAACTTATTCAAAATTTAAGTAGTAAAACCTAAAAACTTGGTAAAATGTTTATTTCTTACTATCTAAATTTTTCAAATGTATATTTTAGTTAAAGTCGACTTTAGTTAAAATATTGGGTGGCAGTATACCTTGACTTGGTTTATTTTTGGAGCATTCTGATAGGTTAATTTATTTTCCACCAATCAAAATGTTTGAAAATATAAATATTTTTGTAAGGTTTTCATACACAAAATTAACAAAACCGTATGATTAAAAATAAAGTGGACTTTAAATTTAAAATACTCCTTTATATTAAGGGCCAATAATTTTATAAGTAACGTTTTCATTAATAAATGTGATATTTTCAAGTAAGTTTACTTTATTTTAATACACCTTCTTTCAAACTAATATATTCTTTTATATAAAGAATAAAATGTCAGAAGTATGGAAATACTTCACAAAAAACGACAATATTTGCCCTAAAAGACTAATGGTTAACGGAGGTATCTAAATTTAGTAGCTAAAATTAGCAAAGTACCAAAACAAAAAAGTGTAAGCTGAATAGGCATTGAACGTTTTATGGTAGGGCAAACATTTCCTGAAATGGTACCCAAATTAGCCGCAGTGGACGGAATGTCAATCCCCACCATAACTAGATCTTCGTTTATTCGAGAAAGTTTTTATAATAAAAACCTGGCATTGAAAAAAACTGAAACCGATGTAAAGAACATTATATTAAATTACTACAAATATCGAGCAATATTTCTAACAATAGGAGATTTACTATTATCTTAGATGAATGGACAAGAATATCACAAAAGAGATATTTGAACAAACATATGTATAAACGGAAATAAGTTATTTTATATTCTGGGGTTGGTTTATATATCAGGAATATGTAATGCTGATGAAATAAGAATTGTAGAAATAAGACTAGAAGAGTTTTATTTCCCAGCAAAACCTTTTATTACCATGTAATGAGTTTTAGGTAATGAAATCTTAAGTGTTCACTAGTTACCTTTTAATTACTAAACTACTTATTTTAATATGGTGATGTCATTGGAGGAAAGTCATTACACTGATGTTACCTGTAAGTAGTTTATCAGCTGTTCTATAAATAGATGTTGAATATAAATTTAAAAAAATATAAAAATTTAAAAACCAATAGAAGCCGACACGTATTGATCAGCGTACCCCACGATTGTCAGGCAAACACTCTAACCATTAGACCACGACATCACTATGATTTTTAATGCTTTAAATTATGTACACATTTATTGTGGCAACTATTATACATGTCTATTTTTAACAAAACTTGTTGTTATTAAATACTGCTTAATGAACATCAACATTTCTATAAATAGATGTTTAATATAAATTACAAAAAAAAAACAACAATGGAAGCTAACACGAGTTGAGCAGCGATCCTCATGTCTGTCAGGCAAAAACGATAACCACTAGGCTACGCCATAGTTATGGTTTTTAATGATTTAGAACATATATTATTGGTTTCAGCTATTGTGAAATAGTAATGTGTGGGGTATAATTATCGGTAACTCATTACATTCAGTTTAAAAGTAATTCAACCGGTAATGAGATATGAGATCTAAGTAATGCATGTAGTAATGACCAGTCATTACCAAGTTTTTGCTGGGTTGTCTTTGGAAAATAACATTGTGGATTCTCACTGCACAGACTGAATTTGTACTGAAACAGTGTTTTTTTTTTAACAAAAATTACTTATATAGGTCGTTTTCATTAACAATTTTGTTCAAAAATATTTCCCGGGATTCCCGGGAAACAAATTTTTTTATTCCCGTTTCCCGGAAAATAAAAAAGTCCGGGAAATCCCAAACCCTATGTACAACATATGATTTTGAAGCGATACCCAGCATAATCTCAGCAATGGGTGCTCATTACTAATATGTAAATAATAAGCAGTAGAATTATTGTCTACTGCATATATTCAGTGTCAAAACTCATTATTTTTTTTCTACAAGGTCGTTTTTGTTAGTAAGGTTTGCGATCGATGAAATTAGTGCACGTATAAATTCAAATAACTTTCGAACTAGTTGACATATACAAAAGAAGAAAACGTTTTATTAACAGAAATCTTATTCATGTTTACATTTAATAAAAAAATATTACACATTAGTGGTTTTTAATGAAAAATTTAATTTTTTCTGAAATTCATCCCATTGAACTTTTAATAGTGTCTTCAGTGGTTTTTTTTTGCTTGATGATAACCATTTTCTTGAAAATGTTTTAGTGTTTTCAGCAACGTGTGTGCCCTTTATGATCCTTTTTACCAGAGCCCAATATCTTACGATGGGTCTGAGCTCTGGGCAGTTAGGTGGATTTGCATATCTGGGTACAAATACTATATTTTGTAAAATAATCGAATTATTTTTTCACGCTCTTCTATTTGTACATTTACAAGTAATAATGTGTGCACTAGTTTCATCGAACGTAAACCTTAGTTGTCTATATTCGCTGCATTCCAAAAAGAAAAAAAATCGTTACCATTATATAAGAGTAATTGTAATGAAAAAATGTTCATTACTTTTGTTAACATTACTTTTACACAATGTTAAATATTTTTCTGTTTTCGTAACTTTTGATTTGATATTTTGGTATGCTGATTCGTCGCTTCTAGCCAAAATAGAAAACAAGCCAAAATTTTGGGGTCTGAAGCTGTCGAATGCCCCATTAGTGCTTCTCAATCACATTTTTTAACCCTTTGGCGAGTGGCGTACATTATAATGTACGTCGACTTTATTAACTCGTCACTGATTTGAATTTTAACCAAAGCGCAATTCATTTACTGTTATCGGTTCGTTATTTTGTTGTTATTAAAATTTTATGCAGGCTGTGAAATTTCAAAATAACATGATATCAGTAGAGTGCGTTTTGTCTTGTGATCGTCAACGCTGCAGAGAATGTGTTGGAAGTTAGAAGTTAAAAAAAGGCTAAATTTTAGTCTCAAAAATTGTGTGATGAATCAAATTCAAAAGCTCAAAGGATTTTATGTAGAGATTAGTGATAGAAAAAATATAAAATTAAAATTAAAAAAAAAAAAATGAACCCGCTCGGGGCCGGCAGCATATTAATGTTTGAACTTTAATTTCAAATATCTCCGCTAGGGTGTGCTGCAAAGCCATAAAAGTAATAAACAATATTTCTTGGGCATAGATCTACATTTCCACGAAATTTGGTCGGAAAATTCCCAGCCATTAAAATTCCCGTATCAAAGGGTTAATATAAAAATTAAATGGAAGAAAAAACATCGGTTGCCATTTCATAAATTAATGATAATGATTTCGGCCCATCTCTATCCTCCTTCCCTACACTTAAAATAATACGTCAGTAGAAAAATCTGCCAAACGGGTTTGGAATCGATTTGACTAATTTTTAACAAATTTTTAATTGAAACACTGATTTCAACAAGGATTTAAATTATCTTCATTTAACACAATACTAAAAATTCTCAGTAGTTGAACTAATTTTGAGTATTAATTTTCAAAATTATTTATAACAAATTTTTAAGAACCTATTCGTTAAATTTTACACAATTTATTATTGAAATATAATTTCTGGAACTAGTTCTAGAACTGGTTTTACGTTAGTCTACATCATCATAGTTCCAGAACCAGTTCCATGGAATCGGTTGCAGTGGAACCAGTTGCAGAACTAGTGTGGTTTGAAACCGATTGTAAAAAATTTTCCAGGGCATTTACAACCCCCGCCCGGGAATTTCCGAAACTCAAACCCTATACAGGGCGCAATTTCCAGTTTAATTTTTCTTAATTTTTGAATATTATTTTTTTCTGGGAAGCTTTTGGTTCGTGAATTTGCGTGATTCACGTGAATCACGCGTGAGTGTTACTGAAAGTTTAATTTACTCACGTGAGTGTGAGTAGTAATTTTTTTCCTCGTGAGCGTTAGTGAGTGTGAGTGAAATTTCACACACGTGCCCATCTCTAATTTGCACGAAAGTCGCTGCCCTGATCAATACTAATAAGAGCCAAATCAAATGCTTAAAACTCTATTAAATACTAAATAACTATATCGTCTGCTGAAATTCAAAACAACAAAACAATTTATATGTGGATTTTTTTTTATTGATAATTCCTATTTTTGATGAATGTAATCGAAATCAATTAATCGACATTTTGTTCTTCAGCTAACCATATAAGGTTTTATTTCGCGATATATTACCGATAAAAAATACCCACATTTTGCCACATTAGAAAAAATTTTAAATACATTTTTATGCCATTAGCAATTTTTTTTTTAAGAATGTCCATTTATCTAAAACGTTGCATTTTTTCTGTATTCAATACTCGTATCTTAGATGGAAAAATAATTATAATTTTTTTTTGACAAAACTGCAGTTTATGGGGTTTCGTCAAAACAAAAAACTCTGGAATTAAAAAAGAAAAAAACCGAAATTAATTTCAAAAGGGCCGTAGCGGCAAAAAACGGGGGAACATGTAAGTGTGGGTACTCAAATTAAAGGAAATTGTCTCACAATTCACGCGATTTTTCCAAAAAAATTTTTATTCTTTTTTTAATGTTAGGTAAATTGCGCCGTAGGCATTTTTTTTGTAAAAATCACGCCATTATTTCCAATTTTTTATGAAAAAAATAATTTTTTAAGTCGTGGGAATATTTTCTATCATTTGAGTACCATTTTACCATACAACAAAATCTCATCTATGTTCCCCCGTTTTTTGCCCCCACGGGCCTCCCGGGTCCGAGCGCCTCCCAAAATTAATTTCGGTTTTTTTCTTTTTTAATTCCAGAGGGGGTCATATATTTTTCATATTTTTTTGATGAAACCCCATAAACTGCAGTTTAGCCTTCTCAGTGTAGAAAATCATTAACAGATATGTGGTTATGTAACTACATACTTGGTAATGGTAACTAGTTACTTTTGTTATTACATTTCTTTATACCTTTATATGGCGATGTAGCGAAAAATAATGAGTTATGGTTACACACCAGCATACGAAAAATCAAAAAATATATCGTTACCTATGTGCTTACCAGAACTGACATAAATAATGAGTCTAAAAATAGATTTTCAAAAAAATAAATTATATAAAAAAATATTTTATATTGTATTTTTTTTTTAAATAAAATTTGCTGGTGCGGGAATCGAACCTGGGTCTACCATGGTTGGCAAATACTAACCATAAAATACCGTTCACGATTCAAAACCCTTTCAACGAACTATGTTTAACCCTAAAGTACCACTAACGAAATAACTTAAAATACCGTTCACCTTTAAATACCCTAACGAAATAAATTAAAATATCGATAACCTTAAAATACCCTAACGAAATAACTTAAAATACCGTTAACCCTAAAATACCCTAACGAAATAGAATTACGTTAGGTTTTTTTTTCTCTAAAAAACATAAAAATTAAAGTAAAAAAATAAGTTTGTATGAGTTTGTTTTGATTAATTAAAAATGGTATTGTTAACTATACGTACGGTCGTAATCCCTGTAAGCATTTGGCAGATATCTTCCAAGATGATATTAAAGCGATATCTCCTATTTTTCATTTGGATGAAAATAATCAAGTAGTATTTTGAAATTGTCTTCCTTTTTGGAAGATAAATCGGTGATATTTGGAAAAAATAATTCAAAAATTGATTTTTTTATGATAATATTGCGGCAATATTATTTTATCATCCGGAAGATAAAGAAAATTTGTTTAAGTCAGGAGAGTATCCTTAAGTAATTTGTTTGTCAGGAGAGCATGAAGAAAAATAGCAGTTTTTGAAAAAAGTACTTATTATGTTAATACATAATAAGGAAATTGGCCTCGAACTGAATTAATAAATTTCTAATTAATCAATTAAAAAGTCGAAAAAACAACTTTTATTTTTTAAATAAAAATTAAAAGCCAACATTTTGATAATCTGATATCCTTAAAATATACTACGAAATAACGTAAAATACCGATAACCTTAAAATACCCTAACGATATTACTTAAAATACCGTTAACCCTAAAATAGCTTAACGATATAACTTAAAATACCGATAACCTTAAAATAACCTAACGAAATACTGTTGAAATAACGTTATCACTTATCACTAACTTTATGAAACGGTTGGGGTCTACAGATTGTCAGTCAATAGCTCTACCATCTGAGCTATATTGACATGTAATATTTAATAGATAAAAACATAATTGACCTGCTGCACACAAGTAAGCTTACGGCGAGTAACATAACAAAAAATCAAAAAAAAATTGTGGTTACATATATCCTTACCAGTGTTTAAAAAATATTGAGTCTAAAAATAGATTTGAAAAATTTTCAAAAAAATCTAGAAAATTATTTTCTATTTGAAATAATGATAAAAATAAGTCATTATCAGTAACTCATTATTATATGTTTTAAAATAATGCAGAAGGTAAAAAGGTGTCATTACTGGTAGTCCAAAAATAATGATATGTCATTACCGTTTCTACACTGGGTTTTTATACGTTTGTGCTGATGGTTGTAACACCAAAAAATATTGGACCTAGAACCACCTTATAGTATACCGATCGACTCAGAACCACTTTTTATTTCGATTTAACGATGTACGTCTGTCCGTCCGTCCGTCTGTCTGTCCATGCATTCTTGTGCGCACTCTGCAGGACGCAAATATTAAGATATTTTGATGAAATTTTGTACACCTACTTACGTCAGCCCAAGGTTGAAAAAGTACAAATTTGTTTTAATTTTTTTTATTTGTTAAAGATATATTTGACAATTTGTAATTTGAATTTACAGGGTAACAGAAAAACTGTTGAAATATTAGTTGATAACGATTATTTCAGTTAATTCACAAATTTTCGATAATAACTGAGAAATTATTCAACTGAGCAACTGTTTTTATAAATTTTAGCTTATCAATATCAGAGTAGGAAAATAAACTCTAACGAACCGTACTTTTAGGGTTGCGTACCGCGCATCGCGAACACAGTACACAAGCTTATTGGTTGCGTAGAAAACACACAACCCGAATTCGGTACGCTACGGGATGTGAATATGTGTTGAAAGTACAGTACATAATCGTAGCGTTTGCGTTCATCAGACAATCGTAGTGTACCACATTCGGTTTGTGTACAAACACACAACCGCTAAAACGATAGATACGGTATGTGTTCCTTAGCCGTACCCTACCCTACATGTCGTGTACAGTTTATTTTCCTACTCTGATCAATATAATCGTTGGAAATATCATTCCACTGCTTTTCCAATTCGATGAAAAGTTCATCACAGTTTCGGAATACTTTATTGCCGTTATTACATTTTGCAATCATCCACATGATCCTCATCGTCTTGTGATGTGGAGATTGGGGTGGCCATGACATGACATTAATTTGATTTTCGTCCAACTAAGCTTTTACAATCTTTGCCGTATGTTTGGGATCGTTATCGTGCTGGAATGTCCACGAAAGTGAAATTTCCCATTAACCATACGGAAGCATAACCACCTCCGTGCTTTATTGTGGCGGTTGTATACGTGGGATTAATCTTGTCGCCTTAAAGTTATAGAACATTGGCTCTTCCATCTGATCGCCTGAGGTTAAATTTTGACTCATTTGACCATAAAATATTTTTCCACTGCTGTTGAGTCCAATTTAAATTGGCTTGAGGAAAGTCATGCCGAGCTTTTCGATTTTTTTCTGACACGTAAGGTTTTCATTGTAATCTATAACCATATTCTCGAACTCTTCTTTTTATAGTGGGAAGTCTGACATCCGGCTGAATTTCACTTTTAGCTTCTTTGGGAATTAAATTCTTTATTTTTCTATTTTGCCTTACAGTTGTTGCAGGGGGTCTTCCTCCTTTATGCAGTGTATGGATGTTGCCACTATTAAATATGCGACAAATCGTCGATTTGGATACGGAATATTAAAAAAAATCTCTTTTTGGGAAAGTCCATTTTGAAAATCCTTTATAATTTTCGGTTTAAAAACGGAATTGTGCTTGTTTCCAGCCATTTAATAAAATATTATTGCGAACATTACCCTCTCAACATCTAATTAAAACTGTTGTTATATTATTTAATAAAATGCAAAGATAAGACGAGTGAAAAAGTTAAAGTCGGGCATTCCGACTTTGTGATACCCTACACCAGTCTGGTTAAAAGCCAACTAATGTTTGGATCCAAAATTCGAATGGGTTAAAATGGACTTGTGTCAAAATTTTCTATAAAATGATAAACAAACTTTTAGTAGTATTTGTTACCGATTATGGCCTTTGGGCTACGTTATTGTAATAAAGAAATTGAAATTAAAAAAAAAAAATAAGAGAAAATCGGAAATATGAGCCCATATGAGCGATAGGTCCAAATATGGACCGATCCTACCTAGAATCAATAGGCTCTATCCTTGGGACCATGTGAGTATGCGAACCAAATTTCATTAAAATATCTTCGTATTTGCGACCTGCAGCGTGTAAACAAGCCAATTTTGTGGGGACCTTTATATGGGCACTAGGTTTAAACATGGACCGATTTTAACTAAAATCAATAGGCATTGTCCTTGGGGCGACAAAGGCCGGTGTACCAAATTTCATCAAAATATCTTAGAGTGCGCACAAGAATACATGGACAGACGGGCATCGTTAAATCGAAACAAAAAGTGATTCCGAGTCGATTGGTAATACTAAAAGTTGGGTCTAGGTCCAATATTTTTTGGTGTTACAAACATCAGCACAAACTTATACCCTATACACGTAGTGGTGTAGGGTATAAATATAAAGTAATTTAAAAAAAATGAGATTGCCGTTATATCCAAGCATTTCTTAGTGTTAATGACTGCGTTAGGAGTAGGAGAAATGATATTTGCAAATGTTTTGAACACTTAAATTCCCACTATCACTATAAATCTAAGAAACAAATATAACTATAAATATAAATTTTTTGTTGTTGTGTTTTAACGGAATCAATTTTTTTCTTATTTCTTTAACCATTTGACGACCATAGGCAAGTACCCCGATGGGTTTTCGCACTTATAATTGCCCAGGGATTATTTAAGGCATAAAAAGCACAATTTATGACAAGCAAAATAAAGGGCAAGCAAGGGGTCTATGATGCCAATTTTTTGTAAAATATCTATAATTTAGTTGCAGATCACGAAAATAAAATAATAATAAAAATCGATTCGTCCGGAACGGCAGGGTCATCAAATGGCAAATATTTTTGGCAAGCGAAATGAGGGGTAAGGAGAGATCATGAAAATCCCAAAAATTTTAAAATCGCTTCGGCATCAATTAAAAGCTCAAATGCGATCTCATTTGCAAATGTTTTGAACACTACTGTATATTTTTACTAACGAGTAGTATGATCAAGTGAAATGGAAAACAGAATAAAAATTTTCCTATTAACATTTTTTTTCTGAATGTACGCATCATTTGGACGAAACATAGAAATAAAAAATACAAAACAAATTGTAGAAAACAGGGGTAATTTTCTAAAACAGTGGTGCGTTATTTCTACAGTGAAGTGGTGCGTTATTTCTACAGAAATTATTTTTTTACAAAAACAATTCACATTGAGAGTTCCCATCATTTCACCCAAATGTTTTACGAAATTAGGTATAAAGTTTTCCAGGGATTGTAAAACATTTTCGACACAAATGTGATAAGAATACAATGTGATTTACATAGGACTTTACTTATAATTTAATAAAATTTGTGAATTCCTTTAAATATGACAATCTCAGTAGAATAGTAATTCAGAACTAGTTCTGGGAGCCGCTATCGTATGAAAAACGATATCGTTTTAATCAAAACGATACCTACTAAATTGTTATCTTTTTGACGACGACTCTTACAAAAACTCTAAACTATGCGATGGAAAATTGTTGTTTTTAATAAACTGTTAACATTATCCAAAATTTGCATCCACCAACGCACGAGAGTTCCTGACTCCTACTGAGATGCATTGAAAGCTTTTACCAAGATATGAGCTTACAAGTTAACAGTCAGATTTGGATAAATTAAAAAAGACTACGCAACAAAAATAGAAATTTTAAACGAAAACAGACAAGTTCGAACGAGTTTGCTAAACAAAATAATACCGTCGAAACGATGGGTATATTTTTTATAAAATCACCTGCTAAATCAAACAATTTCTGTAATTAAAATTTAAATGACAAAAATGGAGATTAAGCCACAAAATAGTAAGGTGAAGAATTTTTTCTTCTTTCTAGCCTTCACAAAATACTGCATCGTTATGTTATCGTCGAAACGTTACTCATACAAACACCAGCACAGAATCTTCGGACTTTAAGACTCAATTACAAAGTACAAAATCACGAGATGTTAGTAGTGAGGAAACCGAAGAAGAAGGTGATGATGGTGAACTTATATCAAGTCCAGCTTCACAAGGCAATACATCAAACTATAACGAATGTACGACATCAGCCACAGAATGGTTGGGCATAACAACAAATAGTAGGAACATTCTTCATATGACATCAGTTTTTGGATTATTAATTATTTCTTTGTCCCAAAAAATACAGGTGATGAATGTAGTTATAGTTCCGATTATGATAATTCAGATGATTACAAAGGTACCCAATATTCTGACGATAATGGTGGTGATTTAGATTTTACACCAACCACAATATTAAATCCACATGGAACAAGCGATCGAAGTAGGTACTATGGTCTAATATATCAGCTTAGAACAATATTAATTCGTTTCGATTTCTCTTCTAGTAAGTTGTACTATTTGGGAACAGCGGGAGATTAAAAAGGCTCAAATGTCTGTTTTAGAAATATCATCTTGTATCATTGATAATGTGGAATCAATGCCGGAAACTAATGACTACATATACATTGGTATATTCTTTTCATTACTCTTATCTCTGATACCATGTTTTTGTCGTTTGTGTGAAGCAACGCTGGATGCGGAAAAATCAAGTGAAATAAATTATTTTGACTTACCAATGATGCTATGGGAAAAGGCCTCCTTTTCCTTCATAGCTATTCTTCGTATTGCATTTGGTCATACACAATGGGAACGTGCGGTATTGGTTTTAGGATTCATACAACGTCTCTGTTTGACACTAGTATTATTTATGATCTTTGGGGTGGCTGAAAGAACTTTTAAACAAAGGTAAACATCATGTATGATTTAATTTCGTTTACCTTATGTGTATAAATGTTCTTAAAATTTTATTTGTAGATTTCTCTATGCTAAACTGTTTTCTCACTTAACGTCATCAAGACGGGCTAGAAAATCAAATTTGCCACATTTTAGATTAAATAAAGTGAGAAATATTAAAACTTGGTTAAGTGTAAGATCATATTTAAAGGTTGGTAACGCATTAAAATAAGGAAAAACTTTTGAATAATTATGTACAAATTTAGAAAAGAGGACCTCAACGTTCAGTTGACATTATAGTATCAGCGGCTTTTATTGTCACATTGCTCCTGTTGGCTTTCTTAAGTGTAGAATGGCTTAAAGATTCAGTTCATCTACATTCGCATTTGAACTTAGAAGCTCTTATGTGGTCAACTACAATTGGTATATTTCTATTGCGTTTTATGACATTGGGCAATAAAATACATCATAAATATCGTAGTGTATCTGTTTTAATAACAGAACAAATTAACTTATATTTACAGGTAATTATGAAAGCAATGAGGGGATTCATGAATGGTCTCGTATATGGTGTATAAAACATTTTTGGATAAGGCACCGTAAGTTGTTTTTCACGTGAAAACAAACTGTACACAATTTTCACGAGAAACTCGTTATCGTGGACAATCATTTTTCATATTTAGTATAACAGTTTTTTTTCCCTTGAAACCCAAACAACTTTCTATGATTAATGTGATAAAAATACCATGTTTTCACTATATACGACGTTAAATCAATTCCCTCAATATATGTATATATTATTCTATAAAATAATTTTTTTTTAGATCGAAAAGAAACCTAAGAAAAAAGATGAGTTAATGGTCTCAAATAGTGTTTTAAAGTTAGCTTCAGATTTATTGAAAGAACTTGAAACACCGTTTAAAATATCGGGACTCAGTGCCAATCCATATCTTTTTACCACCATTAAAGTGGTCATATTATCAGCCTTATCGGGTGTTCTTAGTGAAATGTTGGGCTTTAAGCTAAAACTGCATAAAATCAAAATAAAATAAACTAAATAAAGTACCTTATATTATTATATTTTTTTGTATCTTATATTTTTGGTAAACTATAAAGGTAGAAATTAACAATTTTATTAATTTTACATTAATTACACAATTATGTATTTTCTTATGAAATTCCGAAAGAATGCATTAAAAATCATGTCATGTGCACTTAAAGTACAGTAAAGTACTAGCAAATTACCTAATTTTTTATTAATTGTACTGGGATATAACAAAAAATAAATAAAAATCACAAGGCTGTGCCAAGTGTTTATTGGTGCACTCAAAAAAGTTTGACAGTTACTACATGACATTAGTTTGTGTAGTAACCAGTAGTTATTGTTTTTGAGAGAAATTACATTCTTTTTATGTGGAAAAATACATAGCAACTTATATGACAGTTATTTAAGAAAAAAACCTAACGAAAAATACTGTAATTTCGTGGCAGTAGTTTAAAAAAGTTATTTTTAATATCATAATAAACAACTACCAAAACAGAGGTCTAATCACTGCTTTTGATATCGAACAAGCTAACGTATCGAACAAAAATTCGTTACCTATCGAATAGCCGAATCACGGCATTCGATCGCTATCGTATCGAAATGTTAAGCTAATTTACTTCACTGAATGTATACAATTGAAAACAAAAACTTGTAAACCCTGCAAGCATGGCAATACGAAGAAGGTACCCCGACTATATCGCCAGGAAGAAAACATTTATTGTCGGCTATATCAATGTCGTATTGCAGAAGATTCCTCCGTTGGAAACAACCGTTACCGGAAGCAATCCCAGGAAAATCTTTCATTATCAAATAAGTGGTTATATAATAGAAATTCATAGCTCCGCACAACTTATTTTTTGGCGTCTAAACTCATTATTTTTGTTTGGCGTGGTCGTTTCTATAAGTAGTCACGCTTACCCGCTCGCTTACGAAAAAATGAGAAATAAGTAGTTATGAGATTTTGAATAATAAGTGGTTACACACATGCTTACAAAAAGTTGAATTATAAGTGGTTATCCGATTGCTTACTTGATTCTTAAAAATAAGGAGATAAGCAAATACTATTATCTTAAGGAAATACATTCAGAAAAATTGTTCTCTAGTGTGTAATTTTAGGACTCGTCATAAAAATTTAAACATAAAACATATTTACATACAAAGGGTGGTTAAATTTTAAGGGCCGATGTTGATTTTGAATTAAACACAAATTATTTAGGAAATTATTGTCATTTCTGTTTACTTATATGATAATATTGGTATGGTTCAATTATGTATGGAACAAAATATCGGCCAAATGGCCGCCGCGACCTCGGCGGCACACCTCCATCCGATGGTCCAAATTTTCGATGACGCTGAGGCATAATTGAGGTTCTATGCCGTTAATGTGCCGAATTATCTCATCTTTAGCTCTTGAATTGTTGCTGCCTTATCGACGTACACCTTTTATTTCAAATAACCCCAAAGAAAGAAGTCCAACGGTGTCAAATCACACGATCTTGGCGGCCAATTGACATCGCCACCACGTGAGATAACACGGCCATTGAATTTCTCGCGCAAAAGAGCCATTGTTTCGTTGGCTGTGTGGTAAGTGGCACCATCCTGTTGAAACCACATATCGTCCAGGTCCACATTCTCAATTTCTGGCCACAAGAAGTCCGTTATAGCGAACACCATTCACGGTAACTGCTTGGCCAACCTCATTTTCGAAGAAGTACGGCCCGATGACGCCGCCAGCCCATAAACCGCACCAAACACAAACAACAGGTGTTTTCACATTTCCTACAGACCCGATTTGCTGAAATTTGTGCACAATTCTCCCGATTGTGGAGACATTTGGTCGATTATGCTGATCAAAGAAATCACGAAGTTAACGAAATGCATTTTGATTTGAACGCCCATTTTCATAATAAGCCTGAATAACTTTAACGCGTTACTCAATTGTGTATCTTTCCATGGTTCAAATTGAGTTAGTCTGAAATTGAGAAATGTCAAATGAAATGCAGAAAAAACTTGACGTTTAGGTGTGGTTCACATTCAACATCGGCCCTTAAAATTTACCCACCCTTTATAATAAATGAAAATGTATAAAATTTAACTGTGTAAAAAGTACTTATTTAAACTATTACGAGTAAGTCATTATTTTATATTTAGAAACAATGAATACAATAGGCCGTTATTAGGAAGTCATTATTTTATATTATAAAATAATGCAAAAGCTAATGATATATCATTTTTGGTTATGCAGATAGTAATGAGGTGTCATTACCAATATTTTGCTGGGAATACTTCCAGTTAATACGAAAGCAATACCCCGGGAAGATAAATTGACGATATCGCTAATTTGTCACCTGAAAGATAAAAAGGTGATACATACATATCGTTAAATAAACTCCCCGGTACAAAATAAACAATTTATTTTCATTTTTTTTTTCATTATTAAATTTAAGCCTGAAAAAGAATATCTGCAAGAAGAAGAAGAATATTACTCTCTCATGACAGCTCTCATTTACCCAATTGTGGAGTACGCGAACGCTTTTTGGTAAAATTGGGATCCCACGGGATCCCAATGTTGTATACACGAACACAGCTACTAACAGAATAACATAGTTATATAATATACTAAGTAAATATATTATTTGATAAAACTTATAGCCAAATTTATTCGTCGTCTGCAAGCGCTTGGGGACATCGATGGATATGCTCATGTAAGTTATTTGAGTTTTTTTATTTATCTAAATTCTATTATTGTGCATTACATATCAAGTGCATTATCAATTCCAGTAAATTCTTACTGATAATGAAATTTAGTTTGCATTACCAGTAAAGTTATACTGAATACTGAAAAAAAATGCAGTAATCAGTAAATTTTTACTGATAATGAAATTTAATTTGCATTACCAGTAAAATCTTACTGATTACTGGAAGTTTTTTCAGTAATCAGTAACAGTTACTGGTAATGCAAATTAAATTTCATTACCAAACTAAATATCATTATCAGTAAAAATTTATTATATTTCACTGAAATTTTGATTTAGTTTTCACCGGCGTAGTTAGACCATTTTTCTAGGACCCCCTAGGCCTTTTAAATTGTTGGTTCCTCTGTTTCGTTTACGATCATCTGTACGATCGTCAGATAGCTATTCGGACAAGTTACGCTTTCAGCTTTACCCAATAATCACTACAAAAATTAAAGTGAAATCAAAGTTAAGGCTTACATTTTGTTTGAATTGCACTTTGTTTTATGACTTACACCAGCAATACAAATATATTGATAGAAATAAATCTGTACAACTAGCAGAAAAAGCTGCTAAAAATTTGTTAAAAATGGCCCTGCAGAAAAACTGCCGACTGTAGCAGAATCTGTTAAGTAAATTTTAGTTAGATAAAAACAGAAAAAATAAAACTGTTAAATCTAAAAAAGTTCAGCTATTTTTGGGTGATATTTTGGTTCGTTTTAAATGACAACTTACCCTTCTCATATCAGAAAAAATTATCTGAATATTAGTAGAAAACACACAGAAAGGAACAACTTCTATAAATTTTTTGTTATATTTAAGTTAAATTTAGTTAAATGCATATATTCTATTTTGCTGAAATTAGCGGAAATTTTCCGATTTGGAGATTTTCAATTTATTTTTCAAAATAAAGTATATTAAGGGAAAAATTCTCTTTTTAGTTAAGTTATTATTAGAAAAAGGGAATTGGTAATATGTATTTAGCTAGAAGTGCATATTTTTACATTTTTTGCTATAAGTGCATATTTTAATATATATTGTAGCCTAGCATGTTTTATTGCATATTATGCCAATAAATGCATATTTTGCTAAAAATAGATGTTAAAAATCGTACTTTTGGTTCTATCAAAATCTTAGTTTTTTTTTTTTTTGTAAAATTTACCTTTAAAATAATTTTTTTCCTTAAATTTATAAACATTTTTTGGATCTTTTAATTCACTGAGACGAAAGTGTTCGATAAATATAGTTACTAACTTTTTGACGCACGCAAAAAAAAGTTATTGTTGGATATATTTACAGGCAATTATATATATGTTTATAAACTACTATACTTATGTTTGAGGTGTGTTTCCAATTATTTTATTTTTATCGTTATAATACGTATGTCTCCAGGCAAACACTGTAATGTTTGAATGTTAGTCATATTTTCCCACTTAAACAAAAATATATTTGCATTTTTATTTTATCATTATTATGTTTGTGGAGTGCAAATATAATAATGATAAATATACATATGTTTGCCTGCAAACATTTATATATTTGCGATTAGATGTATTTCATATGATTCAAACATACATATGTTTACAGGCAAAAATATTATATTTGCTGGCAAACATATTATATTAAAAACACGGCAAATATATTTTGACAGTTCTTCCAAACATATATATATCACCAGCAAATATGTTTCCTGCAGGGCGATTTTTTTCAGCGTGCGATGATATTTAAACTACTTTTAAGATAATAATACTATAGCCTACTTAACAAAAATAATATTGAACACGCTGAAATAAATAATAAATTCATGTTTAAAAACTTTGTAATAAAAACTTTCCGATTTTTAATATATACTTTATGTATCTAAAACACGAGTTTTACAACATTTCTTGCCCTGGTCATTACTGACGATCTACTTTCATAAGAAAGTTGAGTCAGAAATGGATAAGAATTTTTATTTCAAGTAAAAATGAAATGTTAAAAAAAATCTGGGGGGGGCTAAATTTTTTCTGGGGGGTGCTTAGCCCTCCCCAGACCGGCCTATCTACGCCTATGTTAGCTCTACACAAAAAATCTGCAACCAGTTTATTCTGCAACCAGTTTATTCAAATTGGCTCTAAATTTTGCAAAATGCTTAATTTTACTTTTTTCCATTTTTTAACCAATTATTTCAATAAAAAATTTATAATTTAGTAAATAATAAATTAAATTTGATATATATGAATTAAGAAGCTGTTGGTTTTATTAAGTGCCTCAATGATTTAATTCCTGTGATGAGAGTGTATTAAATTTTCAGTAATCAGTAAGATTTTACAGGTAATGCAAATTAAATTTCAGTATTACTGATTACTGCATTTTTTCAGTAATCAGTAAAAATTTACTGGTAATGCAAATTAAATTTCATCTATGCTATATATGCAAATTTTCGTATAAAACTTTCAAAGAATTGATAAAAATCGTGAAACTTTCTAGGTTTTTCCTTTCTTGAAAGCAATTCGCAGCGTAAATTATTCCATTAGTGCGAATCCACCTTTAAAATTAAAAAGTTATTATTTCTAAAGGCGATGGTTGTTTTTTTTTTGTTTCTAAATAAAAACACTTTCGGACATACATACCCAGCAAAATCTTTCATTACCAAATAAGTGGTTATATAATAGAAATTCATAGCTCCGCACAACTTATTTTTTGGCGTCTAAACTCATTATTTTTGTTTGGCGTGGTCGTTTTTATAAGTAGTCACGCTTACCTGCTCGCTTACGAAAAAATGAGAAATAAGTAGTTACGAGATTTTGAATAATAAGTGGTTACATACATGCTTACAAAAAGCTGAATTATAAGTGGTTATCCGATTGCTTACTTGATTCTTTAAAATAAGGAGTTAAGCAAATACTATTAGCTTAAAGAAATACATTAAGGGTTTTCACAAGGGGTGTGCTATTTGTTGTATCGTTGTATCGTCCTAACAAAGAACAGAGTTGTTAAAAATTAAATTGAAAAAATACAACATTTGAGAATAGCACGATACAACATTTTTACGTATGTTTAGTGTCCTATGTTTGAGTGTGCTAACAGATAGAAAACTGAATAGAAAATCGTTGTTAAACACAAATAAAAATTTTAACAACTCTGTTTTTTGTTAGGACGATACAACGATACAACAGATAGCACACCCCTTATGAACAACCTAATTCAGAAAAATTTAAGTTTTCTCTAGTGTGTAATTTTAGGACTCGTCATAAAAATTTAAACATAAAACATATTTACATATAATAAATAAAAATATATAAAATTTAACTGTGTAAAAAGTACTTATTTAAACTAATACGAGTAAGTCATTATTTTATATTTAGAAACAATGAATACAATAGGCCGTTATTAGGAAGTCATTATTTTATATTCTAAAATAGTGCAAGAAGTAATGATATATCATTTTTGGTACAACCGAATTTATCATAGAAATAGAAAATCAGTTGATTTGACTGTGATAAAAATATTTTAATTATCCCGTTCTTAGAGCGGTTGTCAGAATGACTCTGTTTTCTGAGTGTAGGAAACGACATCAAAAGCTGAAGATTTTTCCGTACAAAAATCCTGAAGAAATATATGTGGGTATTTCCATGGAAAAATTTTGGAATCTGTGGGATTTTCAATTTCAAATTTTTCTATTTCAGAAATCATGCAGAAATTAGCAAAGAGAAAAAAGATTTGTTTTGACAGCTAAATTTGTAGCCAATCGATTGGTTAGTTAATATATACAGAAAATTAGTTTAGGCAATGCAATTTGCTCGTGACAACAGAAATTCGTTGGCCTGAATAAAATTTCGAAAGAATTAACGTTCATACTATCCTGGCGTCATATTTGACTCCATTCGTAGCATGGCTATATTTCAATCTGTTACAAAAAAAATTAGAAAAGGCATGGTAACAGATCATTGAAATTTCTAAATAATGGGTCCGTTTACTGTATTTTTTCATGCGAAAAAAATGTTTATCTTGGGGTCTGTACAGGGAGAATTGTCTAAGGTTTTTTAGGATGGTATAATGGTTAACTGAAAAATTTTGTTGCCTCAACCAAATCATTTGGTTGACAACAAATTAGGTTTGCTGCATTATAATTGTTTTTTTTTTGTTTTGGATGATATTTTTTAAAATTTGTACTGATTTAAAGTCAGAAAAAAATGGTCACCCTAGTCTAAACTCATTATTTTTGTTTGGTGTGGTCGGTTTTATAAGTAGTCACGCTTACCCGCTTGCTTACGAAAAAATGAGAAATAAGTAGTTATGAGATTTAGAATAATAAGTGGTTACACACTTGCTTACAAACAGTTGAATTATAAGTGGTTATCCGATTGCTTGATTCTTAAAAATAAGGAGTTAAGCAAATACTATTAGCTTAAGGAAATACATTCAGAAAAATTTAAGTTTTCTCTAGTGTGTAACATATTTACATATAATAAATAAAAATGTATAAAATTTATCTGTGTAAAAAGTAATTATTTAAACTATTGCGAGTAAGTCATTATTTTATATTTAGAAACAATGAATACAGTAGGCCGTTATTAGGAAGTCATTATTTTATATTATAAAATAATGGAAAAGGTAATGATATATCATTTTTGGTAATGCAGATAGTAATGAGGTGTCATTATCAATATTTTGCTGGGATCTTAATCTCTAGTCGATTTAAGTGAACACGTGTTTCAAGTTTTTTTGAAATTCGCGATTGTTCGCGTTTTATCAGAAATTCAATATGGTGGAGATAATATGTTTAAAATAGGGCAATATGGATATAAGAGCTTTCCTTTTGATAAGTAAATAATCGCTAAGAGGATATAGTTTAGAATTTTGCAAATTTAATAAAATTTTCACGGTGCTCTGGACCAAATTTTGATAAAATTTGGAGTTACCCCAATTCAATAAAAAAGTTTTATGAAATTTTTTGTAGGTTTATTATTAAATAAAATATTTTATCGAAATACGCGTGTCTGTAATTTTTTTTAAGAAAAATCTAAATATATGCTGACGCTAAATAAAATTTTATAATAATTTTTTTTTCGTGAAAAAAAAAATATTCCGCCAAAAAAAGCGCGTGTTGGCTTTTTTTCTGTTAAGTTGCATTTTTATCCTTACATCTACTAGAAACTAAATTAAAATTACGAGTATTATTAAAATTTTATAAAAAATTTTTTCGCGGAAAAAAGATATTCCGCTAAAAAAAAAGCGCGTGCTAGATTTTTTTCTGTTAAGTTGAATTTTTATCTTACATCAACTAGATACTGAATTCAAATGCAGATTGCAGTAACTCCAAAATTTTAACAAAATTTGGTCCACAGCATCACGCAAAATATATGAAATTTGCAAAATTCCGAACTATATCGACTTTACGATGATTTACTTATCAAAAGAAAAGTTTTGGTATCCATATTGCCGTATTTAGAACACATTTTTTCCTCCACATTAAATTTCTGATAAAACGCGAAAAATCGCGAATTTCAAAAAAATCTGAAACACGTGTTCACTTAAATCTGAAACACGTGTTCACTTAAATCGACTATAGAATTTGTCATTTCAATAACAAACATCTCCGCCAACAAAATTTTTTTTTTTTATAGAATATCCTTGAAAATAGGACGCTTAAACATGTTATATATACCACTGGGCGCGCCTTTTATATGATACCCATAATGAGTATGTTGTCTACAGCTAAAATGCAAATTTCTTACAAAAACTAAAAAATAGACCTTCTTAAAAAAGATCCAGCTGGTGAGATCTCGTTGCTAAATCCGAAATATTTTGGAAATCATCATAAAACAAACCAAAGTTTATTTTGAGGGGGGCACTTTTTTTACTTTTTGTTTTGAGTCGGTCTAAAATTTATTTATTAAAGACCTGCAAATGTTGAACTATACAACACAGCGACATGTGTCGCATCATGCAAGTGTTATGTCTTGCTATGCACTCACACATGTTTTACAATGACATATGAAGACATTGTCGAACAAATTCAAATCAAATCTATGCATAATTTTAACAGTGGTTTTGCATACATGGACCAGTGTTACCATGTATTTTTTTTAGAAAAACTGTAAAAAAAAACTGTTTCTTTATAGAAAAACTGTTTTTCGAAAAAAATTTAAAAATCAGAAGAAATTCTGGGATCTCCCAGGGTCTTAATTTACAAAATATCTAGATTTGAATAATTTAATTGCTTCGGTATTTATAGTAATCGACTTTTTGCACAGCCTCCTGATAAAACTTTTTTTTTAAAGGATTTTGGTCTCCTAGGCCCGAATCTGAAATTAAAAAAAGTTCATTGAATGACCCTTCCGAGATGGAAACTTTTTTTATTAACCCCTGACTTAGGATAGAATAATTTACTGGTCAATGTTGTACTTCAAAATATTCTTTATGGATTTGCATTCCACATAAAATTATCTTTCATTTTACTGAGTATTGTTATGTCGGGAATTGTTTGACGGTGTGTAAAATCCCATAAAAAATTACGTTTTTTGGATCATAATTGAAAAAATAGTAGTAAATTGTTATCCAGAATAATCAAATATTTATTTAAAAAAAATCAATTTCGGCCTTTTTTGATGAGATATTGTTTTAAAATTTTTTTCAAAAAATATAAATTTCTAAATTCCTTTAGAAATGATCTGAAAAGTTCGGCTAAAAATGTCGGTCGGAACTATGACGTGTCTAATATGGTTTAGCCAATTTTATTCCATGCTAATTTTTGATGAAATTTGTTATAAAAATATTTCGTTTTCCCAAAAAAAAAAATTGCAAATGAAACAAATGTGCCGATTTAATATAAAAAAACTGTAAACAAATGCATGAATTAATAAAAAAAACAGGTTTTTACAAGAAACAACTGCAAAACTGTTAGGCATCCCAAAAAACTGTAAAAAACAGTTAAAACTGGATATGGCAACACAGACATGGACATAGAAAATGAACATGCCAACAAGTGCGACACATGCGACATATGCAGCATATGTTGTTATTGAAGCATTATAATCATTTGTATGTCTCATTATATGCAATAAAACCATGGATGGTAACCGAAACAAATGCGGTTATCGTTAGGGTAACGATATTTTAGGTAATTTCGGTAACGGTATTTTAAGGGTAACGCTATTTCATTTATTTCGGTATCGGTATTTTTAGGATAACTGTATGTGAGTTATTTCGGTAACGGTATTTTAAAGATAACGATATTTGGGTTATTTCGGTAACGGTATTTTAAGGTTAACGGTATTTCAGTTATATCGGTAATGGTATTTTAAGGGTAATGGTAGTCAGTTATTTCGATGCGTCCCGTAATTTTTTTTTTACAAAAGCCAAACGAGATTAAATACAGAACCAATTTATCAACTTAATGTACAAAAAATACTCAATAACCACGAAAAATTACCAAAAGCAGAAAATTAAAAATAACGGTAACGGTATTTTAAGGGTATTGATATTTAATTTATTTCTGTATCGGTATTTTAGGGATAACGGTATTTAAGTTATTTCGGTAACGGTATTTTAGGGGTAACGGTAGTCAGTTGAAAGGGTTTTGAATCGATAACGGTGTTTTAGCGGTATTGCCTGCCAACCCTGAATAAAACTGCAAATAAAATAAGAAGACTTATTATAAAATATGCTCTACGGGGAATGAGGAGTCAATTGCCCTCCAAGGACCTATCCCGTGACCGGTCAACCGAAGGCATATTACTAAATTAGTACAAATATGAACCAAAGAGAATGAATTAATTTTCTAAGTATTTTCTGATTTGTTACTTTCACTGTTGCTTTTAAAAAACTTGACCAATACCGAAATAAAAAATAAAATTCGCGGCATATTTTTTAAAATATTTTTTTATTTGTTTTACTCTTTTTATTTATTTTGTACTTTTTTTTTACGATTTGCTTATTTTAGCTCTTATTTAAAATTTTTATAATTTTTTGCCAAAAAATTTTAAGTTTTGTATTTTTAATGTTAAAGCTGTTTTAGTTTTAACAATTGGTATTTCATTTAATTTTCCTTTTAACTTACGGGAATTTTTAAAATTTTTATTTGTATTATCAGAGTTTTTGAGGTAATTTTCTAATTTTTAATTGATTTTTTAATTTAATTATGGCCAACGCAAAAAACGAGTCAACTGCCATTAAAGGACCTATCCCGTGACTGGTCAATCGGGGGCATACTGAAGGCACTTCCACTTTATTTGTGTGTGTGTTAGTGTTGTTTTCTTTTCTATTTTTTTCTTTTCAATTTTTTTTATTTGCTTGTAGTGTTTGTTTTTTCGTTTTCTCTTTTATTTGGAGAGAAACGAAAAATATATAACTTTACCATTAGCCAGCCATCATGCATAAGCAACATTAGCTCAGCCGGTAGAGCGTTTGCCTTACAAGCAGGAGGTTGTGTTATCGAGCCCTACTTCGACGCCATGTAGATTATTTTTAATTTTTTATTAGTTTATTTGAAAAGCTATTTTTAAACACACCACCTTACTGTCACAAGGGGTCTAAACTGTGGCAATTGGTCATTTCCAATGACAACGCCATGTTAAAGTGATATGTCTCTTTCAAACAAAAATACCGATCAACGACCGGTCTCCGCCCCCTTGGGACCTATCCAGTAAATTTTTGTTAGTGGTGATGCCAACTTGGTGCTTTAAGCACTATTTATGGTGCTTTTTGATTACCCAAACCGCCAAAATTTTACTCATGGTGCCAAAACAAAAAAAAGCACTAAAATAGTGCATTTTTATTTTTTGCTTAGTGCTTTTTTAACAATTTTTCATATTCGTGTTTTTTGCAATTAAATTGTTATAAAAAAAATCACTATTTTTTTAAGTGGAACATTTTATATGGCAACTTTTTTTAGGTTTTAAGGTCGCTGTAGGCAGTGGTACCAGATCAAATGTAAACATAAATCATCAAAATCGTCAGCCATTTTATGAGAAATCGTTAGGAAATAGTTATCAGTTAAATATCATAAAAACACTAGTTTTATATAATTTTTATTCGAAATTTAATTCATTTTAACTACTTGACTGCCCTTAAGATAATTAACAGCTTTTATAAATTCGAATTATAAATAACTGGACGTTATTTTTTACTTCACCTATAAAAAGGTGGCGTTTATGCTACGATTAGTTACAGATAGAACACCTCATCATGCTTTATGAGGTTTAAGTTCTCATAAATAATTTATATCGACTTTAAGTGATTCCGAACTCTGTTTTTACGTCACGTCATAATTGTTCTATAATTTAAAAATAAGCTAAACACAGAGTATTTCGGCATTTTTAACCGCAATTTTCTAAAAAATGTGACGTGATTGAGACATTTTAAAAACATATTTAGAATCAGCTTGTCACAAAAACGCGATTCGGAAAAAACAATTTGCGGTTTTTTAAACGCTTTTTTAATAGTTTTGTGAATTGGATGGTATTTATAATTAAAGAAAATATAGAAACCTTTGTATGTGAACTGTTTATTTCTGTTTTTAGTTTTTAAATTAAAATATACAGGTACATTACTTTTTTACTTTGTATAAATATATTTGATTTTTTTTTATTAAAAAGGCATAGTGCTCTTTTACGCTTTTTTAAGCGAAAAAACAACGCTTTAATGCAAAACATTTGCGCTTTTTACACTCCAAAAGTTGACAAGACTGTTTGTTAGTTGTTTTTGAAGTTTTTCCATTGAGTTGTTTTTAAAAATAATAAAAGTTGTTCGTAGAAGAAAAATAATTTTAAACTTTTTTCACAAGTTATTTAAAAATTTAACTAACATGTTTTGTAACAGTCAAATTTTCTAGTCAATTTTTATTGTTTTAAAATAAAACTGAAAAATAAACCAAAAAAAGGTATTTTGTAGTAAAAGTTGTTTGAAATAAAAAAAAAACAATAATACAGTTATCCAATTTGTTTTTGTTTTTTAATTTTTTAGTAAAATCAAATATAAATTTATTTCTTAGCACCATTTTGCTTGTTATTTTTATAGTAAAAATAAATTAACTTTAAGTTGATTTTACAGTCTCTGATAGTCAATTATTGATGGTCAAAAACAAATAAAAAAATTGTTAAATTAAATGAAAATGTGAGTAGACCGGTTTTTAACTGAATTTTATTCGTTTTTAATTGTATTTTTAGTTAATTTTACCTTCAAAATAATTTGTGTGTACAAGAGTTGTATTTTTTGTAACTGGCGCATTTAAACATTTGTAACTCAGTAACTTTTAAACCGATTTTGAATTTTTAAACTGTATTTAAAAGAAACTTGCCTGGTCTTTCCTAATATATATGTGTACCTTCTTTGTATTATTAATATAAATATGTAGAGATTTTTTTATTAATAATTAAATTTTTCAGTTTTTTAAAACTTTTTCAACTTCTACGAGGGCTTTTTTCGAATCTACTTTTAAGACAATAATATTCTTAAAGTTAGTGTTTTCCTCAGTATAATGAGCCTTCGCTTGTTAAAATTGGTTAAAAATTGACAAAGTTATGGTACTTTTTCTAAACAATGAAAAACCGATTTTCTTTAATTCCAGTAAAACTGTTTTTTTAAGCTGTACCACAAACAATATTTTTGCAAGAATCTAAAAAAGTAACGGTGTTATTAATAAATTAATGGGTATATTGCAACTTCTCAAGCCGGTTTTGTAATACATTCAGCTAGACCTGCAACCTATATTATTAGGCCATTTGACGAGTGAATTTTCAGTCTATCGCAGTGTTTGTAATCACATTGTACAGTTGCGAGCATAAAAATGCAACAATACGCTAAATCATCTAAGTATACTTTGATTTCTTCTATTGGTTTTGCAATTGCGCTTATCTTTTGTTATTATATTCGTTGATGTGTAGTTTCATATTCTAAGTGGTTTGATTTGCATTTATTTATGTGAATTAGTTTTTACGAACTTTTTTATGAAACTACCCAGCCAGAAAAATACAAACGGGAAAGCGATGGCAAAGCACTTTAACAGGTGGTATAAGCACTGGCAAAAAGTGCTTTCCCATTCCCAAAATGATAACATCATTAGACAAAAGGACCGGCAGTTCAAAAAGCGCCGGAAAAGCACTGGAGAAACAAAATTTTTGAACGTTGGCAAAACGCTGGCAAAACCAATAAATTGATGGTCTGGAAATATATTTTCCAAAATAAAATTTAAAAAAAGTTCATATGTATTTTTTTGGTCCTGCCGTGATTTGAACCCAGGCCGTCAGATTGGCAGACGATTTCTCTACCCACTGAGCTAACGAGACATATAATATTTGATAGCTAAACACATAAATGAGTGATAATCGCTGGACAACTACTGGCTGTGCGAAAAAGCTAGCACTGACAAACAGTTTTTGGAACTAATATGCCAGCATTGGGAGAGCAAAAAAAATGTTGGTCTTAAAGGAGCTTTTCCGCAAACAAAAAAATTGATTTTATAAAACAAAAACAATTTTAAATTAAAAAAAATCCAATAAAAATTTTTTGCTTGCAACCGGATTTGAACTCGGAACCTCCTGACTACAAATCTTTTTTAACGAAGCGTCAGCATTTTTATAAAATCATTGCTCTACCAGTGAATTGGTTTTTGTACCACTGGTAGCATTGGCTAGGTAGCACTGGATAATCACTGGTTGCAAACCTTAGTATATCACTCTTAGACCATTCTTTGCCAGTGGTTTTTTTTATAATCCACCGAAATTTTTGTAAAACAAATACATACTGGAAAAACACTTTTTGCAAACGCTGGCAAAGCATCCCAAATAAGTGTTCTCCCAGTTATTTATTTTCAACACCGTGGTTACCCAGTGGTATGCCAGTGCTTGATTTTTTGTACCACTGGCGATTTCTGATTGGGTAGTGCCCGTATTTCGCTGTCTACAAGCTCCCATAGATTCTCTATGGGGTTTAAATCGGGTGACTGTGCTGGCCACTGTAAAACTTCCACATCATTGTGACTTAGAAATGGCCTAGCTAAGCGATTGGTGTGCTTAAGGTCATTGTCGTATTGGAATATGCTTCCAGCAGCCATTTTTTCCTGCATGTGAGGAAGCATGTGCTCTTGTAGTAACCCTCTGTGTTTAATCTGTTCTCAATTTTCACTTCTGGTCCAACACCATCACGGGAGAATGCACCTCAAAATAAAAATTTAAACTAGCCGTGTTTAAAGCGTTGTTTCTAGTATCTAAGAGATACTAGAGATACTACTCTGGCTGAACTTCAATCCATCGGATCCAAATAAATTTGATTTTGTTTCGTCACTAAATAAAACCTCTGCCCAGTGCCTATGACGCTTTCCTAAATCGAGACGCTTCTTTGTATTCACTTTACTTATGAAGGGTATCTTTTCTGGACATCTTGCTAACAAGTTTGCTTCCTTTAAGCGTCTATGTGCGGTATGAACTCCGGCAGTTGCGCCCAAATGTCCTGAATTATACTGCAGAACAACTACGGCGGTCTTATTGGGGTCGCTTTAACAATAGAGATAATATTTCTGTCCTGTCTTTTAATTGTTTTTCGGGGTCTTCCACTTCCAATGTTCCTATGAATATAACCGCGAGCCTAATGCCGAGTTGCAATTCGTGACACAGTGGACTTGTTTCCTTGAAACATAGTTCCGATCTCAAGTAAAGGTTTGCTTCCCAAAGTGCTGTAATAAAAGCAGCACGGCTATCAATTGATAGTTGTTTTTTGTAAAGAATAAGCAATTTAGTTAATTTTGTTAAATTCAGTTCAAATTTCGTGAATAAATAAATTTTTTGTACTTACCTGATACATATTATTCTTTCGTTGAATTTGTTTTGCTCGCACAAAATAGGCACTACACCTTTTGCAATTGTAATTCAGAAAATATCAATTGAAATTCAGAAAACATCAATTGAAATTCAGATTTTCCATTTGAAATTCAGAAAATATCAATTGAAATTCAGAAAATATCATTTGAAATTCAGAAAATATCAATTGAAATGCAGAAAATATCATTTGAAATTCAGAAAATATCATTTGAAATTCAGAAAATATCAATTATTATTCAGAAAAAATCAATTGTTATTCAGAAAATATAAATTGAAATTCAGAAAATATCAATTGAAATTCAGAAATCGTCATTTGAAATTCAGAAAATATCAATTGAAATTCAGAAACCGTCATTTGAAATTCAGAAAACATCAATTGAAATTCAGAAAATATCATTTGAAATTCAGAAAATATCAATTTGAAATTCAGAAAATATCATTTGAAATTCAGAAAATATCATTTGAAACTCAGAAAATATCAATTGATATTTTCTGAATTTCAATTGATATTTTCTGAATTTCAATTGATGTTTTCTGAATATCAATTGATATTTTCTGAATTTCAAATGATATTTTCCGAATTTCAATTGATATTTTGTGAATTTCAAATGATATTTTCTGAATTTCAATTGATATTTTCTAAATTTCAAATGACGGTTTCTGAATTTCTATTGATATTTTCTGAATTTAAAATTACGATTTCTGAATTTCAGTTGATATTTTCCGAATTTCAATTGATATTTTCTGAATTTCAAATGATATTTTCTGAATTTCAAATGACGATTTCTGAATTTCAATTGATATTTTCTGAATTTCAATTGATATTTTCTGAATTTCAATTGATATTTTCTGAATTTCAAATGATATTTTCTGAATTTCAATTGATATATTCTGAATTTCAAATGATATTTTCTGAATTTCAATTGATATTTTCTGAATTTCAAATGATATTTTCTGAATTTCAAATTGAAATTCTAAATTTCAATTGATCTTTTCTGAATTTCAAATGGAAATTCTGAATTTCAATTGATATTTTCTGAATTTCAAATGGAAATTCTGAATTTCAATTGATATTTTCTGAATTACAGTTGCAAAAGGTGTAGTTTCAAAAAAAAGTTCGTAAAAACTAATTCACATAAATAAATGAAAATCAAACCACTTAAAATATGAAACTACACATCAGCGAATATAATAGCGAAAGATAAGCGCAAATAAAATACCATTAGAAGAAATAAAAACATACTTAGATGATTTAGCGTATTGTTGCATTTTTTATGCTCGCAACTGTATATAGTTGAATAGATTTCGTAAGCTCCAATTATAATAAAATCCACTAAACAATTGTCTTAATTAGTTTTTGAGTTTTTAATAAATTGTATCAATTCCGTGAAAATAAGCAGTTCAAGCGAAATAAAATTAAAAATTGAAAGTGGAATATATTCTACCGGGAAAAAAAGTTCAAAAAGGGAGTTATTTAATATATTTGAAGAAATAAAAAATAACGGTGAAATCAGTTTGTTCAAATTCGCTCTAGATTTTGCGCAATTCGCGATTTTACTTTTTTCGAATTTTGACAGATTTTTTCAATAAAAAATTTATAATTTAGTACACTAATAGAAAAAAGTTTGTAAAAAATTTAGTTAAAACTAATAAAAATAAGTTATAAATGATGCTGCAGAAAAAACTGCTGAAATTAGCAGATAATTTTTGCTATATATTAGTAAAACGTCTTGTATATTAAGTGTACTAGTTTTCAGCAATTTTTTTGCTGAAATTCCGTTTTCAGCAAAAGTTTTAGTTATATTTTTTTAGCACTAAACTAATTTTGAACTAATGTTTTACTAATTTATTTTGCTACAAAAATTGTGCTGATAACCGCATTTAAAGCGTGGACGTCAACCAGATAGACAAGATGTAGATGTCGCAGCTTGTCTGGATGTAGGAGGTACAGATAACGGAAATGATAATTAAAAAAAAAACAACTCTACACAATTTCTGTATTTAAATTTTCAGCAAATAAATTAACTAAAATAAAATTTCGCTACAAGTTTTTTGAGTTTTTTTCAGTCTACTCATATTCAGCAAAAAGTTTAGTGATTTTAGCAAGGATTTTTTTCATTTGCAATCGACTAAGTGTTAGCAAAGCTTCACTCAAAAAAAAGTCAGTAAAGTCAGCAAAAAATGTTGCTGTGTCAGGTTTGCTGAAAATCAGCGAGCTGATTTTTACCAAAAAATAGTAATTTCCAGCAAAAGTTTTGCTAACACTTAGTCGATTGCAAACTAAAAAAATCCTTGCTAAAATCACTAAACTTTTTGCTGAATAATAGTAGACTAAAAAAAAAATAAAAAAATTTGTAGAGAAATTTTACTTTAGTTAATTTATTTGCTGAAAATTTAAATATAGAAATTGTGTAGTTGTTTTTTTAATTATCATTTCCGTTGTCTGTACTACATCCAGACAAGCTAAAACATCTACATCTTGTCTATCTTAACTTCGTGCATGCTATAATTGTGCACTCAGGGAATTATGTAGGTAAAATCAACTGCAAATGACAGTTAAAATAACTGCATTTGAAGTTAAAAAGGTGTAGACTACATTTGCATTTAAATCAACTGCAATGTGAAGTTATTTTTAACTGTTAAAAATCAACTGACAAATGTAGTAAAAACAACTACAAATGCAATTAAAACAACGTACTTGCAAATTATTGTAAAACTGTATAATAAACTGCAAATGTAGTTAAAATAACATAAATAAAAATTCTTTTAAAAATTATTAACTTAATAAAAACAAATTTATGGTAATACTCTTAACTTAATTTTATTCCATAAACTTACCATGGGTCTCATACTGTAGGTTTAACTTTAACTTAACTAAAAACAAAATAAAATGTCAAAAAAATGTACACAAAACAACAAAAAATTTTTGGGTTAACTATTAACCTAAGTTTAAACCTGAAGTATGAGACCCACCGTTAAAATTGAGAAATCAAAATTTACACTTAACCCTTTGGCGAGTGGCGTACATTATAATGTACGTCGACTTCATAAACTCGTCACTGATTTGAATTTTAACCAAAGCGCTATTCATTTACTGTTATCGGTTCGTTATTTTGTTCTTATAAAAACTTTATGCAGGCTGTGAAATTTCACAACAACATAATATCAGTAGAGTGCGTTTTGTCTTGTGATCATCAAAGCTACTGAGAATGTAGCTGTGTTTGTACGGCAAGCTATCAATGTTGGCTTATGTCATTCCTATATAAATTTGACATTAGCCAACGTATAGTGTTAACTCTCAAACTTATTAATGTCAAATTTGTATGGGAATGACATAAGCCAACGTTGATAGCTTGCCGTACAAACACAGCTTGTGTTAAAATTTAAAAGCTAAAAAACGGCTAAAGTTTAGTCTCAAAAATTGTATGATGAATAAAATTAAAAAATCAAAAGATTTTATGTAAAGATTAGTAATAGAAAATTAAAAAAAATAAAATTAAAATTTTTTTAAAAAAAATTTACCCGCTCGTGGTTGGCAGCATGTTAATGTTTGAACTGTTATTCCAAATATCTCCGCTAGGGGGTGCTGCAAAGACATAAAAATAAACGATAATTCTTGGGCATAGATCTACATTTCCACGAAGTTTAGTCGAAAAATTCCCAGCCATTAAAATTCCCGTGCCAAAGGGTTAATATCACTTTTATTGTTCACTATATTGTTCTAGATGTCCGTCTGTGAGGGATGAAATATTATTTGGCTTCATTTTTTTCTCCAGATAGAAAGGGATGAACATATAAAAGAACTGAAAGAAAATAAATACAATATATTTTAATATTCCCGTAAATAAATTTATATTATAAAACTTACCTTATCATTTTAATAATTCAATAAAATATATAATCCTTTCCGTATTACGCGGAAAGCGGGAAATTTATCTTGAATTCCCGGGATCCCGCAAGGGACATAAACTACAAAATATTTTATAGTAATTTAAAAATTTTTATTAATAAAATATCTTAAAGAGCTCAAATTTTCATGATCGTGAAAAAGCTCAGTTGGGTTTTCTTAGAATTTTCGTAGTGGGAAAGCATTAATTTTATATTAGAAATTATATATGTATGTATTTTTAAAAATTGAATAAACTAAAACTAATTTTTAAAATAAAACGCTTGTCCGTAAAAAAAATAAATAAAAAAATTAATATAGAAAATAATTTTTAAAATTGGAGAAATTTCTTAAAATTATGGGAAAAAATTCTAATTTACTAGAAAATTCATTCCCTACTCTTTAGCGTTGTTTTATGACTAAGACCAGAGAAAACATGTTCTTCTCATAATCTTTCACTAGAAATTTCTAAACAAATTAGAGATGAGCGATCCGGTGATTTCTGAATAACGCTGCTACCAGTGATCGTGATTTTCAAATCACCGTTCTTTTAAACAGTGACCGTGATCACGGGTTTGTTATAGAGATGGGCGATCCGGCGATTTTTCAGTAACATTGTTCTCAGTGAAATCGTGAAATGTTCAAATCATTGTTCTTTTAAACTGTAATCGTGATCACGGTTTTTTTTTATGGAAATGACTGCGATTTTCTGATAAATAAACGCAATAATATTTATGGCGAGTTTTTAATATGTCAGTTAAACTTGGTTTAGTTAAACCGAAAACGAATTTTGTCAGCCATTTCAAAGTTTATTAACAAAAAATTTGCCGGAAAACCTTTTTCTCGAGTATAATTTATTTCTTTATTGAAATAAAACAAAATAAACCACATTTTAAAAGCAGTATTCCAGTTACAAACTGCGTTAAACTAAGTTTAAAGATAATCCACTTCCTAAAAACTGGGCCTTAAAAGAAGAATAGTTGCGACCGGTAACAAAGACATGACAGAAGGAGACATTTTATTCAGAAGAGTGTGAAAGCAAGTCACTGTTATTAAAAAAACATGTATTACTGTGCACAATGAAGTTTGCAAGAAAGAATAGTACAAAAATATTAAAAGAACGACATTCCGAGTAACTGCGACTTGAAATATTTGATCACTGCCGTTACCAGTGATTTATCAATAACTGTGATTAAATCACCGGTATGAAAATATCGCTCATCTCTAAAACAAATGCTTCGTACAAACATTCGTCTTTACTTCGTACACATACACACTTGAAAATTTAAGTATTTGTAACAAAATTCCAAATAACTGCATAAAATAAATGTTACTACAATGTAGTAGTTTTTGAAGTTTGTTTAAAAAAATAACTGCCAAAAACATTGAAAAGTTTTGCTCTAAGTAAATTAACTGCAATTGTAGTTAAAATAACTACAACCGCATTACTACACAAATAACTGTCATGTAGTAACTGCAGAACTTTTCTGAGTGTGATTATCAGCACAATTTTTGTAGCAAAATAAATTAATAAAACATTAGTTCAAAATTATTGAAGTGCTAAAAAAATATACCTAAAACTTTTGCTGAAAACGGAATTTCAGCAAAAAAATTGCTGAAAACTAGTACACTTGAAATACACTCATAAAAAAAAGTTAGTACAAAAGTCTGTTAAACGCGTTCTGATTCTATTGAACTAATTTTCCTGTTATTTTGTCTTAAAATTTAGGATTGAACTAATATTTTGTGTAAATCTAATTTAGCATTAAAACTACTTTTAGCCGTATTTGAACTAACTTTGCATGCTAATTTTTAGTAATTTGTGTTTCTTAACTTTACAAATTTTGCAGCTAATTTAAACCACAATTATTTTCTAATTATTATATTTTTGTGTCTCTGCTATCAATATCACATAGAGATGGCGCTATATTTTAATTTTTTTTATTATAAGATCGTAAAATAATTTGTATCTCGGAAACTAAGCGAAATAGAGCAAAATGGACAAAAATTCGCCACTCTGTACCTATAAAGTAACCCCTATAAGACACATATATTCCCAATAATAAATATGGGCCCGTCTAGGGTCAGATCCCGGAAGTCGAAATTTTAAGCGACATTTTAACAGAAATTTGTAGTTAAATCAGGTAAAATTTCTGCTGAATTCAGCTCAAATTTCCTAGCTAATTTAACTAAAATTGTCCGTATATTTAGCAGTATGTAAAATTTAGCTTAATTGTAATCAGCGGACATGCTGCGACTTTAGTCGCCGAATGTACAATCGACCTCAATAAATGTAATGTCTTAGGAATGAAGCATTTAAAAAGAAAATATTTCAATAAAAAAAAATGTATTCATCTATAGCGGCCTATACGTTAAAATCGCGATTTTTCAAAAATTTTGTATGGCAGCATAGCTTTCCAAGTTGGTCCCAGATTCCAAATTTTAGTATAGTTGTGGGCCCTTCTAAAAAAAGTTCTTGCAAAAATTCAAACCAAATACTTTTCATTTGCAAAAGTTATCGGTATAAATACATTCATTTATAAATATTAGTATCTTACTAAACAAATTACAATACTAATATTAACAAAAACTAAACAAAATATATTTTAGGGCTTTAATTTATTTATTTTATAAAAAAGTAAAGGTGGCAATAATAAAGTTAAAGTGAAATAATTAAGTTTAATTGGTAATTTAAATATGTTATTTCGCAAAAAAATAAGATTTGGTAAAGCCTCCCTGGAGTCCACATAGGATGGCCATAACCTCTAAAATCGAAATTATTATCCACTTGTGGGATTTCCGAGTCCCAAGTATGAACTAAAATGTTTTTTTTTTTATATATCAGTGGCATTTTGCTTTTATTGAAAAAATAAATCTTATTTTTTGCGACGCGTTTACACATTTACAATTTTAAAGCTTTAGACGTTTAATTAAAACGATAAGACGTGTTGAATCAAACCATACCTGGGACTCGTTACTTGAATGGCACAATTAGTAATTGGTCCCATTGGCATTATTCGATAACAGTGATCATGACCTGCGACTCGTTGAATGGCACTGTTAGTTGTTTTCATTTATACAGTGGCAATGAAAAGTTCCCAAGAATGTTATATAACGCCATCTATGGGATTTCTTAATTTTATATAATAGCGCCTAAAAGTATGCTATATCATTTACAAAAGTTTGTTTTTTATAATTTCAATCTGGCAACATTTTCGTCAAAATGTTGCCAGATTGCGCATTAACTTTGATATATCCTAAAAGTATGCTATTTAATCCCGAACCTCTTAGTATACAAACTATCAATCTGGCAACATTTTAGCCAAAATGTTGCCAGATTGAAATTTTGAAAATGAAAAGGGCGCGAATGGCATAGTATACCTTTAGGAGCAATTTAAAATTTATAAAAATATTCGGCGCGTTTACAATTTTAAAGCTTTAGACGTTTAATTAAAACGATAAGAACTGTTGAATCAAACCATACCTGGGACTCGTTACTTGAATAGCACAATTGGTCCCATTGGCATTATTCGACAACAGTGATAATAAAATTGATGATACATACCTGGGACTCGTTGAATGGCATTGTTACGTGTGCATTTATACAGTGGTAATGAAAAGTTCCCAAGAATGGGATTTCTTTATTTTATATACTAGCGCCTAAAAGTATGCTATATCGTTTACAACATTTAATTTTTCATAATTTCAATCTGGCAACATTTTCGTCAAAATGTTGCCAGATTGCGCATTAACTTTTGATATAGCCTAAAAGTATGCTATTTAATCCCAAACATCTTAGTATACAAAATATCAATCTGGCAACATTTTAGCCAAAATGTTGCCAGACTGAAATTTTGAAACTGAAAAGGGGCGCGAATGGCATAGTATACTTTTAGGAGCAATTTAAATTTATCAAAATATTCACACTAGAGATGAGCGATCCGGTGATTTTTGAATAACGCTGCTACCAGTAGAGATGAGCGATATTTTCATACCGCTGATTTAATCACAGTTATTGATAAATCACTGGTAACGGCAGTGATCAAATATTTCAAGTCGCAGTTACTCGGAATGTCGTTCTTTTAATATTTTTGTACTATTCTTTCTTGCAAACTTCATTGTGCACAGTAATACATGTTTTTTTAATAACAGTGACTTGCTTTCACACTCTTCTGAATAAAATGTCTCCTTCTGTCATGTCTTTGTTACCGGTCGCAACTATTCTTCTTTTAAGGCCCAGTTTTTAGGAAGTGGATTATCTTTAAACTTAGTTTAACGCAGTTTGTAACTGGAATACTGCTTTTAAAATGTGGTTTATTTTGTTTTATTTCAATAAAGAAATAAACTATACTCGAGAAAAAGATTTTCCGGCAAATTTTTGTTAATAAAAGGCGAAATGGCTGACAAAATTCGTTTTCGGTTTAACTAAACCAAGTTTAACTGACATCTTAAAAACTCGCCATAAATATTATTTCGTTTATTTATCAGAAAATCGCAGTCTTTTCCATAGAAAAACCGTGATCACGATCACAGTTTAAAAGAACAACGATTTGCAAATCACATTCATTGAGAACAATGTTACTGAAAAATCGCCAGATCGCCCATCTCTATTACAAACCCGTGATCACGGTCACTGTTTAAAAGAACGGTGATTTGAAAATCACGATCACTGGTAGCAGCGTTATTCAAAAATCACCGGATCGCTCATCTCTAATGGTTACCCAGTGGTATGCCAGTGCTTGATTTTTGGTACCACTGTCGATTTCTAATTGGGTACCTTTATTTCTTCTTACCAAGGTCATTACCGGGTAATAGAGTTTTGCTGAGACCGTTTTCCATATTTTTCAAAAAAATATTTTTTTTTCGATCTGGTACCTACTTATACCACTTTCACAATACATTTACGCCCAAAACTAAAGGCTTCATTAGTCTGATCGTAAAGTAAAAAAACGTATCTGTAATCAATTCAATGTGTTAAAATAATATAGAAATATATTTTTATCTTTTTTCTATGCATTGAAACTGTTGTCAAGTAAAATCGTAAAAAAGTTCTGTTGAAAATAGAAATTTTCTATTTTATTACTTGACATTTAATTCTATGCCCAAGAAAAAGATAAAAAATACAATATTTTTATTTTTTATACTCTTTTTATTCATTATGAGAATGATACGTTACTTTTTTTACGATACTTCCAAACTAATTTGGGCTTAAACCTGTTCGTGCATTGGTTTCCTTGATTAAAACATTTTTCGGTCCATTTCACCTTAATATTTACACTTATCACATCAACTTTTTTAAATTGTGAAAATATTGTTAAAATTTTTTATTATTTTAAAAATAGATTTAAAGTTTTATTATATATACTAGTATATGTATAAATATTTCTTACATTTTTTTTTCTTCCATTTTGTGATACTACATGGTTTTGTATTATTTCCAGTTTTCAAAATATTAAACAAAATTACAAACAAATTAAAATATAAATTTACAAATGTTAAACATTTTTAATATTAGGAGTTTTGGTCTCAAAAAAGTCCAAAATATAAGAGTATATTGTAAAATTTAGAGAAAAAAAACCCAGCACAAAAATACAGAAATGAATTAAATGGTTTGTAAATTAGTTTTTTATTTGGGAAGATATGAATGGAGTTAGTATTAGTGTCTTTGTCGATTAAAATAGGAACAGTTTAAAAAGTGCAAATTGGTTTTTGGTTTGTGATTTAAATACTTAATGCATTTGTTGGAAGGATTTTCTGTTCAATAGTTTTGTGTGCGTTTTCTTATGTAAAAATTGATGGATTTTGTATGTGTGTCTGATCTAATTGTATAAATTGTGAAATTTTAAAGTCAGCGCGTTATTTTGCCTACACAAAATCGATAAAAAATCAAAATGTTTTTAATTTTACATTCAAAATAATTTTTTCTTTTTCATATTTAGTGTTTTTTTTTATCGCTATTAAATAAACTGTTTGGTTCAAAAATTAATTAAAAAAGTACATTTTATATGAATTTGATTTAAACATTTTTTTGTTTTACGTTCGCATCACTGACAAAAGTGCTGGTTGGTATGGTTTCCTGGAAGATTTCAATATAGATTTGAGGGTGTGTGGTGTTTGAAAAACAAGTGATGATCATGATGTAAAAGTGCTTTAAGACCATTTACATTTATATATATGTACTAATTTTTTTTTTTTTTTTAGTTTTAGTATGGGGTCAAAGTTGATCTTCTTTCTTTAGTTTTAGTTTTTTTTCGTTTTATATACTATAAAATTTAATTTATTTGGATTAAAGTTATTATCAATCATCTTAATAGTTTTTTATCATAAAACATTTAGTGTTGTGTAATAGTTTCGTTGTTCGTTACTATTACCAGCATTTTTAAAATATATAATGCTGTTGTTGTTATTAGTATTAGTATTATAAAAATTAGTTTTGGTCTTGCCTATAGTTGCTATTTCGCATGACCATTACTTAAAACAGCTGGCAAAACGTTGGCTTGCTGTACCACAGCATTTATTACTTCGATTTCTTTTTTAAGGAAAGCTGCACTTTCATCCACTGAAGCTTTACCAGTGGCACCAGCCACTACCTCACTTACCGTGGTGGCCAAAGAGGTACGTTTACGTAAACCATTGGGTATTTCACATTCGCGCATCAAATCGTTTTTAAACTCCACAATACCCGATACAGTCTCTGTTACAGTCTTATCAATGAAATCTTCAATATTCTTAGTTTCAGCTTCAATTTTTTCCATAATTTTACAAGACAACTGATCCATTTCACACTGATCGTGTGGCACACTTACAGCATCTCGTCCTGGATTAACAAGAGGTAATTTAGGTCCTGTAATACGTTGATCTACTTGGGGTAATTCTTCATTGTTGTGTGATGAATGCGGGTAGTAGTTTGATGATTTTATAGCGTTTTTGTCGTTCGTGTATGTTGAATTTTTAGCATCGTTATCTTCATGAATGTTATTGGTGAGAGCTTGTCTCTCTTCACCACCCAGAGTAGCTTTGGAGGATGATTGTTGGGTCGGACGTCTTTCGCCACGCATAAATTTGGGTAAAATATAAATAGTAACGAGTGCAACAATGTGAAGGCACAAATAAAATTTCAGGTACAATCTAATGCTGCCCTGTGAAGTAATAAAGACATGAAATGTGATTAAAACAAATTTTAACCATAATCAAAAGCAAATTGTTATTGTTTGTGCTGTTTTGGATTCCCTGGGTTACCCGAGGTAACGTATGGGAATACACCCATTAATAATTTCGTAAAGTTAAAATACAGTGACAACTGGCTTAACGCAACCCCCCAAAAAATGCGACAAAACATATAACTATTCACCCCCTGTTAGCGGCATTTATCATGCTAACTTATCTCAAAATAACCAGGTATATTGGATCCAATCCCATATTTAGGGGGAACGGGGATAAAAAAATCAATGAAGATTCCCCATCGTAAGTTGGCTGTTTTGTGAAACCGGTACTAGAATGTGATACTGCGCTTACAGATGTAGACTTTGTTTGCTCGATCTCAGTTACCAAATTATTTATTTGTAATTGCAGACGTTCCTCTCTTGAGAATGATTGTTGTTGCAGTTCTGACAGATTTCCATGGAACTGCTGCTCAACAGAAAACATTTTATATTCAAAATTTTGATTAGCAACTTGTATAGATGCTAATTGTTTTGTAACCTCTCTATTCTGTACCAGCAACTGTTCCATCATAACCTGGAGATGTTCAATAGAGGCAGCCTCAGGTCTTCTGAAGACAGTTTCAAAACTAAAATTATCAGCATTTTCACCCTTTTCCAACAAAAAATTACGAATTACGCATCATTGATACGTCAAAAGTTCGTATGAGAAAAACTCTAACCACTTTATTTCGTGTAAAGTGCCCATATAGTATTTTTCTGTAAAACGTTTAAGAGTTATAGCGCAAAGAAGCTTTGAACTAATTTTAGTCAATTTTTAGAGCTAAAAGCCGCGGGTGACTGGCCTGTTTTAATCCGAGAGGACTATTTTTTGCGGGGATATTATGGATATTATTTTTTACGTCCAATCTACCGAAAAGTGCGTGGGGAGGTGAAAAAATAACACTTTTGCACATATGGGTGTTCTAGTGTTCATGAATGTTCACAGATGTAGATATTATCTCAAATTTCGTTAATGCATATGTGTGGACAATAAATTGGAGAAGTTGCAGATCGCAATTGAAGTTTTAAAGGTTTACTTGTTCTATTATTTTTAATTAATTAAAAATAATGGAAAAAATTATAAAAATTGAATATAATTATTATGATCGCGTCTTATCAAATCTAATATATTTTTAGGTGTACATTACGAATATGAAATCAAAATTGAAATCGGAATCGCAGATTTCGCGAAATTTGAAAAATTATACTAAAGCTAAGAGATGAAGGAAAATCTTATCGTGAAATAGCTCGGACAAGAGGCAGAAGCCACTCCTCAGGCAGTACGTCTCGTTCTGGACGACCTTCTAAATTACCGAGCCTGAGAAGCGAACAATTTTGGGGTCAGTCAAACAGAATCATAGAATAACTGCTTCCCAAATCAGTTCGTAAATACAGTCCGTAAAATATTAAAAAAATCTGACTATCATGGCCGTGTAGCACAATTTATTTCTGATATAAACAGAAAAAAACGTATGGGCTTCACAAATATGTATGTAAACAAGCCTCCAGAGGAGGCATAATGGTTTGGGGGTATATGGCTGGCAACGGGGTTGGAAATCTCGTATTTATAGAATCCATAATGGATCAAATTGGATATCTAAAAATTTTAAAATAAAATTTAAAGCAAAGCGGTCAAAAACTGGACCTTGGAGAAGACTTTTGGTTTTTGTTTTGGATCCTAAACATACGGCGCAAAATGTCAATCTTTGGTTGCTCTACAACACCAAAATTCAGCTGAAATCACCGCCTCAGTCACCCGATCTCAATCTCATTGAGTATTTGTGGGATTTACTGAAGCGCAGAATCCGCCAACACAAAATAACCTCCAAGGAAATGCTGAAAAACGTCATAAAGGATGAGTGGGGCAAAATAAGCAAAGAGTAAACATTAAAGTTAGTTAAGTCATTGCCAAATCGCCTTGCAGAAGTCCTTAATCGTAAGGGATATCCGACAAGTTACTAACTGTAACAATATTTTATTTAGTTTTTTTTACATAAATATTTCAAGTGTACGAATACTTTTTCTTGTGAATTTTTCGATTTTTTAAAGTTTTTTTTCTGTTATTTTTTTATAAAACAACACACTTTAGAGTGAGTTAAAAATAGCAAATAAATGACTTAATACTTTATTAAAAAAGAAAATTTGTTGAACAAATGTGTACTGTCTTCAATTTTTTAGGGTATCATTTTTTTATTTCAAAGTGTACGGATACTTTTTCTGGCAAGTGTATTTTTTTTTTAATTATTACCAAGCCAGAGCCATAACAAAGCCACATGTCCCTTGTATTTTTGTTTTGCTTTAATTTGCAAATGTCTATTGATGCGAAAAAATTTTTAAATTATTTTTTTTTATTTCTTTCCGCTGCATTTTTCGCAAAAGTTTGAACAAAATACTGGGCTTTACTGTGTAACAATATATTGTCATATATTAATGTTTGTGAAGCTTGAAATTTACAAAGGTCAAATTTGTTTTTTAAAGAAATTATCCGCCCTCAAACAAGATTTGTTTAATATTTGAATTGAACTTACCACGAACTCAAGCAGAACAAATGGGAATGTAGCATAACCCATAATAATACGAGTTGTCAGGCATGTCAAAATATCATAGAACATACGTGTCATGCGTGTTTGTTGGAAACGATGACGGAACATATGGCGAGCCTATATGGGCAACATACAAATATAAAATAAGTTCACAAAATATCAAAAAAAAAAAGATATAACTTACCACACGAGCTGAGGTTACCATTAAAGCACCAGTTGCAAATGTTAAATAGTAACCAGGATAGAAACCATGCCAAACAGCACTTAGAGCAAAAGTTAAAATGGTACCATATTTTTTGGGTACACGTTCATAAACGATGGTACGTAACCAACGATTTGTGCCACAATTCCAATTGTTAATAGCATCACGCATATTGGTAGCAAACTAGCAAAGCGAAAAATATATTTTTGAGTTACTCATGCTACTCATTTAAGAATATCATCAGTGTACTCACTTCAAAGCCTAAAACATTAATATTAGAAATGAGATCCCAGTTGGCATTTCCATCCTTATCGTAACCCGTAAATCCTAAACCTGAATTATTGCATATGGCATCAGCCAATAACCAGGCATGATAATACTTAAAACGTGTGATGGTGGTAGCCATCATGGCATACCACATTTTATAGACTATCGTATTATTTTCGATAAAGTCATCGTCTTTCATATTTTTAATTGGATACATTTTCGAGAATTTCATAAAGATGAAGGCGCATATGAAACTGCCTATAACTTTTTTCACAACCGTTTTAACAGGTGAAGGCTCTAGCACTAATTGATGATGACCATTATCCATGCTTCCCTGTTATTGCAAATAAATGTACATACAAGTTTTTTTTAGTAAGTGTCGTTCGTGAGCGAGGCTGGCTAACTATGTAAATATACTTACATTTGTATTGGTGGGTTTCAGGAGATTATATCCTTCTACAAAATCTATATAGTCCTTATAAAATACCAATGGACCTGCCATTAAACCTTGAAAGTGTAAAGCGTATGAAAAAAATTCTAGGGCTGAGGGTAATTTATTAACAGCATGATATTGTTGGGCCTTAGTTAAATCCTTAATATATATAAAATAAAAAATTGTTAGTATTTCTTTTGGTTTTTTACTTTTGTGCAGTTTACCTTAGTTTGTCTTACAAAACCATCGTGTATACTAAAGGCCAAACTAGTAACTTTTTGCGTTATTATCATTAGTGGGCCAGTAATGTCCAACGTATGGGAACCATCATCATAGATTTGTCGCAACAAATGTATACTCAATAAATAGGCCAGGGAAACTATCATTACTCCTCTAAAATAAGATCAAGAACATTAATTAAAAATAAGACTAATTAAATACGAGTAGTAAGTATATACTTTAGGGTGAAGTGAACAATTAAAATCTTCTATTTCGGTCTGGTGCGTATGCGGAAAATTTATTCCTAACACATGCAAAATTTCATTTCGATCAGAAGAGATCTTCACTTACCAGTAACTCGTTAAAATTTGGACAAAAAGTCAAAATGGGTTAAATTTAAAAATTATAAGTTTTGCGAAATTATTCAATAACAATAATTTTTGTATTGCATTTGAACTCAAATACTTAGATGAGAAACATTAAATTTTAATGATATCGTTAACCTGTTCTAACGTAAAGCCAATCAAACACAATTATTTTGTATGTTTTTCAAACCGTCAATTTTGAATATTCAAAATATTTAATTATTTAAATTGCAAAAACTGAGTTTTCTTGATTTTATTAATTCTTTTTGAGGATTAAAAAAAAATATATAACTAAAATTTTTGGCATCCAAAATTTTCGTGTAAAGCGATTTGATTTTGGCAATTTTGAAAATTTTTTTGTTTAATTTGATAATACATTCTACAAAATGGAGAAAAATAACATAATTTATATATATACATTAGGCCGGGTCGATTTGTGGGGAGGCAAAAAAATCGCCCATGGCTCAGGGAAAATCGTATTCTAGGGATTAAAATAAGAAACTTTGCCGGGATTAAAATAAGAAACCATACCTCTAAAACGAATTCTACTACCCCCCAACTGTTGACTTTTGTCCCGTAGGGTCAAGTTTTGAAAAATCACACTTTGACCCATTTAGAGTGCCCCAATCGAGTCCAAATGTATGACCGACCCCCACTAACTTTGGAGGGCCGATCCACCCATGCCAGTGGCACACCCCCTGGAACTCCGCTGGGGGGTTCCCCATACAAACATTTTAAAAAATCACCATTTTTGGCACTTTATTTTATTATTTTTTATTTATTTTTATTATTTTATTTATTTTTTCTCCTTAGAAATTTATTTAGTCAGAACATATGTAAATGAAAAAATTAATTTAACTTAGTAATAGAAAAGAAAAAATAAAAAATTACTGTTTGAAGTCTTTTTTGCTTTCAAGTCTGGGCAATTTCGCACGGCTCTCTAATGTCGTCGCCATAACAGCCTCTACATTTTCCGGTATAACTCGTTTGGAAACGCTAGCTAGCAATTGAACGTGTCGTTCTGTTTCTTGTATGTGTGATGGAATTTTTGGATCATTAAACGGTGGATCATCTTGATTTAAATATTCTTTCAAAGTATCGTATGGAATGCTTCGCGTGAATGGTGGTTCAAATACGTCATTTATGTCATTCATATTGATCATTTCCGTGTAACTTGTGCAATAAAAGTTTATATCTGGTTTTTTATAAGCTCTAAGTCCCGTTGGGTCGTCAACATTGGTTCGATAGCGTAGAATTATCTTGATAGCACAGTCGCGCTTTTCTTTGCTATCATCAAACAACATTGATAACAAGATATTTTCCGAATGCGCATAATATGAATTATCTGTAATTACTTTATTGACAATTTTGCGTAAACGAGGTTCTAGAAATCTTGACCAACTAATGAATTTGAAAAATAATCTACTACCGTACACGACAGAGCTGTAATACTTGATATTGAAGTACGTTGGCACATAACATGTAATTATAAATTCAACCAGTATTCTTAAATTTGCATCTGGATTTTCCGTTGTCACATATAATCGTAATAGTCTAGCGGCCTTGGTGAGCCACCGAGAATGTACAATTTTCCCTGGTTTGATGTTTGCCAGATCCACTGAAACCACGCCGCTAGAAATTGCATGGGCCATGTCGTATAAGTACTTGGAATCGGTGGAAAATTCAATTTTTTCTGGAGCAGGGGGCATATTTTTCAACTCAATTTTCTGAAAGCCGTCCACCACCTGCAAATATATAAAAATAAAACAATTAAAAACGGTTGACAATTATAATAAATGAGTGATAGCAATAACTTACCGGAAGAGTTTCACAAGTTTCGATTTGACGGCTTAATTTTCCGGTTGCCGATCTTGGTCCAGTGCTGGTTGATTTATCCAAAGCTTCAAACAAATGCCGAAACGGAAGTTCGTTGAAGTGTAGAAGGCAAACGAACCAATGCAATGGTCTTTTTAACAGCAATTCGAATCGTCGTATAATTCCACCGTTTGGGCCAGTGTTTGTTGGCTCACCGTCAGTGCATATGCCAATTAATGCATCCAGTGATATATTTTTATCGTTGAAAAAATCATTTAATTTGGTTGTTTTGTATTCAGCGGTTTCATGTTCCAGTCTTACGTAACCAATCAATTCAGAATTCGGTTCTCTCAAAATAACAAGATGAGGTTCTTTAACCATTCTAGTATGATACTTCTCATCAATTGTATCTCTCGTTAAAGTATCATCTTTTCTGCCATCGAATGAAAATGCTAACAAATTGGTATCATCTAACCGTTTGCGAAGCACTTCTTGTCTGCATTTCTCTTTTTCTCGGCGAACTTCCGTTTTATCCATGATGAGAGGTTTGCCATGGATATCTTTCATTTTAAAATCTTGGAAAAGAGCTGTTCCCATTGCTGATGCTACTCTATCAGGCACGCCAAATCTGTCACATACCAAGGCAAAGTTAAAACAATCGTATCTCTGTGTGTATTGTGAACTTGTGCTTATATCCAAATCTTCTTGAACCGGTGGCGGTGCGTATGTTGAATCATCGGGATCTTGGTATGTTGGCATTGATGACATAGACGTTGCTCCTTGCTCTTCAATTTCCATCGCAAATCCATCCATTGTTATTCTCTGATTATGTTGATCGTGCATAAACTCTTTGAGGCGTTCGGGAACCAAACCGCATGCACATGGAGCTGCCTTCAAATCGCATTTACATGTTCCAATGAAAAAAATTGTTTCCAGAGATTTTACATACTCTGTAAATTGTTGGGGTTTGTTTCTTCTCTTGATTTGCTCTTGACATTTGTCAAGCAATCTATTCAATTTATTACATACACTTTTTTTCAGCATTATTTCCATACCAAGTTTTTCCCAAATTCCAATCAACTTATCTTGTACTTGAATAGTGAATGCTTTATAGGACAACTTTTTTTGTTCGCTCAAGTAAAAATAATATCTCAAGATATCCAGATGGGTTGGTAAATTAAGATCAGTCAAATCAGTAGACACACCAAAAACAGTAACATCATGCCTGGGTATATGACTCATTGGGTTTTCGATAGTTGTTGATGTTGTTATTGCTTCATCTTGCGGTGTAGAGGATGGTGGATTCATTGTAAACTTCTTGATTTGGAATGATTTTTTTTTAAATATTTTTTTATCTCAAATTAGCACTTCACACTTCTAACAGAACGACACGTTCAATTGCTAGCTAGCGTTTCCAAACGAGTTATACCGGAAAATGTAGAGGCTGTTATGGTGACGACATTAGAGAGCCGTGCGAAATTGCCCAGACTTGAAAGCAAAAAAGACTTCAAACAGTAATTTTTTTTATTTTCTTTTCTATTACTAAGTTAAATTAATTTTTTCATTTACATATGTTCTGACTAAATAAATTTCTAAAGAGAAAAAATAAATAAAATAATAAAAATAAATAAAATAAATAAAAAATAATAAAATAAAGTGCCAAAAATGGTGATTTTTTAAAATGTTTGTATGGGGAACCCCCCAGGGGAGTTCCAGGGGGTGTGCCACTGGCATGGGTGGATCGGCCCTCCAAGGTTAGTGGGGGTCGGTCATACATTTGGACTCGATTGGGGCACTCTAAATGGGTCAAAGTGGGATTTTTCAAAACTTGACCCTACGGGAAAAAAGTCAACAGTTGGGGGGTAGTAGAATTCGTTTTAGAGGTATGGTTCCTTCGGCAAAGTTTCTTATTTTGATCCCTAGAATTTTCACTGAGCCATGGGCGATTATTAAATCGACCCGCCCTAATATACATATATATATTTTTTTGTTTTTCATCATCAAGGTAACTTAAATATGATGTATTAATTCTTTTGGTCTTTGCACTGTGGAGCAAAGACCGTTTCCGACCGTTCATAATCTTTAGAGATATTGACCTTTAACTGTAAATTCAGCTGTAAACTTAATTATACACTAAAAAAAAATAGTAAAAAGTTAGTCAGGAGGGTGCTATCAGTAAAATGGCTAATATTAGCAAAATCCCTAAAGGGCGGATTATGGGACCGTAAAAGTAAATGTGATGTAACTTAACGTGCCGTAGCTAAAAATTACACTTATAGAATACCGTGAACGACATTACTATTTAGCATATATTTCATGTGGTTTTTTATTTTATTCTAAATTTTTCCATTTATTTGTTAATTTTTATTTCTTATTTGTTGTTTGAATCTATTTTCTTTATTCATTTTGTATTATTTCCGACTAAAATCATTCAGCTGTTTCAATGACGGGTAGAAAATTCTGATTTCAACAGAATGATCCGGCAAGTACGTTTAAATTTATGCGTTATTAACCACTTGTATACACTTCTTGCGCTTTCGAAACAGTTGATTCGTTACAGTTACGTTTACGGTTGGGCAACTCACCATTAAAGCTGATTTTACAGGAAGAAAATATTTTTATTGAAAAAATTTTAACAGACACAAGGGAATCACCAGACTGCCGTACACTCACAATATTTTATCGTTAAAAACAACCTAAAATACATATTAAATTAATTGAAATACAATTTCAATTTCAAACCATTTTGCTATTTATTTTTAAACATTGTTTAAACAATCCATAAAAGAAATAAAAATAATTGAAAAGTCTGTTAAAATAATCATCAATTTTTAACTGACAAAACGCAAAAAAAAAACGATTTTGTGGTTTGTTTTTTCATATTCGAAAGTTTTTTTTTTGTTTCAATTTTTAAAACACTACAACACTTAACACACACGTTCTTTGTTTATTTTATTTCTCTTTAATTTAATTTTCTTTCGTTTTAAATTTAAAGCAATTTTGTTTTGTTCCAACACCAGATACGATTCGAACCAACGACCTTTCGTTTAGAAGTTCATCGCCTTACCCCTTGAACCAAACTATATTGATACATATAGTTTCATAAACATTTTTTTATAATTCAAATTGTTTTTATTTTATTTGAATCTATCTTTTTAAATTTCAAATTACCCATCAAACATGAATATAATAGTTAAAAGAAATGCCCTAAATGTAACAACGAACATGCTGCTCTTTTAAAATTTTTGGTAAATAAATTTAATGCTTAATACAGAAAGGCCCTAACTCGAATTAATATTCCATTAGAGGAAATGGAAATCTGAAAAACTTAGATTATACTTTTTATTTTATTGTTTTTGTTTCACAGGAACTCGTCCATTTAAACTTTTCATTGAATTAATGGAATTTTTCGTAAAATATCAAAAATTTCATTTTATTTACTAAAAATTTCATACGCTCCATAAAAAGGTTTCACTAAAACTAGATTCATAAATTATACGAACCTTTTTCATCAAATTTAACAAATTTTTTATTTATGTTGTGAAGAAAACTTCAGGAGTTTACCGAAAAATTTCACTAAAACTCGTCCATCAAAATTCTCTATTAAACTTTGGAGCAAAATTGCACAAAAATATGTTTATCCTAAAATTATTTAAGATTTTAAAATCATCCTGTTTGAAGACAATTATCTTAAAAGTGACAATACTCTCTGAATTAACATGATAATAAGATTAGTCAGTCAGAAATACCAATTTACATAAATCAAAGTCGCTAGAATTTAGTGTTTAACTGCAGTTATAAAATTCAATTTTAATCAAGAAGAACTTGCGTTATATATACTTTTTTTTGATTTTTTAAGTTAAATTTTCATTTGAATAAAATTTATAACTCTGTAGTTTTTAATTTTGAGACATGTATAAAACTTTTTGCAATAAAAAAAATTCATAAAATATAAAATCTTTCGTTTTTACTTCCACACAAAATTAAAAATAAAAACTCTGTAAAGAAATTCCCCTCAAAGGGCGTTATAAAAAAGCTTGTTTTTAAATTTTATTTTTGTATTTTATATTTTTAGTTTTTATAACGATTTGTATGGTGAACATTCAAAACGATTTGTATGGTAAATATTTTAGTCGTATATGCCGACCCTATTGCTAGCAGCTGACATCGAGATTTCTTCACATTTTTACAACCCGGCAACCCCGTGATTATCAAATCAATTTAAACATTTTTACTAACAATTCAAATAAATTTGGCAATTAATATCGATAATTTCGTTATCGTAAACTCTGATTGAATTCATTTCATTTAATATTCAACTATTTTAAGTTAAAACAAACAAAAGAATTTAGATATAAAACGAAGTTAACAGTTGTCCAGTTTTTCTAGTCGTGCGTTAGATTCAAATTATTTTTATAAATTCAAATTGTGTGCTGGGTACATTTGTTTGTTTATGGGGTCATTTTGTAAAACGAACTTTGCTTTCGTTTGAACGATTTTTCGTTTTAAATTTTTTTTAGATTTTGTAAAACTCAAAAATATTTTCATTTTTTCAAACTGGCAATATTATAATCGAAGACAAACTCCTTAATAAAACGGTATTTTATAAGAAGTAAGTAAACGTTTGCAAACGAATATTATGCCATATTCAAACGAACAGAAATAGTTGTCGTTTCCTATTAAAAAGTTAAAGTTTTTGCATAAAAAGTTAGGTAATTGAAATTTTTGGAATAAAAATTGTATAAATATGGGTTTAAAAATATGAAGTAGTTAAATCTGATACTCCTATATGTTTTATTCTCAATAAAAAATAATTCTTTTAGGGTCATATGCATAATCACTTTTTAAATTTATAAACGGCTTATAAAACAAATTTTTCACACAAAAATCGTTACACAAAATCAAATTATTATGCATAAGCACTTATATTTAAATTAGTGAAAATTTGGGCAATTTTAAAAATATCTGATTTTAGATGCGCTAAGACACAAAAAAAATTTTTCTTTATATACAAACTTCTACGTTTGAGACCAAATGAAACAAACTGAGGGGTTTTAAAACTAAAAACTAACAATTCAAAACTTAAGGGCCATCTTAACAAACCATACCTTGTACTCCTTTGCTATCCGCTAATGGAAGGTTCTTCTTATTTAGGTTGATTTTCTGTACAATATAAAATTTTTCTTAAATATATTTGTTTCATATTATTAGGAAAAAATATCCAAAAAAATATCATAAAAAAAAACTACTAATAAAAAAAATTGCCCCACACAGGATTCGATACCTGGACCCTAAAAATATTATAACTAAAAATAACAACTCATTTACCAATCAGGCTAAACAGACTTGGAAAACTCTATGAACAAATTTTTATTTAAATAATTTGTAATTCCATGTCACAAATATTATTTTTTTTGTCTGGCAATAATAACTCGCAAATGGCAACAAATGCAAACTACTACCCGTTTTATAAAATAACAAATATTTTCGTTTACGTTTCAAACGAAAACGAAAAAACGTTTTTCATTCGAGTTACAAAATGACCCCATTAAATTTCTTTTTGTTGTATGTATAAATAAATATTTCAAAATATTTTAAATTCAAATTTAATTTATACAATTTTCAAATCGTTTCTGGTGTAGATGTCTGGAAGGTCAGGCATTGACAAAATTTCAATTTTTGAGGGTGGTGGTTCAAATCTCATCCGAAAATTTTTTTTTTTATTTTTTATATAACTACCCAGTCAGAAAAATACAAACGGGAAAGCGGTGGCAAAGCACTTTAACAGGTGGTACAAGTACTGGCAAAAAGTGCTTTCCCATTCCCAAAATGATAACATCATTAGACAAAAGGACCGGCTGTTCAAAAAGCGCCTGAAAAGCACTGGAGGAACAAAATTTTTAAATTGGCAAAACGCTGGCGAAACCAATAAATAGGTGGTCTGGAAATATATTCTCCAAAATAAAATTAAAAAAAAGTTCATATGTATTTTTTTTGGTCCTGCCGTGATTTGAACCCAGGCCGTCAGATTGGCAGACGATTGCTCTACCCACTGAGCTAACGAGACATATAATATTTAATGGCTAAACACATAAATGAGTGATAATAGCTGGACAACTACTGGCTGTGCCAAAATGCTAGTACTGGCAAACAATTTTTAGTAACTAGTATGCCAGTGTTGGGAGGGCAAAAAAAAAGTTGGTCTTGAAGGAGCTTTCCCACAAACAAAAAAATTTTAAAAAATTTATAAAACAACAAAAATTTTAAATTAAAAAAAATCCAAAAAAAATTTTTTGCTTGCAACCGGATTTGAACTCGGAAACTTCCGACTACAAACATTTTTTAACGAAGCGTCAGCATTTTTATAAAATCATTGGTTTTCCAGTGAATTGATTTTTGTACGCCTGGTAGCATTGGCTAGGTAACACTGGATAACCACTGGTTGCAAACCTTGGCATATCACTCTAAGCCAATTCTTTGCCAGTGGTTTTTTTTATAAACCACCGAAATTTTTGTAAAAAAAATACTGGTAAAACGCTTTTCGCAAACGCTGGCAAAGCGTCCCAAATGAGTGTTCTGCCAGTCATTTATTTTTAATACCGTGGTTACTAGGGCGGGTCGATTTAATAATCGCCCATGGCTCAGTGAAAATCGTATTCCAGGGATCAAAATAAGAAACTTTGCCGAAGGAACCATACCTCTAAAACGAATTCTACTACCCCCCAACTGTTGACTTTTGTCCCGTAGGGTCAAGTTTTGAAAAATCCCACTTTGACCCATTTAGAGTGCCCCAATCGAGTCCAAATGTATGACTGACCCACTAACTTTGGAGGGCCGATCCACCCATGCTAGTGGCACACCCCCTGGAACTCCCCTGGGGGGTTCCCCATACAAACATTTTAAAAAATCACCATTTTTGGCACTTTATTTTATTATTTTTTATTTATTTTATTTATTTTTATTATTTTATTTATTTTTTCTCTTTAGAAATTTATTTAGTCAGAACATATGTAAATGAAAAAATTAATTTAACTTAGTAATAGAAAAGAAAATAAAAAAAATTACTGTTTGAAGTCTTTTTTGCTTTCAAGTCTGGGCAATTTCGCACGGCTCTCTAATGTCGTCACCATAACAGCCTCTACATTTTCCGGTATAACTCGTTTGGAACGCTAGCTAGCAATTGAATGTGTCGTTCTGTTGCAGGTCGTAAAATAGGTTGTGTGGGTTTTTTAAGCCACCACAAGACACAGCTGCATGTCGTAAACTTACTTAAGCTAAATCGGTTACAGGTAGAATTGAGCATAAAATTATCATAAAGGATTTTCCAGAAGTAATAAAAGGCGCACTTGCTTAACAGAATTTGTGGTCAGATTAACGTTTAATTTACATGTAAGTACTTTATGGGCAGTTTTGACAACAAAATCGGTTACAGGTAGAATTGAGCATAAAATTATCATAAAGGATTTTCCAGAAGTAATAAAAGGCGCACTTGCTTAACAGAATTTGTAGTCAGATTAACGTTTAATTTAATTTAAGTACTTTATGGGCAGTTTTGACAACAAAATCGGTTACAGGTAGAATTTAAATTACCATTTCATTCTTATTACCTCGTCTCCTAGACCATATATAACGCAACAGTTTTTGTGAATGCATTAAGTCGTTGTGAAGAACTCGAAGTGTGAAGTGCTAATTTGAGATAAAAAAATATTTAAAAAAAAATCATTCCAAATCAAGAAGTTTACAATGAATCCACCATCCTCTACACCGCAAGATGAAGCAACAACTATCGAAAACCCAATGAGTCATATACCCAGGCATGATGTTACTGTTTTTGGTGTGTCTACTGATTTGACTGATCTTAATTTACCAACCCATCTGGATATCTTGAGATATTATTTTTACTTGAGCGAACAAAAAAAGTTGTCCTATAAAGCATTCACTATTCAAGTACAAGATAAGTTGATTGGAATTTGGGAAAAACTTGGTATGGAAATAATGCTGAAAAAAAGTGTATGTAATAAATTGAATAGATTGCTTGACAAATATCAAGAGCAAATCAAGAGAAGAAACAAACCCCAACAATTTACAGAGTATGTAAAATCTCTGGAAACAATTTTTTTCATTGGAACATGTAAATGCGATTTGAAGGCAGCTCCATGTGCATGCGGTTTGGTTCCCGAACGCCTCAAAGAGTTTATGCACGATCAACATAATCAGAGAAGTCTAACAATGGATGGATTTGCGATGGAAATTGAAGAGCAAGGAGCAACGTCTATGTCATCAATACCAACATACCAAGATCCCGATGATTCAACATACGCACCGCCACCGGTTCAAGAAGATTTGGATATAAGCACAAGTTCACAATACACACAGAGATACGATTGTTTTAACTTTGCCTTGGTATGTGACAGGTTTGGCGTGCCTGATAGAGTAGCATCAGCAATGGGAACAGCTCTTTTCCAAGATTTTAAAATGAAAGATATCCATGGCAAACCTCTCATCATGGATAAATCGAAAGTTCGCGAGAAAAAGAGAAATGCAGACAAGAAGTGCTTCGCAAACGGTTAGATGATACCAATTTGTTAGCATTTTCATTCGATGGCAGAAAAGATGATACTTTAACGAGAGATACAATTGATGAGAAGTATCATACTAGAATGGTAAAAGAACCTCATCTTGTTATTTTGAGAGAACCGAATTCTGAATTGATTGGTTACGTAAGACTGGAACATGAAACCGCTGAATACAAAACAACCAAATTAAATGATTTTTTCAACGATAAAAATATATCACTGGATGCATTAATTGGCATATGCACTGACGGTGAGCCAACAAACACTGGCCCAAACGGTGGAATTATACGACGATTCGAATTGCTGTTAAAAAGACCATTGCATTGGTTCGTTTGCCTTCTACACTTCAACGAACTTCCGTTTCGGCATTTGTTTGAAGCTTTGGATAAATCAACCAGCACAGGACCAAGATCGGCAACCGGAAAATTGAGCCGTCAAATCGAAACTTGTGAAACTCTTCCGGTAAGTTATTGCTATCACTCATTTATTATAATTGTCAACCGTTTTTAATTGTTTTATTTTTATATATTTTCAGGTGGTGGACGGCTTTCAGAAAATTGAGTTGAAAAATATGCCCCCTGCTCCAGAAAAAATTGAATTTTCCACCGATTCCAAGTACTTATACGACATGGCCCATGCAATTTCTAGCGGCGTGGTTTCAGTGGATCTGGCAAACATCAAACCAGGGAAAATTGTACATTCTCGGTGGCTCACCAAGGCCGCTAGACTATTACGATTATATGTGACAACGGAAAATCCAGATGCAAATTTAAGAATACTGGTTGAATTTATAATTACATGTTATGTGTAGGGATTGGGGTTCGGGAATTCCCGGGCGGGAATTCCCGGGAAATCCCGGGAAAAGTTTGCCGGGAATTCCCGGGAAAATAATATATTTTTCCCGGGAAAACGGGAAATTTTAAAAATATTAAATTTTTTAAATTGTTTTTGTTTCGAATAGGATTTTTTCATTTTAGTCATAAAAAACATTTTAAATACCAAAACAAAAATGTCATTGTTAAAATCTTTTAAAAGGGAATACATTTATTTGACACGCAAATAAAATCTTTGCCAAGTAATTAGGAGCATTTCAACTAATAAAGATTTTTCGCATAACTTATTCAAAATTTAAGTAGTAAAACCTAAAAACTTGGTAAAATGTTTAAAAGAAATATGAAAAAAAGCTTTGTTTCTTACAAATAATCGCCTTTACTATCTAAATTTTTCAAATGTATAATTTAGGTAAAGTCGACTTTAGTTAAAATATTGGGTGGCAGTATACCTTGACTTCGTTTATTTTTGGAGCATTCTGATTGGTTAATTTATTTTCAACCAATCAAAATATTTGAAAATATAAATATTTTTGTAAGGTTTTCATACACAAAATGAACAAAACCGTTTGATTAAAAATAAAGTCGACTTTAAATTTAAAATACTCTTTTATATTAAGGGCCAATAATTTTATAAGTAACGTTTTCATTAATAAATGTGAAAAGAAAAGACTGGTTAACGGTGGTATCTAAAGTTGGTTATCCGACATCTAGATTTGGTGCACAAAAAAAAAAAAAAAAATAAATTTATGATCATGCAACTTCTCTTGAAGAAAAGAACAACAAGAATAACGTTTCAGCTAAAATTAGCAAAGTACCCGAAGAAAAAAGTGTAAGCTGAATAGGCATTAAAGGTTTTATGGTAGGGCAAACATTTCCTGAAATGGTATCCAAATTCGCCGCAGTCAATCTGCACCATAACTAGATCTTCGTTTATTCGAGAAAGTTTTTATAATAAAAACCTGGCATTGCAAAAAAATGAAACCGATGTAAAGAACATTAAATTAAATTACTACAATAATGTAAAAGATATCATGATGAAAGAAATATCGAGCAATATTTCTAACAATAGGAGATTTACTATAATCTTAGATGAATGGACAAGAATATCACAACAATGTATGAATGGAAATAATTCATTTTATAACCTGGGGTTGGTTTATATATCAGGAAGATGTAATGCTGATGAAATAAGAAGAATTGTAGAAATAAGACTAGAAGAGTTTTATTTGTCTTTGGAAAATAACATTGTGGCCACCATATCTAATGGGCCAAGTGTGATGAAACGGTTTGTTTCCGACAGTCCAGTAGTAGGTGCTTTCTGCTGGAATCATGCAATTCATTTGGCAGTGCTGCGAGTAATTTATGTGAAATCAAATGTTCAACATTCTGATATTTTTTACTTTGAATTCTCACTACACAGACTGCATTTGTACTGAAATAGTTTTTTTTTTAACAAAAATTATTTATATAGGTGGATTTCATTAACAATTTTGTTCAAAAATATTTCCCGGGATTCCCGGGAATCCCGGGAATTAAAATTTTTCATTCCCGTTTCCCGGGAAATAAAAAAGTCCGGGAAATCCCAAACCCTAGTTATGTGCCAATGTACTTCAATATCAAGTATTACAGCTCTGTCGTGTACGGTAGTAGATTATTTTTCAAATTCATTAGTTGGTCAAGATTTCTAGAACCTTGTTTACGCAAAATTGTCAATAAAGTAATTACAGATAATTCATATTATGCGCATTCGGAAAATATCTTGTTATCAATGTTGTTTGATGATAGCAAAGAAAAGCGCGACTGTGCTATCAAGATAATTCTACGCTATCGAACCGATGTTGACGACCCAACGGGACTTAGAGCTTATAAAAAACCAGATATAAACTTTTATTGCACAAGTTACACGGAAATGATCAATATGAATGACATAAATGACGTATTTGAACCACCATTCACGCGAAGCATTCCATACGATACTTTGAAAGAATATTTAAATCAAGATGATCCACCGTTTAATGATCCAAAAATTCCATCACACATACAAGAAACAGAACGACACGTTCAATTGCTAGCTAGCGTTTCCAAACGAGTTATACCGGAAAATGTAGAGGCTGTTATGGCGACGACATTAGAGAGCCGTGCGAAATTGCCCAGACTTGAAAGCAAAAAAGACTTCAAACAGTAATTTTTTATTTTTTCTTTTCTATTACTAAGTTAAATTAATTTTTTCATTTACATATGTTCTGACTAAATAAATTTCTAAGGAGAAAAAATAAATAAAATAATAAAAATAAATAAAAAATAATAAAATAAAGTGCCAAAAATGGTGATTTTTTAAAATGTTTGTATGGGGAACCCCCCAGCGGAGTTCCAGGGGGTGTGCCACTGGCATGGGTGGATCGGCCCTCCAAAGTTAGTGGGGGTCGGTCATACATTTGGACTCGATTGGGGCACTCTAAATGGGTCAAAGTGGGATTTTTCAAAACTTGACCCTACGGGACAAAAGTCAACAGTTGGGGGGTAGTAGAATTCGTTTTAGAGGTATGGTTCCTTCGGCAAAGTTTCTTATTTTGATCCCTAGAATACGATTTTCCCTGAGCCATGGGCCATGATTTTTTTGCCTCCCCACAAATCGACCCGGCCTAGTGGTTACCCAGTGGTATGCCAGAGCTTGATTTTTTGTACCACTGGCGATTTCTGCCTGGGTATGTATACACTCTAGGGATGCCAATCGGGATTGCTATTTGAAAATCCCGGGATTCGGGATTTTGTATGAGATCGGGATCCCGGTATTTTCGGGACTACGGGATTTTTCGGGATCCCGGAATTTTACGAGATTTTTCGGGATTTAAATTTTCCTTTATTTGTAAACATGTTTATGTTGTGTAACTAATTTTTTTATAGAATAAAGCGTTTTATAATTATTTAATAGTTGTTAATTAATAATGTGGTACATTTTATGAATATTGAAACATCTCAGTCAGAAATTGACAGTGTTAAAAAAATCAAGTACTTGCATACCACTGGGTAACCGCGATGTTAAAAATAAATGACTGGCAGAACACTCATTTGGGACGCTTTGCCAGCGTTTGCAAAAATCGTTTTGCCAGTATTTGTTTTACAAAACATCACGGCAGGGCAAAAAAAAAGATACACACAGAGAAAAAATATGGTATTTTCCAACTCAAATTCGGTTACATCTACTCAAATAGGTTGGTGCAACTGAATATTGGTTATCAGAACAAAATTCGGTTTATACAACTAAACTTTAGTTGCAATACCCAAAATAATTAGGAACCACATTCCAATATGGTTTCACCAACCGAATTTATTGGTTGTAGCAACCAAAATAGGCTTAGCAATTCGGTTGGCAATTTTTTTTCCTGTGTGTACGGCCCTTTTTGAACTGCCGGTCCTTTTGTCTATTGACGTTTTCATATTGGAAATGGGAAAGCTATTTTTGTCAGTACTTATACCACCTGTTAAAATACCTTGCCATCGCTTACACGTTATTTTTCTGGCTGGGATAATATATGAAGGCCTGTCATTAAGTACACTTGCGCCCAGTATTTTGTAAGCAGATTTTAAAACAGATTCGTTGCGATAACCTTGCCCACTAAATCGTGTAATTACAGCAACAAAGTTATTTGGTTATCGTTATCAAATGCTTTCATGGAAGAATTCAAACTTACAGTCCCAGCCAAAATTACAGTCCCAGTTTCAGAAATCGATGTTCGCTTGGAAGAATAAATCGGTAAAATAACAAACAAACTTGATTTTTCGCATGTATTACTCAAAAACTTAATATTGTTTACCAAAATTTCAAATTGTTCTGCAAAGTCTTTGCATAGTTTACTCGAATAATCTACTTGATTTATAATTTTACCAATATCTTGGCATCAATTTCTTGTCAATATGAGAAAATTCAAAAAAAAAACGTAGGTAATCTAAAATTGCTCACTTTGTTTATTTGCGTTTATTTTATATTAGCTGTATTTTGTTAAGTATTTAAAGCAAATCTACGTTAAACCGAATGTAGTATAAACAATTTTAAACAGGTTATGTTTATAATCGTTCCGTTATAATCGAACGTAAGTCAGCAAAAGTTTTTAGGAAGTAACGCGAATAAGTTACGCTAGACATTAACATGTATAAACGTTGAGTTTACAACGTTGATAATTATCCGTGTTGAAAGTTAACGTGCATACGAAAAGTAAAATGTTAGTTTTCGTCTTAAACGCGTGTCTATGCACTTTGAGTTTTTTTCTGAGTTAACGGATATAGTTAAGTCGAAAACACGGCTATTAAAAAATAAGAAAATCCCGGGATTTTTGAGAAATAATCCCGGGATTCGGGATTTTGCCAATGCCGAAAATCCCTGGATTTCGGAATTCGGGATTTCCCGTTTGGCATCCCTAATACACTCACAATATTTTATCGTTAAAAACAACCTAAAATACATATTAAATTAATTGAAAACACAATTAAAAAAGGAGAGGATAATTAAAATGTCTGTTAAAACAATCGTCAATTTTTAACTGAAAACCGAAAATATTTGAATTTTTTGTTTTAAAAAAGAAAACAACGAAATTATTTAAATTATTTTTTCTAAAATTAGAAATCTAAAAATAGATTATTTGACTGAAAATATCAACTCCTACAGACGATACATATTTCTTGTAGTTTGTTTTTATTGACGAATATAAAAAGTTAAACAATATGTTTCAATGTATTTTAATTGATTCTTCAATTGAAAACAAACTTTACCTATTACTTTTCAAATAAACGTCAATCGGTTATGGAAAATATATTGTGAGTGTAGTTTCGTCTCACCCAGACTCGTCCGTGGTTGCTTTATGTGTCAATTGATCAAAGTAATTTTAATTGTTAATTTGTCTCAATATGAACTTTTTTGTGTATTGCCATGATCGGGTATTTGTGTATTGCCATGATCTGCACAGGCTTTGAGTTGTAGTATCACATCTTAACGAGATACACACGGTCGGCAAAGCGATGAGTGTGGCTAATTGAAGTTTTTTTTTTAATCACAGCCTACACAATGTATGTTTGTAATCAGAAGAGCAAGAATTAACTAATACATGAGCAATTTATATTTGAATTAGAATGTTTCCTCTCTTAATCCTATTGTTTTTCTCCTTTTCACAAGTAATTATCACATTATGATGCGCTTTATTCATTCAATAGTTGGATACCAAGTGTTGATAGGAGAGGTTGTTGCTGCTGTGGCAACAACCTCTGTTTGCAACCGTCGCACATACAACTATGGACATGTGTTAAGAAACATAATTATTTATTTTGAAAAATAAAACAAAAATTAAATTTTTTATCTCATATACGGGAAGTGTTATTTATTATTGATGATTGTAATTCATTCTTTATTTAAATAAAAATTCTTCAACTATTTTATGTATATTGGTAAATATGTATAAACTAATAAAAATACCTGGACTTCTAAATAGGACACATTTTATATTTTTACAAAAAACCGTAAATTTTTTGGGTTTTTAAAACAATTATTATTTTTTTAGCGTTAATATTACACTAATATTTTGTGCTGCAGACACATAGCTGAAATGATTTGACGAATTTTAATAGGTAACAAAATACCTCGAAAGTAACGTTTTTTAAAAAAATGTAATAAAAAATATTTATTTTTTGTGAAATCAAATAGCAAATGGTCAAGTTTCTGAAATTTTCATAATTAAAATAGACTCAAAATCCAATTGCAAAAACTCTTTTCTATAAAAAATTTTTATGCTGTTTCGTGCACGTAGAAACTGTTTTTGTTTATGGGTTTTTTTTTTGTAAAAATCCTGAATAGTTATGTGTGCTAGGCATAATCAAAGAGGTTAGAAAATAAAAAGAATGCAATAGTCTCATTTACTGAGAACAAATTTATAAAATGTGTCTGAAAGTAGGAAACTGAAATTTTTTCCTACCTTCTTATTTTTTTATTGTTACTACTAATAGTTTTTGTCATATTTATCATAATTTAAATATAAAATTGATAAATTTACATTTGGTGTTCCTTAAAAAGTACAGGTTTCCTGCTTTCAGGCACAATCTATTACTATAGGCTGATAATTTGGCATAATACGACATTTTACAATTTTGTTTCCACCCTAAGTTAAGAATTATAATGTTGGCTTTTTATATTTTCCCAGTGTAGAAACGGTAATGACATATCATTATTTTTTGGAGTACCAGTAATGACACCCACTTACCTTCTGCATTATTTTAAAACATATAATAATGAGTTACTGATAATGACTTATTTTTATCATTATTTCATATAGAAAATAATTTTTTAGATTTTTTTGAAAATTTTTAGAAATCTATTTTTAGACTCAATATTTTTTAAACACTGGTAAGGATATATGTAACCACATATTTTTTGATTTTTGTATGTTGGCCAGTAAGCTTACTTGTGTGCTGCAGGTCAATTATGTTTTTATCTATTAAATATTACATGTCGATATAGCTCAGATGGTAGAGCTGTTGACTGGCAATCTGTAGACCCAGGTTCGATTCCCGCACCAGCAAATTTTATTAAAAAAAAAAAATACAATAAAAAATATTTTTTTTATATAATTAATTTTTTTGAAAATCTATTTTTAGACTCATTATTTTTGTCAGTACTGGTAAGCACATACATAACGATATATTTTTTGATTTTTCGTATGCTGGTGTGTAACCACAACTCATTATTTTTCGCGTCATCGCCATATAAAGGTAATAAGAAATGAAATAACAAAAGTAACTAGTTACCATTACCAAGTATGTAGTTACATAACCACATATCTGGTAATGATTTTCTACACTGGGTGCAGAAAGCAGTCTACTATTTTCTAGCAAATATTTCTGTTTATTGTAGCAGGAGAGACCGTTATTTGTATTTAACTCAATTAAATTTAAAGATAAATTAACTTTTGAATATATAACAATTTCTTTACTGCTTTTTGTCTACTAATATTAAGCAATATTTTTTAGCCAATATTAGCAAGGTAAATTTGCAATTCAATTAAACGAAATTTAACTCAAATATTACTAAAATTTCGTATATTTAACAGTTGCATTTTTCTGTATTGGATTTACTAATTTTAAAAGCTTTCTGTGCCTTTTATCAAACTTTGAGTACATTTTTTTTGCTATTTTTTCAGGATTTTTCTATTAGTATAACATTATATTATGTCAGTGGTTTGTTTGATAATTCCGAATAAAATAAAAGAACCGAAAACAACAGTTGAAATTTAACTTATTCTTGAACGCGAGAGAGTTCCTCTAAAAATGTATAACGTTTTTGGGCTTTCGTGCCACACAGATATTTCAAGAGGCCATAAAATAAAAAAACCGGACAACTTTGCAAAATCCTCTGGAATTTTACTTTCATTTCGCGTTGGAACCATCGGGCTTGAAATTATTTTTGCGCTTACAAATTAGTCTGAGATCATATTGAAATGGCGCACTCCATTGGAAATCAAAATAATAATGATGTAATTTACTTTTAATATTTAACTTTTCCGATAATCTATAAAATTGTAATAAAATCTTTTTAAATTTATTTTTATCGGGATATACATTAATTACATTAAAGGAATTAAATGTGCTAAAATCCCAAACGTATTTAACAAATTGTGGAAAATAATCCTTCGTAGGCATGTCCCTATCCGGATTTCATTTTTGCCTAAGGAAATCGTCAGGAGACGACGTTTTTAGAATTTCTGGAAATATTTGTTAAGTTAAATTACAAACTCAATGAGAATTTCTTGTTCCCGTCTAGGAGCGTTATTAAACATTAAAAATATCAAAGAAAAAACAAAAATAACATTAACAACAAAGAATTTACGACAATTTGCTTTGTCATCTTCCAGTATACTACTCTGTTGTTTTGAGAGATCTAGCAATGTAGTGACATCCATTATTGTATAAACGCCAATAGAAAACAATGTTTTCTAAAGTTTCGGTAACATTTAAATTTGCACAAGCACTTGCATATTAGTTTTTTCTTTTTAAATTTATTTTTATCGGGATATCGGATAGCACTTGCATTTTTTCTTTTAAATCTTAAAACTATTATCGAAATAAATTAAAAGTTTTTTCCAAAAAGTGTTAAAATATAATTTCAATGGTAAAATCAAGTAACAAAACTATAAGATACAGTATTAAATTGTTTAACCCATTTTTTACCAACATATCTTTAGAGTTACGTCTACCAATCCTTCTACCAAGTTTTGTCAGAAAATTCTCACGGAATCCATGCTTGGCAAAAAATGAGTACAACAATATACTCCATATCACAAACGGATTGAAGAAAATTTAAAATATTAGCAAAAAACTTAAATTTTTGAAAATTGAAATCACCTAGAAATCAAAATACATACATTTGTAATATATAACTTAGTTTAGAACTTAGAAAATGCGTTAAAAATTAAATTTTCTTTTATGGTTATTAGTCAATCTCAGTTGTAATATTAAACAAGTTTTAAAAACCTTTAGACTCTTACAGATATTTTTGCGTTCGTAAAGATATTTTTATAGTAAAAGGGACAGCTGGTGCAAATAACAAATAAAACAGTTGTGAAAATTTAAAATTTTAATTAAACAAAGAAATACACAAAATAAAACTTCTATATATAAACGAGTAAAAAGGTTAAAGTCGGGCATGCCGACTATACAATACCCTACACCAGTCTGGTTAAAAGCCAACTAATGTTTGGATCCGAAATTCGAATGGGTTAATATGGGACTTGTGTCAAAATTTTCTATAATGTGAGTCAGCGCACCAAATTTCATTAAAATATCTTAATATTTGCGATCTGCAGTTTGTTACCAAGCCAATTTTGGGGGGACCCTTATATGGGTACTAGGTCTAAACATGGACCGATGTTCACCAAAATCAATAGGCTTCGTCCTTGGGCCAAAATAGGTCTGTGTACCAAATTTTATCAAAATATCTTAATATTTGCGACCTGCAGCGTATAAACAATATAATTTTGGGGAGACCCTTATATGGGCACTAGGTCTAAACATAGACCGATGTTCACCAATATCAATAGGCTTCGTCCTTGGGCCAAAATAGGTCTGTGTACCAAATTTCATCAAAATATCTTAATATTTGCGACCTGCAGCGTATAAACCATATAATTTTAGTAGGACCCTTATATGGGCACTAGGTCTAAACATGGACCGATGTTCACCAAAATCAATAGGCTTCGTCGTTGGGCCGACATAAGTCGGTGTACCAAATTTCATCAAAATATCTTAATATTTGCGACCTGCAGCGTATAAATATAATTTTGGGGGGACCCATATATGGGCACTAGGTCTAAACATGGACCGATTTTAACCAAAATCAATAGGATTCGTCCTTGGGCCGACATAAGTCGGTGTACCAAGTTTCATCAAAATATCTTAATATTTGCGACCTGTAGAGTGCGCACAAGAATGCATGGACAGACAGACGGACGGAGAGACGGACATCGTTAAATCGAAATAAAAAAAATTCTGAGCCGATGGGTATAATATAAGGCGGGTCTAGGACCAAAATTTTTTGGTGTTACAAACATCAGCACAAACTTATAATACCCAGACCACGTAGTGGTGTAGGGTATGATTAACTATGCTAAAACTATATGCAGACGAAATCTATACGCATTTTAATTTTTTTCTTTTAAGTAGAGTTTTAGGTTAGAAAAGTGATTTTGTGCGTTTCCGTACTTTTGGACAATTTTGTTATTTAGATAAAGGATTTTATGCTTAGGTACTCTCATTTTACTGACCTTTACACAAAAAGTAAAGGAGCACACTTAACTTAACTTAAAATAACGAGGTTTTTTAAAGGTTATACATTTTTTCTCTGTACATAGTCCTATAAGATTCCCCAGTTAATAAAAAAAAAACCGGAAAAATTAAACAAAAATTTTTTGAAAAAAATTAAATAAAAATTTTCTCTGATTTCATTGTTTATTTGACGGGAGGACATAAAAGGGTTGAGTTTGCTTTTGGGTACTATAGTCCTGTCCATATAAGTTGTAAATTTACGACGGATTGGCTTACGTTCTTTATTTTGCGTATGATATTTCGGCAGCACATAGACGAATATCATTGTATACCAAATTTCGCGAACACTAGTATTTTAGCAATTTCAGTTGGAGATTTCATCTCGTTGTGGAATTGTGATATAAGTCTTCGTTTTTCTGGATTACAATGTTTTCCACGTCCCATATTGGTACAATTAGAAAAGAATTTACTTATTTCAAACGCAAATTATGAAAAGAAAATTATTACTAAGTGCATCGAGTAAAATTTTGACAATTATTGCAAGTGTCCTATTTTTATGTCCAAGTCAAATATAAACAAAGTAAAGTAATTTTGTTGTAACTAACCAGTCAGAAAAATACAAACGGGAAAGCGGTGGCAAAGCACTTTAACAGGTGGTACAAGTACTGGCAAAAACTGCTTTCCCATTCCCAAAATGATAACATCATTAGACAAAAGGACCGGCTGTTCAAAAAGCGCCGGAAAAGCACTGGAGGAACAAAATTTTTAAACGTTGGCAAAACGCTGGCAAAACCAATAAATAGGTGGTCTGGAAATATATTTTCCAAAATAAAATTAAAAAAAAGTTCATATGTATTTTTTTTGGTCCTGCCGTGATTTGAACCCAGGCCGTCAGATTGGAAGACGATTGCTCTACCCACTGAGCTAACGCGACATATAATATTTGATGGCTAAACACATAAATGAGTGATAATAGCTGGACAACTACTGGCTGTGCCAAAATGCTAGTACTGGCAAACAATTTTTTGTAACTAGTATGCCAGTGTTGGGAGGGCAAAAAAAAAGTTGGTCTTGAAGGAGCTTTCCCACAAACAAAAAAAAATTGATTTTCTAAAACAAAAAAAATTTTAAATTAAAAAAAATTTTTTTCCTTCCAACCGGATTTGAACTCGGAACCTCCTGACTACAAACATTTTTTAACGAAGCGTCAGCATTTTAATAGAATCATTGGTCTACCAGTGAATTGATTTTTGTACGCCTGGTAGCATTGGCTAGGTAGCACTGGATAACCACTGGTTGCAAACCTTGGCATATCACTCTATGCCAATTCTTTGCCAGTGGTTTTTTTTTATAAACCACCGAAATTTTTGTAAAACAAATACTGGTAAAACGCTTTTTGCAAACGCTGGCGAGTGTTCTGCCAGTCATTTATTTTTAACACCGTGGTTACCCAGTGGTATGCCAGTGCTTGATTTTTTGTACCACTAGCGATTTCTGACTGGGTATTTGCATGTTTTAAATATTGCAAAGTTTTGTATATAATCTGAGACTACAGTTTACTATAATAGAAAAGAAATATAATTATTGCTTTATAATTATTAAGAGAAATGCATGAAGATAATTTTGTATGAAGTGTCCTATTTCTATGTCCATAGCTGTATATTAGTGTTTCCAATTATTCGACATTGGCGAAATTAATTAACCGGTTATTCGGGTCGGTTAATCGAGAAAATTGGCGATTAATCGGTTAATCGTTTAATGCAAAATTAATGTCTTTTCTTAACTTTTCTATTCGAAAATACCAATTAACTCTGCAAAAATCAGAAAAAAATTTTGCTGAATATTAGTAGTCTGAGAAATTCATAAATAATTGTTAAATTCTCAGTCTTTTCGGTTTTTAAGGGCCATTAACAATAAAACAATTTTGAGTTTATTTATTCAGAGAGAATTTAATAGGACGAGTTTTAATGAAAGTTTTCACTAAACTTATGAAGTTTTCTTCACATTTGCAAAACAAATTTTACGAAAAAGGGTTTTCATTGCGTGTATGTAATTTTCAATAAATAATACGAGATTTTTAATAAAACTGCATCAATTCAATGAAAAGTTTATTAGTGTTGTTTTAACGTTCTATAGACAGCTGCAATTAATATTGTAATTAATATGCAATTTTTTCAATTTTAGGTAATAAGTTTGAGGTTAAGAAGAAGAATGAACCTTTTTCTCTAAAAATTATAAACACATTAAGGTAGTTCACAAGGGGTGTGCTATTTGCTGTATCGTTGTATCGTCATAACTAGGGCAAGGAATTTCATGCAAATGCATGTTTTTTCTCGATAGTCCAAAACTAATATGGACTAAATATTTATCCGAATCATCAAATTTAGAACAAAATGGCATCGATTTGTAGTTGCATATTTTTGCATATTTTGTCATAAATGCATGTTTTTGCATATTTTGATTTTAAATGCATATTTGGTCCCTTTTTAATGCATATTTTTTGCTTTTTAATGCAAATTTGTGCATATTTTTAATTTTTAGGAGCATTTTTTCTTTTGTAAAAAATATAAAAAATTGAAACGTTTTCATATTTTGATTCAATGAAAATAAACATTCTTAAAACCTTATTGACCTATGGGAAATCTTCGAGTTCTGTTTCTATTTGCAAAATAAATAACTTAAATATATTTTTAAGTTTTAAAGTGCATTATTTTTGCAAAAATAATAGTTACTAGTGCATATTTCTTATATTTTTAATGCATATTTTTCTTTTTTAACCGCATATTTTAGGCGCATATTTTCCATTTTTAAGTGCATGAAATTCCTTGCCCTAGTCATAACAAAAAACAGAGTTGTTAGAATTTAAATTGAAAAAATACAACGTTTGAGAATAGCACGATACAATATTTTTACGCATGTTAAGTGTCCATGTTTGAGTGTGCTACAACGAAAGAAAATCGTTGTTAAAGCCAAATAAAAATTTTAAGAACTCTGTTTTTTGTTAGGATGATATCTCCTTGTAAATAACCTAATTATAATTTTCAAAACTAGATCTTGTTTCTGCCTTTTTTTATGGACAGATTTTGTCAGTGATTTTCCATTAAATTGTATTAATTATTTATATGTTTTTATTGTCAGATTGTCTCTATATGATCATTTTTTTCAACAACCCATCGATCGGCTGTACGAATTGAATACATGCTCCCACATTATAAATGTAACTATACTAAAGTGCGACAGCTTAAACATCTCACCCGAGGAAGGCCTTGAATGCAATGTAATTAATTCGTTGTTTTCCTTCCTATTCAGCTTTCTGTTATTGTTTTTACTCAGAAGTGATCAACGCAGACACATACATTCTACTTTTAGATTTTTGTCTATCTTCCAATCTCCTCCGTGTTTCAATGCACGAATTCCAGCGAAATTTTATTGAATCAATATAAAATTCATAAAAAGCATGTATACAATTCCTTCAATGTGCAGTAATAGATGTCAAATCCCAAACAGATTTGTTTGTTCGAACTTTATCATAGAATTTCAAAAGTGAGAGCAGTTTTCAGCGTTTCAAAATTCTATGTTTGCAATAATAAAATTTTAAAAATTAATACGCACTGTTTTTGTTAAAATAAATATAAATAAAATCATAGACTAGAGGCTTAAAAACTGCTCTCGCTTTTGAAAATTAATTTTGCATTTTAAAAGAACTAAGATAGAAATGAAAAATTGTCTATTGTATATCCTAAAGCCTGCTCCAGCCAGGCACATAGTGTTAAAGCATTTTTTTACAAATAGAAACTTTGTTATTTTATTTATTTTCAATGTCGGAGTTGCTGAAAAAATTGTATCTAAAGGCTTCTCTTTAAATCGATTTTAAAACAATTTGATCGTATTTTAGTTAATATTTGTTTTTTCTAAGCATTTCTTGTAATTTTTTAGCCAAAGTAAATAAAATTATGAAGTTTTGGGAAAAAATAAAGCAAAAAATTACATATTAAAAATGTAACCGGTTAATCGACCTATTTTAACCGATTATTCGGGTCGAATAATTATTTGAGTTTTAAATTATTTGTTTCGACATTAACCGAAACAGAAGCGATTAATCGAGGAATCGGTTAATCGATTAACCGAATTGGAAATACTACTGTATATACATTAGAGTTCGTCACAAAAAGTTGATTCTATAACATTCGATTCTACAACAAAATTTAATACACAAAACTTTTTTTTGCATTTTTCACATACAGCAAATAGCCATTAGAGTTGTTCAAAAATCCGATTTTTTTCAAAAACTTCTAAAAAGTAATTTTTTTATTACACACAATGAAAATGTATTTCCGGCGGAGTACACGGGTACAAAAATTTTGGATATACCGCGAACCGTTAAAAAGTTATTAGCTAATCAAATTTGGATTTTTTTTATAATTCAATGAAAAAGTATTTGAACTAATTAAAATGCAGCTTTCAATACTCGCTGCCGCATTATAAATTAATTTTTTAGTATTGACAAAATAATTTGTAAGTTTTGTAATGTTTATTACAAAGATTTTTTTTACTAATCATATTTGATTACTAAAAAACTTTTTAACGGGTTGCGGTATATCAAAAATTTTTGTACCAATATTCTCAGCAGGGAATACATTTTCATTGTGTGTAATAAAAAAGTAACTTTTTTGAAATTTTTTAAAAAAAGTGGATTTTTGGACAACTCTAATGACTATCTGCTGTATTCAGAAAACGCAAAAAAAATGTTTTTTATATTAATTTTTGCTGTCGAATCGAATGGTAAAGTCAGATTTCCCAGAAACGCAGCCGTTTTTGCTCTGCAGAAAATGGGTCTCCAAATCAGCGATTTTGGTCGACTTGCGCCAGTGGAAGAGTTGAAATAAAAAAGAAAAAAAACGCCATTCTTTTTTTCTATGCAAAAAGTGATGATATCCGAAAATCAAAGAATTTTTTTTTGACGAACCCCAATATACATATATATATATTAGGGAGGGTCAATTTCTGGGACAAAAAATCGTAGGGGGTAAATGATTCTACACTCAAAAAATAAATGTCAGTAAAGTCAGCAAAAAATGTTGCTGTGTCAGCAAATTTTTAGTCAGGAGCGTGCTTGCAAAAAGTTTGTAATTTCAGAAAAAGGTTTGCTGAAAATCAGCGAGCTGATTTTTACCAAAAAAAAATAGTAATTTTCAGCAAAAGTTTTGCTAACATTTAGTCGACTGCAAATGAAAAAAATCCTTGCTAAAATCACTAAACTTTTTGCTGAATATTAGTAGACTGAAAAAAACTCAAAAAACTTCTAGCGAAATTTTACTTTAGTTAATTTATTTGCTGAAAATTTAAATATAGAATATGTGTAGAGTTGTTTTTCTTTTTTTGTTATTTCCGTTTCCAGACAAGCTACGACATCTACATCTTGTCTATCTGGTAGTGGTCCACGCTATGCATGCGGTTATCAGCACAATTTTTGTAGCAAAATAAATTAGCAAAACATTAGTTCAAAATTAGTTTAGTGCTAAAAAAATATAACTAAAATTTTTGCTGAAAACAGAATTTCAGCAAAAAAATTGCTGAAAACTAGTAAACTTGATATACAAGACGTTTTACTAATTTTTCTGTTAACTTATTTTTTTGAGTGTACGAATTCTAAGCAACTTTTCCCTAGAAACCATAGGTCTAAAATGGATTTCGAGCTTGCGGAAATTCCAAAATATGTTGTGGTACTTTATGAGTTTGAATAATGAGTTTTATTAATTATACCCTACACCAGTATATGGACAGGGTATAATAAGTTTGTGCTGATGTTTATAATTACATAAAATATTGAAACTAACCAACTTTAAGTATTCCGATTGACCCAGAATAACATTTCCATATCCGTCTGTCCGTCCGTCTGCCTGTATATCCACATATTTTTGTGCGCATGGTAGAGGTCGTAAATATTAAGATATTTCTAAACAATTTGGTATACCGACTAATTTCGGCCCAAGGACAAAGCCTATTGATTTTGGTTCAAATCGGTCCATGGTTAGACCTAGTGTCTATATAAAGGTTCCCCCAAAATTATATTGTTTGCACACTACAGGTCGGAAATACGAAGATATTTTAATGAAATTTTACACACGGATTAAAATGGGCTCATGAATAAAGGCTATTGATTTTATATGGAATCGGTCCATGTTTAGACCTAGTGCCCGTATAAAGGTTCCCCAAATATGGGCATATTCGCTCACAAATATTAAGATAATTTGATAAAATTTGGTACCCAGACTTATATCGGCCCAAGGATGAAGCTTTTTGGCTTTCAACCAGACTAGTGAAGGGTATCGTACAGTCGGCATGCCCGACTGTCTGAAACGTTTTGATCTGAAATTCGAATAACTTGACAAGGACTTGTATCAAAATTTGTGTATAAAATGATGAAAAGTTAGAAAAACGGTAAGAAATTTTGATTTCATCTAAAGATGTATTTAAGATAAAATCGGAAATATAGGCCATATGGGCGATAGGTTCAAATATGGAACGATCCTATCTAGAATCAATAGGCTTTGTTCTTGGGCCCATATGAGTCAACTTACCAAATTTCATTAAAATACCTTAGTATTTGCGACCTGTATCATGCGAAAAATCAATTTTTAAGTGACCTTTACACACAAAAAAATATTGTTCAACTTTTTTCAATTAAAACGATTTGTTAAATTATTTCAAAAGGTGTCAATTAAAAATTAATTCAATAGATTAAATAATTGCTCAAAACTGCAATTTGCTTGACATTTTTTTTTATTCTACCACTCAAAAGCATTTCATAAAACAAGAGAAAAACATCAGCATATTGTTGTTGTTTTTCGTTTGTTTTATTTATGTAGTTGTTTTTATAAATGTTAATGTATTAGTAACAGGGATGATAAAGTTGGTACTATAATACTTTTTATGGTACTATTAGAACCTCAAAAGTACTATGATACTCCTTAGCATTATTTGATACCATTTTAAATTATTCAAAATAAATAGTAAAAATCGTAAGACACGTAATTCAAAGAAAAGGTTTTTAAAATTTTGCAAAAAATATTAAACATTTATTTGAATTTAAGAGAAAATCTTTAAGTTGTTGTTTTTTGTTTAGTTTTATTTGATTTAGTTTTCTCAATTGATTTTAGTTAATTTAAATTGTGCGGTAACTTCAATTTTAGTAAATTGGACATGTTCGGGCATGTTGTTTGTTTTAATACCCAATCCATATACAGTTTTTTAATTATAAGAAATAAATTTAAAAAAAAGATTAAAATTTTATAATTTCTGACCCCGCTTTTTAAATATTAAAGATGAGACTGGGACGCTAATAATAGTCAACGCGGAAGAACAAAAGCGATAGAATAATATAAAAAAGGTAACTGCGAAGAAGAAAGAACAAAATACACTATAGAGAGTGGAGTGGATCTATATTATATTTTGAACCTTGTTTTAATGTACAAAAGAACCTTTACCTTTAACCTTTTTTTGTTAATTTCTAATAAAAAAATTTAAAAAAAGTACTATGCGGGTCGAAAAAGTACTATGTTTTAAGCAGGTTGGTACTATTTTTAAAATCCCATTTATCATCCCTTATTAGTAACTAATATTTTAAATTATTTTGTATAAAATTTTATAAATTCTCGTTGAGTTTATTATTTTATTTAGTTAAATATTTTAATTTTGCCATGTTAAATCTAAATATTCATTTATTCTAAAACATTACTATTAAAATAGTAATGTAATTTTTTTTAAAAAATTTTAAATTTTAAAAACAAAAAATTTTCAAAAAATTTTTTAAATATTCAAAAAATTTTAATTTTTGAAATTTTGTTTAAAAAATTTTTTTTAAACAAAAAATCGCATAAAAATAAATTAAAAATTATTTTAACAAATATATTTTATTTAGTTTTCAAAAAAATTTTAACAGAGGCCTTATGCTTCAGAAAAAAGAAGAAAACTAATTTATACGAGAGAACTTTTCACATAAGTATAAATAAATCTATCAACTGAATGAAAATTGCTTGCAGGTTTTATTTTAGTGAAATTCAAGCTAAAAAATAAAGAAGTATATTTTTTATAGTTGGCATGGCAACTACCACTTTATCCAGCTGATAGTCTTATTTAGAAGTTATACAATATTGATCACTTTTTAATCCAATGGATTAATTTTTAATCAAATGCATATAATGTGTTATTTATGAGGTATGTAATATTGATCAATTTTTAATCCAATGAATTAATTTTTAATCAAACTCATATAAAAAACCAATAAAAATCCTAATCAAATGTAGCACTATTTTATTGAAAATTTATTCAATTAAAGAGCTACAAATTTTTAATTGAATGAACAATTTTCGTGATTGGAGGAATTTCAACGATAAAATTTATTGAATAGGCGGTTTTCGTGATTGAAATTAGTTTTTATTTTTTTGTGTGTTATATAGGCACTGGGTGTATCCATGGACCGATTTTAATCATATTGCATAGGCTTCTTTCTTGGGCCAATATAAGTCGGTACACGAAATTTCATCACAATATCTTAATATTTGCGAACTGTAGCTTGCGGATATGCAATTTTTGGGGCACATTTATGCAAGCACTAAGCCTAAAAATTTACCAATTTTAAAAAAAATCAATAAGCTCCGTATGCCCATATGAATTAGCGTACCTAATTTCATTAAAATATATTCGTATTTGAGACCTGTAGTATGCAAAAAAACAATTTTGGGAGGAACCTTTATATGGGCACTAGGTCTAAACATGGACCGATATTAACCATAATCAACAGACTTCGATCTTGGGCAGATATAAGTCGATGAACCGAATTTCATTAACTTGTATTTGTAACCTGTAGCGTGCAAAAATACCAATTTTGGGGGTACTTTATATGGGCACTAAGTCCAAACGTGGACCGATTTCAACCAAAATTAATATGCTTCGTCCCTGGGATGATATAAGTCGGGGTACCGAATTTTATCAAAATATCTTAACATTTCCAACTTGTAGCGTGCGCTCATTTTTAGGCTGATTTATGTCATCAGCTTAGCAGTTTAGTCAAAAATAAAAAAAAATTTTAGATTTTTTTTCTTATAATAAGGAAAGGAGTCTTCCTATCTAAAAAGTCCAGAACTATTATCCAGCTTAACAATACTTACATGTTAACGCAAATTTTACACAAAAATTGCCGTGAAGCACTACTAACAACATATTTTTGAATTTCCGCAAGCTCGAAATCCATTTTAGACCTATGATTTCTAGGGCAAAGTTGCTTAGAATTCTTTTTAGAATCATTTCCCCCCCTACGATTTTTCTTTTTTTTTTGCCTCCATACAAATTGACCCACCCTAATGTATATATTATGTCCTGTGGTTCCTATTGGGAACAAAGGGCCACATCGTCACATAGGACCATCGTAATTAATATTAGAATTAATTATTGGAGAATTTTTCTCTAAAGCTGATTTTACAGAAAGAAGAAGAAAACATTTTTGTTGAAAAATATTTTCTTCCTTTGAAAATCGGCGAGCTGATTTTTACAAAAAAAAGTTGTAAATTCAGCAAAAGTTGTGCTAACGCTTAGTCGATTGTAAATAAAATAAAATTGCTAAAATCAATAAAACTTTTTCCTGAAAAAAACTCAAAAAATTTGTAAGAAAATTATAATTATGCTTTTTGATGTTTCCAATTCGGTTAATCGATTAACCGATTCCTCGATTAATCGCCTCTATTTCGGTTAATGTCGAAACAAATAATTTAAAACTCAAATAATTATTCGATCCGAATAATCGGTTAAAACAGGTCGATTAACCGGTTACAATTTTAATTTGGAATTTTTCTTATATTTTTTTCCAAAAACTTCATAATTTTCTTAACTTTGGCTAAAGAATTACAAGAAAAGCTTAGAATAAACATAAAATTACTAAAATACCACCAAATTCTTTTAAAATTGAGTGAAAGAGCTCGTTAAGCCTTTAGATTAAGCAAAATAAAGGTATTTCTAAAACTACCCAAAATACACGAAGTGTCTGGCTCGATCAGCGTCAAAGTACTCTATAGGCTTTAATCAATACAGTAGGCGATTTTTGATTCTGTTCTTTTAAAAATTAAAGCTAATGTAAATTCTATTTCCATGCCCTTCAAGACAAGGTTGCGTTTTTTCAAATATGTGTCCTACAACTGTCAAATGATATCTTAATTCTGTAGAAACTCTACCTTTTCTCACATCTCCAAAGAAAGTATAATCGATTCAAAACCACATCAATTCTTAAACATGTCCAACTACACCATTTTCAGTTTTATTTCAAAATTGTTTAAAAATGTATTAAAATTATCCAAATATATTTTAAAATTGTTTAAAAAAATTCCAAAATTATCCAGAAATTTTTTAAATTCTTCCAAAAATGTTTTAAAATTGTCCAAAAGCACTCAAAATTGTTCAAAAATGTTTTAAAATTATCCAAAAAACTGTCTGAAAAATTAAAATTGTCTAAAAAACTTTGATATTTGTCTAATTGCATTTCAAAATTGTCCAAAATGTATTTTAAAATTTTCAAAATGTATTTAAAAATTACAAATATATTTTAATATATTTTATTTGTATTTAAGAAAATTATATTTGTATTTTAAAATTGTTCAAATACATTTCAAAATTATTCACTTGCATTTAAAAAATTTAAATCTGTATTTCAGAATTGTAAAATTGCATTCAAAATAATTCCATTTGTATATCAAAAATGTATTTCAGAAATTTCCAAATGTATTTAAAAAGACTCTATTTGTATTCCAAAATTTTCCAAATGTAATTAATAATATTCCAATTGCATTTCAAATTTTTCCAAATGTATTTCAGAAATTAATACATTTATTTTAAAAGCATTTTTACAAACATACATGTTTTCTCTTTCATAGTGAAAAATTTTATAGGAATTATGAGACTTAAGAGAAAGAGAAAGCATGTATGTTTGAAAAAATGCTTTTAAAATAAAAATAGAAATTTCTGAAATACATTTGGAAAAATTTTAAATTTTATTAACTACATAAATACAGAAGGGAATGTTAGCTCAAACTTTGGATAATTTTGTTTATTGTCAATGGCCCTTAACTCTACTATTCAGAAAATTTTTTTGCAAATTTTTGTAGAGAAAATTGGTATTTTCATTTAACTAATATTTTACTCAAGTGGAACTAAATTTTTTTTATTTCTTCAGGGGAGGAGGAAGAACTCTGCATAATAATTTTTTTAAATGTAATATTATATTTATTGTAGTATTGATTAAATATGCATTCAAAGAAATTTTGTATCCAAAGTTTTACAGATTAAAAAAAAAATTCGTAAGAAGTAAAAAATCTACCTGAGTTATGCTATTTTTAACTTACTAATTTTTAGAAAAAAATCTCCTAGTTTCAGCATTTTTTTTTTGCCATTTTTAACTAATTTTTAATAGCTTCAGCTATACTTTACATAAATTTTTCTATTAGTATAAGAAATGTTTCAATTTAGATAATCTCAGATTCCGAAACTTTTCAACCTTAAGGTACATTTACACGCGAGTGAAAACTGCTAGGGATGGAACAAAAACACTCCAAAATAGCTAAACTCATTCAAAATAGAGCTAATTAGAGGTGATTTTTGTTTTATCTCTAGCATCTTCTCTCTAGTGTAGATGTGATTTTTTAATTTTAAAATTTTTTTTTAAATACATCGTGTTCATGTGTCATGTTGATATATAACAAAAACAGGAAGCTGTTAGTGTTTTGTTGGTAAAAAGTTAAGGAAATACATTAATTTTGTTTTAAACGATTAATCGATTAATCGCCAATTTTCTCGAATAACCGACCCGAATAACCGGTTAATCAGTTTTAGTGATTTTTCGAATAATGCAATAACCGGTTAACCGCCTATGTCGAATAATTGGAAACAGTACCCAAAACGCTAAAATTTTGCCCATGGTGTCAAAACAAAGAAAAGCACTAAAATGCTTTATTTTTTGGTTAGTGCTTTTAGTGCTTCTTTAACCATTTTCCATTTTTCAATTAAATTGTTCTACAAAAGGTCACTAATTGTTTTAAGTGGAACATTTTATATGACAACTTCGTTTAGGTTTTAAGCCAGACCAAATGTAAAAATAAATCATCAAAATCGTCAGCCATTTTATGAGAAGTCGTCATCAGTTAAATATCATAAAAACACTAGTTTTATATATTTTTTTTATTCGAAATTTAATTCATTTTAACTGCTTGACTATATCGCTGCTCTTAAGATAATTCACAGTTTTTATAAATTCGAATTATATATAACTGGACGCTATTTTTTACTTCACCTGTAAATAGGTGGTATTTATGCTACGATTAGTTACAGATAAAACACCTCATCATGCGTTATGCGGTTTAAGTTCTCATAAATAATTTATATAGACTTTAAGTTCGTGATTCCGAGCTCTGTTTTTAAAACTTTATTTCTATAATTTACAAATAAGCCAAACACAGAGTATTTCGGCATTTTTAACCCCGATTTTCTATGATTGAGACATTTTAAAAACATATTGAGAATCAGCATGTCTCTAAAATGTTGTACCAAAGTAAAAATCCCTGAAAAAAATTCATTTTGTAAAGCTGCGTAAATTAAAAATTAACCTAGTTCCAACTTTTGTTTGTTAATTGTTTTCAACCATGAACATATTTTTCCAAACAGACTTGAGAAGTATTGCGAATCACAAAAATGCGATTCGGAAAGAACAATTTGCGGTTTTTACACTCTTTTTTAATAGTTTTGTGAATTGGATGGTATTTATAATTAAAGAAAATATAGAAACCTTTGTATGTGCGCTGTTTATTTCTGTTTTTAGCTTTTAAATTAAAATATACATGTACATTACTTTTGTATAAATTTATTTAATTTTTTTATTAAAAAGGCAAAGTGCTTTTTTACGCTTTTTTAAGAGAAAAAATAACGCTTTTTACGCTTTTTTGCAAAAAATTTGCGCATTTTTTATTCCAAAAGTTGGCAACACTGCTGACAGGTTTGCCGACTAAGCCAACGATATTATTATTTTTTAAAGTATAAAGTGACTATGCATAATAATTTGAAAACCTTATAACACGTTTATAAAATTAATTTTGTATGAAAAATTTGTTTTATTTACACCTGCGGTCACGCACATCTTACCACTTCATTTTCCAGAGTATTTTTTAAATTTCTCAGCTTATGTTTGGGTCACATGCAAAATTTTTTAAACATGGATTTTATAAATAAAAATACGGTTTTTAACAAAATTTCATTGATTTCGAAAGTGTATTTTTCTTTTTTTTCCATATGAAATGCATAAAAGGATAATTCTGATTTTCATATATTTATCCCGGTTTTTAAAATATTTTCAATATTAAACAATATAAAAAAATTGCTGGTTGTTTACTTGAATATTAGATAAAATATTATTATAATCTTAAGTCTAATAAGATGTCGACCCCCATCTGGAGGCTATAACAGCTTCGATTCGGGATGACATTGACTCAACAAGTTTTTGCAATTCACTGTTTGAAATCTTATTTTCCCAGACATTTTCCAAAATTCTTTTTAGCTCCAGTTTACTCTGTGGCTTATGCTCAGCCCTTTACGTTTCATCACGTGCCAAAAATGTTCAATAGGATTTAACCCTCATCGGTCCCCTTGAATAAAATACAAACGGTTCAGCGGAATGACCTTGTATTTTGCAAAGTAGAATTATTTTGCCGGAACAACAAAAAAAAGCCGTTTTTGAATTTGTACCCTTACTGTATTTGCCTGTGCAGTTATAGTTACGAATCGATCCCTGTGTATGTGCGCGCATACACATAAGCAGGTACCTGGAATTGCCGCTTATATTTGTGTGTGGATTTATAGCACGCTCTTATTTTTTCGTTTTATGAAATTTAGTTTGTTCTGGAACACAAATAAGTGAAGTTTGTTTGCGCATTTATTTGAATTTTGGTTGTGTTTCGATGTATTTCATAAAAAATGGATAGAGTTTTACGTGAAAGAAGGCAGCGAGATGAACTAGAAATGGATTTTGATTTGGAAAGCGAAGCGGGCGAATCTCCGTGCAATAGCGACGATGATTTTGCATTATCACACGAGGAGAATGATGAAAGTGAAGTTAGCGTGCATTCGGATGAAGACGACATTGAGCCACTTGAGCAAAATTTAGCAGAAGAAAATGCAGCAAATCCTGAAAATAAATATTTTTCAAAAAATAAGAAAATTGAATATTCTTCGCAGCCATTTGAAATAAATCGAAGAAATTCATTTCGACGTGCAGAAAATTTCACTTCCGGTAAAAACCTACCCTCTTTGTTATGGGTTCATGTTCATTATATGTTTCATTTTTGTTATAATTCAGGTCCAAAAGCATTAGCAGCTGCTAATATAGTTGATGTTTCGTCTGCATTTCACATGTTCCTTGGACCGGTTGAGAATATTATTTTCATCATGACGAATTTATATGGTGTGCGAAAGCACAAAGACGAATGGGAAAACATTGATTTGGACACTCTGCACGCATACTTTGGATTGTTGCTGCTTTCTGGTGTGTATCGGTCATACGGTGAATGTGTCACTAAACTGTGGAATGAAGAAACTGGTCGGCCAATATTTAGAGAAACAATGTCTTTGAAAATGTTCAAGCGTATCCATGTTTGCATTCGATTTGATGACCGCGAACAACGTATGGCCAACACTGCATCTACAAGTACTTCTGTTCGTGACAAATTGGCACCGATTCGAAATGTATACGATAAATGGAATCATAATTTGAAATCTGTATACACACCAGGAAAAAACATTACCGTAGATGAACAGTTAGTTCCGTATCGTGGGCGATGTCCGTTTCGTCAGTATATTCCATCCAAGCCGGCGAAATATGGCATCAAAATTTGGGTGCTATGCGACTCAAAAAGCTGGTATGCATACAACACACAAATTTATGTTGGTCGGAATCGTAATGCCACTCCTGAACGCAATCTCGGACGGAGTGTGTTTTTGGATTTGGTGGAAGGACTTTCTGATAGAAATGTAACGTGTGACAACTTTTTCACTGGCAGAAGATTTGCATAAGAATCGCATGACTATTTTGGGAACAATTAGGAAAAATAGGACTGAAATTCCTTCAGTTCTACTCGACATGCGTCAAAAGCCAATTTATCATACAGAAGTTGTATATGAACATAAATTGCAAGCAGTTATGTTGTCATATGTTCCTCGCCGGTACCGATTTGTGACATTGCTCAGTACATACCACAATGTTGTCAGCATAAATGAGAGTTGTGAACAGAAGAAACCTAACATCATTGAAGACTACAACAAAACCAAGAGTGGAGTTGATACTATGGATCAAATGGTGGCTACGTACACATGCAAATGAAAAGTCAATCGGCGGCCAATAGCAGTATTTTGTAACATGCTTGATGTTAGTGCGTTGAATGCATTCGTGACGTTCATTGCATTGTTCCCGAATTGGAAAAATTATAAAACGAACCATAATATTCGTCGTCGCCTTTTTATCGAGGAGCTTGGATTGAATCTCGTTGAAAAACAGATCACTAAACGTAAAAAACAACCTCAAAGTAATGATGCTTCCAGTGTTATTCAAAGAATTCGGGAGATTCGCCATTTACCAAGTACATCAAAACGAGGCCGATGCTACATCTGCACATATAAAAATAACAAAAATGTTTTTGCTACACGCTGTGAAAAGTGTAGAAATTTCATTTGTGCTGAACATAATTTCAAATTATGCGAAAAATGTACAAATAATTGACAAAAGTTAAAAATTCAATTTTTTTTTCTAATATATGTAATATTCTAATTTTAATTTCATTCTAAATCTACCTTTATGAAGTTCGAATGTATTAATATAGTAAACAATATAATAAACATAAAAAATCACAAAACATAAATGGTTGTTAATTTTTTTTTAGCTTTTTTACAATTAAAAATATATGTGCGCGCACATACAAATGGACCGATTAGATGTATTTCTCGAGGGACCGAGGAGTTTCCAGGCCAACCCATGTAATGAATACCGAGGTCCTTGAATGTTTTTTGCACCCGTAAAAATGATTTAAAAGATTATTAGATAATTTTTAGCTATAAACATGCGAATATAATGATACCACATATTTATAATCAAAACTTACCGATTTTGCACGGTAACATGCTGCGGAGTCATTCTGAGAGATAGCCTCACTAGAATGCCCCTATTGCTCCTCCACAATAGGCACGACAAGTCCCGTTATGACTTCGCCATATTTTTCTTCGTTCATAATTCCATACACAAACAACCAAGGATTCCGTACATAATAAGAAAAACATCCCCAGATCATTTGACTCCGAGGATGCTTGACCGTTCTAATTACACACGTGTCCTTAAATCTTTCTCCTGGAAAACGTCGCACGTACGGAAGATTGTCGGCACAGTGCAAGTTAAACTTGCTCTCATCAGACCATATAACGTTTCGCCAATGGTCGAGAGTCCAATTGCGGTGCGTTTTTGGCCCACTCCAACCGTTTAGCTCTCAATTTTTGTGTCAGGAGGAGTTTTTTGCTGGTCTACTGCCACAAATCCCGAATTCCCGGAGTCGTCTGCGAACCGTTTCCACACTAATGCTAACTTGGTGGTCTTGTTCGAGATCTCTTCTTATTTCGGCGCCACTTTTAAAACGATTCTTCAGGCTCATTCGGTGTATAACGGTATCTGTTCTCTTTCTCCTAGTTCTTTTTCTGCTGCTGCTCTCTAAACGGTCGTCCTGGTTTTTTTTGAGAAAATTTTTCACGGTTGGATGACTACAGTCTATCCGTCTTTCAATTTAGCGGCAATGTACTCCTTCTTCCTCCAATGTAAAAATAATGGTCTTTTGGTCTCAAGTCAACCGCTTATATTTTGGACTCATTTTTGAGGTATATCTGTTTAATATGCCACTAATTTATAAATGATTTTTTTTTTCACAATATTCCGTATTTATTTTTAGTTTGAAGTTTCTTGCACAGATAAATTGATATAATAGCGATACAGCAAAAAATACCGCTATAATTTGTATTTAAACAAGCGTTTGTCAAACAACATTCAGTGGTAAGATGAGCGTGACCGCAGGTGCATAAGCCATATATAAATTTAAAAAGTGATTATTCAAATGGCCCTAAATATTAAAATTATTTTCAAATTAAAGAAAGATATACAATTTTTACAAGTAAATTACAGAGAATAAAAAATTGAAAGAATTCGAGTTGAGTTGTTAACATATTATTTGTTTCCCACTTAACATAAGTAGACCATTATCAATGATTAACCCAAAGGGAAACGATACTGACGATGGCTTTATCTAATTCTTTCAATTTTTTTATTCTCTGCAATTTACTTGTAAAAATTGTAACCCGAGTAAAAAAGAGTATATATAACATATATTTTTTAATACATATTAAAATATATGATAATATAAAATATTGTATGCGACTTTATATGTTTTTATATGATGATATATTAGAAAAATGTTTAAAAATTTTCTCATATGTAATCATATTGAATCATATATCAGTATTTGCGTTATTGCAAATTATTTATATAGGAATATATAATTGATAAAACCGTTAAAAATTTTATATATAAATACATACGAAGAATATTTTTGATTGTATTTTATATATTACAATATATTAAATCTCAGACACAAGTTCGAAACTCATTGCATGAAAAAAATTTTTTATATGTTTTATTAAATTTTTTCATTAAATTAATATTTTTTGAGCTTTTTATACCCTACACCACTATGTGGTCAGGGTATTATAAGTTTGTGCTGATGTTTGTAACACCAAAAAATATTGGTCCTAGACCCACCTTATAGTATACCGATCGGCTTAGAATTTTTTTTTATTTCGATTTAACGATGTCCGTCCGTCCGTCTGTCTGTCTGTCCATGCATTCTTGTGCGCACTCTACAGGTCGCAAATATTAAGATATTTTGATGAAACTTGGTACACCGACTTATGTCGGCCCAAGGACGACGCCTATTGATTTTGGTGAACATCTGTCCATGTTTAGACTTAGTGCCCATATAAGGGTCCTACTAAAATTATATTGTTTATACGCTGCAGGTCGCAAATATTAAGATATTTTGATGAAATATGGTAAACCGACTTATGTCGGCCCAAGGACGAAGCCTATTGATATTGGTGAACATCGGTCTATGTTTAGACCTAGTGCCCATATAAGGGTCTCCCCAAAATTATATTGTTTATACGCTGCAGGTCGCAAATATTAAGATATTTTGATGAAATTTGGTACACAGACCTATTTTGGCCCAAGGACGAAGCCTATTGATTTTGGTGAACATCGGTCCATGTTTAGACCTAGTACCCATATAAGGGTCCCCCCAAAATTGGCTTGGTAACAAACTGCAGATCGCAAATATTAAGATATTTTAATGAAATTTGGTGCGCTGACTCACATTATAGAAAATTTTGACACAAGCCCCATTTTAACCCATTCGAATTTCGGATCCAAACATTAGTTGGCTTTTACCCAGACTGGTGTAGGGTATTCTATAGTCGGCATGCCCGACTTTAACCTTTTTACTCGTTTTATTTTTAAGTTTTTTTTTTAATTTAAAAACTCCATTTTAATAAAATTAACATTTAAAATCATGACCCGGCTCGTAATGGGTTAATAAGTTTAGGCATGTTGCATACCATTGGTAAGGTATTTCAAGTACCTTTCCAACGCCATATATATATTTTGTTCTGGTCCGATAAGTTTTGAGTGGAGAAATAAGCCATTGAATATTGTTATAGATCATTTTCAGCTCCATAAATCGGGAATTAGGAGCCTCCAACAAAAAAGAAGTGCATTGCCGGGCTAATCATTAAAATTTTATTTAAAATAAAAAAAAACAATATGTATATGTATTTAAAAAATTTTCTAAGTGCAAAGAAAATTCCCATATTTGAGAAAAAATGATATACACCCGTATTAAAAATGACAAAGTGTATGCTAACTAACTTGCTGCTAACTTTTTTGCACACATATTCCCATAAGGGAAAGCTGGCAGCTAGTTAGTTAGCATATGCTTTTTCATTTTGAATACGGGGGCTAATCTTTAACCCTAGAAGTGCATCGCTATTTTTCACGCTATTTGTAAAGAACGGTTGATGTTAGTCGAATCGACTAACAATGGACTTCTAGGGTTAAAGAATTCAACAATAACGGATTTATACAATAACATCTTTAATAGTTACTTATTATCAGGGCAGCGACTTTCATGCACTTAAAAATGGAAAATATACGCTTAAAATATGCAGTAAAAATGCAAAATATGCACTTAAATGGAAATATGCAATAAAAACCAAAAAATATGCACTAAAGATTCAAAAATAAATGCTTAAAATCAAAAAATGCACTTTACATTTATCGATTTATAAAAATCATATTTATTACTCGAGAGTGTTTAGTTAAAAGTTAAAACCAATATAAATGGTATTCGGTCAAAATCATTTTTGAATTAATGACTACAAACATGCATTTGCATGAAAGTCGCAAATTATCGACAGTAGCCTGCGGCTGCTAGTGTGCAGAACGTGAAATCTTGCTGACCTCCAATACAAATTTTTTTTATCATTTAAATTTAATCATATCGTATTGTATTAACTTATATCCAATTTGATCGGGACAAAACTCGGATATAAGTGATAATTTGATATAACTTTGTATCCTTATAAATATAATTATATCCGATTTGATACAATTTAATATAACCATTTTTCGGATGAAATTATATCCAGTTACAGATTCCAAATATATCCATTCATATATAATTTTATATAAACTTTTTTACTCGGGAAATTATAAATATTAAAAAAAAATAAAAAAAAAATTGGTCCCTCCAGGAATCGAACCTACTATCATCTGTTTAGAAATACTAAATTATACCAAAATCTCTTTTTTGGAGCACTTAGAGCAATCATGTTGTTCAGAAGTAATTCTAAAAAAGCTGTAACAATATACTAACGGAAACTTTGGAAGCAATGAAAGAAGTAGTTTTTTGAAGTTGTTTAGAATTACTTCTGAAAAAGTAAAAATACACTAACGGATATTTGTTAAGTAGTGAAAGAAGTAGTTTTTAAAGCATTACTTCTGATTTTTTTTGCTGGAGATATCATAAATATTTTATATTTCGCATCTAAGTATTTGAGTTCAAATGTAATACGAAAATTATTTTTAATTGAATAATTTCGTAAATTTTTTTTTTAAATTTTTATATTTAACCCATTTTGGCTTTTTGCCCAAATTTCAACGAGTTACTGGTGACTGAAGATCTCATCCGATCGAAATGGAATTTTGCATGTTTAACATGCTTAGTTCCGCATACGAACCAGATCTAAATCGAAAATTTTCATTTTTACAGTGGTAAACTTTATAGGATACATTTTTTAGAAAAATTGTTTAATTACGCTGTAATTCATGAGTCGTTAAACTTACTGGAAATAAAACTATGGTGTCAGAAACCTTATGATATGAAAACTATATATTGTTAAATAACCAAATCCATTAGACTTGAATTATTGGCGAAAAATGCAAATGAAATTCCGAAAACAACCAGTTCGATACATATTACAATGAAACAGTGGTATTTGCGAGTGGTTGAAATAAAATAATTCTTTAACAATAAATAGCTCTGTTTCACGTATGTTAGTGTAGGTACCCAAGTTTACCGAAAAGGGTTTCTTTTGTCAAAATTGTGTGTACATTTCTGTTGTTTCGAGTAAATTAGGCTTTCGAGGGCACCCGCGGTAACCACATGGAACAAACCTAATAATGCACACAGTATACGGTTTCGTCTGACACCATAGTTTTATTTTCAGTAAAAGGATCATGACTTACAGGGCAATTAACCAATTTTTCCAAAACACGTAACCATTAAAATTTACCACTGCAAGTAGCATGCCGATTAGACAATCATTACCTTTGTACAACTTTTGGACTTTGTGTGCGTATGACTACATAACATGCAGCTGGAAGACCGGCAATATGTATGGCCTGTGGTCCGAAACAAAAATAGCCAAATACAAGACCAATGCTTAAAGCCACTATATGACGCACTGATGAAGCTACTTTGGAAGGATGTAGCACTGAACGAAAAAGTGATGCAAGGAAGATTGCAGATATTTGGCATATTAAAAAATTCACCTGGAATGAAGATAAAAAAAATTTTAACAGTGTATGTAAAAACAAATAAGTATTAAAAAATTAAAAAACCACGTTATATGCGAATCTAATAAACTTCATACACTAAAAAAAGTCAGTAAAGTAAAAAAATGTCGTTGTGCTTGCAAAGAAGTTGGCAATTTCAGCAAAAATGGTTTGTTTGTTTGAAAATCAGCGAGCTTATTTTTACTAAAGAAAATAGTAATCTCAGTAAAAGTTTTGCTAACACTTAGTCGATTGCAAATGAAAAACTCCTTGCTAAGATCAATAAAAATTTTTGCTGAATATTAGTAGACTGACAAAAGCTCAAGAAATTTTTAGAAAATCATACTTTAGTTCCATTTATTCGCTGAAAAGTTAAATCTAGAAATTGCGTTTTATTCTTTTGGAAATTTAGAGAACTTTCTAAAACATAAAAATGCACATACGACACATTGTCAACATGATTTAATTAAAAATCTAAAAATACGAATATTTAAAAATAGTAGTTGTTTTTTTATTATAATTTATATTGTGTGTATTACATATTTCAATTTTGGTAGCAAAATAAATTAGTAAAACATTAGTTCAAAATTAGTTTAGTGCTGAAAAAATATAACTAAAAATTTTGCTGTAAACAAAATTTCAGGAAAAAAAATTGCCAAAAACTAGTAAACTTGATATACATACAAGATATTTTACAAATTTTTCTACTAAATTATTTTCTTTTGAGCGTAATATTTAGTGGGATATCCCTAAAAAAATAAAAATTTCCCTTAAGGGTGTTATCGACTCTAGGAAAGATTTTGTTTTCGGATTTTTTAAACATATTTTTTGGATGGAGCTTACTTCCCTCTATATGCTCCGAAAATTTCAATAAAAAATTCGAAGAAATCAAACTTCTACATGTTTTTTTTTTATAAAATATATTTTAGTCCCAAAGTAATACTCTATGTGGTAAATTTGTGTGCAATACTTTTTGTTTGCATTTTTATTAACTTGTTTTTATTAGAGATCGTATATCTTATAACAGGGCAGAATAAAAAGATAAAAACTACATCAAAAGATCTATGAATTGCACGCAGTTTTCAAATGAAGATTCCTTGATGGATGTTGTAGACACGTCATATGGAGCAGGTGCTGATGGCTTAATATAAGTTATTAAAGTAATCAATATATATAAAAATGGGGCGAAAAATACGAAACAAATTAAAAGATGTACAAAATTATAGCATTTTTACAAAATACCATCGTTTTGAATAAGCTAGGAGATATAACTTTTCCTTATTCACAATTTTTTGAAGTATTGCCGTTTTCTTAGCTTAAAATGAACTTTAGACTTCAAACGCGTTTTTCTCACAACCATGAGGTCAAAATCGGCTGCCACTGTACAGCCTAAGTGGGTTAACCGATTTCGATCCGGTTTTTTTCTTTCGTAGTCAACAAAAAACTGTAGTCCTTATCGTGGCCCTTTTTTTGTATTTCAGTCAAATTTTATATTCCCAAGTAAATTTGTTTTTTCTTGCCTTTTTTTGAATATTTAAGTTTGTGTTGCAACTTTGTTAAAAAAAATTTTTTTTAATAAAAATCGGGCCACGATAAGGACTAGAGAATTTATCTGGTATTAAGAATCACTTTACGGTTTTAATTTCCAATAATTAATGAAGGCTGTACATTGGCAGCCGATTTTGCATTTTTTAAAAAGGCTAATAATGAAGTGGCAACCCTGGTGATTTTGGTTAGAGAAATTTAAAACTGATATTTTTTGAAAATACTACAATAACATATATTTTAAATAAAAAAATAATATAGTAAAAATATTGTTATTTGCATTTTTGACAAGTGTTTAAATATGCCCCTTTAAATTCTGTTGTTACAGTATTTACCCCCCTTAAGACGAAGAATTTCATTTAATTGATTTGGCATTGAGTACACAATTTTTTCTCTGTAACTTTGAGCTATTTTCTACCATTCAGTCAAAGGCAAAGTCTTGAACTGAATTTTATTAGGAATTTTATGACTAACGCAATCGTTTATTTAAATGATCTCACACTAATAGAAAAAATCTGTAAAAAAATTAGTTAAAAATTATGCTGCAGAAAAAAAACTGTTAAATTATCAGCTTATTTTTGATATATATTAGTAAGATAGGAACATCAAAAATAAAACTGTTAAATATACAGGAGTTTAGTTATATTTGAGTTAAATTTTTGTTAATAGAAAATAACAAATTAACCTGCTGAAATCAGCAACAAATTTTGCAAAAGATTAATAGCATAAAAAATCACAAAAAAATTTAAAATCGAAAACAGCAGTTTACAATTATTTTAGCAAATATTTCTGTTAATTTAACAGCATATACAGCTATTTGCATTCAACTAAATTTAGCTTAAAAATAACAAAAATTTTGTATTGTTTTTTTTTTTTGTTTTTACTATTTTTAGTCTACTAATATTTATGAAAATTTTTTGCAGATTTTACAGTACAATTTCTCAGTTTCAATTAACTAAAAGTTAACTAAAATATGACTAATATTCATTAACAGTTTTATTTTTGCTATTCTTATCTTATTAGTATTTAGCAACAAAAATCTGCTAATTTAAGTTTTTTGCAGCATTATTTTTAACTAATTTTTATCTGCTTTCTTCTATTTTTACAGATTTATTTCTATGAGTGCAATTAATTGCGGTGGTCAACTTTGACATCCTGTTTTGGAGCCTGAATTAAAATTAATTTTTGTCGGACCAAATCCACTTCAATTATTCACATCGTTTTAAAGCACACTTTAATGCTGTTTTTAAAAATGTAAGGTTTGCCAAACAGTATTATAAACTATTTTCAATAACTTTACAAATGCGTTTTAAAAATGGCCAACTATCATATTTACTTTTTAATGCCAGAATTTTGTTTGAAATGTATAAATATAACAATGTTATCTATCAACAACACTTCTCGGCAGTTGACCTATGATACTGATCAGCTTATTTACGGATGAGTACAATTATTTTTTATAAATGCGATAAAAAAGTGGCACAATCATTATTTGCATGTGATGTATACATAGTACACAGAGAGAATTTAGCTGGACGGAGTTTTTTTCAAAAAGTAAATGAAAAATTTGTTAAATTTGATGAAAAAGGCTTCATATATTTTACGAATTTAGTTTTAATGAAACTTTATTATTGAGTGTACAAAATTTTTAATAGATAAAAGAAAATATTTCACATTTTATGCAAAATTCCATTCAATAAAAAGTTTCAATGGACGAGTTCCAGTGAAACTTCATTGCTTTTATGTAAGAATTTATTATTATCATGCAGATAATTCCCTCAGTGTTGGGTGGCAAAGAAATATATGGGGTAATTTTAACGAAACCCGAGCGATTTTAGTTCCACTTATAACCGTAATTTCAGGCAATTACGCCTATCCCGCCAACTTTTTTTTTAATTTAAGAAAAATAAATATATTGAAATTGTAATTGAGATTTTTTATTCTCTCCTACACGAGAACAAGAAATTCTGATTGAGTTTGTAATTTAACTTAACAAATAATTCTAGAAACTATAAAAACGTCGTCCCCTGACAATTTCCTTAGGCAAGACTGAATTCCGGATAGGGACATGCCTTCAACAGATTATTTTTCACAATTTGTTAAATACATTTGGGATTTTAGCAATAATTTTTAGATTTTAGATGTGCAATAATATAGAGCCATTCAAGTTTTTTTCTAATTTTATTCTCGTTGCCTTTATTTTTAAAGATCAAAATAGTGGATAGATTCGCCCAAAAATGCGAGGAGATAGTTCAGAAAATTATGTAGAATTTTAACGTGACGTCTGTTTTTTTATTTTGTTACTTGTTTTAAGTAGGCGTGACTTTTAATAAAAAATAAGCGATACCGACCTTCTATCAAATTACATAGTAAAATTTTGCGAGTACATCATCAGTTCTGAAAAAACTGTATATTTTTGGAATTCCTATAAAATTTCCTTAAGTCTTGCATTATTTACTTCTACAAATGGTCGCCAGACTTAAAATGGCAGTGCCTTAAACATGACCAGATTTTTCATTGTTTTTAGCGATTTTAGAATAAAGTTAATAACACTGAAACTTTAAAAGTGAATTGGCTTATTTTATACTTACCGCGATATAACAAATCAGTCAGGCCTTTTTTTACGTTATAGTATAAAACATTCCCTGTTTAAATTTCATTGTTATTAACTTTTATTTTAAAATCGGTAAAAACAAAGAAAATTTTGGTCATGTTTAAGGCACTGTCATTTTAAGTATGGCGACCATTTGTAGAAAAAAATAATGCAAGACTTAAGGAAATTTTATAGGAATTCGAAAAATATACAGTTTTTTGAGAATTGATCAGTACTCGCCAAATTTTACTATGTTATTTGATAGAAGGTCAATATCGCTTATTTTTCATTAAAAGCCACGCCTACTTAAAACAAGTAACAAAATAAAAAAATAGACATCACGTTAGAATTCAACATAATTTTCTGAACCATGTCCTAGCATTTTTGGGCGAATCTATCCACTATTTTGATCTTTAAAAATAAAGGCAACGAGAATAAAATTAGAAAAAAACTTGAATGGCTCTATTTTATTGCACATCACTGTATATCCCGATAAAAATAAATTTAAAATGAGGAAAAAGATAAAGTCGGGCATGCCGACAACATAATACCCAACACCAGTCTGGTTAACAGCCAACTAATTTTTGGATCCGAAATTCGAATGGGTTAAATGGACTTGTGTCAAAATTTTCTATAAAATGATAAAAGAAGAGAAAATCGTTAATACAACCCATATGGGCGATATGACCAAATAGGTACCGATTCTATCTAGAATCTATAGGCTTTTTTCTTGGAATCATGTGTGTAAGCGAACCAAATTTCATTGAAATATCTTCGTATTGGCGACCTGCAGCGTGTAAACAAGCAAATTTTGGGGGGACCCTTATATGGGCACTAGGTCTAAATATGGACCGACTTTAACCAAAATCATAGGCTTCGTCCTTGGGCCGACATAGGTCGTTGTTCCAAATTTCATCAAAATATCTTAATATTTGCGACCTGTAGAGTGCGCACAATGATGCATGGACAGACGGACATCGATAAGTCGAAACAAAAAGTGATTCTGAGTCGATCGGTATACTAAAAGGTGGGTCTATGTCCAATATTTTTTGGTGTTACAAACATCAGCACAAACTTATTATACCCTGTCCACGTAGTGGTGTAAATCTATTTCTTTTGTTAAATTTAACAAATCTATATTTAAGTAAAAAATTAGTAAAACCACAGTTTTATTTATTCAAATTAAGGTCTCGGGACTCTCCCCGGGCCTAGTCCATACCATCTAAAACCATGTAAGGGCACTCCAAAGGAGCAAACATTTTATCTGTTTTGCTCTATTATCTCGCTTAGTTTTCGAGATATGGGCCATTTTATGAAGTGGAAAATTTTTATTAGAAATTGCGAAGGGTCCAAGGCCCCACCATGGTCCATTTTAGGCAACCCTAACCTAGTACCCCCAGCGAAAGGGGTACTAGGTTAGGGTTGCCAGACGGGATTGATTTGGCTTGATTGTCAATCTTTTTAGAAATTTTTCTATCAAATTGATAAGAAAAATCAAGAAAAATTAGCCATTAGCAAAAAAAAAAAAAAAACTAATTGTTTTTAAATGTACCATGACTAATTTTTACGGATAAATGGCCGTTTCCATGGTAGTAAAGCATAAAAAGTCTTTCTTTAAATGAAAAGGAAACGTTTCAGTTAGATGCTAACCAATTTTTACAAAATGCTGTAAAATACTTAGAAAAAGATATGATTTTGGGGAAAAATCAGTTTTTTAGCAAATTGCTGTTTTAAATATAAAAAACTTGTTGTTGTCAAGGAATAATTACGCAGAGCTGCCATTTATTTTAAAAATATCAAATTCAATTAATACTGATATATTGTATACAGCATACTTGGGACTAGTTAATTGAATGGACCAATTAATTGATGATTTAATTGGCATTACAATTGACCAATGCCAATTAAATTTTTTGGCATTACAATTGATCAATGCCAATGAAATTTTTTTTTCAATTTGCATTGTTCAATGCCTAAGTGCCCAATTATAATTGATGTAAAAAGCATTTGTTTTCATGTTTCGATAAAAGAACAAATTAAGAAAAAAAATTAAAAGTTCGCGTGTTTTTTTATCTTATATTCGCTATTTTGTCAACCCGAGTAAAAAAGAGTATATATAACATATATTTTTTAATATTAAAATATATGATAATATAAAATATTGTTTGCGACCTTATATGTTTTTATATGATGATATATTAGAAATTTTTTTATGCATTTTCTCATATGTAATCATATTAAATCATATATCAGTATTTGCTTTATTGCAAATTGTATATATAGGAATATATTATTGATAAAACCGTTATATATAAATAGATACGAAAAATATTTTTAATTTTATTTTTTATATAACAAGTAGTTGCTTGCCTGCAAGTAGTGTTATGTGTTCTTTAACAGGTTTTAATATTTTTTTAATATATTTCACTGACATCATATGCTTTAATAATGATTGTAATAAATAAGGTCGTGAATCATTAGGGCATATGATGTAATAAAATATCTTAAAAGGATAATATAAATCAGTTTTTTCGCTCTCCTGAAAACCTGCTAAAACCAAAAACATAGCACTTCTTGCAGGCAAGCCGACGATATATTAGTTAATATCAGACCCAAGTTCGAGATTAACTAATATATTCGAGATTAATGTAATATTTGATCAAAAACAATTTTTATATGTTTTACTCAATTTTTTCATTAAATTAATATTTTCTGAGCTTTTTTACTTCTAAAAGTTTTTTTTTAATTTAAAAAATCCAATTTAAAAAAATTAACATTTAAAATCATGGCCCGGCTCGTAATGTGTTAATAAGTCAAGGCATGCTGCATATCATTGGAAAGGTATTCCAAGTACGTTTCCAACGACATATATATTTTTTTCTGGTCCGATAAGTTTTAAGTGGAGAAATTAGCCATTGAATATTGTTGTAGATCATCTTCAACCCCATAAATCGGGAACTATGAGCCTCCAACAAAAAAGAAAGAAAAGAAGTGCATTGCCGGGTTAAACATTAAAGAGATTCAGGCTACCAATAAAGCCAATAATCCCGTTAGGAGAATTTCCCCAAACGTCCGAAGATGACTCGAAACGGTCACCCAGAAATCTGAGTCTGATGTCATACAGTCTCGGACATTCGCAGAGAATATGCTCCGATGTTTCATTTTCCAGCTCACAAAACCTGCAAACATCAGTGTCTTACCGGCCCTGTTTATGAAACTGGTACCTGAGCCCACAGTGCCCAGTTAAGTATCCCGTCAGGGTCCTAAGGTTACCCCTCTCGAGTGACAATAGTCGTCTTGATACTCCGCTGGACAAGGAAATAAATCTTTTGGCCTGTCTTTGGCCAGTAGAAGTTTCTCAATGCTTAGCAAACTCAGTCTCTCTCCACCATAGGCGTACCAAGACCATTTTTCTGGGGTGGGCAAGGGACCCATTTACATTCGGCTGTTTATTTGCCCATTCTCAGACTCTTAGGCCAAGTTTTTGGGATGTCAGTTAAACTTGGTTTAGTGAAACCGAAAACGAATTATGTAAGTCATTTCCAAGTTTATTAACAAAAATTTGACGGTACAACTTTTCTCGATTAGAATTTTGATATTTATTGAAATAAAACCAAATAAACCGAATTTTAGTAGGGGTACTCCAGTTACCAACTGCGTTAAACTAAGTTTAAAGATAATCTAAATCCTAAAAACTGGGCCTAAATCTTAAAAAACGCTTTCGACATTATACTTAAAATTGTTTCATAAAAAAACTTTTAAAAATGATAAAATTTTCATAATCACCTCCATTTTTTTTATAGAAAACTATGAAAAAAGCATCTATTTTTTAAGAGATGTTCATCTTAGATTTTTTCCATCAAAATAGTAGTGTTTAGTTTGAAGTAACTTCCTTGTGAGATATTAACTAATTATTCCTCTAAAAAACTATTAATTCTAAAATATTTATCTCAACAAAAAAGATTCTGATACATCTTCCTATTCAAAATTCTTTTCCATTTTCGTATCAAATGCCTTCAGATGCTTATTGTGATTTGTGATTCTAATAAATTTACTTAAAGACAAACTCGTAGGCCAGTTTTACAATTAGAACTAGAATTAGAAGATCGATTTGTTTCTTAAATATTTCTTACGTTAGAATTTTTCCTATAAAACTGACCCTTAGATTCCAACAAATTATTTTTCCAGGAAACCACTAGACATTTTCCCAACCAAAAATACGAGATTAAATGATATTAAAAAAAAAATATTGTGATACTTTTTGCCATCAAAATCATAGATAAAAGAATTATAGGTACATTTTTTTTTTAAATTCTAGGGTGGGCAAAAATCAGTCTAGGGTGGGCTTTGCCCACCCCAGACCGGCCTAAGTCCGCCAATGCTCTCCACTGACTGAGTTTTTCCCTAGCGTACCCCCTAGGTATCCCAAAGAATGGTTCCGGACCGATGAAATACATTTAGAGAATTTTGAAATACAAATGAAGTTATTTGAAATGCATTTGGACAATTTTGAAATACAGATTTAAAATTTTTAAATACAAATGAATAATTTTGAAATGTATTTGGACAATTTTCAAATACAAATAGAATTTTCTTAAATACAAATAAAATATTTTAAAATATATTTGTAATACATATTTTAAAATATATTTGTATAATTTCGAAATATATTTTGAAAGTTTATACAAATTTTGGACAATTTTGAGATTGCAATTGGACAAATATGAAACGTTTTTAGACAAATTTTTTGAGCAGACTATTTTAAAATATATTTGGACAAATTTAAAACATTTTTGGACAATTTAAAAACATTTTTGGAGAATTTTAAAACATTTTTAGACAATTATGAAATATATTTGGAATTTTCTGAAATAAAACTGAAAAAGGTGTAGAATACAAGGGAACCCGTAACCGTTTCACTGAATTTAAATTTTTATTCGCATTTGTGACATTAACAATAACGAAATAACCTAAAGTTAACACAAAATTAAAGCTAAAAAATTCAAATTTAAATGGAATTAGACATTTGTAACTGTACACTGAGAGAAATGTCTACATTCTATTTATGAATTTTTACATTGATTCAATAAAGTTTCGCTGTAGTTCGTCCATTGAAACTTTTCATTAAATTGATAAATTTTATGAAAAAGATTTACAATTTTTATGACGCTTTCCAGTCATTTTGTTAAGAAAACTTCATTACCCAGCAAAATATTGGTAATGACACCTTATTACTATCTGCATTACCAAAAATGATATATCATTACCTTTTGCATTATTTTATAATATAAAATAATGACTAATAATAATATTGTATTCATTGTTTCTAAATATAAAATAATGACTTACTTATAATAGTTTAAATAAGTACTTTTTACCCAGTTAAATTTTATACATTTTTATTTATTATATGTAAATATGTTTTATGTTTAAATTTTTATGACGAGTCCTAAAATTACACACTAGGGAAAACTTTAATTTTTCTAAATATATTTCCTTAAGCTAATAAAATTTGCCTGAGTCATTTTTAAGAATCAAGTAAGCAATCGGATAACCACTTATAATTCAACTTTTTGTAAGCATGTGTGTAACCACTTATTATTCAAAATCTCATAACTACTTATTTTTCATTTTTTCATAAGCGAGCGGGTAAGCGTAACTACTTATAAAAACGACCACGCCAAACAAAAATAATGAGTTTAGACGCCAAAAAGTAAGTTGTGCGGAGCTATGAATTTCTATTAGATAACCACTTATTTGGTAATGAACGATTTTGCTGGGTAGTTTAGTGGAAATTTTCATTAAAACTGGAATAATAAAGATCCCTGTGCGTATGTTAGCTCAAACTTTGGATAATTTTGTTTATTGTCAATGGCCCTTAAAAACGGAAAAAAGACTGAGAAATTTGTTTATGATATTCTTTAGTCTACTAACTCTACTATTCAGAAAATTTTTTTTCAAATTTTTGTAGAGTAAATTAATATTTTCAATTAACTAAAATTTTACTCAAATGGAACTAATTTTTTTTTTTATTTCTTCAGAGGAGGAGGAAGAACTTTGGATAATAATTGTTTTAAATGCAATATATTTACTGTAGTATTGATTAAATTTGCATTAAAAGAAATTTTGTATCCAAAGTTTTACAGACTAAAAAAAATCTACCTTGAGTTGTGCTGTTTTTAACTTACTAATTTTTAGAAAAAATCTCCTAGTTTCAGACGTTTTTTTTTTTGTTGCAATTTTTAACTAATTTTTAGTAGCTTCAGCTATATTTTTAAAATAATTTTTCTATTAGTATAAGAAATGTTTCAATTTAGATCTCAGATTCCGAAACTTTCAACCTTAAGGTACATTTACACGCGAGAAAAAACTGCTAGAGTTGGAGCAAAAAACACTACAAAATAGCTAAACTCATTCAAAATAGAGCTAATTAGAGGTGATTTTTGTTTTATCTCTAGCATTTTCTCTCTCGTGTAGATGTGCTTTTTTAATTTGAAAATTTTTCTTAAATACATCGTGTTCATATGTCATGTTGATATTTAACAAAAACAGGAAGCTGTTAGTGTCTTTGTTGATAAAAAGTTAAGGAAACACATTAATTTTGCTTTAAACGATTAATCAATCGCCAATTTTCTCGAATTACCGACCCGAATAACCGGTTAACCGCCTATGTCGAATATATGGAAACAGTAGTTTTGACACCGAATTATATGCAGTAGACCCTAAATCTACTGCTTATTATTTAGATATTAGTAATGAGCACTCATTACTGAGATTTTGTTGGGTATGGAATGCTTTTGGTAAATGTATAGTGCCATATAACACTAAACAAGAAAATTTTTAAGTTTTTACAATTTGTGTAATTGGTCGCGATCAATGCCAAAAACTCAATAAATAACACATACGGCAGCTGTCACGTGAGGTAAAATGAAATAAACGAAAATAGAGAAATGAACTTTCAAGGTCAATTAAATGCATTCATTCACGTTGAAATGTTGTTAAAATATTGTTTATGCCGATAACAACAAAATTTTTAAATCAAAACAAACCAAAAATAATAATTGTTAAATTTACATCAAAAATTATAATAAGTTTCTTAACTCATTGAAAAATTTTAGAAAAAGTACACGATTTTTTTTTTAAATTGCGATAACTTTTCAATTGTTTTTGTTTTGAAAAGCCTACTAATCATTAATGTAAATAAAAACCAAAAACAAATTTTTTTATTTTGGTTTAAGGAGAAAATACAACAGTATTTTTGAACTATTTCTTTGTGTGTGCAAAGGAATGTGTCTGAATATAGATAATTCAGTTGTTTAAAATATCTCAGTCGTGGTCTTTATGAAATCCGTACCGAAATTGGAATGGAAACGGAATTGACACTACAATGATGTCATAACACTAATATATTTAAACTTTTAAAAATTAAATAATAACATATCGCACTTGATCTACAAGAGGGTATTAACTCTTTAAAATTTTCAGTAGAGGTAAAAAACTGTTTCCCAATAAGCATTTGGAAGAAATATCATCCAAAAGTTATTACGTCAATACTATCCCTAAAAAGAAAATCTAAGTAGTATTTCGAACATATCTTCTTTTTACCAGCTGGAAGATATATTGGCGATATTGAACAAAAATGTTTAAAAAAATATATTTTTTAGATTTTGTTTGTTTTAATTGAAAATTTTTGTTCCGAGCTTCCGATGGGTTTAGAATAACTTTTGCAATTTATATTGCAAACATTAAGGTAAGCTAAAATTGTATTTGATTGATATAGTTATTTATTGCATATAAAATTAATTTTTTCAGGAAACGGCGTACCGTCCGGTTACAAAATAAATTCAAATCCATGAAGGACGGATGTATGTATTAATGGACCTGTCGTTTTAGTTGGTATAAAATTTACGAATTTGAAATATTAATATTGGTGTAAACATTTTTATTTGTTGTATTAGTTTATAAGAAATAGTTGAAAATAAAAGACATATTTTTATCTTCTGGGTGTCTATCAGGCGATATCTTTTTTTTTAGCTTCCAGATAATATATTGGCGATATATACGATACTTTTTTATCTTCCAAGTGATAAATTAGCGATATCGCCAATTTATCTTCTAGAAGAATTGTTTTCGTATTGCTATGAAGTATTGCTTTCGGGACACGTTTTCTACCAAATGGGGTATCTTCCGCAATACGAAGACGATTATCGCCGCAATAAAATTTTTCTTCCAGGCAATGCGATTGGGGAATCATCTTCGTATTGCCATGTTTGCTGGGTTGTGGTTAAATTTCAAGAGAATTTGAAAATCCGAATACATCATAGTAAGCAAATTGCATTTGAAAATATATTTATATTGCTTTTCTTTTAAATTATTGCAATTATTGCAAAAAAAATCTATATTTTGAGTTAATACCATTTTTCTGAAACTTCTCGATATTTTTTTTGGTACCATTTTGAGTTGTTATGCTTTAGTTGAAATTTTAATAAAGTTTCCAAATAATTTTTTTCAACAAAAGGGTATTAACTCGAAATTTTTTTTTTATCTTACCTTGTTATGATATTCTATCAACAAGATGGCATTACCTCAACATTTTTTTTATATCTTGAATACATGTTCTTAATTTCAGATATACTACTTACTACGAGTAGTCTTTATTAAATGATATGTACAAAGTTAAAAAAGCTAACAATTATTATGTGTTTAAATTAAGTATCTATTAAATTTTTGTAATACAACTAGGGTTTGGGGTTCGGGAATTCCCGGGAAATCTCGGGAAAAGTTTTCCGGGAATTCGCGGGAAAATAATATATTTTTCCCGGGAAAACAGGAAATTTTAAAAATATTAAATTTTTTCAATTGTTTTTGTTTGGAATAGGATTTTTAAATTTTAGTCATAAAAAACATTTTAAATACCAAAACAAAAATGTCATTGTTAAAATCTTTTAAAAGGGAATCAATTTATTTGACACACTAACACACATTTCAACTAATAAAGATTTTTCGCATAACTTATTCAAAATTTAAGTAGTAAAATCTAAAAACTTGGTAAAATGTTTAAAAGAAATATGAAAAAAAGTTTTTTTTCTTACAAATATGTAATTGCCCTCACTGTCTAAATTTTTCAAATGTATATTTTAGTTAAAGTCGACTTTAGTTAAAATATTGGGTGGCAGTATACCTTGACTTGGTTTATTTTTGGAGCATTCTGATTGGTTAATTTATTTTCAACCAATCAAAATATTTGAAAATATAAATATTTTTGTAAGGTTTTCATACACAAAATGAACAAAACCGTGTGATTAAAAATAAAGTCGACTTTAAATTCAAAATACTCCTTTATATTAAGGGCCAATAATTTTATAAATAACGTTTTCATTAAAAAATGTGATATTTTCAAGTAAGTTTACTTTATTTAAATACACCTGCTTTCAAACTACTATATTCTTTTATATTAAAGAATAAAATGTCAGGAGTATGGAAATACTTCACAAAAAAGGACAATGCAGTGCAGTGCAATATTTGACCTAAAACACTAAATTTGGTTATCCGACATCTAAATTTGGTTCACAAAAAAAAAAAAAAAAAAAAAATTATGGTCATGCAACTTCTCTTGACGAAAACAACAACAAGAATAACGTTCCAGCTAAAAAGTGTAAGCTGAATAGGCATTGAACGTTTTATGGTAGGGCAAACATTTCCTGAATTGGTATCCAAATTAACCGCAGTCAACGGAATGTCAATCCGCACCATAACTAGATCTTCGTTTATTCGAGAGTTTTTATAATAAAAACCTGGCATTGCCAAAAAATGAAACCGATGTAAAGAACATTATATTAAATTACTACAATCATGTAAAAGATATCAGGATAAAAGAAGATATCGAGCAATATTTCTAACAATAGGAGATTTACTATAATCTTAGATGAATGGACAAGAATATAACAAAAGAGATATTTGAACATATGTATGATCGGAAATAATTCATTTTATAACCTGGAGTTGGTTTATATATCAGGAAGATGTAATGCTGATGAAATAAGAAGAATTGTAGAAATAAGACTAGAAAAGTTTTATTTGTCTTTGGAAAATAACATTGTGGCCACCATATCTAATGGGCCAAATGTTATGAAATGGTTTGTTTCAGACAGTCCAGTAGTGGGTGCTTTCTGCTGGGATCATGCAATTCATTTGGCAGTGCTTAGAGTAATTTATGTGAAATCAAATGTTCAACATTTTGATATTTTTACTTTGAATTCTCATTGCACAGACTGAATTTTTACTGAAATAGTGTTTTTTTTAACTAAAATTACTTATATAGGTGGTTTTCAATTTTGTTCAAAAATATTTCCCGGGATTCCCGGGAATCAAATTTTTTCATTCCCGTTTCCCGGGAAATAAAAAAGTCCGGGAAATCCCAAACCCTAAATACAACTCATAAATATGTTTTGGGATTATATATTTTTTTACAAGTTCCTTAAGATCAGTTTTCTTATTTCCCAACCAGAGTAGCATTTCCGAATATATAGAGGATAAATTAAATCAATAATAAGTGTAAGAGATGTTTTAGATTATAGCAGAAAAACATAAAGAAATTAAAGAATTACAAACTTATTAAAGATTTTCCCAACAGCTGGTGCATTTGGATTTGTTTTTCTGGACAGTTTTGAAAAATTTTTCTCTTTATAGGAATCTTTATAAAAAATTGAATTTCGCATTCTACACGCAAAACTTTGATATTATTAACTTTTTCATTGGCATCATTTTTAACAGTTTTGGCCCCATTGCTCTTAAGATCATAAAATCTATCATGCTTTAAATCAGAGGTCGGCATCTCCTCGCTCTCTCACACCTACATAAGCTCAACATAGAACAAAAAAATAATCAGTCGCATACAAGATTCAATGAAGTAGGTTGTCACATCGCTTGTTTGCCAGATTTTTTACACTCTGCATAATGTTTATTGATACATTTTTTTGGTAATTTATTTTTAAGTTTTTTTGTTTTTTATTTTTTTTTGTGTTGTTGTTTTTTGATTTTTGTAGTTGTTGTTTGCTTTTAAATTTTATATTCCCATTATAAACATTTAAAATTTTCGAATTATTATACAAACGTTCTTTGTCAGTGCATTGAGAGTGAGAGGCTGCAACTCACTCATACAAGCACAAAATAAGGTTGTATATGTTGCCGATCCCTGCTTTAAATCATGACATTTAGTGTAGGCCCAGAATAAGAGCGCAGAGGCTAGCGATTTACACTCTGAGAAAATCAACGCCCGAAATAACGACGTACAGCGGCAGCGACATAATTGAGTATGTATTATATATAACAAGGAGACTTCATGCCACTCATATGTCTCTTTGTTTACTGCAAACATAATATACAATACTAAACGATGAACTAACGAGCTACTAATAATGTTCAATATCTAAGTTCAATAAAGAAAACAAGAATCCTTAATAATTTAAAAAGTTTATATTTATTTTGCAAAAAAATAGAAAAAGAGCCAGAAGAGCCATTGACGTCCTTTGTTAGCTGTACTCTTTGATATTACAAAACGTAGTGAACACCAGCAAAAATAACAATAGCGTTGACAACATTGGTGAGAGTATGAGAAAGAAAAAATGGGAGAGTAACAAAATCCGCCATTAAAATAAAATAGATTCTATCTCACAACAGCTACGCCCAGCGATTTTTAAATGTCAAAATGTATGGAAAAAACCCCTGCTCTCTTATTCTGGGCCTACACTTATATGCAAGGTTGCCAATTTAGCCAATTTCCGGCTAGATCTAGCCATTTTAATTTCATCTAGCCATAAAAAAATGGCTAGATTGGATCTAGCCGGAAGATTTAGCCATTTTATTTTGCCCTAGCCATTTTTTCTTTTAATGTTTTACAGTTACTTTCATATAAAAGTGCTTGAATTTTTATGATTTTCAAAATTTTAGTACAAAATTTTCAATTTTTAAAACTTTTATTGGGTTCACAGACACATGTATTTTGTAAATTTTAAAGGAAAATATTTTAGAAATTCGAAAAATACTAAAAGTTAAAGGCTACTTTCATGAAATTTGTGTTAGAACTCTTCATTATCACTGAATTATATTAAAATTATTGGGTTTTTGCATTATTTTTAAATTTTAGCCATTTCTAGCCATTTTTTCTGCGTAATCTAGCCATTTTTCAGTTCAAGTGTTGGCAACCTTGCTTATATGGTATGTTGGACATACATACTTCCTATACCTATACAAAAAATATTTGAATGTGTGTGTGAAAAAATGTTTTTGTTGACAAAAGAAGAAGAAGAGTAAGATATCTACGTAATCTATGTTAAAGAAGGATCGAACTATTTCATGAAAAGGGTCACAGCTCAAAAAAATGTGAACAATTTTATCATAAAAAGAGTCACATTTCGAATTAAAGTCATAAAGTAAAACAAATTTTATCAACTCAAAATACAACCAAATTTAAATAAAACAATTTGATTATTTTTAACCTGAATAAAGGCTCAAATAAATATAATACCTTTTTTATAAAAATATACGATGCATTTGTATTTCAACTTTTGTGTTAACAAAAAATAATACCTTTTTATTGATATAAAGTTAGTCACTACACTATCACAAAAATGTTCTCAAATGTGGTTTTCGAGATGAAAAAGTAATCGGAATGCGTTGAAGTTTTTACAGTAGATATATATTGATGTTGTTAGTTGATTTCTTGCGAAAAGTAAAATTTTAAAAATTTTAATTTAATACCCTCTTGTAGATCAAGTGCGATATAAAGCTGCCTACACACTAGGGAACATACTTAAAAAAAGAGAGCATTTTTTGTGAATGTGTGAGTGCGTTTGTGTGTGTGTGAGTGTTGAGAGCGTGCATTTCGTGTTTACAAAATTTTTTGATATTTTTTGTTCCCTCAACCATGTTCCCTAGTGTGTAGGCAGCTTTATAAATACAATGTATAACACTTAAAAAATTTTTTTTGTTTTTAAATTAATTAATGAAAACGATTTTAATGGGATTGGAAATTTCCTCATCAAACCGTTAGAGAGGATTTATTTATACTACCCAAAACAGTGCTTTGCCAGTACTGTTTAAGTTGCATCAGTTTTTTTTTTTTATAGATTCAATATTGATAGTATTCCTATCAATAGGGACTTTATTTAACGTCATATCCACAGAACATACATAGAAGATTAAGTTCCCTATATACATATGTTATTTTCCCCAATATGGAGATCAAATCCTCTTTCTTGTTACATTGTTGCTGTTTGACATTAGTAAAAATGAAACGGCGATAAAATGTTATCGTTTTGTTGCTGTTTTACTATGTATTTTATAAACGTCAAAAGTTAAACCGTTTGGTGTCAACTAATACATGTGTGTGATCAGTGCAACCATGTTATCCTACTATCCAGTATACTGTGGTCGTATCTTCCTGTTATATAGTGTAAAACTTGTATTTATATAATTAGTCTTGAAACAGAGTTGTCTTCACAATTTCTGTGTATTAGTGACATCACACGGTGGGATTTCACTCATAATAGCGTTCAGCAAATTGACGTCACGCTGTGTAGCTTTTGAAACTGATATGTCCATATTCTAAAATACCAACCCTACTAAAAGAAAATTTAGTTTTTCCATACAAACTAAAAACCAGATTCTACCTGATTTTTGCGAAAAAAAAACCATGCAAAAATATCTGAAATGTGCATTTTTGATATACCCGCATTCATTTATAATTAATTTTCAATACACCCTGTTACAACGAATATGGGAGTAACACTGGAGTTACACGTTCAAGATTTTGATGTCAAGTTGATCACACATACTGCTTGTCAAATTCAGTTGAACTTGAAACTGTGACTGCGAAGGCTGCACGTAACTTGATAGTCAATTTTCTTTTTTTAAGATGCCGTCGTCACATTTTCATGACATTTCATGTCAGCAATAATTGATTCATAGGACTTAATTTTTTATCTCATTTCGTCGGTATAGCGAAATATTCATATTCCATAGAATTTCATGGCTTATATAGATTTATGAATCGCAACAAATCATTTTTTTGTTTTATCCATCGTATTTTATTGCGGCACAATATTTGTAGAAAGAAAAACTAACTTATTTACAAGAAATTTGATCAGCTGTTTAAAACTTGACCGTCAAGTTTTCTCACGACTTGAAAGAAAAATTGATATGAAGTTGGTGTTCAATTTTTAAAAGTGGGAGTGTGTTAGCAAAAACGTGCGAGTGAATTGAAACTTGAAAGGCAAAAATTAAACGTGTAACCCCTATATACATATATATGTAAAGCAAGTGTCAAAAAAAAATTATTTTAATTTTTTAAGAATATTTCTCGTTTAGTTTGAAATTGTGTGTTGTTATTCTTTTTTAAATGTACTAACAAGGAACATGTAAACCAGGAAGTACAAATTGAATGTGTTGCGGCTTGTTCGCCGGGTTGAATAATTTTTTAAGCATTCGTTTAGCGTTAGCCCGCATTCAACCCGCAGCCACCAAGTAATGTATTTCGCAGCCTGCAAGTAATGGCACTAAAAACTATTGGCTTTTACAATTTAGTTTTGTAGGTTTTTGCTCAGTCTAAATTCAGTATTATCCCAGGAAAAAAAGTGAGGAAAAAGAAGTAGTTAAAGCACTGCAACTGTTGAATACGGAGTTGTTCTTTTTCGGGTTTTTCACCGATGAATTTATATTTGAACCAATGAAAAAGAAGTTCTTTTTCACTTCTTTTTATTTCAATTTAATAAAAAAAAAATCAACATGCATCGTGTGAGGTTTGAACCCACACTCGTTGGCATTTCAAGCAAACGATCTACCGTCTATGCTATCGCTTGTTATAAACGAGTAAAAAAGTTAAAGTCAGGCATGCCGACTATATAATACCCTACACCAGTCTGATTTAAAGCCAACTAATGTTTGGATCCGAAATTTGAATGGGTTAAAACAGACTTGAGTCAAAATTTTCTATAAAATCATAAAAGAAGAGAAAATCGAAAATATAGTCCATATGGGCGATAGGTCCAAATATGGACCGATCCTATCTAGAATCAATACTTTTTCCTTGGGACCATGTGAGTCAACGAACCAAATATCATTGAAATATCTTCGTATTTGCGACCTGCATCGTTTAAACAAGTCAATTTTGGGGGGTACCCTTATATGGGCACTAGGTCTAAACATGGACCGAACTTAACCAAAATCAATAGGCGTCGTCCTTGGGCCGACGTAAGTCGGTGTACAAAATTTCATCAAAATATCTTAATATTTGCGACCTGTAGATTGATCACAAGACGGACGGACAGACGGACATCGTTTAATCGAAATAAAAAGTGATTCTGGGCCGATCGGTATACTATAAGGTGGGTCTAGCACCAATATTTTTGGAAAAATATATAAAGCTGTTTTTTAATGTGTTATTTTTTATAAAATATATTAATACACTCATAGACAGAAATAAAGCTGTAAAGATAGGAGAAAAAGCTTATAAAAATGAATTAAAAATTACCTTGCAGAAAATACTGCTGATATTTGCAGATTTTTTTTTGCCAAATACTAGTAAGATAAGAACAGGAAAAATAAAACTGTTAAATTTACAAAATTTTATTTATAAATGAATGTTCTTTAGTTTGACTCTAGATCATAAATTAATATCACTTTCTGTTTTAAATTACACTGCATGACACTCAAAAAATTAATGAAGATCTGACCATCAGTTCTATATATTTCGGACATGCTGATAACAATGGCGTACTTTACTTTTCGATCAATGGTATAGATTTTTCGCTAAATGTCTTTAAAGTTTGGCGGTTGTCCATTCAGGTTTTTATATAAAAAAATTTTCAAATTCAATTAATATTAATTTTTTTTGTGTTAAAATGTAAGCACAGGACCTGTGGCCATATTTACGATATAAATGCGATGTGCTTATCTTGATATTTAAACCACTACTTAGCGCTTTATATAGGTTTTAATGGTTTTTTTCTTTTTCAGCGACTTTAGTCGCCGAATGTACAATCGACCTCAATAAATGTAATGTCTTAGGAATGAAGCAATTAAAAGGAAAATATTTCAATAAAAAAATGTATTCACCCTACGGGAAATTTTAACAAACTGTCACTGAACTGGCCCCTTTTTATGAAATAGACTGGTCACTTTTACATGGCGTTGTCATAGGAGGGGGAAATTGACCCCTTGTGACATGTCACAAGACAAATCCTAGCACAGGTTACTGAACTCTCATAAAAAACAAAGTTCAGGGATTGTATGGGCGTTGCATAGGAACGTGCTGGCACAGAAATCAGAGGGTTGTGAGTTTTCTATAAAATACAGTTACTTTTATTAAAAAAATTATTTAGCCAAAAAAAATACTTAAGATTTACAGAGCCTGGCGGCCTTGGGCACACCCAGGAAAAAGATTGGTTGGCTTTCGATCAAAACCATTAAAATGAATTTTCCAGGACTTTATTTTATTTGGAATTACCTATAATTGAATACTACATCAAAAATATTTTACTAGGTATTAAAAATAGGGAAAATGAACTAAAAAACAATCCTTTTAACAAATTATTGGTATCTCCAATCAATTTTAAAATTAGTATCAGTTTAGTAATTCTATGCAGTAGAAGCAGCCATTTATTTAGTGAATATACAAGAAAATTGGTGTTATCTATAAACTTTTTTAAAAAAATTTCAATATTCGAAAGTGGTAACTACAAATACGGGTATCCTAATCAAATATGACCTTAAATTCAAGTTTCTGTAGAACCAACCGAATTGTGGATTGTATTGATAACACACACAACTATTAATTGGTATTGATAAACGAATTTTATACTGTATTAATAAAACACATAAATTCAAAATTAGTCATTAAAATTATTAAGTGTTTATGGTGTAGTGGGTGAGGAGTTGGCTTAGTACGCCGGATTTCCGGGTTCGAATCCCGGAAAAGACAAAAATTTAGATGTTTTTTTTTTAATTAAAATAAAATATTCATATGTATAAACAGTAAATATGGCTAAGAAATTTAAAAGTAGTTGTGTTGCAGTGGGTAAAAGTGTGAACTATTAATCTGAAGGGCCGGGTTCAACACCAGAAAATTCAAAAAAAGTTTTTTAATTTCAATAAAATTTTGTAGAACATAATAATATTTATGTGGAACATAATATTGAATTAGACAACCGAATATTGGCTTTCACGACGAAAAATATAATTTAATATAAAGATAGTTGTCGTAACCGCACGAATTCGATTGGCAACAAATTCGGTGGCCACAACTGAGACTGTTTTCTGTGTGCATTGCAGGGTTAATAATGAATTTCCAAATTACGTTATAAATACAAATATAACGTAATTTGGATATTATAAATATAAATTGTGGTTTTGAGATGTATGTAAGTTTATTTTATGGTTAAGTGAACATTAGGATGTCCCGAATTTCAAAAATTTTCGAATTTCGTAGCATTACACAGCACTTGAAGGCCAACTATAAGTACTAAAAAAAAAAAAATTCAATAGTAAGCAAAAAATGTTGCTGTGCAAATTTTTAGCCAGGAGCGTGCTTGCAAAAAAGTTAGTAATTTCAACAAAATGTGTTTGCTGAAAATCAGCGAGCTGATTTTTTCCACCATAAGCAGTATTTAATTAATATTATGAAATTTTTCATAACTTTTCGTTCATAAAATTTCATAATTTCATTAAAAAAATTCATTGAATTTCATAAATGAGATCTTCATAAATTTAATGAAAATGTTCTTTATATTTATGAAATTGTTCAATAGTACATATTTACTTTTTTTGAATTTTTTTATAAAATATCATCATTCCATTAATTTTTAAAAATTTTCATACAATTAGAATTTTATATTAAACATTTAATTCTCAAATGCAATAGTTTTATATAACCACAAGGCCGAGTTTTAGTGATGTGGATTAATTTTCATACTGAGAGAATTATCTTATAATTTTTATTTTTTTTTTATTAATTTTTTATTATTAATTTTGGACTATGAAATTTTTTTATAAACCATATTAATTTTTCTGAAACGTTGATAAAGAATTTCATTACCCATATATGGCCCTTTTGGGCTCGGTTATGTAATTGAAGAATAAATAAAAAAAAATTGAATTAAGTATATTATAGATATAATTTTATGAAAATTATATCTATTTTGTACATCCGTAAAATATGGTGCAATTTACTACGCTTTTTGCATTTGCTAAATACTCTTTATTTATCCACTTCGGCTTAGCAACGACAACAACCAACTATAATAAATAATAATAATAAATGAAATTGCTTCATAAATTTTATGAAGCTCTTCATTGGCTGAATAATTTATTCATTTGAGGAGTGGGCTATTAATTTTATGAACTTTTCATAAACATTGATTTTAATGAAACCTGTTTCATAGCTTCTATGAAAAGTTTCAATGGACGAGTTCCAGTGACAACTTTCATTGAAACTATGAAGAAATTTATTACTGAAGTGATGATAATTCTCTCAGTGTAGGGTGGAAAAAAATTGTAAAATGTCGAATTATGACAAATTATCACCCTATAGTAACAGCTTGTGCCTGCAAGCAGGAAACCTGTAATTTTTAAGGAAAACCGAAGGTTTGTTTATCAATTTTATGTTGATCTTATAATAAATATGACGAAAACTATTAGTAGTAACAATGAAAAATACCCACTTATTAATTAAAAGGAAAAAAATTTTGTGTTTCCTATTTGCAGTCACATTGTATAATTTTGTCTCAGTAAAAGAGAGGATTGCATTCTATTTATTTTCTACCCTCTTTGAGTATGCCTAGCACACATAACTAACTATTCAAGATTTTTACAAAAAAAAAAACAGTTTCTATGGCCACCAAAAAGCTTTAAAAAACTTTTAGAAAGCAGTTTACGCATTTGGATTTAGAGTCTATTTTATTTATGAAAACTTAAGAAACTTGGCCATTTGATATTTGATTTCAACAAAAAATAAATATTTTTTGTTCTTTTTTTAGTTTGACTCTAGATCATAAATTAATATCACTTTCTGTTTAAATTATTTTCAAATCAAAGAAAGATGATACAATTTTTACAAGTAAATTACAAAGAATAAAAATATATTTGAAAGAATTCGATAAGACCAGCAATACAGAATACGTATTTTCTGCTTTCGCTACAAAGCCATCATCAGTGTATTTTGTCTTGAGTGGGTTAATATTTAATAATTGTCTACTTATGTGACCGTTGAAAGAAAATCGAATTTCTTATCAACAACTCAACTTAGACTAACATCAACGAAATTTAACAATGCTATATATTTTTTTGTTACATTTTTTAAAAAATGTTGTTGCTTTCGACGTATTTTGATACGTTTCAAAATTTGCCAAATCATTTCGGGGGGGGGGGGGGGGGGCTCGAGCCCCCAAGCCCCCCCCCCCCCTAGCTACGTGCCTGTCCCTAATACTCAAATATTATAAGATAAAAAAAGATATTACTGTATATGATTATTAGGGCGGGTCGATTTAATAATCGCCCATGGCTCAGTGAAAATCGTATTCTAGGGATCAAAATAAGAAACTTTGCCGAAGGAACCATACCTCTAAAACGAATTCTACTACCCCCAACTGTTGACTTTTGTCCCGTAGGGTCAAGTTTTGAAAAATCCCACTTTGACCCATTTAGAGTGCCCCAATCGAGTCCAAATGTATGACCGACCCCCACTAACTTTGGAGGGCCGATCCACCCATGCCAGTGGCACACCCCCTGGAACTCCCCTGGGGGGTTCCCCATACAAACATTTTAAAAAATCACCATTTTTGGCACTTTATTTTATTATTTTTTATTTATTTTATTTATTTTTATTATTTTATTTATTTTTTCTCTTTAGAAATTTATTTAGTCAGAACATATGTAAATGAAAAAATTAATTTAACTTAGTAATAGAAAAGAAAATAAAAAAAATTACTGTTTGAAGTCTTTTTTGCTTTCAAGTCTGGGCATTTTTTCTTTTCTATTACTAAGTTAAATTAATTTTTTCATTTACATATGTTCTGACTAAATAAATTTCTAAGGAGAAAAAATAAATAAAATAATAAAAATAAATAAAATAAATAAAAAATAATAAAATAAAGTGCCAAAAATGGTGATTTTTTAAAATGTTTGTATGGGGAACCCCCCAGGGGAGTTCCAGGGGGTGTACCACTGGCATGGGTGGATCGGCCCTCTAAAGTTAGTGGGGGTCGGTCATACATTTGGACTCGATTGGGGCACTCTAAATGGGTCAAAGTGGGATTTTTCAAAACTTGACCCTACGGGACAAAAGTCAACAGTTAGGGGTAGTAGAATTCGTTTTAGGGGTATGGTTCCTTCGGCAAAGTTTCTTATTTTGATCCCTAGAATACGATTTTCCCTGAGCCATGGGCGATTTTTTTGCCTCCCCACAAATCGACCCAGCCTAATGATTATATATAAATTTTTTTTGATCGGGAATTGTAAATATTAAAGGTACCCAGTCAGAAAAATACAAACGGGAAAGCGGTGGCAAAGCACTTTAACAGGTGGTTTAAGTACTGGCAAAAAGTGCTTTCCCATTCCCAAAATGATAACATCATTAGACAAAAGGAACGGCTGTTCAAAAAGCGCCGGAAAAGCACTGGAGGAACAAAATTTTTAAACGTTGGCAAAACGCTGGCAAAACCAATAAATAGGTGGTCTGGAAATATATTTTCCAAAATAAAATTAAAAAAAAGTTCATATGTATTTTTTTTGGTCCTGCCGTGATTTGAACCCAGGCCGTCAGATTGGCAGACGATTGCTCTACCCACTGAGCTAACGAGACATATAATATTTAATGGCTAAACACATAAATGAGTGATAATAGCTGGACAACTACTGGCTGTGCCAAAATGCTAGTACTGACAAACAATTTTTAGTAACTAGTATGCCAGTGTTGTGAGGGCAAAAAAAAAGTTGTTCTTGAAGGAGCTTTCCCACAAACAAAAAAATTGATTTTATAAAACAAAAAAAATTTTAAATTAAAAAAAAATCCAAAAAAAAATGTTTGCTTGCAACCGGATTTGAACTCGGAACCTTCCGACTACAAACATTTTTTAACGAAGCGTCAGCATTTTTATAAAATCATTGGTTTTCCAGTGAATTGATTTTTGTACGCCTAGCATTGGCTAGGTAGCACTGGATAACCACTGGTTGCAAACCTTGGCATATCACTCTAAGCCAATTCTTTGCCAGTGGTTTTTTTTATAAACCACCGAAATTTTTGTAAAAAAAATACTGGTAAACGCTTTTCGCAAACGCTGGCAAAGCGTCCCAAATGAGTGTTCTGCCAGTCATTTATTTTTAATACCGTGGTTACCCAGTGGTATGCCAGTGCTTGATTTTTTGTACCACTGGCGATTTCTGACTGGGTATTCATTTAAAGTATTTACGCCTCGTATACTGTGTATATGTTGTAAGTTTACTCGATTAACGTCAAAACTAGTTTACGAGCCCTGGTAAATATACGCTTACATTTTTGTGTGTGAACTTTTTCGTATTTATATATACATTCATTTGAATATTGTCAAAAATAAAATTATTTTGAATTTTTTTGTGTGTTGTTTTTACGCGGTTAACGAGGGCATAAATGAAGTTAGATGAATACCACTGTTGTTTTTTTTTAATTCTTGTTAAATCATAAATTTTGTCGTAAAGTGTTGTTTTTTCAAACCCGTCGTATAGACCAAATACAATTAACATTGTCATTAATATGTATGTTTATTAATTCTAATTTAGTAGGTTTGAGGTTAAGAAGAAGAATAAACCTTCCTCAAAAGTTAGTAGTATTTATGTTTATTATCAGAGAAACTTCTTTTGAATATTTTACAGTTAGGGGTCAATAAAGTGTTTTGAAATTCAAGTTTTATAAAATTCTAAAAGTGGAGTTAAGTGATTTGGCAAGTGAAGCATTCATATATTGAACTTTTGCTTTTAATCAGTTTTTTCGTTATTTTTTGTTAAATGGTGTACTTTACTATAGTAAATTTTATAGTTAATTCTATTGTGAATTTTAATGACGTAAGCCAGCTAACAGCGACAGAAAATAACAGAATCATCATATGAATCATTAATATTTTTGTTTTCTTTTGTTTTTGTTTTTTTCACTCTAAACCAAATATTTTCAATATTTCCTAATAAATAAATTTTAATTAGGTAATTTTAAAAACAAACTTTTCTTTAATATCGTATCTATAAAAGCAAATCTTGGCAAATTGAAATATTAAAATAAAAGCATGAATGAATATGAAAGAGAAATAAGATTAGATCATCAATTAAAAACATACAATCCCTACAACAGGTTCTATGTATCATTAATTTTTGAAATTAACATGTAAGTATCCAAAACGTATGTATATTCGTTTAAAACTGAACTCAGGAAACTTCTGAAGTTATAATTTGTTAGTTATTCAAGTAGTATTTCAGTTTTGTTATTTTAAATGAAAATAGCGTTCATTTGTAGCAGAAATGTAAATTTTAACTGCACAAAAAAAAATTTTTTTGCAAAAAATGCTGTGTCAGCAAATTTTTAGTTAGGAGCGTGCTTGCTTGAAAGTTGGTAATTTCAGCAAAAGGCGTATGCGTTTTAAATCAAACAAAACTTTTTACTGAATATTAGTATTTACTTAGACCGAAAAAACTAAACAAATATGTAGAGAAATTATACTTTAGTGAATTTATTTGCTGAAAATTTAAATCTAGAAATTGTATAGAGTTGTTTTTTTAGTGAGGGCAGATATTATTCAGCCTCTACAACATTTTCAGTTTTATTTCAGAAAATTCCAAATAGATTTCAAAATTGTCCAAAAATGTTTTAAAATTATTCAAAAATGTTTTAGAATTGTCCAAAAATGTTTTAAAATTGTCCAAATATATTTTAAAATCGTCTAAAAATGTTTCAAAATTGTCTAAAATGTTTCAAAATGATCTAAAAATGTTTTAAAATGTTTTCAAATTTTCCAAAAATATTTTTAAATTGTCCAAAAATTATTCACACAGAAAAAATTATTGGCAAAAAAGTTTCAATTAAAATTTGGTTTGATTTCAAATTAATTTTCAATTAAAAGTTTAAACATATCAATTAAAATTTTAATTGAAAATGAGTATGGTGTCGAAAAAATTTTTAGTTTACCATAAGTACTATTGACAACATATTTAAAAAACTCTTAAGTCCATTTACTGAATGTCCAGTTAGCTACTAACTACGACTTTAACTGCCGGATAAATTGTAACTGGACATTCAGTAATCGGGCCTTAATATGCGTTGTGTAAAATCATATTATTTTGTATTATTAATATTTTTTCTTCTATTGCAGATATAAAAATTACAAAAGTGTGTCTCAAATCAGTCAAAAGCATAATAAAATTAATAAATATTTATTAATAATATTTTTAATATCACACATTTTAATAAAAGCGCCATAACTTAATTGAAAATGTTGACGATTTTTGATTAAATTTTTAATGGATATGATTAAAACTGTAATCGAAAATTTTTCAATTTAAACTTTACAAAAAAATTTAATTGATATAACAATTTTTTTAATTGGTCCGAATTCAATTTAATTTTTAATTGTGTTTACAAATACTTTAATTGAAACTCGATTTTAATTTTTTCTGTGCAAAATTGTCCAAAAATTATTTAGAATTGTCCAAAAATCTCTCAAAATTTGCCAAATATTGTTTAAAATTGTCTAAAAACCTTTGATATTTATCCATTTGCATTTCAAAATGTATTTTAAAATTTTCAAAATTATACAAATATATTTTAAAATTTTACAAATATATTTTAAAATATTTTATTTGTATTTAAGAAAATTCCATTTGTATTTTAAAATTGTCCAAATGTATTTCAAAATTATTCATTTGTATTTAAAGATTTTAAATCTGTACATATTTCAAAATTGCCCAAATGCATTTCAAATAATTCCATTTGTATTTCAAAATTCTCCAAATGTATTTGAGAAAATTCCAAATGTATTTAAAAATACTCTATTCCGGAATACACATATAGTTTTTTTAAATACATTTGGAATTTTCTCTTGGAGAATTTTGAAATACAAATGGAATTATTTGAAATGCATTTGGACAAATTTTTAAATACAAATGAATAATTTTCAAATACATTTGGACAATTTTAAAATACAAATGGAATTTTCTTAAATACAAATAAAATATTTTAATATATACATATTTGTAATATTTTAAAATATATTTGTATAATTTTGAAAGTTTTAAAATAAATGTTGGACAATTTTGAAATGCAATTGGACATATGGGAAAATCTACGAAACAGGTCGATTTCAGATTTTAAAAATGAAAAATTTCAAATTAGTGGCACACATTTTTTTTATAGATTAACTTATTTAAAATACATTAAAAAGAAGTAATCTGTTCGCGTGAATAAATTTTTTTTCAGTGCTGAAAAACTTATAAACAAAAAACCGCACACATAATCGCTAATAAACATTTTCAAGTAACTTTTCCGTGCTGAGTCCGAAATTGGTTTCCAAATTTTTCCAGCAGATCTGGTTTTTAAACAAATTGAGGTCAAAGTTAGCAAAAACCTTTTTTGGCTATTTATACCCTACACCACTATGTGGTCAGGGTATTATAAGTTTGTGCTGATGTTTGTAACACCAAAAAATATTGGTCCTAGACCCACCTTATAGTATACCGATCGGCTCAGAATTTTTTTTTTATTTCGATTTAACGATGTCCGTCTGTCCGTCTGTCTGTCTGTCCATGCATTCTTGTGCGCACTCTACAGGTCGCAAATATTAAGATATTTTGATGAAACTTGGTGCACCGACTTATGTCGGCCCAAGGACGACGCCTATTGATTTTGGTGAACATCGGTCCATGTTTAGACCTAGTGCCCATATAAGGGTCCTACCAAAATTATATTGTTTATACGCTGCAGGTCGCAAATATTAAGATATTTTGATGAAACTTGGTACACCGACTTATGTCGGCCCAAGGACGACGCCTATTGATTTTGGTGAACATCGGTCCATGTTTAGACCTAGTGCCCATATAAGGGTCCTACTAAAATTATATGGTTTATACGCTGCAGGTCGCAAATATTAATATATTTTGATGAAATTTGGTACACCGACTTATGTTGGCCCAAGGACGAAGCCTATTGATTTTGGTGAACATCGGTCTATGTTTAGACCTAGTGCCCATATAAGGGTCCCCCCAAAATTATATTGTTTATACGCTGCAGGTCGCAAATATTAAGGTATTTTGATGAAATTTGGTACACAGACCTATTTTAGCCCAAGGACGAAGCCTATTGATTTTGGTGAACATCGGTCCATTTTTAGACCTAGTACCCATATAAGGGTCCCCCCAAAATTGGCTTGGTTACAAACTGCAGATCGCAAATATTAAGATATTTTAATGAAATTTGGTGCGCTGACTCACATTATAGAAAATTTTGACACAAGCCCCATTTTAACCCATTCGAATTTCGGATCCAAACATTAGTTGGCTTTTACCCAGACTGGTGTAGGGTATTGTATAGTCGGCATGCCCGACTTTAACCTTTTTACTCGTTTTGAGTTGTTTTTACACACTTTAACATCGATTTAATGAAAAAAGATGACACAAATTTTTCAATCATATATTTCCATTATTGATTATAAGTAGGCCAACCAAAAAGAAGCCAGGGCATGTTTTTTATTTGAAGAGATAGAACAGTTTAGATTTAATACAAGTTCTGATCTTAAAAATATAAGAATTTTAAGCTATTTGTAAATTAAAAAATCTCTTCTTAAAATAAACTTTTTATTTTTTCAACCTGAATTCTAATAGTAACGAGTAAAAAGGTTAAAGTCGGGCATGCCGACTATACAATACCCTACACCAGTCTGGGTAAAAGCCAACTAATGTTTGGATCCGAAATTCGAATGGGTTAAAAGGGGCTTGTGTCAAAATTTTCTATAATGTGAGTCAGCGCACCAAATTTCATTAAAATATCTTAATATTTGCGATCTGCAGTTTGTAACCAAGCAAATTTTGGGGGGACCCTCTTATGGGCACTAGGTCTAAACATGGACCGCTGTTAACCAAAATCAATAGGCTTTGTCCTTGGGCTGATATAGGTCGGTCTACCAAATTTCATCAAAATATCTTAATATTTGCGACCAGCAGCGTATAAACAATATAATTTTGGGGGGACCCTTATATGGGCACTAGGTCTAAACATGGACCGGTGTTAACCAAAATCAATAGGCTTCGTCCTTGGGCTGACATAGGTCGGTGTGCCATCAAAATATCTTAATATTTGCGACCTGCAGCGTATAAACAATATAATTTTGGGGGGACCATTATATGGGCACTAGGTCTAAACATGGACTGATGTTCACCAAAATCAATAGGCTTCGTGCTTGGGCCAACGTAGGTCTGTGTATCAAATTTCATCAAAATATCTTAATATTTGCGACCTGCAGCGTATAAACAATATAATTTTGGTAGGACCCTTATATGGGCACTAGGTCTAAACATGGACCGATATTCACCAAAATCAATAGGCTTCGTTCTTGGGCCAACATAGGTCTGTGTACCAAATTCCATCACAATATCTTAATATTTGCGACCTGCAGCGTATAAACAATATAATTTTGGTAGGACCCTTATATGGGCACTAGGTCTAAACATGGACCGATGTTTACCAAAATCAACAGGCTTCGTTGTTGGGCCAACTTAGCTCTGTGTACCAAATTTCATCAAAATATCTTAATATTTGCGACCTGCAGCGTATAAACAATATAATTTTGGTAGGACCCTTATATGGGCACTAGGTCTAAACATGGACCGATGTTCACCAAAATCAATAGGCGTCCTTGGGCCGACATAAGTCGGTGCACCAAGTTTCATCAAAATATCTTAATATTTGCCACCTGTAGAGTGCGCACAAGAATGCATGGACAGACAGACAGACAGACAGACAGACAGACGGACGGACAGACGGACATCGTTAAATCGAAATAAAAAAAATTCTGAGCCGATCGGTATACTATAAGGTGGGTCTAGGACCAATATTTTTTGGTGTTACAAACATCAGCACAAACTTATAATACCCTGACCACATAGTGGTGTAGGGTATAAAAATATGACAATGACGATTTCCTTAGGCAAAAATGATTTTAGCACATTTAATTCTTTAATGCATTTCCCGATGAAAATAAATTTAAGAATGTCAGAACTTTGTCTGATTCTTGAAGTTCCAAGGAATGTAGCATTGTATTAAATAAAAAATTTTAATTCTATGAGGATTTTAATGAAGAAGTGATGAAGTTTAAGGGCTTATTTTTGCATTTTAACTGCTTATTTTACTACTTTTTGAGCTTTGTTTAAGAACTTAAAGCATTGCTTTTAGGGCTTTTTTTTGGTTGCCCTAATTATAACTAATGTTGTTTTTTAATTTTTCCGTCCGTCCGTCTATCTCTCCATGTATTCTTATGCGCATGCTACAGGTCGCAAATATTAAGATTTTTTGATAAAATTTGGTAGACCGATTTATATTGGCTCAAGGACGAAGTCTATTGATTTTGGTTTAAATCGGTCTATGTTAAATACTGTAGCTTTTCATAGATTTTTGGAGCTTAAAGTGATGTAGAAACCAAACGGATAATCCGATCGTTTTAGCACTTACAACAATATTAATTGCGATATATATCATATAAGGCAGATTTCAGCCATTAATTCTTTTATCTGTGGATGTGCTAGTCAATTTAAAGTTGCATTTTTAGCGTATTGTACAGCGAAAATTGATGTAAAGCCTAAAAATAAGATCCGATCTGTTTAGCACTTTCATATAATGACAGCTATGATTTTTAATGCCGAAACAGCTGTCTATCCTGTTTGCAAGAACAAAATTTTGAAAACTAATATGCACGGTTTTTATTTAAATAAATAAAAACAAAAACATCGAACTAGAGGCTGAATAATAAATGCCCTCACTAGTTTGTGAATAAAGTTCCAACAAACAAGTTCTGTTTTCCATTGAATGAAAGCAGAATAATCAATTTGAGTTGTTTTTTTAATTATCATTTCGTTGTCTGTACTACATCCAGACAAGCTGCGACATATACATCTTGTCTATCTGCTCAAAACTACAATAGTATACTTGATATACAAGACGTTTTTCTAATTTTTCCACTAACTTATTTTCTTGAGTGTACGTTAGTAAGTCATTTAAAAAAACAACATAAAATACTGAAAATTCGTGGTGGAGTACGCTTATTTTATTCTTGAGTGGGAATTCCTGTGATCACGGGAATTTTCAAAGTGAATCCCACTTTCCCGGGAAATCGGAAAGTCCGGGAAAAGAAAAACCCTACTTATTATGGTACTTTTGTTCTTATATTATGTTCTTCTATTATTGTAGAAAACATAAAAATTTTTGGGTACCATATATGACGTGTGGTCTCCTATGAGTTCCATATTCACGTATAAAAAGTATTTTTTTCATTTTTCCGTATTCATGCTAGTGCGGATTTTATAGAATTTTTTTAAGCTCTTTTAAGCAACTTTTTTTGGACGACTTTGTAGCCCTGTGAAGAAACATGCATTATTTATATCAAACTTTAACTTTTGTCGAATCCAGAATAAAAAGTACCAATTCTCCTTCACGGTAATATATTTTTGTATAATCCCAGGTAGAAATTGCCGACGTTACAAAAAACATTGTACTGGGAGAGCACGGTTTTTGTCAAAATGCCGGCACTACTCGAAACTTGCTTTGCCAGTACTGTTTTCTATAAATTAACGACCGTTTATTTAATTTATAAAAATTAACAATTTCATTCATTTTACATATATTACGCAATTATTTATGTTAGAGAGACATAGCCACTGTTTTTTATGAAATTTCGAAAGAATGCATTAAAAATTTGTCATGTGCACTAAAAGAACAGTAAGTACAAGCAAACTACTAAACTATTTATTAAATGCACTGAGGTAAACAAAAAAAAAAAATCCCAAGGCTGTTCCAACGTTGGCAAATAACTACGGCCAAGCGTTTATTGGTGTTATCATTTCGACAACATGCCAGTAAAGTAAAAGCTGAAAATTCGACGCATTGCCAGCACATATACTACCATCTCCAATATAGGGCCGACAATGTGCCATTTGTATTTTTCTACCTGGGATGCTATCTCTATTTCAGTACATTATACTCTGGAGTACTGCACACTCTTAAAATGTTCTTCCACGGGTAAATTATGTAAAAACAGTACTGTTAAAGTACTATTTTCAGTATTACTGGCAAAACACTGGTATTAGAAAAAATATTGTGCAATTTCTGGATGAGCCCAGATCCTGGTAGAAATTGCCCACGGTAGAAAAAAATAGTACTGGGAGAGCACTGTTTTTTTTTATTATGCCAGCACCACTTAAAATGCGTTTTGCCACTGTTTTCTGCAAGTTTACGACCGTTTATTAAATTTTATTTAACATATTAAACCTCTAATGCTCTTTCTTCTGATTGCGATAATATTTAAACTATATATTTGGCATTAAAAATCTACTATGGAACAAATATTAAAATTTTAATTTATCGCTTTATTTAGGCAATATAGCACAATAAAGATTGAAGCGAATCAAGAAAATCAATAGTCACAAAATTTCGGTTTTTGCTATAAATAACACTATCAGTAGAATAAAATCACATACTAAAATTTGCTGATCTAGTGTTGTTATTTCAGAAGTTATGGCGATTTTCGCTTTTTGAAAATTACGAAATTTAGCGAATTCGGCACTAAACATCAATAAATTTTGACGAACTAAGTTTTGCTTACAACAAGCTCTGAGTATATAATCTGTGTTTATTTAAAAAAACTGTTGGCTAGTTTTTGAGTTAGAGGGATATTTGTAAGACGTATCCTGACGTTATCCTGTGAGTCCTGGAGCAAAAATTGTATCTCATTTTACAAGTAGAAATCCTAACCTAGCTTTGTTCTGTATGCCAGATCGTAAATGCATTTTTGACGATTTTTCAAAAAAATGTTCTGTTAAAAGTTCTTGTTAAAAAGTTAATTTTTTCAAATTCACGAAATTTTCACTTTACATCCTTCTCGCTTGAAAATCGTTCCTTATACAAAAGAAGTTTGAAGGCAAACAGGTATGTAATTATGTTTTTTATCTACACCTGCGGTCACGCACGTCTTACCACTGAATTTTGTTTGACAAACGCTTGTTTAAATACAAATTAAAATGGTATTTTTTGCTGTATCGCAATTACATCAATTTATCTGTGCAAGAAACCAAAAATAAATACGGAATATTATAAAAAAAAATTATTTATAAATTAATAGTGGCATATTAAACAGATAGACCTCAAAAATGAGTCCAAAATATAAGCGGTTGACTTGCGACCAAAAGGTCATTATTTTTACATGAGAGGAAGGAGTACCTTGCCGCGAAATTGCAAGTCGGATAGACTGTAGCACTCCAACCGTGAAAAATTTGCTGAAAAAAAGAACCAGGACGACCGTTTAGAGAGCAGTAGCAAGAAAAGACCTAGGAGAAAGACATCTGACCGAACAGATACCGTTATACACCAAATGAGCCTGAAGAATCGTTTTAAAAGTGCCGTCGAAATACATAAGTGGAGATCTCAAACACGACCACCAAGTTAGCGTTAGTGTGAAAACGGTTCGCAGACGACTCTGGAAATTCGGAATTTGTGGCAGTAGGCCAGCAAAAAAACCCTCCTGACACAAAAATTGAGAGCTAAACGGTTGGAATGAGCCCAAAATGCACCGCAATTAGACTCTCGACCAATGGTGAAACGTTATACGGTCTGATGGGGGCAAGTTTAACTTGCACTGAACCGACAATCTTTTTTTATTTAAACTATTTATTTATTATTTCGATTTAACGATGTCCGTCTGTCCGTCCCTCCGTCTGTCTCTCTGTCTGTCCATGCATTCTTGTGAGCACTCTACAAGTCGCAAATATTAAGATAAATTTGGTACACCGACTTACGTCGGCCCAAAGACAACGCCTATTGATTTTGGTTGAAATCGGTCCATGTTTAGACCTAGTGCCCATAAGGGTCCCCCCAAAATTGTCTTGTAACACGCTGCAGGTCGCAAATATGAATATATTTCAATGAAATTTGGTACACAGACCTTTGTCGGCCCAAGGACGAAGCCTATTGATTTTGGTTAAAATCGGTCCATGTTTAGACCTAATGCCCATATCAGGCCCCCCACCCCCCCCCCCCCCCAAATTGGCTTGGTTACACGCTGCAAGTCGCAAATATTAAGATATTTTGATGAAATTTGGTACACAGACCTATGTCGGCCCAAGAACAGAGCCTATTGATTTTGGTTGAAATCGGTCCATGTTTAGACCTAGTGCCCATATAAGGGTACCCCCCAAAATTGTCTTTTTTACACGCTGCAGGTCGCAAATACGAAGATATTTTAATGAAATTTGGTACACAGACCTATGTCGGCCCAAGGATAAAGCCTATTGATTTTGGTTAAAATCGGTCCATGTTTAGACCTAGTGCTCATATAAGGGTCCCCCCCAAAATTGGTTTGGTTACACCCTGCAGGGTGTAACTAACACTTTCATAAAAAACAAATTTCAGGCACCTGTCCTGGGATTTGTCTTTTGACATGTCACAAGGGGTCAATTTCCCCCTCCTATGACAACGCCATGTAAAAGTGACCAGTCTATTTCATATAAAGGGGCCAGTTCGGTGACAGTTTGTTAAAATTTCCCGTAGGGTATGTACTGTTCAAATCGGTACGAATGGTCACCCTAGTTATATTTAACCAAAATTAAGTGAATGCAAATACAAACTATACTGCTGAAATCGTCAGAAATATTTAGTGATTATATTAAGTCTACTAATATACGATGAAATATTTGGCACATACACATGCTGATTTCAGAAAGGTAGATGTTAGTTGCATTTAACTAAAATTTTACTAAATACTTTAAAAAAAAATTGCCGTTTTTAGTTTAAATTAAATCGGCAAAAATATTTTGCATGAGTTGTGATTAGAGTAATAAAATAAATAAAATATGCCCGTTAAAAGATTTAGTAAAGCTGAATTACGATTTTGATAACCATCAAAGCTGAATAAGTTTTTAACTTATTAGGCTTTTTATTCAGATCTATTTAATCCGCAATCTATTTTTATCTGTCATTTATAAATGGGCTAAATTAGTTATTTAATAACAATTAATAAGATAATGTGATCTAGGTCGAATATAACAATAAAAACAAATACAAAAAGTGATAAAATATTCCAAATAATGATATCGGAAATCACGGGAATTTTTTTTAAATTATTCGAATTATTCGTTATTTGGGCATTAAAAATTATTCCACTAATTATTTAAGAAAATTGTTCGATTAATCGAATAACCATTAATCAATGGAATAACCTAGTTATTCTCTCTCAAAAATCACGGCGTAATGACAACGTATTACTTTTAGGATATCGCGAAAAAAGTAATTAGGCTGGTAAGTTGTTAAAACCAAGTAAAAAGCCTGTTTTTAGTTTAAATTAAATCGGCAAAAATATTTTGCATGAGTTGTGATTAGAGTAATAAAATAAATAAAATATGCCCGTTACAAGATTTAGTAAAGCTGAATTACGATTTTGATAAGCATCAAAGCTGAATAAGTTTTTAATTTATTAGGCTTTTTATTGAGATCTATTTAATCCGCAATCTTTTTTTATCTGTCATTTATAAATGGGCTAAATTAGTTCCTTAATAACAATTAATAAGATAATGTGATCTAGGTCGAATATAACAATAAAAACAAATAAAAAAGTAATAAAATATTCCAAATAATGATATCGGAAATCACGGGATTTTTACAAGAACAATCCCGGGATTTCGGGGTAGGTATCCCTAGTGTCGATTATTCGTATTAAATTATTCGAATTATTCGTTATTTGGGCATTAAAAATTATTCCACTAATTATTTAAGAAAATTGTTCGATTAATCGAATAACCATTAATCAATGGAATAACCTAGTTATTACCCTCTCTCAAAAATCACGGCGTAATTACAACGTATTACTTTTGGGATATCGCGAAAAAAGTAATTAGGCTGGTAAGTTGTTAAAACCAAGTAAAAAGCCTGTTTTTAGTTTAAATTAAATCGGCAAAAATATTTTGCATGAGTTGTGATTAGAGTAATAAAATAAATAAAATATGCCCGTTAAAAGATTTAGTAAAGCAGAATTACGATTTTGATAAGCATCAAAGCTCAATAAGTTTTTAACTTATTAGGCTTTTTATTCAGATCTATTTAATCCGCAATCTTTTTTTATCTGTCATTTATAAATGGGCTAAATTAGTTCTTTAATAACAATTAATAAGATAATGTGATCTAGGTCGAATATAACAATAAAAACAAATACAAAAAGTGATAAAATATTCCAAATAATGATATCGGAAATCACGAGATTTTTGCAAGAACAATCCCGGGATTTCGGGGTAGGTATCCCTAGTGTCGATTATTCGCATTAAATTATTCGAATTATACGTTATTTGGGCATTAAAAATTATTCCACTAATTATTTAAGAAAATTGTTCGATTAATCGAATAACCATTAATCAATGGAATAACCCAGTTATTACCCTCTTTCAAAAATCACGGCGTAATGACAACGTATTACTTTTGGGATATCGCGAAAAAAGTAATTAAGCAAGGAACTAGGCTGGTAAATTGTTAAAACCAAGTGAAAAGCCTGTTTTTGCTAAGTTTGGGTACCTGCGATAACATAGGGGAACGCACTTAATCATATAGCACGATTTTAAAATTCTGATGTTATTTCATATATGTATTTTTGCGACAGCTAAATTATGTAAATATGTAATTTTAAATGAAATAACCAATATTAATTGTTTTAATTTTACTTACCACATCGATAGACAGACCGGATATATCTGCTAACCAGGTGAATGTGCGACTACCGCCGTAATTTTCACTTTCCATTTCCAGCTTTGGGGTTTCCAACATTTTTTTCTTGTTAAACTTAAACTTAAGTTTTATTTTCAATAACGTGGAGTCGAAAAATGCATTTGATTCAGGTCAATCGTACGAGGGTTATATGAGAGGGCGGAGACTGAACTTCCTGACTGTAAAAAAAATTACGTTTTAGACCCTTTTAAAGGTGATAAAAAGAATATCAGAATCGAATGTCTGTTTTAAACACAAAATAATAATAATTCAATACTGAAGTACTGAACTCTGTTTTAATTGCACATGTGTGTAAACAAATACATATATGCATTATAAAGTGTAGGCAATGATTTTGCCAGTAATATCCAGAAAAAAGGAAAATATCACTCATGTAACCAATTCCTTTTTTACTTTTTCTTTAAAAAACTTTAAAACTTATTCCACTTTATTATTTTTTATTTGACGATATTTTAGAATTTTTCTGAATTCACATCCAATCATAAACTACATTAACACTCGTATATTGGCAAAAATTTATTACAACAAATTCACTAGATACACTCACTTTATAATACAATAAAAAATATGAATTTGAGTTTATAAAATTTTTCCACTTATTACCGCCCGTACTTTTACCGTTATGTTCTTTATTTAAATGTATTTTGCGAATAATTTTATATATTTGTTCTTATGCCAAATAAAAAATATGAAAAAATATATGTATATAAAAAAAAATTTCTAATGAATGAATTTCCACTCCTTTGTTTTATAATCAAAAAAATGAACTGTTCCGTCTACAAATGTGACAGCGGAGTTGCTGCCAGATGATTTCGATGAAAAATCGGCCACAGTACACCAAAAATCGGCATTTGATTTTAAAAAATCGTCATTCACCTGGTGTCTACAAATGCAATGAAATGTGCAAAGATATTTGAAAATAAAACAAATCAACAACGAAAATAATTTTGTTGTTGCTTTGTGTGTAACCTAGTGTCTTCAAATGCAAAGAAATATGCCACAAAATTTACGAATTACACACAAACAGAGCTTTGAAGAATTAATTCCTTAATTCAATTTTTCAATTCTGAATTAAAAATTCGATGAATTAATTCAGTAAGCACCATATATTGAATGGGATTAATTCATATTTGCATTCGTTCGATTTATTTTGTAACGAATTAATTCAATTGCAATAGTTCTTTTTATTAAATCAAATGAATTAATTCACTGGTAAACACGTTCAATTTTATAAATAGAACGGAAAAATAGTGAATTAATTCCTTACTGAATTCGTTCAATTTAATTTTCGTTCAGTGAATTAAAAAAAAAATAAAATTACGTTTAGTGAATTAAAAAAATAATAATAAGTTCACTGAATTGAAAAATAAAATAAGTTCACTGAATTGAAAAAAAAAATAAAATAAGTTCACTGAATTCAAAGCCTGTTTTCTGCCGTTCAGTAGAAGAAAACAATAATGTACAAATAAAATTTTTAAATAAGCAATTTTACAGCGTGTGCTAGTAAAAATGAACAAATTAGAAACCGGATGCTGTTTATCAACCTACATGATTCAAAAATAAAGCCTTTTACTATTGAAAATAAAAACTTTACAGATATAGATAAATTTGGAAAAAAATATAACTATTAATTTTTCAAACTAGTTATATAGTTATATTTTTTCCAAATTTATCTATATCTGTAGTTTTTATTTTCAATAGTAAAAGGCTTTATTTTTGAATTATTTTTGAATCATGTAGGTTGATAAACAGCATCCGGTTTGTAATTTGTTCATTTTTACTAGCACACGCTGTAAAATTGCTTATTTAAACATTTTATTTGTACATTATTGTTTTCTTCAACTGAACGTCAGAAAGCAGGCTTTGAATTCAGTGAACTTATTTTATTTTTTTTTTCAATTCAGTGAACTTATTTTATATTTTTTTTTAATTCAGTGAACTTATTTTTTTTTAATTCACTGAACGTAATTTTATTTTTTTTTTAATTCACTGAACGAAAATTAAATTGAACGAATTCAGCAGTGAATTAATTCAGTAAGGAATTAATTCAGTAAGGAATTAATTCACTTTTTTCCGTTCGATTTATAAAATTCAACGCGTTCACATGTGAATTAATTCATTTGATTTAATAAAAAGAACTATTGCAATTGAATTAATTCTTTGAATTTGTTGTTTGATGAACGCATTCAGTGAATTACTTAAGAAAAGGAATTCATTCAATTCTAGAGAAAATTGAATTCGATTGGTGGTGAATTCACTCAAAAAGGAATTAATTCTTCAAAGCTCTGCACACAAAGCAACAAAATTATTTTCGTTGTTACTGCTTTGTGTGTTATTTTCAAATTTCTTTTCACATTCCATTGAATTTGTAAAAACTAGCAGCGGTATTCAAAAAACAAGGGTATAAGTTACCTAGTTTTAGTATTATAGCTCTACCCAAGTTTGTCGAATAATTTATATAATATGCTTGGAAAAAAAATAAAACAAAAACTAACGATAGCTATACAAAAAAAACTTGGTAAATATTTCTTATTGTTTTTTAGTACAGTGTTGTTTTTTAAACGCGTCATATAGACCAGCTGCAATTAATATTGTAATTAATATGCATTTTTAATAATTTAGTAGGTTTGAGGTTAAGAAGAAGAATAAACCTTTTCTCTAAAAGTTATAAACACATTAATTTGCAGATCAGACTAGATCAAGTTTCTGCCTTTTTCTATGGACAGGCTTCATCAGTGATTTTCGATTAAATTGTACTTTTGTTTATCTTTTATTGTCAGAGTGTCTCTATGGGCAGGTTTACCGCTACCGCTACAATTGATATGTAGCGCTTTATGATTACCTTAATCTGGTGAACGATGCTACTTTTGTTTTTGTTTTAAAATAAAAATATTTGTAGATGTTTCATTGATTTTTTCGAAATTTTTTATTCCTTTATAATTATATTTGTATATGTTTATTAATCTTTAAAAAAAATATACAAAAAAACAAACGACAGCTGATGTATCATTAACTGCTCACAAGTAGCGTAAAATTTTTACGCTACCAAAACAAGGTAGCGCTACCACAACATGTTGACTTAGCGGTAGGTAATCAAATCGTTCACCAGATTGTTGAGTAGCGGATTAGCAACAGTTGAGCGTCTGGTAAACGCACTCGATATGAATGTTTCACTTGCCAAATCGATTAACTTCACTTTGAGAATTTTATAAAACTTTAATTTCAAAACACTTTATTGGCCCCTAACTGTAAAATATTCAAAACAAATTTCTCTGATAATAAATATTAATACTACTAAATGACAAAATTTATAATTTAACAAGAATTTAAAAAACATTATTTACTCTTTTCTCATTGAGACTCATTAATTTTTCTTTATGAAGTTTATCGATTTGGCAAGTGAAGCACTCATATGATAATTTTTCAACAACACGTCGGGTGAATGAATCGAACCCATGCATTCCTACATTACAAACGTAACTATACTAAAGTTCGACAGCTTAGCCATCTAAACTAAGTAAGGCCTTGAATGTAGTGTAACTAATTCATAGTTTTCTTTCCTATTCAACTTCTGTTAGTTTTTTACTTTCAGAAGTGATCACAGAGACCATACATTCTACTTAAGATTTTTTATTTATCTTCTAATCTCCTCCGTGTCTTTCTTACTGTTTTTGGTATTATTAGCACTAATTTATTAAACTTAAGCTATATTTTTTTTTATTGATTTATATAAAATTGTTTGCTCTTTCCTTCACTCTTATTAAAATAATTTGATTAATTTAAATGTGTGTGAAGTTATCCATAAAAAATTATCCATAATTTTTATTTTAGAATGGGGAACCTGGAATTGCAACATATGATAAAATCATATGATAAAATTTTTAATAAAAGGAGGCAAAATAATTATTGTTTAACATAAAAAATCCACAAAAAGCTTATATAGGCATAATAAAGTACTTTTACACCAATTTATATTAATACTAAAATTTATAAAAAAAAAACTTATTTCGAGGGAGACGTTTGGATGACCAATTTAAATAAATTTTCTTTGCCTCTGCCGATGATTTGGACAGAGGGATACGAACTAGCAAACTCTGAGTCCCAGAATAAGGTGATATATTCACCATACTAGGCAAAACCCCTGGTGCTATACACTCAGCACTTCAAAAATATCCATAAAATCAAATTTGGGAAACATTTGAACAAAAACTGAAGTTACAATAAATTTCTTAGCTCCTCAGATGATTTGGGTACTAAGACAAGCATCAGTGAACTCTGCTTGAGTCCCAAAACAATATGGTACATACCCCATACTGGGCAAACTCTCTGGTGCCCAACAATCGGCACTTCAAAAATATCAATAAAATCAATTTTGGGAAACATTTTAATGAAACCTGAATTTAAATTTCTTATTTTAGCAGAAAATTTTCAAAGTCAGAAAGAAATTACTGTGTAACCAGAAGACAATTGTTAGCTGTTGCTGATACAATGAAAAATTTCCACAGTATCTCTATGGACAGAAGTTCAAAGTTCGGATAGATCATGCTTGCGCTGCGTTGGCTGTTGAATTTTAAACAACCCGAAGGACAAGTTGCTAGATGAATCGAAAGACTTTAAGGTCATGATTTTGTAATAAGTCACCGTTCTGGATCTGCACATAGTAATGCAGATGCCTTGTCGAGAAGGGCATGTGCACCAAATTGTAAACAGTGTACTAGAAGTGAAAATCGTGAGAATGTTGTTAACAGACTTGTCAAGTTGTGAGTTCAGACGAAAAGGTCCGCAAAGCCCGACAAAATTATCCAGATTTGGCGCCGATCTAGCAGTGGAAAAGTCAGAATGATAAAGCTTCAGCAAATGAGAAATCTGCATAAAGTAAAGCAACAAAGGCTTATTGGCTTCAATGGGATTTACTATTGATAACTGCTGTTGTGCTGATACGCAATTGGAAATTAGAAAATGGAAATCTACAATACTACTATTCAAACCATAGTAGCTCTTGCTCAGCGAAAAAGATGTTTTGAAGGAACTTAACAACGGTTCGTCTGGCGGCCATTTTGACATTACCAGAACCGTTGCTAAAATTCGTGAACACTTTTACTAGCTGGAACTCCGCCGAGATGTGGAAGATTTTGTTAAAACATGTACGCAATGTGGCTCAGTTAAACGTCCTAACAGGAGGAATAAAGCATTGATGCAAAAGTATGTGGTTGGATCTCCTCATGAGCGCATTGCTGTCGATGTGGCTGGTCCATTCCCAGTATCAAAATCAGGCAACAAGTATATACACCTGCGGTTATTGATTACTTCACAAAATGGATAGAGGTGTATCCAATTCCAAATCAAGAAGCGGTTACGGTAGCAGAAGTTATAGTGAAAAATTGGATTTCTCGATTTGGAGTACCTCTGGAATTGCATTCGGATCAGGGAAGAAATTTTGAGTCTGCTGTATTCCGGGAAATGTGTAAACCATGTCAATTAAAAAAACACGTACAACACCTTTGCATCCACAATCGGATGGCATGGTTGAACGGTTTAAGCCCAAATTAGTTTGGAAGTATCGTAAAAAAGTAAAGTATCATTCTCATAATGAATAAAAAGAGTATAAAAAATAAAAATATTGTATTTTTTTATCCTTTTCTTGTGCATAGAATTAAATGTCAAGTAATAAAATATAAAATTTCTATTTTCAACAGAACTTTTTTACGATTTTACTTGACAACAGTTTCAATGCATAGAAAAAAGATAAAAATATATTTCTATATTATTTTAACACATTGAATTGATTACAGATACGTTTTTTTACTTTACGATTAGACTAATGAAGCCTTTAATCGAACCATAGAAAATTTCTTGGCCAAAGTGCTTAGTAGTGTTAAAAGTCTACTTGGGATGATTATATTCCGATGTTTTCACTAGCGTATGGCTGTTCTATACACGAATCGACGGTGAAATCTCCATGCTAAATGCTTTTCGGGTCAAATGTAAGACTTCCAAGTGAATTATTATTTGGATCCAAACCAGCGGAAAAAATGAACTCCACAGAGTACGGAACCGGAACGCTAGCGCCATCTAGTGAATAAGCAGAATTTACTAAAAGATTAAGTTTTCTGGTACACATTACATGGGGTCTGACACCATCGTTTTATTTCCACTAAGTTCAACGCCCCATAACTTACAGCGGAATTACCCAATTTTTCCAAAACATGTATCCATTTACCTTTTTTAGTTACTTACATAGATATCTTACTCTTCTTCTTTTTTTGTCAACAAACACATTTTTTCACACACACTCAAATATGTATAGGTATAGGACGTATGTCTAACACATTCTCACGAAGTACGTTCACTGACAGCAAATGTCAAAGAGTAAATTTACAGAATTTTAGTTATATTTAAGTAAACTTTTACAGTTCGCCATGAGTCGCCGAAGAAGAAGGTTATCTCGTGACCTGTATTAAATTTTAATAAGGAATATCGGTTAATTGTTTTTGTTTTGCGATACTCTAAAGCGTGTCTCAGCATGCCGTTAGACTGTTGAGTCTAACCATATGCAAACCTTTTCTGGCGTATTGGAGCTTCATCACGATTAGCCTCCATTGTGAAGGCAATGGTTGTATATGTGTTGCTGTGGTTCCTGTGCGTCTGATTTGTAAATCACGTGGACGGAACTTTCTCGAAAGTTCGCCACATTGTTTTTTTTATCTATTGCGTATTAGAACGCATTGTGGAATACCCTGGCAATATCCGTTTTTATAACGGGGCCATATAACTACAGTTAACTGTACTTAAAGTTCGAAAAAAAAGTAAACTTTTAGTTAATTGAAAGTAACAAATTGTACTGTAAAATCTGCAGAAAATTTTGCTAAATATTAGTAGACTAAAAATAGCAAAAATAAATCGTTATATCTACAAAATTTTTGTTATTTTTATGATAAATTTAGTTGAATGCAAATAGTAGTCTAATCTGCTAAAATCAGCAGAAATATTTGCTAAAAAAAAAATTGTAAACTGCTATGTTCAAAAGGCTCGATTTTTATTTGCATTTACAACAAATTCGAAAAAAAAACTTCGAAAATTTGAATTTTTTTTTGTGATTTTTAGGCTACTAATTATTTAGCAAAATTGTTTGCTGATTTTAGCAGGTTAATTTGCTATTTTCATTACCAAAAATTTAACTCAAATATAACTAAAATGATGTACTTTTAACAGTTTTATATTTGCTGTTCCTATATTACTAATAATATAGCAAAAATAATCTGCTAATTTTAGCAGCATCATTTTTAATTTTGAGTAACTTTTCTGCTATTTTTACAGATTTATTTCTATGAGTGTACTTATTTGTAACTGAAATATTTCGACTTTTTAAAAACTTTTTTGACGGCTTTTTACAATGTGTGTTTTGGAAAACATTAACTTGCTAATTTATTCTGAAAGTCAGTTCCATTCTAAGTAGGTAAATGAGATTTTTTTTGTTGTTTATAAACAGTTAATTTCAGCTGTTTTACGACATTTCGATGTGCTTGTTTGCACACATACTGAGGTTAACATCAAATTTCCTATAAATGCTGAAATTCTATGCATAATCTTCTAATCATTTAATGCATAACTTTGACAATTTAAACAAAAAATATATATTTTACTCCGAATTATACGCAGTTTTAAAATTGTTTAGTTTGCTTGCTGGTTTTTAATTGCCAAAACGCTTATATAAAAAAACAAGCAAAAACTAGTTTTATACGAAAACTAGGAAGTTTTTGCTCAGTCTAAATTCAGTATTACTGAATTCAGAACTTAACATTTTTCTCAAATTGTATTGACTAGTAATTTTCAAACAGCACATGATCGATTATTTAGCTAAATCTTTTTGTGACTTTTGTTGTTTGTACGTTCTTAAGCATGACCTCTTAATTCTTCTACTGAAAGCAAATAAAGTGTACAAATTGTAAATGTATTATTTGTTTTTACAATTATTATTTCATAAAATTCAAAGAAATACAATATTTTTACTTTAAAGGTAAAAAATGATACTACAATATGAAAATATAAGCTTTTCGCAATGATCCATTTAGAAGAGCATCAAATATTTAGATTTGTTTTTTTTTTTCAGTATTAAAATTATTGTCAATAACATTGATTTTTTTTTTAGTATTAAAATTATTTTCAATTACCTTGACAATATTTTTTTTAGGAAATTCATTGTTTGTACAAATCTAATTATTTTTTGTGACTATATTTTTAAAATTAAATTCAGTTTTAAAATCAAAAAATTTAAAATTATTTCATTTGTGTGATCAGGGAGCTCGATCTTTAAATGGATCAATATTCATATTTTTTTTATTATTTCTAATATATAAAATTTTTTAAAGAATTTTTTTAAGTAAAATTGGATAAACAATAAGAAAAATAAACATAAGGAAAGTTTTGGAACAATCCTCATTTTTTTTAAACAAATTGAATAATAGGTATGTAACAATTAAGGCACTCTTTGTTTAGAAAAGATATGTTTAAGTTATTTTTTGTTGTGTTAAATGTTTGTAATTCAAAGTAATATATGTAGTATGTGTATAATATATATTAAAAAAAAATAAGTTACAAAAAAAAAAAATAAAAGTTAAAAAATAACAAAACTAAACAACAAAATTAATACTACAACTAAATATTGTAGAAATTTTTGTTAAACAAAAATATTACATTTTATAGATACATGTTGCAGCAACATTTGGGCATGGCATTTTGGATATGGTGAATTAAATGGAAATCGATTTAAAGTCTCATTAATTAGACGTCGCTACTGTCACTGGAACCGATGTTGCATTACTAGTTTGAATGGCAGCAGCAGTGGGAGCTTCATCAGACACTGGCATTTGCGTTTTCAATACATTTTTATTATTGATGTTATTGGTTGCGCGTGAGTTATGTTTGGCAATACGTTGTGATTTGGGGGATCTAGTAGTAGAATCTGGCAAACTGGTGTGATGTTTTTCTTGTGGGTTATCGCCACTGGCACCTTCTTCAGCAGCGGCAGAACGAGCCGCATTGCCATCATTGTTGTTTCTTACATTACGTACTGAAAAATAAAACAATAATTATATGTAATTAAAAAAAAATCTTAAAATCAAACAGCTGTATTCATAAAGAGAATCATAGCGTTAACATGAGATGTATTCATAATACTGTTATTAAACTCAATCTACAATAGTATTGTATTTTAATTAATTGTTTCGTTCATCTATCACTTTAATAAGAAAAAAACACATTTTAACTGGCTTTTATTTAAATTTAGTTTATTTTATTCAATTTTTGTACTTTTCTTGTTGTGTCTTCTTCTGCTTCAAACTTGTCATTCAATACCAATTGATATCAATTTTATAGTGTTTAACAACGTGTTTAAAAATTAAACACGATAATTTAGCGTGTTTAATACGGCGTTCACATATACGTGTTTAACTCGATTTGACGTGTTTAAGCGTTAAACATGTTTAAGTGAGATGTTTTACAGTACATTTTTTCTACCCTTAAACACGCTAAATTATCGTGGTTAATTTTTAACCACGTTGTTAAACACGATAAAATTGATATCAATTGGTGTTGAATGACAAGTTTGAAGCAGAAGAAGACACAACAAGAAAAATAAAAAAATTAAAATTGAATAAAATAAACTAAATTTAAATAAAAACCAGTTAAAATGTGTTTTTTTCTTATTAAAGTGATAGATGAACAAAACAATTAATTAAACTTTGCTTCCGGTGAATTAAAAATCCAAAAACAGCCATGAAGGGACAACTTAACTAAAAATTGAAAAATCTTGTTTCCGACTGGGGCGGATAATGTTATTTCACTTTTTATAGCAATTATAACGTTGAATAATGCCGAAAATTATTAATTATTGCCTCTGGCCGAAGAAAAAATAACTTTTTGGGAAATTTTGTAAAATTTTTGTATTTTTTTTAATTGTTAAGGAACAGCTGTTCGAGATGTTTAACTTAAACACTTCATTTTTAAGTGTGAACTGATATGTTTAACTTTTACATAAACGTGTTTAACAATCGTACTGTGAACGTAGTATTAAACATGTTTAACGCTTAAACACGTCAAATTGAGTTAAAAACGTATATGTGAACGCCGTATAAAAAATCTCACTTAAACATGTTCAATGCTTAATTAAACACGTCAAATCGTGTTAAACACGTATATGTGAACGCCGTATAAAACATTCTAGACATTCTTAAAACAACCCAGCAAAAAAAAAGCGAAGTAGTTAAAAAAGATGAACATTTTCATTACATACAAAGATGCGACAATTGCTGATTTTTGTGATCTAATGCTGGCCTTTTAGATAAGTTCGTAAACTTAACATATAATGTCCTTATATACAAGTTTAATTAGCGAAAAAATCCACATATTTTAACAAAAATATATATTTGAAGAAATTACAAATGAATGAGGGGTATTGTATAGTTGATAGTTGATCCGTATAATTGGGCCAAATAAAATTATATGAAACTAGCGGGCGCAGCCCGCTACGTTGCTAGCGTGCCTTAAAGTTTAGGGGGGATTTTTTTTAAATTTGCTTTTTTATTTAAAGTACAGTTTTTATAATAAAAGCCTTCACCCAGCCACCACAAATAAATAATTCTGCACAACATTGGGTTTAAAATAAATAAATATTTGATCACTTTTTCTCATGAAAGTGGATTGTTAGTAATGAATCCATAATAAATTGCAATATACGTGTGTATGTTAAGATAATTTGGTAAAGTGCGAACTTAGGTAGATAGACCCGTAAGTAGTTTTGTTCATTTGTGTTTTGAATGAAAATAAATAACGTAAAGCAGGGTTGGAAAGCATTTAATAATATTAAAAATAGCGGGCAAAGCCCGCTACGTTGTTAGCGTGCCTTAAAGTTTTTTTTTTTTAATTCCAGTTTATGTAAAGGTAGACCTGACAATTCAAGTAAATTCACAAATTCAGTTGGAAAATTTACTGCGTCGGTTTCTTCCACCGGTGCTTCGTTACCTGCAGTTTAAATATCGGAACATATAAGTTCCATTCCTTTTCTAAGGTTTTTTCTCTTTTAGAAAATTTGTTTAACTTTTTGGAGAGTATGTTTCAATGCTACATAAGTTTCATATTCCGTGGATAGTGTTTGAACAGGTAATTAAAAGGGATTCTTCACCCCTTTTTGTTCCACCCAGTAAAAATCCCAAATATATATAATCTTGCCTCAATCGCATGCGAAATTTCAAGTACCAAACACCGGCAGTATGAGTATTCTCCTTGACGGCCTGCCCAATCCCTTCTGGCCAACCTAAAATTTTAAATATGTATTCCATGGAGTAGGACTAACTCACCGCCAACGTAATTTTTCTATTTTGGAACAGAAACATAGTAAAAATGTGGGTTGAAAGGGAAAAATATCCCCAATAATGGCCTGCCCAAACCGCTGAGGCAATGAAGTTGAAATTTGGTATGAATGTTCCTCATCCATCGCAGACAGCCGCGAAGATCGAATTTGTAATTCCTAAAGGGAGGGGCAAAAAGAAGAAATTTAAAAATTTAAAATGTGGGTCCCTGGAGTAAGGGCTAACTTATTAGAAAAATACTATTTTGAATTTTGGACAGGGTCGTTATAAAATAGAGGCTCAAAAAGGGAAAGTGGCCCCTTAACGACCTGTCCAAACTGCTGGAACTAGGAAGCTGAAATTCGGTACTTAGGTTCCTCTTCCAGCCTAATTACAACCGGGACGGACAAAAAAAGAAAAAATGTCCCACTTGACAGCCTGCTCAAACTGCTGGAACTAGGAAGCTAAAATTCCCTGTCGATGTATTTTCGGAAACTCCTACCCAGAGGGGCACAAATAGTAAAAGTTGGCTAGAAACCTGAAATGTAAAACATATGTTCCTTGGAGTATGGGCTCACTTATCGGGAAGGTGCTTTGTGGAATTTTGGACAGGGACATTGCAAAAATGGGGATTAATGAAGCGAAAAGTGCCGCTTAAAGGCCTGCCCAAACTGCTGGAGGTAGGAAGTTGAAATTTGGTACTAAAGTTCCTCCTCTATTGTAGACATCCGCAAAGATGAGATTTTTGGAAATTTCCACAGGTAGGGTTAAAAACAGGAAAAGTCTCCCCCTTAACGGCCTGGCCAAACTGCTGGAACTAGGGAGCTTAAATTCGGTATTTGGGTTCCTTCTCCAACGTAGACGTCCCCTAAGACGGTATTTTTGGAAACTCATACCGGGAGGGGTAAAAAGTGAAAAAACTTCCCCCTTGCCGAGTTGGGCAAACTGCTGGATATACAGTCCTAAAATTATGTATGTAGTAGGTTCCTCCTCCAACGCAGACGTCCTCTAAGACGGAATTTTTGGAAATTCCTACCCAGAGGGGTAAAAACGGAATAATTCTCCCCCTTGATGGCCTAACCGAACCCTTCGGCTAGAAACCTGTAATATATAATATGTTTTCCTTGGAGTATGGGCTAACTTATCGACAAGGCATTTCTAGGACATTGGACAGGAACGTGGTAAAAATGGTGGTTCAAAAGGAGAAAATTGACCCCCCCCCCCTTAACGTCTGCGTCTTTAGCTAGAAACCTAAAACTTAAAGAACAAGTGTATATGGAACACTAAAATTAAGAAACTAAATAGGAAACCAGTGGAATTGAAACACTACACAAGTGGAATGAAATGGATATAAACGTTGAACGAGTGGAATTGAAATTATAGTCAATGGAAATGGATTGGAAGAGGGAACGAAATGGAATGGACTATAGAACGAAATGGAATGAGGAGCGAGATGGCATAGAATGGGGAACGAGTGGAATTGAAACACTGCAGTTAATAGAGGAATGGAGCGGAGCAAGTGCAAATAAATGGAATGGAAATAGAAGCGACTGATATCAATATCGATACACAAGACAGTAGGAACGAAATGGAATGATGTAGCGGTGATTCTATGTTGAAAAATTCATTTGAGAGATAGATATAATATAATGGTTACAAATTTTATTGTCATGTAGTAACCGTCAAATTTTTTTGAGTGTTAATTTTTTTATATTCTTAATTCTCTTTTTTCTTATTGTACAAGTAAGTTTTAATCCACTTGCTTCTCCGTTACTTCTTTTGTATAAACGAATACCTTTTAGAATTTTATATGAACATTCATTTCCTCGTGGTGTTTCATGGCAATAAGTCAAATTAAATCTTAATTATTTGGTCTATTGTGCTAAATCACATACTCCTATTTAAAGTAACACGTGTTGTGATTTTTTTTTTTTTCTTGCCTGTCAGTTGGAATACATTAAAGAGGACTTTGCTTAAAACATTAATCTACACTTGGTTGTGACTCCGGTCTCCAATTGGAGACTCCCTACAATTCTTGAGACGCAATAAGTTTAAATTGTCGTATAAGTATTGTTTATTGTGGATGGCTATTATATCTCGCCTAATTGAGTGGAATCCGAGAAATATTAGGTCATCTGTACACTGGTTTCTTTAAGGCCGAAACTTGTATCAACTCTCTAATATACAACAAGTGTATGAAAAGTTCTAATAAACCACCAGATTGTACTTTGGTTATACTGCAGTGTACATACCAAGGAGACCTTTGATAGTCAACGAATCTAGTAGTGCATTGTAAAAGAAAAAGTAAAAATAGGACCAGTGTTAAGTATAGCAGTAACTGCATATAAAATCTAATGTTCCTTTGGGTTAAGAGAAGTTTAAAGAAATCTAGCAGAAGCGGATCACCAAATCATGGTAAAAATATCACTACCCGGACGACTGGCCAGCCTGATGGAGTACGTATGAGTGAGTACAAATGAAATTTAAACTATATAAGAACAAATTTGTAGTTTTTTTTTTTTAATTTTTCTAATCCAAAGTTGATTTTTTTTTTGTCCTAAACATTTAAGTCAATTGATGGATAATTGCTAATCACACCCTATTCTTACTTTTTCTAAATTTTTAAAGTACGAAATATCCATTAAAAAGAAAAAAAAACTAAGTTCATGTAAAGATCATACCTTAATATTTTCTATCCCGAATCTGAATTTTTTATAATAAAAAAAAAAGGAAAGAACATTCATGTATATGGTATCGTCATAGCTCTATGTTATGAATATTTTATTGCTTTCACAGATAGCCAATATTATTAATATTCCAAAATAAATGTTATAATGTGTAACTAAAATTTAGTTTTTTTTTGACCTAACCGTCGGTCGTTTTGCTGCTTAAGGGGGTTCTCGTTGGAAATAATGTTTTGGTGATGAGAACCTAAGGTAGGGTGCGCAAGAACTAAGACAGGGCATACCACCTCTGGCCCTGTGCCATCGTTCATTTTCACATTTAGCTTCAGTTAGGGGTGATGTCGTATTTGCTAGTTTTGATTTGTTTAGTGAGCAAAGCAAAGTTCATATGTTTTTTTAAAGGCACGTAGTTTTTTTGTAACGGTTGCGAAGGTGTGATTGCGGAAACTCACCCCGGTTGCCGGCGAGCTAGACCTCAACCAGTACGTGCCGAGCGCAATACCAGTTTCGCGATGCAGATGTACCGTTATAATGAAATGGGGAACGAGTCGAATTGGAATACCAGATAATGGGAACGAAATGTAATGGAATGGTGATCGAAATGGAATCTTGGAAGGAGTTGCATTGGAACACTAAAATTGTTAAACAAAATGGAATGGAATTTGAATGACTCAAACTGCCGGTGTTTGGTACTTGAAATTTCGCATGCGATTGAGGCAAGATTATATATATTTGGGATTTTTACTGGGTGGAACAAAAAGGGGTGAAGAATCCATTTTAATTACCTGTTCAAACACTATCCACGGAATATGAAACTTATGTAGCATTGAAACATACTCTCCAAAAAGTTAAACAAATTTTCTAAAAGAGAAAAAACCTTAGAAAAGGAAAGGAACTTATATGTGCCGATATTTAAACTTCAGGTAACGAAGCACCGGTGGAAGAAACCGACGAAGTAAATTTTCCAACTGAATTTGTGAATTTACTTGAATTGTCAGGTCTACCTTTACATAAACTGCGACAATTGCTGATTTTTGTGATCTAATGCTGGCCTTTTAGATAAGTTCGTAAACTTAACATATAATGTCCTTATATACAAGTTTAATTAGCGAAAAAATCCACATATTTTAACAAAAATATATATTTGAAGAAATTACAAATGAATGAGGGGTATTGTATAGTTGATAGTTGATCCGTATAATTGGGCCAAATAAAATTATATGAAACTAGGTACTTTTTTTGGAAAAAGGTGCTTTTTTTGGAAAAAGGTACTTTTTTTGGTAAAAGGTACTTTTTTTGGTAAAAGGTACTTTTTTTGAAAAAAGGTACTTTTTTGGAAAAGGTACTTCTTGTGGAAAAAGGTCCTTTTTTTGGAAAAAGGTACTTTTTTTTGGAAAAAGGCACTTTTTTGGAAAAACGTACTTTTTTTGGAAAAAGGTACTTTTTTGGAAAAAGGAACTTTTTTTGTCCCCTTTTTGTCCCTCCCGATAAAAATTTCCAAAAATGCCGTCTCAACGGACGTCCACACCGGTCGAGGAACCTACATACCAATTTTCAACTTCATAGCTCCAGCAGTTTGAGCAGGCCGTCAAGGGGGAGACTTTTCCCCTTTTTGCCCCTCCCTGTAAAAATTTCCAAAAATCCCGTCTTGGTGGATCTCTACGATAGTGGAGGAACCTTTATACCAAATTTCAACTTCCTACCTCCAGCGGTTTGGGCAGGCCGTCAAGGGGGGCCTTTTTCCCCTTTTTAACCCCAATTTTTACAACGTCCCTGTTCAAAATTCCAGAAAGTACTTTACAGAAAAGTTAGCCCATACTCCAAGGAACACATATCTTAAATTTCAGCTTTCTAGCCAAAGGGGTTTTGGCAGGCCGCCAAGGGGGAGACTTTTCCCCTTTTTGCCCGTTCCGGTAGGTATTTCCAAAAATTCCGTCTTAGCGGACGTCTACACCGGAGGAGGAACCTACATACCAAATTTCAACTTCCTAGCTTCAGCGGTTTGGGCTGGGCGATGTTGAGTCAGTCAGTCAGTCACCTTACTCTTTTATATGGGTGATGATATCAAAAAATGTGATAAAAACCTTGTAACCAGTGTTGCCATTTCAGTGCTTTTCGGGTATTTTTTGGTGCTTTTTTCCTTCACGTACCCGGTGATTTTTTACAAATACCCGTTTATAAAAAGCGGGTATTTACAGTGCTTTTTCAGATTTCTGGCAGCGCTTTTAGTGCTTTTTGTACAGTTTATATTTTTGGTATTTGTTCTCCTTTTTTCCATTTTTCTTGAATTTTCCGTCAAATTTGAAAAAATAATACGAAATATACAAAAAATACATTTTTTCACAATATTTGTAGTACAATTTTAAATAGCAACTTCGTTATATTTAAACTTCAAAATTTTGAAATATTAGTTTGGTGCTTTTTTACCCCTTTTTGGAAATTTTTTGAACCTTTTTTACACGATTTTACAAAGCTAAAATGTGTTTTTAAAATCTCGACTTAAATTTTTCAAAAAATTATTATCGTGCTTTTTTACCCCATTTTTGGTAAATTTTTACCCTTTTTACCCGTTTTCAAAATGCTCACGGTGCTTTCCTGCCTTCAAGAGTTGGCAACACTGCTTGTAACCAGCTAATTTCTAATGCATGTATTACATTTGAGTTATATATTGCGATATATATCAGCGCATTGTCACCAGTTTTACAATATTTATAACAATCTGACCAATTTTTGGTTAATACATAAAATTTGTGACCAATTTTATAGGCCAAATGTAAACTCCGTAACAAGTAACTCATAAAGTTTTTTAACTTTATTAGCTTATATTTTAATAACCAATAAAGCTAAACACTAACTGTATGAAGAGGAAAAGTGCCGTTTTTAATAAAAATTAATACATTTTGCAAACTTTTTCGTATATCTTAGCTATCACGACTTCAACTCAGTAACGATTTTTCGTCACCAGAATTTTGGAGTTATCTATTATTTATATTGCGAAAAGTATAATGTTATTTATACTCAAATGATCGTTGGACTGTAAGTAATCATCCAGTATAACAGACTTGAAGCTTTTCTGCAGCATGTAACATTCTCGAGATGAAAAAGGATGTCTTTAATAAGATTTGAAAAAATATTGTAAACTCCGTTCCTAATTTTTACACCAAACTATTTAACGAGTAAGAAAAATAATGTCATATTTGGATTCACCTTGTAGGCATCATGCGATTTTATTTCGGAAAAAAAATTCTGACAAAGCTTTTCTGAAAGAAAATGAAAAAAGTAGCCAAATGTAAACTCCGTAACCACAATTGTTTGCATCAGGTTTCATTCAAATAAATGTAGATAAATGTTTAAAATATTTTAAATTAACCATAAACAGAGGTGATTCAACTAATATTTATGCGTCAAAAGACGATTCAACTAATAATTTTGTTTCAAATCAAAAAAAGTTATCAGTTTTTTACCCTAAGCTGCTGGAGCGAAAAACGATTGATTTTGCATTTCATTGGTTTTGAATCGATATTTCGCGTCATTACTGACATTAGTTTGACAAATTAAATTTGTTTCACACAATTTAAGAATTTTTTGATCGCGAAATGTTATGTTTTTAATATATTATTTTGTAACTGCGCAACCGCTGTTTGGATTTTAAAAAATTTTATATTTTTGAAAAGCATTTAAAAGGACCAAAAATACAAAATTAAAAAAAAAAAAAAATTTTTTTCGCGGAATGAATTGTATTTTTATTCTCGAAACCGCCAATTTGATAAACACAAATTATATATCATTGGAAAGCAAGTTGAAAACCCAAATACGAAAAACTAATAAATTGAAGAAAATTCGTACGCAATTTTTTTTGTTATATCTTTTGCTTGCAGAAATGTAAACTCCGTTACAACAAAAAAAATTTAAATTGTACAAAAAAAGTTATTGCGACAACTTGTAGAAGACATTTTTTGCAATTAGGTTTATAATGACTAACCTTACTGATTCCATTAAGAAAAAACCGAAATATTAACACTTTTTGCTTCTCACAAATTTGGCCCAAAAATTTATCACATTTTTTGATTTCACCCATATATAGAAAGATAAGATACAAGTATAATTTGATTCGATTACATCGTAGCTTTGTTGTTAGCTTAGGTTTGTTAATAATTTTGCGTTTAGACTGAAATGTTTATCTAGTAAAAAGTGGATTAATTGCTTACGGTTGAACTAAAATGTCAGAAGCAAAATGTCGATATAAATAAAACAATTATTTAGCAGTATTAAAGGTAAAAAGCAGTTTAAAAAGGGTTTATAATTCTCGACATGTAAAGTACTTCTTTAGATCCATTTTTTCACTCATTAAAAAGATGTGCCTTGTCACCACAACCCAAAAAATAGCATATTTAGTTCTATGGAAAAGAACATCAAAAAATGCAATCTTTCATAACCTTATACACACTACTTTTAATAAAGTGAAGTTTTAGAAATTTGGATTACTTCCGTCCTAAGACAACCCCATGTTAAAATCATGCATGTTTTACCTCAATTTGCACTACATCTGAATCAGTAATTAATTGTCATGTTTTTACTACATCTTTTGCCGCTCTTTTTTTTGATGGGAATAAAGAAAAATTGATAATAAATATGGAACTTCTAAAGTACTGAATGTATTTGTCTGAAAATTGAAGTCATTGTACTAGAAGAGGAGTCAATTTTTCAGAATCATTCTGTACCTGAACCAGGGACGGAGTTACTACCTCGAGTGTGAAAAAGTTTGTGCGGCTTGTAAGTTTCTTAAATACTGACCGATTTTAAAGCGTTTTGGATTCTGCTAGATAAGATAAAAAAATGTTTCCAAAAGTATTTTTTTATCTCTAATATTTTTAGAGATATTTCACTCCGAAGATAAAATTTTTCATACTCTTTAACGACTCTTTTTTAATTTAAAGTACACCATTCAATTTCTTACAAAATTTTAAGTAAATATAAAGAAAAAAACCTTTGAAATATCTTATTCCGTTGCTTATTATCTTATATTTGAAGTCCTTCATTTTTCAACAGCTTTCACTTCTTCTCTATCCCCTTTCCAAAGAAAGCAACTCGTAAATTAATAGGAAGAATTTACTTAGTGTTGCTTCTCTTTCCAAAAAAAAAGTGTAAAAAAGGGACATGCCTGCAACAGATTATTTTTCACAATTTGTAAAATACGTTTGGGATTTTAGCACATTTAGGTGCATATTCCTACGAAAAGTCTGTGACTCTTAGATGTGACTATATTCCCATGTATTTGTTGTTGCAAAGTCACAATAAATTATATTTATTCCAATTTTTTTTTTTGAAAACTTCAAAAAAATTAAGACCTGGTATCGACATAATCATAACATTGACAAATAAAATTTGAATTTTTTGGTTTTTTATACATAGTGGTACTAAGCGCCGCAAACAAAAATTTTTTGGAAAAAAATCGCGCGATTTGAATTTGTTTACAAATTCGTTGGATAATTTTTGAATAATGACATTTTTGTGTAGTTTTTGTGTAATTTCACTTTTTACATAAATTTTTAAAAGTCCCGGAGCTTTTTAATAATTTAATAAAAATTATTCGGTATTTAGACGAAACGAGTTTGTCAGTGAAACATTTAACACAAATCTCCATTTTCTGGTGAATCAGTTTTGTAGATTTTTTCAACACGAAACCCTATTTAGAAGAAATCAAAAAGGGTGTTATGTATTTGCGAAAATAATTGTCAAGCTTCTTTTAAAAATTCTCTTGGTTTGCAAGAACATTTAAAAATTCAGCGAAAGAGTGGAAAAATTTGAGTTTGTTATGATTGTGACTTTCTAATGTCTGAAATTTTTTTTCCTGTAGTTATCATGATACTGGGCTTTGAGCAGACAAAAATTTTTCTAACGCAGCAAGGTGCAGCAGAATCAGAATATTTTAGAATTCTGTAAATCCAAATGTTTCCGATCGTATGAAATTTTTTTAAAAAAATGTTATATTTTTATTGTTTAAAAGAAAATTTGTTGAGACACATACTACAAAGAAATTTCATGTTAAGGTCTGCCTTGCTACCATTAACATAAAAATTAAAGAAAACAGGCAAAATTTTACAAATACGCTATCTTAAATTTTTTTCCTGTCTTGCCGTCATTTAAAGCTAGGGTTGAACAGGACTTATGCCATCACGTTACGGACGCCTTGGAGGATCTACTCCAGCTTTTTTTTTAATTTCAACTTTGTACTCAGAGAAAAATTGGTTTAATTTAAATATAAACAGTTAAATTTTGAGGAGTATGGGAGAGAATAATTAGGAAGTAAGTAACATTTTTGCATGCATTGCATCTGAATGAAGTAGCCTTTCTGAAAAACATAAATTCTTTGTTCAGAAAGAAACTTTTAATGGATAAAATACCATTTTTTAATATTCAAATTTAAAAGCATGCTATTTAAATCCTGAAAAAGATATTGCATTGAAATTCACTTTAGTTATTAGAATAATTTGTTATAATATTTTCTGAGAAATTGGCCTGGATTTGCTTTCGCAGAAGGCAAAAACACGGAACAGCAAAAATGTAGCAAAAATGCTAAATTTTTGTTTTAAATTGCAAATAACTTTTGCACTTTGTAGATGATAGAAATGTTACGTCTTTAAAAATCGGTTTGTAAATAGAAAAATGGCAAAACTTTGGAGTCGAATGGCATAGCTCCCGCAGTTTCGGCCATCCAAAACTTACAGTGTGAAATTTCATATCACTCGGTAAGAAATGGAGAAATTCTTCCCCAAATATTTGTATTCTTCTCCACTGTGCCCAGGAGAGTTTATTTTGAAATAATATGAAAAATATATTTTTTGTGTAATTTCATACGGTTTTGGATAATTTTTGATCTACAGCTGTGTAATTTTTTGTTTTACTGGTGGCAACACTGCTAGTTATAGAAGAATTTACTGTGATATTTACTTTTATTTATTTTTGTACATTTGTTTCAAATTAATGTTTGGTTTATGTTGTGTAAATATAGGACAATATATTAAGGGTTTTCACAAGGGGTGTGCTATTTGTTGTATCGTTGTATCGTCCTAACAAAAAACAGAGTTGTTAAAAATTAAATTGAAAAAATACAACATTTGAGAATAGCACGATACAACATTTTTACGTATGTTAGTGTCCTATGTTTGAGGTGTGCTAACAGATAGAAAACTGAATAGAAAATCGTTGTTAAACACAAATAAAAATTTTAACAACTCTTAGGTTGTTCATAAGGGGTGTGCTATCTGTTGTATCGTTGTATCGTCCTAACAAAAAACAGAGTTGTTAAAATTTTTATTTGTGTTTAACAACGATTTTCTATTCAGTTTTCTATCTGTTAGCACACTCAAATATAGGACACTAAACATATGTAGAAATGTTGTATCGTGCTATTCTCAAATGTTGTATTTTTTCAATTTAATTTTTAACAACTCTGTTTTTTGTTAGGACGATACAACGATACAACAAATAGCACACCCCTTGTGAAAACCTTTTCTGTTTTTTGTTAGGACGATACAACGATACAACAGATAGCACACCCCTTATGAACAACCTAATTGTTAATTAAATGTAGTGAAATTGACCAGAGATTATATGTAAGTGAAATTATTCTATAAAAATTGTATCATGTCTGTTGTTTATTTATTAATTTGGATTCCTTTTTTGTATTTATTCTCAATGCTGCCAGATTTAAATAAAAAAATATCCCTGAGGATGTTGGGAATCTCCAACGAAACGTCGGATTAAAAATGAATAAATAGTCTTTTATTTACTCTTTTAACAAGTGACCTTGAAAGCCCGCTTTAGAATTTTCTAAAAACTCACAAACAAAATTTTTTCTGGTGTGCAATTTTAGGACTCGTCATAACAATTTAAACACAAAACATTTATATATTAACATATAATAAATAAAAAATGTATAAAAATTAACTGTGTCTCAAGTACTTATTTAGATTATGTAAGACGTTGGCGTATTTAGCAAAAACGCCTCCATACCAGAGCTTTGAAGAATTAATTCATTAATTCAATTTTTCAATTCTGAATTAAAAATTCGATGAATTAATTCACTAAGCACCATATATTGAATGGAATTAATTCATATTTGCTTTCGTTCGATTTATTTTGTTACGAATTAATTCAATTGCAATAGTTCTTTTTATTAAATCAAATGAATTAATTCACTGGTGAACACGTTCAATTTAATAAATCGAACGGAAAAAAAGTGAATTAATTCCTTACTGAATTAATTCACTACTGAATTCGTTCAATTTCATTTTCGTTCAGTGAATTAAAAAAAAAATAAAATTACGTTCAGTGAATTAAAAAAAAAAAAAAAAAACCCTTAAAAAGGTCTACGCCGTACATAATCAGGCGGAATGACTACTATAGTGATGTTTGCTTTAACTACTTTGTAATTATAATACTTGCTTTAATTTTTAAATGCAAGATTTATTTTTTAAATGTTTCAAAATATTATTTTCTATTTTTGTCAAATTGGTTTTTCATAAATTTTAAATAATAAAAAAAGAGAATTGGTGTTCTGTTTAAAATATACATTCTTTTTATAAAAATAAATTAATAGTTATTTTCCACTATACTACAATAGGCCGTTATTAGAAAGTCATTCACCCCTGTTCTGAGTTCCGAAACTTGTTAATTAGAGTGGATTTGCAAAATCACACGGAATTAAAAATTTAAAATTTCGAAAATTTTAATACTAATAGACTAATTTTAAAATAAATTATTATATAATAATTCTTGTTAAAAAAATATATATTCGTTTCACTTTCATCAAGCCTTTTCTACACGAAATAAAACGAAAAAAATAATTCGGATGTGGACCACAGAACAGCAAAAAAAATTCGGAATGTTTCACTTTAGAATTTTTTTATGTGGATTTGGAACTCAGAACAGCACCGATTATTTTATATTGTATTTTAAAATAATGCAAAAGGAAATGATATATCATTATTGGTACTGCAGGTAGTAATGAGGTGTCATTACCAATATGTTGATGGGTGTATGAATAAATTCATACACCGTAGGAAAGTTTTGGGAAAACACATGTGAAATTGATATAGTTTATGAACAAGCTTATTATGTCATATTTATGAATAGGGCAAGGAATTCCATGCAAATTCATGTTTTTTCTCGATAGTCCAAAACTAATATGGACTAAATATTTACCCGAATCATCAAATTTAGAACAAAATGGCATCGATTTGTAGTTGCATATTTTTGCATATTTGGTCAAAAATGCATGTTTTTGCATATTTTGGTTTAAATGCATATTTGGTGCCTTTTTAATGCATATTTTGTGATTTTTAGTGAATATTTGTGCATATTTTTCATACTTAGGAGCATTTTTTATTTTGTAAGAAAATATAAAATATTGATACGTTTTCATATTTTGATTCAATCAAAATAAACATTCTTAAAAACCTTATTCACGTATGGGAAATCTTCGAGTTCTGTGTCTGTTTACAAAATAACTAACTTCAATATTTTTTTAAGTTTTAAAGTGCATTATTTTTGCAAAAATAATAGTTTTTAGTGCATATTTCTTATATTTTTAATGCATATTTTTCTTTTTTTAGCTGCATATTTTAGGCGCATATTTTCCATTTTTAAGTGCATGAAATTCCTTGCTTTTTTAGGAATTATAGTTTTATGTGCAGATTCTGAAAAACTTAAATGTTTTCTGTGGCGACACTGAATTGAACACATTCAAATCAAGAGCTACATACTCAATATATATTGAATACATTAAGATTACAATGAGAATAAATATAATGTTCAGGTTCACGGCATTCAAATGATCGAGCGTTTACTGTAACAGAAAATTTCTTTGTAAAATATAGAAAAAAAGTAGATTTCGAAAATTTTACGAAAGATTTTCTTAGTGCGAAACAACGAATTTCTTTCGTAAAACTTATGCAAATGATTTCAATTATTTGAAGAAGAACAAAGTGTATTTCTAAAAATCAATAACTAAATTTGATTGTTTGTAGAATTTTGGACCAACAACTATTGTATTTTTTTTTAACTACATATTACACACAAAAAGGGCAAATAAATATTTGATAACATACCTCGTCTATTACGGCGACGATTGTTGTTACCCTTAACAACCGGCTTAATAGTCGTTTTGGCTGGATCAAAGTAACTATCAAATAAATCCACCAATTCTTTTTTTTCTTCATCTTTCAGCTCTTCAATGACTTGTAAGATCTCAATTAGACCATCACGGTTCTTCTCCGACCAAATAGCATTGAGAGTTTGCAAATCAAAGCTATGTTCAGCTAAAATAATACGGAATTTAACAGCGCGTACACGGTGATACAAGGTAGTCTTAAAGTAATTAAGAAAAACTGGACGGAACGAATTCTGACGTTCCAGAATTTCATTTTGGGCTTGCAATTCATTTAAATCACACTCAATAGGCAGGGCATAGGGCTGCAATGCGGTTAGCATCTTTTCAAAATTATATGCGGAATCGATTGGCTCTTTAGAGGCTGGGTTGCTTAAATGCAAAGCGACATCGTACGCGAGCTTGGCACGTACACAGGCATTGCCATCAAATAATTCACGTTCATTTTGGGAACTAGTTTTAGTAGTCTTTATTTTTAATGGTAATTGCCGTTGTTGATCTGCAGATGTAGTAGCAGCTGCAGCACCAACTTCCGACGCAGAGGAAGAGGCTACAACATTATTGTTAATCTGTTCAATATTATTATTGTTGTTAACGATATTGTCCTTCAAATGTTTCGATAGTTTACGTAAAGTATAATGCTGCAATGATTCATTGATATTAGCCTTGGCCAAATTAAGCCCATTGGTAAATGATTTCACAGTATTAAGGAACCTGTCCAGCAAGTTGTATTTTTTAAGCGATTCCAATATCATGTATGGAATGAATTTGCGCTCTTCATGATATAATAAAATAATACCTTCCGAGGCATCTTTGGCTTTTAAAGCTTCGAGCCAATCAAGGAAATCCTTAAGAGCAGCGAATTCCGATTTTGATTTAATAATCTAAAAATTGAAGAATTATAAAAATTTCTTTTATGAACAATAAAACGGTATTCTATGCACCATACCTTGTAGGTTTGCATTGATTTGAGCATACGATAGAAACCGATTGAGATCACACGTATTTGATGACGTTGACGAGCAGCTGGATTTAAATTCATATAAGGCATAATGTATTGTTCGAAATGGTCCTTGGGTGTAAACGCAGCCAATTGAACAATCTACAATATATGGAACAAATGAAATAATACATGAATAAGGTAATGTTACGTTCAAACGTTATAATAAGTTTTACATTGTTATCACATTGTTTTCCTTACCTCATCTATTAATCTACGTCCGGTGGTATCAATATCAATAGCTACTAATGTGTATTTACCCTTGGGTAAAGTTTTTAGTGTTCCATTGGTTTCAGCACCGTTTTGCTGTGTTGATGCTGTTATCGTTGTCGATAGTGACAAAGTTGTTGGTGTTGATGTTGCAGCGACCATTTTGTATTTCAAACAAAATTATTTTAAAAATTATTTACTGTAAGAAAATACATTATTTATAAGTAAGAAAAATTTACAAATTAAAAAGGGGTAATGACACATGCTTTTCTAAACAAAATATGTAATAATAATAAAAGCAGAGTATGTACATTTATTGCAGGGTTGGCAGGCAATACCGTTATCGATTCAAAACCCTTTCAACCGACTACCGTTACCCCTAAAATACCGTTACCGAAATACCCGCAATACCGTTATCCTTAAAATACCGTTACCGAAATAACTGAAATGCCGTTATCCTTAAAATACCGATACCGAAATAAAAAAAAATAAATTGGTTCTGTTTTTAATCTCGTTTGTTTTTTGTAAAAAAAATTAGGGATGCATCGAAATAACTGACTACCGTCACCCTTAAAATACCGTTACCGATATAACTGAAATACCATTAACCTTAAAATACCATTACCGAAATTACCCAAATATCGTTATCTTTGAAATACCGTTACCGAAATAACTCAAATACCGTTTTCCTTAAAATACCGATACCAAAATAAATGAAATAGCGTTACCCTTAAAATACCGTTACCGAAATAACCTAAAATGTCGTTACCCTAACGATAACCGCATTCGTTTTGGTTACCATCCATGATTTATTGTATAAAAAAAATTTAATATCGTATATGTATATTGCAATGCATCACACAATTTCATTCTATAATTTGAAAAAAGCTGCTTACTTCTTATCGGTTTTGTTGACGTTATAAACAAAGTTATTTACGTTACAAATTGTTGGTTTTTTGCTAACTTGCGTATTTTTTAGAATGTATAAGCAGAGATACAAGTCCAGTTTCGCAAATTGATGCGCCGCATCCGTCTACTTTTTTTTTTGGGAGTTGAGCCGCACAATGCTTTGTCTCATAGACAAAAAAATAAATAAAAAAAAATTGTGTCCCCGATTTCGACGAAAATATTTTTTTTGTATAGATACTAAAATTATTTAATCTTGTAAATATTATTATTTGTAATATAACTAACTCATGCTGTCTACACTAGAAGTCGCTAAATTCGCTTAATTTCTAACTTAAAATGTAATAAAAAAATATGAATTTTTTTGGATTTTACAAAAAAAAAATGGTAAAAATTCAGTTTTAAAGATATCTACTTTTGAATTTTTCTTTTTTTTTAGTATTTGAATATATCCGAATTAAAAAAGATAATAAAATTAAAAAAAAAATATGTAATTAACCCTTTCGACCCCAACTTTAAAAGGCTGCGAATTTTGTAAATGTAGATCTATACCAAAAAAATATGTTTTATTATTTTTATGGCTTTGCAGCACCCCCTAACGGAGATATTTGGAATAAAGTTCAAATATTAACATGCTGCCGGACCCGAACGGGTTAAGATCTTTTTTTTTAATTTGGTTTTTTTCTATTAATAAACTCTAGCTTTGTTCGGGTACTCAAAACACAAATGAACAAAAGTATTTACGGGTCCATCTACCTATGTGCGCACTTTACCAAATTATCTTGACATACACACGTACATATATTGTCAAGAATTATTGTTGTACACGTGTTTCAGATTTTTTTGAAATTCGCAATTTTTGCGTTTTATCAGAAATTCAATGTGGAGGAAAAAATGTGTTCTAAATAGAGCAATATGGATACCAAAACTTTTCTTTTGATAAGTAAATCGTCGCAAAACGGATATAGTTCGAAATTTTGCAAATTTCATATATTTGCAAATATATGAAATTTGCTAAGGGCCAAATTTTCTTAAAATTTTTGAGTTACTCCAATCTGCATTTGAATTCAGTATCTAGTTGATGTAAGATAAAAATGCAACTTAACAGAAAAAAATCCAGCACGCGCTTTTTTTTGGCGGAATATCTTTTTTCGCGAAAAAAAAATTTTATAAAATTTTAATAATAATTTTAATTCAGTTTCTAGTAGATGTAAGGATAAAAATGCAACTTAACAGAAAAAAACCCAAAACGCGCTTTTTTTGTAGGAATATCTTTTTTACGCGAAAAAAAAATTATTATAAAATTTTATTTAGTGTCAGCATATATTTAGATTTTTCTTAAAAAAATTGCAGACACGCGTATTTTAATAAAATATTTTATTTAATAATAAACCTACAAAAAATTTCATAAAATTTTTTTATTGAATTGGGGTAACTCCAAATTTGATCAAAATTTGGTCCAGAGCACCGTGAAAAATATATTAAATTCCCAGCTAAAAATCGACACAATCGCGTTTTATCTTAAGTGGATATAGTTTAGAATTTTGCTAACCCAGCTAAAAATAGACATATATGAATCCATACAGGTTTAATGTATGCACGTGCATGCTCATAAACATGCATTCATGACCATACATGGATACATAAATCTCCATACATGACTCATATATGACCATACGTGTGCATTAACGAAATTTGAGGTAATATCTACATGTGTGTACATTTATCAACATATATGAACACGCATGACCAAGCATGATCATACATGTAGATATTTCCTCAAATTTTGCAATTAATCGCGAATTTCAAAAAAACCTGAAACACGTGTTCACTTAAATCGACTAGATATTAAGATATGTAAGATTGGCATTTAAATCACAAAATTCTTCATAAAAAAAGAGTCATAAACTTGTTTTTTTTTTTTTTTTTGTAGAATATCCTTGCAAACAGGGAGGGGGGTTATTATGTAATTCGATTCGAAAAGAAATCGTTTTCAAACAGAATTTTCGCATTAAAAATTCAGTAACAGAAACTTGTTTTTAGTGAAGGAAAATGTTGAAAACGTGTAGGCAATGTCTAGTAAAAGTGAAAAGTAAAAAAAAAGTTGTACTTTCAAGAACGGATATCTTTTTACAAGAGTTTTAAAATTTTTGAATTCGAACAATATTTTTCGAATCCGCTTACTTAATAACCCCCCAGGACATTTCTAGGAATGATTGAACATGTTATATATACCGCTGGACGAGCCCAAAAAAAATCTTTCATATGATACCAATATTGTGTATATTGTCTTTAGATAAATACCAAAATTCTGCCAAAAACTAAAAACAATACCTTTTTTAAAAAAGGTCCAGCTCGTGAGATCTCATTCCTAGACCCGAAATATTTTGGGAATCATCATAAGACAAACCAAGGTTTATTTTGAGGGAGGCACTCTTTTTGTTTTCCTTCTGTCCATATAAGGTGAGTCGGTATAATACACAGGCGTTGTCGAACTGTACTGCTACTGAGTAAAAAATTCGTTATAAAAAAAATAAATATAACGGGAGTTATAGCCACATAACAACGAAATTGCTTGTAGGCAACTTTGGGGCTGAAAGGGTTAACACAACAAATTAGGCTTTGAATTTTTACAATTTTTTTGCTGGGAGCCTAAAAATATCAAAAGTTTAATAGAATTTTAAAAAAATTATGTTAATTGAATTTTTCAAGTTCTTATAATTTTCTATAAGAACAAATAAAGAAAAGTACCAATTTCTTAATCCATATTATCCTAGCGTCATCACATACGACATGAAAAGGCCTATTTTTAAATGTGCATAATACCGTTACTTTAAACATGGAAGGACTTCTGTTAAGAGTTTTGTAAACAAAAAATGTCAAATATTCATTCGGTGTTTATTTTATCCACTTTGATTATTGTTTCTGGACACAGTAAATGTCCGAAAATCACAAAAATTCCAAAACTGCAAAAATTATGATTTCTTTCAATAAAGAAGGAAACAGTTTAAATTTATTACATTAATATACATATTTTTCTTGATTGGTTTTTCTAAAAGCCTACTAAAATTTGCTCCATATTGCTAGAACTACAATGTCCTCATCGCAATTTGGAAAAATTGTATAATTAAATGAATTTGGGTGTCGTCATATGACGACGCTAAGAGAATATGTGTACAAAATGTACAAAATTTTTATTTGTTTTTTTTTTAATATAGTAATTTTGGGCTGTCTTTGACAAGGTTTGGAGCTTCGTGCCTTACCTCAGTATGGAATCTACCAAGATCGACAGGAAAATAGCCTTAAACTTCCCGTAGTAGATACTTTACGTTGTGGGTGAATAGAACACTTCCTAAAATGAAGCCACAACGATAAGCAAAGACAATGTCGAGGCCTCGATATCAAGTCGACAAGTCGGGCAGTGTTCCAAATGCGATGCTGTATCTTCTTTTTGTATATGCCACTTACGAGAGTTATAATTTTTATTTTCTCTCGCTATTTAATGAAATAATGTTAGTTTATTTAAGAAATTGAATTATATTTGAATTTATTTTGGAAAATAATGCTAATTTTCTATACATTTAATGGAAAAATGTAGTTTTTAATAAATATTCCTGTTATTCTTAAAATTGTTTGGATTTTTATTGTAGCAATTGTACACATATTCTCCTAGCGTCGTCATATGACGACAGGCAATAACTACGGATCTATATAAGACAAAATAATTTCAACTTCAGTTTCGTGTTCCTAGTAAACACGTGCACAGATAGAACTGCTTGTACAAGTTTCGGTATGTCTACTGATTTGAATACGTATTGATTAGGGTTTTTTTTCCCGGACTTTTTTTCCCGGGACAGCGGGATTTTTTCTGAATTTCCCGGGATCCCGGGAATTCCCGCTCGTTAGAAAATGAATATATCCGACGTATGTTTACCTGAAAAACTCGATATCTATTAAAAAAAACATACGACAAAGTTCATCTTTTGGTTGCAGTCGTGAGAAAATCTACTTAATATAGTTACATATTCTGAAATAAGGGCTTAATATAAAATATCCATATCTTCCACTTTTTCGAGATCAATTCGTTTAACAGTTTAAATAGAGAACTAATATGCAGGTAATATATTTGTATGGAAGGCCGTCTTAATTATAAAACAACTCTTAGAAATACATTAATTAAATATTAATTCGCGGTTTAAACGGTTAAACAAATTGAACCATAAATTCTTTCAGGATATAATGGAATTGTTAATGGGTGCAAATTTGTATCGGACCAGCTTTAGAATCAGAACTAAGATCGATTTTTTGACTAAATATGGAATCCAAAAATTTCTATTTCTAGATATTTTGTTTCTACACGCAAAAAATTAGCGTATGTTATATTATTCAAACAATCTTGGTAAAAACGATTTCCTACAAAAAAATAGTTTTCATTAGCTTAGTTTAAATCAAACCCTTAAATTTTTATATAAATTACCTAAAAATATAATTTTTTATTGCTACATTATAAATTCTTTTGTACATTATGTTAAATCACTTTCTTTTCTTATCTATTTAAAAAATTGTCAATATTTAGTTATTTATTTATTTATTTACATATTATACTTATAACTAAATTATTAGTATAATAGAGGGAAAAAAGCTATGACAACGATGGTCTTAAGCTCAATGGATTTGGAAGATTTTAAATGGAGTTGTAAAGGTTACTTTGTTTTAAGAAGCTTATTATTAATTGGATGTTGTCAGTAGTCAAAGTGTCAATTAGTTGAAAAAAGTCATTGTTTTTTAATATTGTATTTTTAAAATGTTCTATGTGAGTGCAATTTGAAAACAGATGGTTAAGGCTTATAGGATTGAATCCGCAGAAGGGACATAGTTTTGATAAGTTTTTATCAATAATGTGTGAGTGTGAAATAAGTGTGTGTCCTAATCTTAAACGGCTTATTTTTATTTGGTCTTTTCTTGAAAGAAGGTTGTAGTTAACATTTTTAAATAGTTTGTAAGCGTTGAGTTTATTGGGATTATTTCTCTTATACCAATCAGTGGTTTGGTCCCAATTGTCAATTTTCTCCGATTGAAATTTAGATTTTAAAAAGTTTTTAATGTCCTCTGGTGACAGATTTTGTGTAGTTATGAGGGGAGCGGAAAGTGCCAATTTTGCACAGTTATCCGCAGCCTCATTACCTTTAATTCCTGAGTGACCTGGGATCCAAATTAGTTTGATGTTCGGTTGTTTATCGATTATAGTCTCCCGAATCAAGCTGGGATATAATTGGTCATTGTTTGGATTTCCGATTGCCTCTAAAGCCGAGAGCGAGTCAGTACAAATTGCGTAACTACTTTTTGAGTGTTTGATTAGTTTAATAGCCTCGTAGATAGCAATAATTTCAGCGGAAAAATTGGTGCTGTATTCGGGCAAAATGGAAGATATTAAAATTTTTTCGTTATCTACAATGCCAAAACTAACATTCCCTTTTGTCTTGGAGCCTTCTGTATAAATGAATTTATATTATCTAATTTAAACCTAATTTCATTGAATCTATGTTGGTATATTTCCTTATTAGTTGAAGCTTTCTTCTCGCTATTGAGTGAAGTATCAATCGTAGATATGTCCATTTTCCATTTTGGGTTTTTAATGGTGAGTGGTTGATTGACATTAAATGGAATGTTGTGATTACTGCACAATTGAGTAATCCGGGTAAGTGTTGATGGAATCTCTGAGAATTTTTTTTGATGAATAGTTTTTTTTAAAGTATTGGAAAGTGGGTAATTGTCTTTGAACAAACATTTTTTTTTTATTTTACCGGCACAACTGTTGAGTATATAGAAAAACGTTATATGAACAGATTAAAGGAATTGTAATTTTTAATTTTTTTTTAAATTGTTTGAGCAAAATCGGACTAGTGGTTCTCGAGTCATGTCAAAAAAAAAAGACCACCAAAGGTCAAATCGATATATCTCGATTCCTAGGAGTGACCCAGCGAAACGCCGGGACACGTATAACTTCTTTTTTTACCGATATAACTTTCACCGGTAGTTTGAACCCTTCCCGATCACTGACCCCTACCATTTGTCTCACAGTGTAATAGTAAGTGCAGCGAGATGTTTTGAATTCAGTCCCGTTCAAAAATATATTTTTTAATATATTGTATTTTTTAAATATCCCAGAGGATGATTTGCGATGCAAATCGAAATATCGGAAGAAAATTAAAAAATAAAAGATTGAAAAATAAAATACAAAATATTTGGATTTTTATTTTTTAAAAATTTATGACCTAAAGCCAAACAATACTAAAAATATAACAATACCAAAGGTCAACAATATTTAATCTAACAAAAACATAAAATTTGAAAAATACAACTGAAATAAAGGAATAGCAATTGAAGTTTAAAGGAAATTATTTGAAGTAATAAAAACTCAAAACACTTACATCAATTGAAAATACGAAAATATTATCTTTTTTTTTAATTTTAATGCCGAGTTTTTTTTGGAGGTATTTGGAGCTGAAATACTGATTTTGAAATGTTGTGTATGAATATTACTTTATTTGAACAGAGACCATCATTAAAAAATATAAAATTTCCGAGGTACCGAGTATTTTTGTTGGTATTTAAACTTGATAATGTCTAATAAAATTTGTTTTCGGTTTAACTAAACCCAAAAAATTCGGCCTAAATAATATTTTTATATTATATATTATATTATTAAATTTTAAATCGCATTTTTTAATTTTAAATATTTTTTATTTAAATTATTTTTAAAACAATCAATGTTTTTAATTTAAATAAAGCTTCCAAAATTTTAATATACTAGCTAAAACTTCTGTAAAAGAATAAAAAAAAAAAATCCCGGGAAATCCCGCACGAAATTCCCGGGATTGCGGGATTGAAAAAAGGGCCGGGACATAAACCCTAGTATTGATAAGTAGTTTAGTGTTTCTGGTATAGTTGATATTATTATTCTTTCTAGTAGATTGTGTGTAAATGAATAAAGAGAGAATGAGCGTAATATATTTGTTTTACTATAGTATGCTCAATAGGGTTTGGGGTTCGGGATTTCCCGGGCGGGAATTCCCGGGATATCCCGGGAAAAGTTTGCCGGGAATTCCCGGGAAAATAATATATTTTTCCCGGGAAAACGGGAAATTTTAAAAATACTAAATTCTTTTTGTTTGGAATAGGATTTTTTAGTTTTAGTCATAAAAAACATTTTAAATACCAACACAAAATGTTATTGCTTAAATATTTTAAAAGGGAATCAATTTCTGTGAAACACAAAAAATCTTTGCCAAGTAATTAGGAGCATTTCAACTAATAAAGATTTTTCGCATAATGCAGCGCAGTGCAATATTTGCCCTAAAAGACTAATCGTTAACCAAGGTATTATCCGACATCTGAATTTGGTTCACAAAAAAAAAAAATTGAGAGTCATGCAACTTCTCTTGAAGAAAACAACAACAAGAATAACGTTCCAGCTAAAATTAGCAAAGTACCCGTAGAAAAAAGTGTAAGCTGAATAGGCATTGAACGTTTTATGGTAGGGCAAACATTTCCTGAAATGGTATCCAAATTAGCCGCAGTCGACGGAATGTCATAATAACTAGATCTTCGTTTATTCGAGAAAGTTTTTATAATAAAAACCTGGCATTGCCAAAAAACGAAACCGATGTAAAGAACATTATATTAAATTACTACAATCAAGTAAAAGATATCATGATAAAAGAAATATTGAGCAATATTTCTATACTATAATCTTAGATGAATGACCCGACTAAAAAAGGTATTATATAATCATATATCACCATATATAAACCCATATATACGTCCATATCTAATTTGATCCGAATATTGGAATATATAATTATATCAAGCGAGATAAGCATGTTATCTAACCTGATACAATTTGATCCGAAAAATGGGTCTATCTAACTTCATCAAATTATATATTAATACATATAATTTGATGAAGATTTTCAAATAAAATTTTGGTAAATATTGTTGAAATCACTTATTTTCATTCATATTAAATACTAATGCTTAATGTTTCGAAAAATTTTTGTTAATAAACTTGGAAATAGCTGACAAAATAAAACATTACAAAAACTTGTCGGAACAACTGTCTTATAAAATAAAAAAAATAACTTTCAGAATTAATTTTTTTTTCACGGAAAAAATAACTGAACTTAAACCATATTTATTTTAACATATGTTTTTCTAATTTTTATTTTTAAATTTAAAAATTGCAATTAAACTTTATAAAATTTTGTATAATTAGATATCATGTCAGATATAATTATATATAAAATTAATACAATTTTCTATTAACTTTGTTATATATTTTGATGTGATATGGTTTATAAAAGCTTATAGCCATTGTATATAATTCTGTATGAACTATATTTGCAGATCTCTTAATATATGGCTGGAGACCAAATCGCATATGATTATATATAACGTTATATCAAACATATTTATAAAACCAAAGTGTTAATATAAATGTATATGGTTATATAAAGCCACGCATATAAACCTTTAAAGTTATATCAAATCATATAAGATTATATAAAAACTTTTTTAGTCGGGGAACAAGAATATCACAAAAGAGATATTTGAACATATGTATAAACGGAAATAATTCATTTTATAACCTGCGGTAGGTTTATATGTCAGGAAGATGTAATGCTGGTGAATTAAGAAGAATTGTAGAAATAAGGATAGAATAGTTTTATTTGTATTTGGAAAATAACATTGTGGCCACCATATCTAATGTGCCGAATGTGATGAAACGGTTTGTTTCCGACAATCCAGTAGTGGGTGCTTTCTGCTGGAATCATGCAATTCATTTGGCAGTGCTTAGAGTAATTTATGTGAAACCAAATGTTCAACATTCTGATATTTTTACTTTGAATTCTCACCACACAGACTGAATTTGTACTGAAATAGTGTTTTTTTAAACAAATATTACTTATATAGGTGGTTTTCATTAACAATTTTGTTCAAAAATATTTCCCGGGATTCCCGGTATTCCCGGGAATCAAATTTTTTTATTCCCGTTTCCCGGGAAATGAAAAAGTCCGGGAAATCCCAAACCCTAATGCTCAAACAAATAAAACAGATAATGAAGATTGTACAATAGATACTTATTGTACGCTGCCAATAAATATATTGTGAAAATTTCGACCAAATCAACCCCATGTCTTCCTTCGACCTCTTTTTCACTAATTTTATTTAAATTAAATACAATTTTTTGTTTTAATTGAATTTTATTAATTTTTAAATACAAATTTCACAACAAATTTACCCTTGAATTCATAAATAATTTGTAAAGTTATAGCAGGTTTACAAAACGTCATTTTCATACAAAATTTGTTCAATAAACCTCCTATAATTTTACAAAGCGTTTATGAATTTAGGGGTTAATCTTTAGTCACTTGATTATTTGTTTCCACAACAATTACTTGAAAATATTTGTGGTACAATAAGTATTTGGGAACAAGAAACAAATAAATGCTTCACTCAATACAAAACAAGAAATAACTGGTATTATGTCTGTTCCCGTACTTTACCGAAGTTACACAAACTAGCCCAAAGGCGTTCCAGTACTCAAAATTTCGTGTAAATTGTTGTTGTTTGGGCTGTTTTGGGTTCCCGCGGGTACCCGCGGTAACGTACAGGAACGCACATATTGTGTTTATGAATAAAGTGAGTGCGTTGAAACAAAACATAACAATATCAGTTACACTTCTTCTCTTATTTATACCAATAGTAACAGTTATGTATATGGTATATTTGTTTTGGAAATACTTTAAGATATACAAGTGCACGTCTTTAGTTCCTAGGGCCCTCAGTAGCAAATCATGTAAGTTTCAAACAAGTGGCACAATTATTTCTTAATTCAGGAGAATATGGGTTAATTTAAATAAAAAAAAAAACTTTTTCAAAGTTTCAAAAAATGTATTTTTGTAATTTCAACTTTTGAAATACTAACCTAATATTATTTAAGAAAAATATAAATTTTGGCAAAAACACATTACATATTTCATTAATAAATTTTAAATTAAAATTAAATTAAAAATTAAATTAAAAATTAAATTTTTGGTTAAAATTCTAAAAATTGCGAAAGTTTGATAATAGGTTTTTATGAAAACCCCTAATATATTCAAAAAAAAAAATATGTTAATTGATTTTCATATTAAGGGTTTTCATATAAACTCGTAAATTCCTTGTAAAACTTATATAAATATCATGGACGTGCGGTGAGGTTTTTGACTGGGGTTCTAGGGTTCTTCAAATTGCAAGGCGATCGAATTTTCCAACTCCTCAAGGCCCCATCAATGTTACTACCTTTTAGAAGTTTATGCAATCAAAAAAACTTAAAAAAGTTTTCATCTTTAGGTCGCTAAATTTCGATAAAATTACGCCCAGGTAGAAAAATACAAACGGCACAATGTCGGCCCGGTATTGGAGATGGTAGTACATGTAATGGCAATGCGTCGGATTTTCACTTTCACTGTACTGGCATGTTGTCGAAATGATAACACCAATAAACGCTTGGCCGTAGTTATTTCCCAACGTTGGCGAAGGCTTGCGATTTTATTTTTTTGGTATATCCCAGTACATTTAATAACAAATTTAGTAGTTTGCTAGTACTTTACTGTCCTTTTAGTGTACATCACAGATTTTTAATGTATTCTTTCGAAACTTCACAAGAAAAGAATGGCTATGTCTCTCTTACATAAATAATTGGGTAATAGATGCAAAAATACATAAATTAATTTTAATAAATTAAAAAAAGGTTGTTAATTTTCAGAAAACAGTACTGGCAAAGCACGTTTTAAGTAGTACCGGCATTTCGTAAAAAACAGTGCTCTCCCAGTACAATTTTTGTTGCAACGTCGGCAATTTCTACCTGGGTGTTAATTTTAATAAATTAAAAAAAGGTCGTTAATTTTCAGAAAACAGTACTGGCAAAGCACGTTTTAAGTAGTACCGGCATTTCGTAAAAAACAGTGCTCTCCCAGTACAATTTTTGTTGCAACGTCGGCAATTTCTACCTGGGCGGTTATAGGTGAACAAAAACTTAAAAATTTCAAATAAAAAAAATATCCAATTTAATATAATGGAACGCGATATATCCAATCTCTTAAATATTTTGCCGATAATTACGAATATGTAGTCTTAAACTTCAAACAGAGGAACGGTTTGTGTGATATAGCCGATTAAAAATTTTCCAATGGAATTATTTTTGATGTCGTGGAAATATTTCCTATCATTTGAGTACCATTTTACCATAAAACAAAATCTCATCATTTTCGTTTAGCCCCTTAAAAGGGAGCCCATGTCTCTAGTTAGGCTATGTTTTATGGATAAAAAAATAGCATTTTTGAAATCGTGAGACAATTTCCTCTAATTTGAGTAGCCACACTTGAATGTTACTATGCTAGATTTCAAAAGAGAAATCGCTTTGTAATAACTAGGGCAAGGAATTTCATGCACTTAAAAATGGAAAATATGCGCCTAAAATATGCGGGTAAAAAAGAAAAATATACATTAAAAATATAAGAAATATGTACTAAAAACTATTATTATTGCAAAAATAATGTACTTTAAAACCTAAACGAACCAAAAAATGTTAGCTCGCTCTTATATAAAAATGTAAGTAGCTTCAAAAATATAGCTTCCTCAATTTTTTAAAACAAGCGAGCTCAATGATTACGCTCAAAAAATGAAAAAGAGCTTCACAAAAAAAGGCTTTTTCCAAAAAATAAATCGAGCATTATGAAAACGTTAGCTCTTTTCAAGTAAATTTGAAAACTCTTTTGGCTTGTTTACAAAAAAAAAAAATAAAATTAAATATTTACCCCTAAATTCATAAACGCTTTGTAAAATTATAGGAGGGTTATTGAACAAATTTTGTATGAAAATGACATTTTGTAAACCTGCACCGATAAAATTCCATAGTTAGATAGTTACCAAAATCTATAGCTGAATTTAAAAAAAAATATAAATTACTACAATGTTCAAAAGCAACTATTGCTTTCGTGTAATATTTTGGTTACCCTGTTAATAAATATTTCAATAAATTTTCAATTGTCAAAGTTTGCATTTATATTTCTTAGAAAAGAGAACAGAAAAAAATATTAGAATGAAATAAATTTAGTAACTGATGAATTTTACAGGCGATGAGCCCCAAAGTAATGTATGGGGAGGAAGTGATAAACTAATTGGTTACGAGGATGGGAAAAATAATGGGTCTAAAAATAGATTTTCGTAAAAAAACTTTTATTTAAAAAAAATGTATAAGAAATATTTTTTTTATTAAATATGTAAACGTGGTCACGCTGGAATTCGAACCTGGGTCCCTGCTTGTTAGCCAAGAACTCTACCAACTGAGCTATCGACACATATAACATTTGATTGCTTAAAAAGTAAATGATAATGCTTCATATATTCTTTCGTAATGGCGAAAAATATACACCTTACACCCACTCTTACAATAAAACACAAAGTAATGTGTCTAAAAATAGATTTTCAAAAATGTTTTAATCATTAATTTTATTTAATCATTAAACAAGTCATGCAATACGTAATCAGTAATTGGTAAATCATTACTTTTTGTTTTGAAATAATGCCGAAGGTAACGAGATATCATTACAAGGTAATGCGTGAGTATATCGCACCCATTACCAAAATTTTGCTGGGTTATTATGTCTATGTTTTGCAGAAACAATTTGGAAGCTTTAATAAATGGTCAAGAATAAGAAACAAGAAAAATTTTGTAAGAAAAATTTTCTCCATGATTTAAAGAAATGTACGATTAAACTTCTAATTAATTTTGAATTCTTTTGGTGTTATACAATTTGTGCAAAATTTTTGTATCATTAGATTTTTTTAATAAAAAGTTTGTCAATGTTAACACTACTTAAAAATAAAACAAATTAGGGCCCATTAACTATTTTTTATTATGATATACAGTCAAGGAAAAAAGTCTACATACACCCTTTCATTTAGGGGTTTTAGAGAGTTGGTGAAGAAAATGAAAAAAATGTTTATGTCAATATTTAAGGCATTAATAAAAAAGTTTATTTATAAAATAAAAAAGTAATTCATTTATATAATAAAAACAATAATAACAAAAACATTAAAAATTCATAGGAAAAAAGTCTACATACAGCTACAAAAAAATAAATATACTTTAAAAATTGTATATATAAAAAAACAAAATTAACTTTTAATATTTGTTTGGTCCACCTTGGGCATCTATAACTGCTTGAAGACGACGAGGCATTGATGCCACCAAATTCTCTGTAATAGAGGATGTTATTTCGGCCCATGCACGAATAAGGGCGGTTTTTAATGTTTCACGGCTACCAATTTGATATTTTCGAAAAATTTTTTCCAAAACGTCCCATATGTGCTCTATTGGGTTTAAGTCTGGTGACTGGGGTGGTGTATTTAGCTGTCTTGGGGCATAGTAGAGAAGCCAGTCTCGAACAACGAGCGCAGTGTGCTTAGGGTCGTTGTCTTGCTGGAAAATCCATTGATTTCCCAGGCCCAAGCTATCAACAGATGCCTTCAGATTTTGCCCCAATATGTTTTTATATTGAAAGCGGTCCATATTACCCTCGACAAAAACCAAACGACCCACTCCAGATGACTCCATGGCGCCCCAAACCATAACGTTGCCTCCACCATGTTTGACTGTAGGTATAATATTCTTTGGATCAAGTGCAGTGTTTGGTTTTCTCCAAACTTTGGATCGGCCATCACTTCCGAAAATGTTATACTTGCTTTCGTCGGTAAATATAACACGATTCCAAAAATCAGACGAAGTTTACGATTCTTCGCTGAAATTAGTGGCTTTTTGCGTGCCGTTCTGCTATTAAATCCATTGCCATGTAAAACGTTTATTATTGTTCGTGGAATAACAACTTTAATGGAACAATTTGCGATGTGTTCCGCCAATTTTGGGGCGCTTATTTTCGGATCATGATTGACTAATTTCACAATACTGGTAATATCACGTCTCGAAAGCTTCTTAGGTCTACCAGATCGAGGCTAAATTTCGGTACTATCGGTGTTATTATAATTTCTAATGATCGTCTGTACAGTAGCACGACTTAGTTTTGTTGTCTTAGCAATTTCTCCATAAGATTTATTTTCCTTTCGGAGTTTTACTACCATATTTCGAACTGAAATATGTATCTTCTTTCGATTTGCCATTTTCAAGGAGAAAATTCAAATAATAAAAACTTTAATTATCACTTTGTCCACCTAAACAATTGTAATGCTTGTAAATTTAAATAAATAAACAAAGTTAACTGGTATTTCCCCTTGCTAGTTTTTAATTTTCTATTTGATGTTAGTAGTTGCCACGTTGTATGTAGACTTTTTTCCCGCTAATATTTACGTTTTTCCCCAATAATTTCTATGTTATATTTTTTTCATATTCTTTTTTTCTACAAAAATTCCTTATTATAAATGCGTTAAACATTGCTATAATATGTTTCTCAATTTTCGCCACTAATTCTCTAAAACTTCAAAATCGTGGGGTGTATTTAGACCCCTTCCTTGACTGTAGTTGATTTATACTAATTTTTTGATATATAAAAAACTTAGTTATCAACTAAATCAGTTCAACTACATATTAGTTAGGGGTATTTCACCTATTATATAGTTGAAATATTCGTTATAATCAACTAAGAAATTTTTTGGGTGTGCTATAACTTTACAAAGCATTTATGAATTGAGGCGTTAGATATTAAATATACCATACAAAATATGGTGCAGGGTTCGTAATTCATGCGCACGAAGAGCGAATATAAATTCGCACATGCACATGCACATGTGCGAGTGCAAGTACGTATGCACGTGAATTAAAAAAATGGCTAACATTAGAAAAAAATCGCTAATATTGTCAAAAATCGCCAATATTAAAAAAAAAAACGATAAAAATTAAAAAATGCTAAAATGGATAAAAAATCGGCGAAATTGAAAAAAAAACTATCAAAATTTTTAAAAAATTGCCAAAAATTGACAAATATGAAAAAATTGCCGAATTTAAAAAAAAATCGCATTATTTAAAAAAAATCTGCAAAATTTAAAAAAAATCACAAAAAGTCGTCAAAAATCTGCAAAATTGAAAAAAATTGTCAAAATTGAAAAAATCGTTAAATTTCGAAAAAATCGCCAAAATTGAAAAAATCGTTAAAATTTGAAAAAATTTCCAAAATTGGAAAAATCACAAAAATTGGAATAAAAAAAATCGTTAAAATTTTCAAAATTTTGAAAAAATCGCCAAAATTGAAAAAAATCGTCAAAATTTGAAAAATCGTCAAAAATTTTAAAAAATCGTCAAAAATTAAAAAAAACCTCAAAAATTGAAAAAAAAGTCAAAATTTGAAAAATTTCCATAATTGGAAGAAATCAAAAAAATTGGAAAAAAAATCGTCAAAATTTGAAAAATCGTCAAAAATTTGAAAAAAATCGGCAAAATTTAAAAAATTGAAAAAAATATTCAAAAATTCGAAAAAAGCGCCAAAATTGGAAAATTGTCAAAATATGAAAAATAGTCATAAGTTGAAAAAATCGTCATAATTTAAAAAATTCGCGATTATTTGAAAAAAACTGTAAAATTAAAAAAAAGTAAAATTTAGAAAAAATCATCAAAATTTAAAAAAAATTCCAAAATTGAAGAATGCCAAAACTGTCAGAAATTCTAAATTTTGAAAATCGTCAGAATTCGAAAATATGGTGAAAATTTCAAAAAAAAAAATCTTCAAAAATTATAAAAAATCGCCAAAATACAAAATCGTCAAAATTTGGGTTTTAAAAAATCGACAAAAGTGAAAAAATCGCCAAAAAATTTATTTCTCGCATTTATTTTTCTCTACGAGAAAAAACGCGATCTAGCAATGCAAGTCTAAATTTAGTTTCGCTATCGGGGTATTGGTGGCGGGTTTTGACCTTAGGTTCAGTAATTTTTCCTCTAGCTCTTCTAGTTTGGGAGATATGGACGATTAAAATTTTGTCTAAGCGATTTTCGCTCTTATTTTTCCACAGATGACCTTCTTGTTCCAAAACCGTTTTCCGTTTTCATGTAACTCATTCAGATTTCCAGATATGGGTGATATACCAAATAAAAGCCCTTTTCTCTCTACGAGGCTTAGTACCTAATTTCGTAAAACACTTTGGTGAAGTGAAGGGAACTTTCAATGTAAATTGTTTTTGTAACAAAAACAATTTCTACAGAAATAACGCAACACTTCACCGAAGTGTTTTAGAAAATTACCCCCTTAGTTTTCGAGAAAAACGCGATCTTAAAATCTAGCAATGAAAGTCAAAATTTAGTTTCGGAATCGGGGTATTGGTGGTGGGTTTTGACCTTTGGTGCAAATATTTTCCCTCTAGCTCTTCTAGTTTGGGAGATATGGACGATTAAAATTGTATTTAAGCGATTTTCGCACTTATTTTTATACAGATGACTCACTATGACTTCCCCGTTCCAAAACCGTTGTCCGTTTTCATTTAACTCATTCAGTTTTCGAGATATGGGCGATATACCATTGCATTGCTAGATTTTAAAATCGCGTTTTTCTCGAAAACTAAGCCTCGTTAAGTGAAAACGGACAACGGTTTTGGAACGGGGAGGTCATAGTGAGTCGTCTGTGGAAAAATAAGGGCGAAAATCGCTTAAATAAAATTTTGATCGTCCATATCTCCCAAACTAGAAGAGCTAGAGGAAAGATATTTGCACCAAAGGTCAAAACCCACCAGCAGTACCCCGATGCCGAAACTAAATTTTGACTTTCATTGCTAGATTTTAAGATCGCGTTTTTCTCGAAAACTAAGCCTCGTAGAGAGAAAAGGGCTTTTATTTAGTATATCGCCCATATCTCGAAAACTGAGTGAGTTAAGTGAAAACGGACAACGGTTTTGGAACGGGGAGGTCATAGTGAGTCGTCTGTGGAAAAATAAGGGCGAAAATAGCATAAATAAAATTTTAATCGTCTATATCTCCCAAACTAGAAGAGCTAGAGGAAAAATGACTGCACCTAAGGTCGAAACCCGCCACCAATACCCCGATAGCGAAACTAAATTAAAACTAAGCCGCCGCGTAGAGAGAAAAGGGCTTTTATTTGGTGTATCGCCCATATCTCGAAAACTGAATGAGTTAAGTAAAAAGGGACAACGGTTTTGGAACGGGGTAGTCATAATGAGTCATCTGTGGAAAAATAAGTGCGAAAATCGCTTAAATAAAAATTTAATCGTCCATATCTCCTAAACTAAAAGAGCCAGAGGAAAAATGACTGCACCGCCACCAAAACCCCGATAGCGAAATTAAATTTAGTCTTGCATTGCTAGATTTTAAAATCGCGTTTTTCTCGAAAACTAAACCTCGTAGAGAGAAAAGGGCTTTTATTTGTAATAACGCTAGTATCTTTAAAACTAAATGGGTTAAATCAAAACGGACAACGGTTTTGGAACAAGGAAAAATAAATGCGAGAAATAAATTTTGGAAATTTTTACAATTTTTCCCAATTTTTGACTTTTTGAAATTTTGGTAATTTTTTAAAAATTTTCAATTTTGGCAATTTTTCAAAATTTACCGATTTTTCCCAATTTTTGACGACTTTTTGAAATTTTGACGATATGGTAATTTTTTCACATATTGACAATTTTTTCAAAATTTTTACGACATTTTGCAATTTTGCCTAATTTTTGACAATTTTTTTGTAAATTTTGTCTATTTGGGCAATTTTTTCAAATATTGACGATTTTTTCAAGTTCCCAGCTAAAAATCGACATATATGGATCCATACAGGTTGAATGTATGTACGTGCATGCTCATAAACATGCATTCATGACCATACATTAGGGCGGGTCAAATTGTATGGATAAAAATTTTTTGATATTGCGTACTCGATTTTTCGAAAGCTTTTAGAATGGGGAAAAAAGTTCCACTACGACATATCAAAAAAATCATATTCTAGGCTCCCAAATTTAAATTTTTTGCAATTTTCTAATAAATACTAGATTAGCGCCATCTTGAGGTGGCTTTTTAAAAAAAAATCGGATAAAAAATGTGGCTACTAGAGGTAAAAGTATATAAGTAAAATTATTTTCTGCTTGTTGTCATCAACATCATTATCATCATTTCTCATCATTATCATCATTTCATAATCAAGCAGAAAATAATTTTACTTATATACTTTTACCTCTAGTTTCCACATTTTTATTCGATTTTCATAAGTAATACCTTTCTGGAAAAGTTGTAATGTTATATTGTTTACAGCTTTATTTGTTGTTTCAAAAAGCCACCTCAAGATGGCGCTAATCTAGCATTTATTAGAAAATTGCAAAAAATTTAAATCTGGGAGCCTCGAAAATGATTTTTTTGATATGTCGTAGTGGAACTTTTTTTTCCCCATGCTTTCGAAAAATCGAGTACCATGTATGGTCATGAATGCATGTTTATGGCCATGCATGAACATACATTTAACCTGTATGGATGCATATATGTCGATTTTTAGCTGGGTTATGACGATTTTTTCAAATTTTTTTGTTTTTTTTTTCCAATTTTTGACGACTTTTTGAAATTTTGGTAATTTTTTCAAATATTGGCAATTTTTTCAACATTTTTACGATATTTCGCAATTTTGGCGATTTTGTCTAATTTTTGACGATTTTTTTTTTTATTTTTTACTATTTGGGCAATTTTTTCAAATACATATTGACAATTTTGTCAAGTTATGACGAATTTTTAAAAATTTTTCAATTTTGGCAATTCTTCAAAATTTTACGATTTTTTCCAATTTTTAACGACTTTTTGAAATTTTAACGATTTTGGTAATTTTTTCAAATATTGACAATTTTTTTTAAATTTTTACGACATTTTGCAATTAGGCGATTTTGTCTAATTTTTGACGATTTTTTTTTTAAATTTTTTCAAATATTTTCAAGTTATGACGACTTTTCAAAATTTTTCAATTTTGGCAATTTTTCAAATTTTGGCTTTTTTTTCTAATTTTTAACGATTTTTTTTTATTTGGCGATTTTTTATAATTTTTGACGATGTTGAGGAATTTTGAAGATTTTTTAAAATTTTGTTGATTTTTTAAAATTTTGTCGATTTTTTAAAATTTTGTGGAATTTTTAAATTTTTTTATAAAATCTACATGATTTTTTAAATTTGGCGATTTGTTTTCCAATTTCTGCGATTTTTAAAATTTTTGCCATTTTTTTTCCAATTCCGCCGATTTTTTTTTTAATTTTTGACGATTTTCTAAAATTTTAGATTTTTTTTATTTTGGTGATTTTTTCACTTTTGTCGTTTTTTTTTAATTTTAAAGTTTTTTTCACTTTGGATGATTTTTTTTTTCAATTTTCGAAATTTTTTTAAATTTTTGCATTTTTTTTTTGTTTTGACAATTTTTTCTGATATTTGAAACTTTTATTCAATTTCAGCGATGTTTTTTTTTTAATTTTTAAAATTGAAAATCTAGGGACTATAGTACTGTTGGATATAGTGTAACTAAATTACCGTTTTTGTTTTTTATAATAACTATAAATTATTTTAATGGGAGCGAGCTTTTTTAGCGGCTCGATTTCAAAAAAACTCAATTAAATTTCGTTAAGAGCTGCTCGATAAAAAAGCTCTTTGAATTTTTTTATACGAGCTGCTCGATTTAAAAAACTCTATTCAGTTTTGTAAACGAGCCTTAGTTGCGAGCTTTTTTCATTTGAGCAGCTCTTTTAATTTTGGCTTCCGAGCTTTTTAAAAAAATGTATATATTTTTGGCTCGCTCGAGCTTTCTTTCCATCCCTATTAAGAATGTTTATTTTCATTGAATCAAAATATGAAATCGTATCAATTTTTTATATTTTTTTCCAAAATAAAAAATGCTCCTAAAAATGAAAAATATGCATTAAAAAGCACAAAATATGAATTAAAAAGGCACCAAATATGCATTTAAAGTCAAAATATGCAAAAACATGCATTTTTGATGAAATATGCAAAAATATGCAACTACAAATCAATGCCATTTTGTTCTAAATTCGATGATTCGGATAAATATTTAGTCCATATTAGTTTTGGACTATCAAGAAAAAACATGCATTTGCATGAAAGTTTAAAAAAAGTTACCTAGTGTCTTCAAATGCAATGAAATGTGCAAAGAAATTTGAAAATAACACACAAAGCAACAATAAAATTATTTTCGTTGTTGTTGTTTTGTATGTTATTTTCAAATTTCATTGCATTTGAAGACAATAGGTTATGTACCTAACAAAAAAGTTGCTAGAAATAGCTAGGAAGAAAAAAATTGGTAAATCTTCCAGCTAGATGCAATCTATAGATTTTTTTATAGCTACAGAAAAAAAACGCTAGATCTAGCCGGGAAATAGCTTAAATGGCAACCTTGGCCTTAACTAATGTGCAATTTTTTTTTGTCATACCAATGCAGTGTTGCCACCAGTAAAACAAAAAAGTACACAGCCGTGGGTTAAAAATTATCCTAAACCGTATGGAATTACACAAAAAAATATTTTTTTTTTTATTAGTTTAAACGCATGCAAAATATGTGCCCCTTGGGATTTTCCTTCGCACATTGGGCCAGCATCGATATAATTTGGAAATAATGCAGCCACTTCTTACCGGCTGGTTAGATTGCTATGAAATATCACGCTGTCATATAGGCCCGAACCCATGGACCCAACGGGAGCTGTGCCATTCATTTCCAAAGAAAGGCTCCTGTAAAATGTAAAAACTTTTAAATCCTGCCATTTTTCGATTTATCAACAGACTTTAAAAAATTAACAAAAAATTACATTTCGTATAAATTTGACAAATGGTGTTTGAATTACATTCTACTAATATGTGCTAAATTTCCAGACAATCGGTTAATATTTAGACACAGTTTACCTACATTATCATGTAAATCAATTATAGGGTGCCAGTTATAGAAAAATAGCCTTTGCAATTTAACAAAGACTGATTTACTGAATTATTTAAAAGATATTTTGATCTGCTCCACTGTGCCGCTGTAAGAAAATTTTTGTCTGATCAAAGCCATGTAACTGTTATAAAACCTTTTAAAATTATTGTTCAATTTTCTTTTCCTTAATTTCTTGCCACACAAGACAAAAATATTTATTTTGCATACAGTTTGAAAAATATTTTCTTAAATTAACGAAATATGGGTTTTACATATAAATAATATAAAACAACATTTTTGACTTCTACTAACTAAATTGGTTTTTGTCTTGAACAAGTTTACAAAAATAATTCACCAGACTTTAAATTTATGGTAGATGTTGCACAAACAAACTCATTTTATCAGCTGTGGGACTTGAATTCATGGAATTTAGCAAATTTTTCAGCAAAAAGAGAAATTACACAAAAACTACACAAAAATGTCATTATTCAAAAATTATCCAAGGAATGTGTAAACAGTCCCGTTTTTGAATAATTATTCAAAAAATCAATATGGTGGATGTACATCTCTAATATAAAAGAATAATGATGGTGGATTTTCTCAAGTTTTTATCTTATAATATTATTAATGCAAACAAAAATAAAAAATATTAATGCAAATAAAAACAAAAATAATATATTTTTAGTGTAATTTTCATGTCAAAAGCATTGGGTACCCTAAAAAAAAGTCGGAAATGAGTACTCGGTACTCAACACTTTTACAGACATAGTAATTTTTTATTTAGTCAATTTTTTTTTTTGCAAAATTTGTCTTTTCAGTTCGCCGTGAGTCGCCGAAGAAGAAGGTTATCTCGTGACCTGTATTAAATTTTTTAATAGGGAACATCGGTTAATTGTTTTTGTTTTGCGATACTCTAAAGCGTGTCTCAGCATGCCGTTAGACTGCGCAGTCTAATCACATGCAAACCTTTTCGGGCGTATTGAGGCTTCGTCGCGCTTAGCTTCCATTGTGAAGGCAATGGTCGTATTGTTTTTTTATATTGCGTATCAATACGCATCGTGTTTATAACCTGGCAATATGTCTGTTTGGTAACAGCGCCATTTAACGGTACATTTAACTGTACCTTAGAACTCAAAAAAAAAAAAAAATTTGTCTTATAATTCTCATTTGTTTTTTAGACAAATAGTTTTTAAGATGAATGAGGGGAATGTTTAGTTGATCTCTTATTTTGGTAAATGAATGTTCTTTAGTTTGACTCTAGATCATAAATTAATATCACTTTCTGTTTAAATTATTTTCAAATTAAAGAAAGATGATACAATTTTTACAAGTAAATTACAAAGAATAAAATTTTTTGAAAGAATTCGATAAGACAATACGTATTTTCGGCTTTCGCTACATAGCCATCATCAGTGCCTTTCGCCTTGAATGGGATATTCTTTGTTAGATTTCGATGATATTAGTCTAAGTTGAGTTGTTGATAACAAATTCGATTTGCTTTCAACTGTCACATAAGTAGACAATTGTTAATTATTAACCCATTCAAGGCGAAAGGCACTGATGATGGCTTTGTAGCGAAAGCCGAAAATAAGATTTTCTCTTAAATTCAAATAAATGTTAAATATTTTTTTGCAAAATTTTAGAAACATTTTCTTTGAATTAAGTTTCTTAAGCGTCCCATAAATTAAGGAACATTGAATAGGGAACAAAAATATCAAAAAAAATTTGTAAACACGAATTGCACGAATGTCAACACGAACATTACCATACACAAATCAACATATACACAAAAAATGGTAATTTTTTCACGAATGTTCCTTAATGTATGGGCCGCTTTACGATTTTTTACTATTTATTTTGAATAACTTAAAATAGTATCAAATGATGCTAAGGAGTACCATAGTACTTTCAAGGTTCTAATAGTACCATAAAAAGTACTATAGCATCAACTTCATCATCCCTGGTAGGAAATGTATGTAGGTATACTCTCTGGTATATTTTTTTATTCGTGTTTGTTCTCTCTGCAATTCCTACTCTTGAGTTTGTTGTTGTTTTCGTTCACAACTTAATGTAGAACCAGTGTTGTCAGGTTAATTGGGCATAGAATCAAATATTTTTGAAAAATCGTCATTGCGTTTTGAATATTAAGGGTTTTCACAAGGGGTGTACTATTTGTTGTATCGTTGTATCGTCCTAACAAAAAACAGAGTTGTTAAAAATTAAATTGAAAAAATACAACATTTGAGAATAGCACGATACAACATTTTTACGTATGTTTAGTGTCCTATGTTTGAGTGTGCTAACCGATAGAAAACTGAATAGAAAATCGTTGTTAAACACAAATAAAAATTTTAACAACTCTGTTTTTTGTTAGGACGATACAACGATACAACCGATAGCACACCCCTTATGAACAACCTAATTGTCAAAATATTAGGTGTGTTTCTTTACTTTTTGGGTAAAGTTCGGTAAAATGAGAGTTAACAAGAAATACTTTCACGACGTGACAAAAATGCCCAAAAGTAAACGAACGCGAAAAACCATATTTAAAGCCCGAAAAACAAACGTCAATAGATTTGTGCATTATAGTTCGATTTGGTGAGCGCTCTTTCTAGTTCTTGTTCAATTTGTTGTAAAAATCTAGATAGCTTTTCTAGTTAAACCGCTTTTTAAATAAAAATTTAAAAAAAATTTCCTTCTCAGGCATTTTTATATACAAAAAGGAATACATAGTTTATTAAATCTGGAAAAAATTTTAATATTAAACAAAAGGTTCGATTTATTTACATATTTATCTATTTAACACATTTAAACAAGCGTCTTCAAAAAATTGTCGGTAGTTTTATGGAGTTGTAACATTACCGATATGCCTTTCCAACTTTTACGCTAATTTTTGTAAATGATACACATATTTTTCTGAATGAATAAAATGAGCGATTGAACTAAAAGAGCTATTAGTTGGGAACTAGGTCTTTGGTTCAAATAAGTGAATAGTTCAATTGAACAAGTTGAATCCAACAGATGATATAACAGCTAATAAAAACAATTTACCCAAACTTACACGAAAAAAACTGACTACCATTACCCCTAAAATACCGTTACCGAAATAACCGAATTACCGTTATCCTTAAAATACCGTTACCGAAATAACTGAAATACCGTTATCCTTAAAATACCGATACCGAAATAAATGAAATATTGATACCCTTAAAATACCGTTACCGAAATAAATTAAATACCGTTACCCCTAAAATACCGTTACCCCTAATATACCGTTACCCCTAAAATACCGTTACCGTTATTTTTAATTTTCTGCTTTTGGTAATTGCACGTGGATCTTGAGTATTTTTTGTACTTTAAGTTGGTTAATTAGTTTTGTTTTTAATCTCGTTTATTTTTTGTAAAAAAAAAATTCGGGATGCATCGAAATAACTGACTACCGTTATCCTTAAAATACCGTTACCGAAATCACTGAAATATCACTAACCTTAAAATACCGTTACCGAAATAATCAAAATACCGTTATCCTTAAAATACCGTTACCGAAATAACTAAAAACCCGTTATCCTTAAAATACCGATACCGAAATAAATGAAATAGCGTTACCCTTAAAATACCGTTACCGATATAATCTAAAATAGCGTTACCCTTACCGATAACCGCATCGTTTCGGTTACCATCCATGGTTAAAAATCGTCAAAACTTTAATAATAAAAAAATTTTATTATTATAACCCTAAAATCATAATATAAAATATTTAAGTTTTATTTTTGCTGTTCTTAATTTACTAGTAGTTACCAAAAAAAAATCTGCCATTTGAACAGTTTTTTCGGCAACATTTATTTTTATGAGTGTAAGCTCTCGATTCAAAGAACTACCCGAGTAAAACGGGTTATACATTATTTTATATTATTTAATTTAATTTTATATTTATAACAATAACCTACCCAGGTAGAAATTGCTGACGTTACAACAAAAGTTGTACTGGGAGAGCACTGTTTTTTACGAAATGCCGGTATTACTTAAAACGTGCTTTGCCAGTACTGTTTTCTGAAAATTAACGAGCTTTTTATAATTTATTAAAATTAACAATTTTATAAATTTTACGTATTTTTACATCTATTACACAATTATTTATGTAAGAGAGACATCGCCGTTCTTTTCTTTTGAAGTTTCGAAAGAATACATTTGAAGAAATTTCAAAAAAAAAAAAATAAAAATAAAAAAAATCTGTGATGTACACTAAGAGGGCAGTAAAGTTCTAGCAAACTACTAAATTTGTTATTAAATGTACTCGGATAATACCAAAAAAAATAAAATCCCAAGCCTGCGCCAACGTTGGTAAATAACTACGGCCAAGCGTTTATTGGTGTTATCATTTCGACAACATGGCATTACAGTGAAAGTTAAAAATCCGACGCATTGCCAGTACATGTACTACCGCCTCCAATACCGGGCCAACATTGTGCCGTTTGTATTTTTCTACCTGGGTAGCTTAAAGACCATAATCGGTTACAAACTTCTATTAAAAGTAACGAAACAAGCAATAAACAATTGTCTCGTTATATATTGCTTTGTATGGCACTATATATAATAAGATATAATTTTAGTCTTTCAGAAAATAAATGTTAAAACCCAGCAAAAAAACATGGTATTCATTCTTTGGTTATAACTTCTTTCATTGCTTCCTTAGTTTCAGTTAGTATGCTTTAAGTGATTTTTGGAAGTTATTCAAAGGAACTTCCGAAAGTATTCATGCGTTCATGTTCCAAATGTAGTGATTTGGATATAAACCTATTATAATCTTAAAAAATCACCCTTTTCATTGTTTCTGAAGCACAAGTTTTTATATTTCTATAGTTTTTCAAACCATAGTACAAAATATTTTCTAATCATTCAAAATCAAAAATTTTTATAGAAAACTGTTTTAATGAACTTTTATTTTTTATAAAATCTTTTTTTTATACTTTTGTGAAAACTTTTATGCGAGATCCACTTGTACAGTTTTACAATTTTTTCAGTTTAACAAGTTTCTTTGAAATTTAATTTTGTTTCAAATAATTCTCAAAACCTTTTGACAATTTGTAATTAGTTTACATCTTTTGCAACTGTAATTCAGAAAATATCAATTGAAGTTAATTTTTTTTTAAATTAAAAATTTTAGAATGATATTCAGAATTTGCATTAGAAATTTCGAAAACGTCATTTGAAGTTCAGAAAAGCAGCACTTGTAATTCGGGAAATATCAATTGATTTTCAGAATACATCATCAGAAATCATCAGTTAAAATTCAGAGAACATAAATTAAAATTCAAAAAATATAAAATCTACTACAATTCATAATTTATGAATTTGAAATGATAATTTATTTACTTTTTTAAAATTCAAAACGAAAACATTTTTCTTCTTGTTAATAAATCTCAAAATGAATATTTCATCAACCGAGCTTATGTATTGAAGTACACTTGTTTGTTTATAATTTAACAATTTACTTCTTGAAAACCTTATAATTTATTTTTATTATCTTTTGAAGTGTAATATATTTTTAACTATTTAATTTTTTAAATAAAAAACTAAAAATAACGAAAATAATTTTTATTAAATCTCTGAGGGGGCAAAAATCGTTATCTTACTACAATGGAGTAACGTTTTTTATCATGAATGTGAAAGTGTTTCTTTACACTCATGTAGAAGCATTTATTTGTACTAATAAAGAAGTACTTATACATCATTGCATAAAATTCGCTTTTTAAAAAATGAATGAATTGAAATGAATTAAATTTTCATAACAGCTTAAATACATATTATATATGCATATTTTTCACGCATACTAGAGAATATCTAAACATAGCATCTTGATTGCTTCTTTAGAATAAAAAGCATGAGTAATGGTAAGTAGCTATATTTGAATGCTTCCGTCCTATGACACGCCAACGTTAAATTCATCGATGAAACCATTAGAAAAGAAGTGATGCCTTTGCCATAGTAGTGATGCTTTTATTGCTTCTTTGGCAGAACTATTTTTGCTGGGAATTTATTACTTTCTTTTTAAAATTGTGCACGGAAATTACTAGTGAAAACTCCTAATGCTGCAAATGAAATAAGTTCTTTTGTCAAACGGAAATTAATAAACTTTTGAAAAAAAGTTGATTTTAGAGATTTAAAAAATCATGGAAAATGTTCTTAAGTCGAATTAAATTCGTTTGCCAAAAGTCCTTAGATATGATTTAGTTTAATTTTTGTTTTATTTATTAGAAGAACCTAGCCCAAAGGCCACAATCGGTTACAAATGAGACAGAAAATTGGTCTATTGTTTGATGTAATATAAAATTATAATATCCAAAAGTCGATTGACAAATTTCCTAGAGTGATTCTGAATGGGGTATATATAATTTTATCCAAAAGAAAATTGTATGTTTTTGAAATATGATCATATAAAAATATATATTATTTTGGATTATGTTCTAAATATGTATATAAAACATCATAAAAATGTATATAAAACATCATCATATTACAATTTTTTGAGAAAGAAAAAACTACAGTAAACCTCGCTTATGACGAACTCCGGGGGACTAGATTAATTAGTTCGTTGTAAGCGAGGTTCGTATTAACCGGGGTAAAATTTATTAAAAATGTTCTAATTATCCACAAAATATTTAAATTTCCGTGAAACAACTTTAAAAATTTTTTCATTTCATTTCTTAAATATATTTTTTGCAATTTAAAATTTGTCAGAAAGCAAAAAAAATATAGAAAAAATTGTCGAATTTTGTAAAGTTCGTATTAAAAGTGAACAATTATATAGAAATTTGTTTGTGGGACCATCACAAACAGTTCGTTTTAACCGAGTGTTCGTCTTAAGCGAGTTCGTATTAACCGATGTTTTTATATTGAAATTGTTGACAAAACTTCGGGACTTCTAAATTAGTTCGTATGAACGGAGAATTCGTCTTATCCGAGTTCGTATTAAGCGAGTTATACTGTATATATGGATACATATAATTATTTCCGGTTATACTCACTGGCGTACAAAAACAAAAATTATATGTATATTAGCTGTGTTTGTGTGGCATGCCTATCAATGCTATCTCGAACAATTTTGACAGTAGAAAGCCGGAATAAGTGAAAAAACTGTCAAAATCGTTCTAGATAACACTGATATGCAGTCACACAAACACAGCTATTATTATATACAAACGTTTTTACTCGGGTAGTTTTTATGCGATTTTAGTCAAATTTTCTCACCTTGTTTCAAAGTTATGCGGTTTTTGAAATATTCGGAACGCATCTCCCATTTTCTTTTTCACGCGGATTTTTTAATACGTTTTTTTGGGAACGCATCTAAAGCATAAAAAAAGACTTAAGTGTAATTTAAAATTCTTCATTGATGAGGGCTCATAATTTGGCGGCAGGAAAAACACTTCCCCCTGCCAGCTTTCCCTTATGGGAGATTGTGTTTAAAAAAAGTTAGCAGCAAGTTAGCATACACTTTGTCATTTTAAATACGGGTATTGATTTTTTGTTTCTTGGTACTATCCCAATATATTGCAAAGCATTAAATTGATCGGTATTATCATTTGGGTGTCAGGAGCACTTTTTTTGTTTTGGTGTTGAGAAAGCATTTGAGTTTTATGTTTCTGGGTGCTTTCCCAGTGCTTTGTAAGGCACTGACACCACAGAGGAACGGTGGTATCATTTGGGCGTTAGGAAAGCACTGTTAACAAGCACTCATACCGCCCATTTCGGTGCTTTGCCAGTGCTGGGCCTTCTGTAATTTTCTACCTGGGAACCAATCACAATGCTTTGCAAAGTATTGAGATAGCACCAAGAAACACAAAAATCAAGTGTTTTCCTGCCACCAAATTATGAGCCCTCATCACTGTATAATTTTAAATTACTCTAAAAAAAAATTCTTGGAGTTATTTGGAGTCAAACATTTTTTAAATATCCACTCTTTTCCGGAGATAATATGTTTTTGGAAAACAAGCACTGGGAACCTTTTCAAACGTTAGTAAAGTGTCCAAATTTAGTAGTTTGCCAGTAGTTCGTTTTGTAAGACCGTGGTCTACTTGCGCTTTGCCAGATTCTTTTTTGTTACCACACATAATTTTTAAGTTAAAATCTAACTTACCCTTGTTTTAAAAACTACAAGAAAATCCTTCTCCAGATAGTCGATGGAAAAATTTTTTGAAAATTATTAGAAAATCGACAGAATTCTAAAAAGTAAAACAAAATAATTTATTAAAAACATACGTACATAAATAACAACAATAAAATCACTTTTTTTTGGGCAGCAAAAATAAAATTCTTTATAAAAATTTAAAACAATTATATAAATCACTTTCTGCTCTAAAATACTTTTAAAAAATGGAGCCTTGTTAAGCACATAATTTACACGCAACCAGAAAATTTAGAAATAATGGAAAAAATAACTGTCAAATTCCAATGCAAATTAGATATATACTTAGCGTCCAATAAGATTTGAATATTTATGCGATGTTTACCTAGTGTCTTCAAATGCAATGAAATGTGCAAAGAAATTTGAAAATAACACGCAAAACAACAACAACGAAAATAATTTTGTTGTTGCTTTGTGTGTTATTTTCAAATTTCATTGCATTTGAAGACACTAGGTTATGCGGCCTATAGACTACTCAAGTTTCTTGCACAATAATGAGTTTGTGCAGGTCAGTTGAACAGTGTGTGGCCTGGTTTGTGTACTTGTACAAGTATATTTTTAGACTTGAGTAAAAATCAAAACGATTTTGATTTTTACGCAATATTTTAGAACTTGTGCAAGTCATTTGCGCAGTGTATGCTGAAATTAGCACAGTTCAGCAGTAATTTTTGTAGAGTCAACATCATAAATACGGATAAAAAAAAATAAAAGTATGAATAAACGTAAAGTACAAAATGTCAATATAAATTTATTAACATCGCCAACGTATTTCAGGTATTTTGGCCTGCGCAAAGTGTGAAATAAAGCTTTTAAAGACTAATATTTCCTCATAGCAATAACAATCCGCTACATGTTTCTGCTGCTATGTGTAAATTAAAATGAATATTGCACAGTTTACTTGAATGGTGTGTGGCGAGTAAGGTGACTTGAACAAACTCGTAATTGTGCAAGTGACTTGCATAGTCTATTTGCCGCATTACACATGGAATGAATTTTTTGCAATGTTGACACTTTTTATTTATTAAAAAAACGGTACGATTTAATAAAATCTTTAAGTAGATTATGAGGGTAATTTTAACATGTGGCTAGGGATTCTGTAAAAAAATTGACGATTATCGTCCTCTTTCCGAAGATAAAATATCTATTTTAAGATGTTCACACAAAAAAAAAACTATAGGTAATATTGCCTAAAACTATAGGATGATATCACCTATTTTCAAAGGCAACATAGAGTGCTACATTTTACGGCAATATTACCATAAAAAAAAATAGGCAAATTCTATTTGACTTTTATGTTCGAAAAATCACCTATAATTTTACTATTTTGTTAAATGAACTAAGAAACAATGGTTTATTACCAATTTCAACGTAGGCAAAATATACACCCCTGTTGGTAATATAACTTCGGTACTAGTTACTTTTTATTGCAAAAATAAATATATACATTTTTATTTTATATTAAATCTTTATTAATAAATATTTATTCAAGCAAATTTCAAGAAGAATTTAATTACGCAAATTAATGATGCTATTATTTTACTTTAAAATATAACATTTAAAGGTTTTCTGTCCTGAATATTTTATGTTTCTACTTTAGGAAAAAGTCTTCAGAATCTGAGGGTTTTTTTATAAGGTCCTCAGAACCTGAAGGTTTTTCGACGGAAAAATTCCTCAAAATCTAGAGATTTTTCTATAGGAAAGAGTCCTCATAATCTAAGGATTTTCTATGAGAAAATGTCTTCAGAATTTGAAGGGTTTTCTATAGTAAAAAGTCCTTAGAATCTGAAGATTTTTCTATAGGCATAAGCCCTTGGAATCTAACAGGTTTTTTATAGGATAAGAAACTCAAGCTCTAAGCGTTTTTCTATAGTAAAGTTTTTATAATCTAAAGGTTTTCTATAGGAAAAAGCCCTTAGAATATGAGGGTTTTTTATGGGAAAAAGTTCTCACAATCTTAAGAATTTTCTATAGAAAAAACTCATTAGAATCTGAGGAGTTTCACATAGAAAAAAAGCCCTCAGAATCTGAGGGTTTTCGCATAGGAAAAAGTTATTAGAATCTGAGAGCTTTCTATATGAAAAAGTCCACAGGATCTGAGTGATTTGCTATGGAAAAAGTCTTCAGAATCTGATGATATCCCTAAATTTGAAGGTTTTTTTTTATATCTTGGAATCTTCAGAATCTTGGGAGTTTTCTATAGGAATTAGTCCTCAAAATCTGGGGGTTTTCTATAGGAAAACATTCTCAGTATTTGAAGCTTTTTCAATAGAAAAGGGCCCTCATAATCTAAGTTTCTCTATAGTAGTCATTAGAATCTGAGGATTTTTCTTTAGGAAAAAGTTCTTGGACAGTTGTTTGTGTAGTATTCAACTAACGAAAATTACTATAATTTCGTCTATGGACCCACCCGGTTGAGGCGGCCCGGTTCCTGGGTCTGGATCTAGCTGAGTCAACAAAACAAGATGAAGAAGAAGATTAATTATATCGTTATATATGCTTACATATTTTATTGTAGGAGGCGTTGCTACAACAACAACAACTATAATTTCGTAACAGTTATTTAAAGCAATTGTTTTCAATGTCACAATAAACAACTACCAAAACAGTATTTTTACAGTAAACAGTTACTTTTTGTTAGTTATTTAAAAAATAAAAATTTGGTTGAATTGCGTTGAATTAAAAAAAAATTAATTTATATTTGTTATTTTTGATATATCCCTTGTTTGCAAATAAAAATCAGAAACTTACCTTGTATCTCCAATGCATAAAAGCATAATAATTGGAGAACCGTTTGGAATTTTTGCTTCAAATTTTAAAAAGGCTGAAGTCATTATACATATTTTTGTAATCGGAAGGAAATAATGTTTTTTTTTTTATTAAAATATACTTTTTAATACCAAAATAATTAACAATGAAAAGCAGCGGTTTTTACCCATTTTGTCATGTAATTCTTTTATTGTAAAAGATTGTTAGTAAATCCTAAGACATTGCCAGTTATTTTTAATGCTTTTTTTCTGTAGATTTTGCAGACCAATTTTTTTGAGTGATTAGAAAACTTTTCAGATTTTTTCTGGGGACAAATTTCTTTTAAAAAATATTAGGATTATTCCTGTGGAAAAACTCTGATTCAGAGGACTTTTTACACAAATCATTTCCTTAGAAATTTTCCCATATTTTTAGGACTTGTTCCAATAAAAAATCGATAAATTCGGAGGACTTTTTAGCATAAAAATCCCTAAATTTAGGCACTTTTCCCTGTAGAAAAGCCGTCATATTTTCAGGATTATTCCTACAGAAAAACTTTTAAAATTCTTGTTTAGTTTATATTTGTTATTATTGATATATTCCTAGTTTGCAAATAAAAATCAAAAACTTGTATTGTGCCTCCAATGCATAAAAGCGTAATAACTGGAGAACCGTTTGGAATTTTTAATTCAAATTTTAAATAGGCTGAAATAATAACACATATTTTTGTAATCGAAAGACAACAATTGTTTTTTTTTATTAAAATATATTTTTTTAATACTAAAAGAATTAACTGTTAAAAAAACAGTTGTATTTGCCCATTTTGTCAGTTATTTTAGAAATTTTGTAGTAAAAATTTGTCGCTTAATTTTACGACATTGTCAGTTATTTTTAATTCATTACCATTGTGTTAAAAAATGGTAATGAATATTTTTTTAATTTTCATTTCTTTTTTAAATTCAAATTATCATTTTTTTAATTTTCATTACTTTTTCCAGGCACTATCCACGGCTCTCATATGAAAAACTGAACTGGTTTTAAGAAAGTTTCAATGTAAAATAACAAAAAACGTGAAAAAGTGGTATTTTTAATTAATTATTTTTATTGTTTTTAAGCAATTTTAATTAAATTGTAAAGTGCACTTGTGTTGTTTGATATGTTCTCTGCATTACCCAGCAAAAAAAAACCGAATGCATTCTACAAGAATGCATTTTTCACTGCATATAAAGTAGCTATATATGCTGATTTCTTACTTCCAATAAACGTATTTTAAATGACTTCCAAAAATGCCATTAATTCCCAGCAAAAAAATACCTGACCAAGATCCGTAAAATCACCTATATTGTTCGGCACGAATGCGTTCAAATTGAGGTGAAAAAGGCATTTTTTTAACATTGGCTTGTCATAGGAGAGAAGGTGTTTATGCTACTTTAAGTCTGCTTTGCACGTCATAAAAATGAGTGCTTGGATGTTCTTTTTTTATATAGGAAAGCAATTCATTTTTGTTACTATCTAAGGAGAGATGAAAAGTAACTTCTTGGGAATGCATTCAAATATATATTTAAGAAGTGATATTTATGACTTTTGAATGCATTCCCAAGAAGGTACTTTTCATCTCTCCTTAGATAGTAAAAAAAATGACTTGCTTTCCTATATAAAAAAGAACATCCAAGCACTCATTTTTATGACGTGCAAAGCAGACTTAAAGTAGCATAAACACCTTCTCTCCTATGACAAGCCAATGTTAAAAGAATGCGTTTTTCACCTCAAATTGAACGCATTTGTGCCGAACAGTATAGGTGCTTTTACGGATCTTGGTCAGGTATTTTTTTTTTCTGGGAAGTAAAAAAAGTTTTTAATTAATGGCATTTTGGAAGTCATTTAAAATACGTTTATTGGAAGTAAGAAATCAGCACATATAGCTACTTTATATGCAGTGAAAAATGCATTCTTGTAGAATGCATTCTCTCCTATGACAAGCCAATGTTAAAAAAATGCCTTTTTCACCTCAATTTGAACGCATTCGTGCCGAACAAAATAGGTGATTTTACGGATCTTGGTCAGGTATTTTTTTGCTGGGTACTTTATATGCAGTGAAAAATGCATTCTTGTAGAATGCATTCGGTTTTTTTTTGCTGGGTTAAAAAATATTTTTACTTCCCAAAAAAAAAATACCTGACCAAGATCCGTAAAAGCACCTATACTGTTCGGCACAAATGCGTTCAAATTGAGGTGAAAAACGCATTCTTTTAACATTGGCTTGTCATAAGAGAGAAGGTGTTTATGCTACTTTAAGTCTGCTTTGCACGTCATAAAAATGAGTGCTTGGATGTTATTTTTTATATAGGAAAGCAATTCATTTTTGTTACTATCTAAGGAGAGATGAAAAGTAACTTTTTGGGAATGCATTCAAATATATATTTAAGAAGTGATATTTATGACTTTTGAATGCATTCCCAAGAAGTTACTTTTCATCTCTCCTTAGATAGTAAAAAAAATGAATTGCTTTCCTGTATAAAAAAGAACATCCAAGCACTCATTTTTATGATGTGCAAAGCAGACTTAAAGTAGCATAAACACCTTCTCTCCTATGACAAGCCAATGTTAAAAAAATGCCTTTTTCACCTCAATTTGAACGCATTCGTGCCGAACAATATAGGTGATTTTACGGATCTTGGTCAGGTATTTTTTTGCTGGGTAGTTTTATATAATTAGCACAAAATTTTGCTTATTAATATAAAAAATACGCGTTAAAAAAACCACTAAAAACTGTTTCTCTTAAAACCAGTTTGCATATAAAATTAAAGAGACTTTTTAACAGCAGTTAAGGCTGGTGGTTTGTCTTTAGTCTATATGGTCGTTGCTTTTACCCAATGTTTACACAGTAATGAAACACACATTTGATTTCCATTACTTGCCATTTTTATCGAAGAGGAAGTAGTAGAAATACTTTGCTGCATTTTTTTTTAATTCATAATCCGAGGTCTATGTTATCCACATCTTACACCAACATTTGGTGGCTAGTTGAAACAAAAAAAAAAAAAATTGCAAAAAAGAAAATTTTTCAATGAATTTTACTTAAATTTTTGTACCATAAAGACTTCGCGTTCCGCCACTATTTTGCAAATTTTTAAGAGCGTTTTTTTTAATTTATAATCTGGAGACTATAATGCCTACTTCATACAACAAAGTTTGGTGATTAGTTGCAAAAAAAAAAAAATCCAAAATAAATTTGCCAAAAGGAAACTTTTTGCATCAGTATTTTTGTTTGCTATTAACATTAATCGCTGATTAAGTTTTTTAATTGAATTTTTCTACCATAAAGTCTTTTTCGCGTTCCGCCATTATTTTGAAATTTGAGGTTTTTAAAATTTATAATCTAGGGACATATAAAAAAGTTTGGTAGCTAGTTGTAAAAAAACAAAAATCGCGAAAAAAAAAAAAATTTCCATAAAAGAAAATGTTTGGGTGTAGAACAAAAAAAAAAAACGTTCTTTGCAACATTATGAAAAGTAATGGTAATAAAATTTCATTTGTATACCTAGTGTAGAAAAATGGAAATGATTTTTTGTTTTTACTACCATTGCGTAAATGTAATGAAAACGAGTAAAAAGGTTAAAGTCGGGCATGCCGACTATACAATACCCTACACCAGTCTGGTGTATTGTTTGGATCCGAAATTCGAATGGGTTAAAATGGGGCTTATGTCAAAATTTTCTATAATGTGAGTCAGCGCACCAAATTTCATTAAAATATCTTAATATTTGCGACCTGCAGTTTGTAACCAAGCCAATTTTGGGGGGACCCTTATATGGGCACTAGTTCTAAACATGGACTGATGTTCACCAAAATCAATAGGCTTCGTCCTTGGGCCAACATAGGTCTATGTACCAAATTTTAGCAAAATATCTTAATATTTGCGACCTGCAGCGTATAAACAATATAATTTTGGGGGGACCCTTATATGGGCACTAGTTCTAAACATGGACCGATGTTCGCCAAAATCAATAGGCTTCGTCCTTGAGCCAACATAGGTCTATGTACCAAATTTCATCAAAATATCTTAATATTTGCGACCTGCAGCGTATAAACAGTATAATTTTGGTAGGACCCTTATATGGGCACTAGGTCTAAACATAGACCGATGTTCACCAAAATCAATAGGCTGCGTTATTGGGCCAATATAGGTCTGTGTACCAAATTTCATCAAAATATCTTAATATTTGCGACCTGCAGCGTATAAACAGTATAATTTTGGTAGGACCCTTATATGGGCACTAGGTCTAAACATGGAACGATGTTCACCAAAATCAATAGGCTGCGTTATTGGGCCAATATAGGTCTGTGTACCAAATTTCATCAAAATATCTTAATATTTACGACCTGCAGCGTATAAACAGTATAATTTTGGTAGGACCCTTATATGGGCACTAGGTCTAAACATGGGCCGATGTTCACCAAAATCAATAGTCTGCGTTATTGGCCAATGTAGGTCTGTGTACCAAATTTCATCAAAATATCTTAATATTTACGACCTGCAGCGTATAAACAGTATAATTTTGGTAGGACCCTTATATGGGCACTAGGTCTAAACATGGACCGATGTTCACCAAAATCAATAGGCTGCGTTATTGGGCTAACATAGGTCTGTGTACCAAATTTCGTCAAAATATCTTAATATTTACGACCTGCAGCGTATAAACAATATAATTTTGGTAGGACCCTTATATGGGCACTAGGTCTAAACATGGACCGATGTTCACCAAAATCAAACTTGTTCGTCCTTGGGCCAACATAGGTCTGCGTACCAAATTTCATCAAAATATCTTAATAGTTGCGACCTATAGAGTGCGCACAAGATTGCATGGACAGACAGACAGACGGACATCGTTAAATCGAAATAAAAAAAAATTCTGAACCGATCGGTATACTATAAGGTGGGTCTACGACCAATATTTTTTGGTGTTACAAACATCAGCACAAACTTATAATACCCTGACCACATAGTGGTGTAGGGTATAATTATAAAAACGTTTCAAAATTATAAAAACATTTCATTACATGCAATGAAAATAAAAGTAATAACCATTTTTTCATTGTAATTACATTTTGTAATGGTAATGATTTTTTTTTATTTCCATTTTATAGATTCAATGGTAATGAAAATACACAATGGCCATTACAAAGCAATTAATTACTCCCATCTCTTGGTTAAACTTCGGTTTTTCCACTTTTTCAGATTTGTTGGTGTATTCAATTTATTGTAAACGCATTATTTTTGCTGAGTAATTTTTCTCTGTGTAACCTTGTTGTCGCCGACAAAAGATTCTACTTTTGAAATTAAGCACCGTGAGTTGTTCGAGTTTCACGTGATATAAAAAACTGAGTTTCCATATAAAAAAAATATTTTTCACAATGAGTTTCACGTGAAATTTGTGTAGACTTTGTTTTCACGCAAATTTAATATATGTACAAGACATTATTTTTTTCTGAAAATGTGGCATTTTGTGTTTATTGTGATTGTGTCTTTCTAATTATATAAACAAAATTTTCATTATCAGAATTTAAATTACTATTTAAAGCACCGTAAGTTGTTTTTCACGTGGTTTTTCTTTTCCCGGACTTTTTCATTTCCCGGGATCCCGGGAATTCCCGCTCTTTAGAAAATATATAAATTCGACATATATTGTACTTGAAAAACTACTTTTTGGTTAAACACCGTTCGACAAAGTTCATATTTTGGTTGTATCCATGAGAAAATGTTCTGAAAGGAGGGCTAAATATCCATGTCTTCCACTTTTTCCAGGTCGTGAATTAGTATTTATGTAATATATTTATATGGAAGGCCGTCCTAATTAAAAAAAAAAAAAACTCTTAGTAATATATTAACTAAATATTAATTTCGCGGTTTAAGCTGTTAAATGAATTGATATAGAAAAGTGAAAGACACGGTTATATTATTTTGATTCCTTTTTTCAGGATATATTGGAATTGCTAATGGGTGCAAACTTGCGTCGGACCAGTTTTATAGTCAGAACTAAAATCAATTTTTTGCTTAAATATTTCTTATACATTAAATCCAAAAATTTCTATTTCTAGATATTTTGTTTTTTTCTATGCAGATTTTCAGAAGTATCCGTCTAGAATTAGTTTTATAAAAAAGTTTAAAAGTGAGCATTTTTCACAGAAATTTTTAGGCAAATTCGCCTAAATTGTTTTATAAAAGTAGACACTAAAATATTAAATAGTTTCATAACTTTAATTAGTTTTCTTGAATAGAAATTTTTTATGCCACAACTCCTTAAAAAGAAATTTTTAATTTTCATATTTAGTTGCATTTTAAATTAGCATATAAAAAATTCAAAATAATTTGAAAAAGCATCTGATGTATTTATTATTTTAAAAATTAATAATATTTAAAAAATATATTTAAAATAAAGGAATAGCAATTGAACTTTAAATGAAATTATTTGAAGAAAAAAAAATTCAAAATACTTATGTTAATTGAAAATACGAAAAAATTACTATTTTTTAACTTTAATCCCTAGTTTCTTGGAGGTATTTGGAACTGAAATAATGATTTTGAAATGTTGTATAAGGCTGGTTTACACTATAAGATTTTCGGTACGATTTTACTTCAGTACACGTGCAAAACATATAGGCAAGGTTGCAAAATTTTTCCGAGAATCTTGTAGTTTAAAACAGCATATATAAATTTTGCTTTATTTGAACAAATATCATCATCTTAAAGAAGAAAAAAATTCCCGAAGGACAAGTATTTTAGTTTGTAAATTTGGTAATTGCTAATATAATATTTTTCGGTTTAACTAAACCAAATTCAATTGGCATCCAAAAACAATTTGGCTTAATTCAGTTTATTAAATTTTAAACCGTATTTTTAATTTTAAATATTCCTTATTTAAATTAATTTAAAAAAATCAATGCTTTAAATTTAAATAAAGCTTCTAAAATTGCAATAAAACTAGCTGTAAAAGACTAAAAAAAATCCCGGGAAATCTCGCATAAAATTCCCGGGATTGCGGGATTCAAAAAAGGGCGGGATTCCTGGGAATTCCCGGGACGGGTACAAATGCATTCAAATTGAGGTGAAAAACGCATTCTTTTAACATTGGCTTGTCATAGGAGAGAAGATGTTTATGCTACTTTAAGTCTGCTTTGCACGTCATAAAAATGAGTGCTTGGGTGTTCTTTTTTATATAGGAAAGCAATTCATTTTTGTTACTATCTACGGATAGATGAAAAGTAACTTCTTGGGAATGCATTCAAATATATATTTAAGAAGTGATATTTATGACTTTTGAATGCATTCCCAAGAAGTTACTTTTCATCTATCCTTAGATAGTAAAAAAAAATGAATTACTTTCCTATATAAAAAAGAACATCTAAGCATTCATTTTTATGACGTGCAAAGCAGACTTAAAGTAGCATAAACACCTTCTCTCCTATGACAAGCCAATGTTTAAAAAAATGCCTTTTTCACCTCAATTTGAACGCATTCGTGCCGAACAATATAGGTGATTTTACGGATCTTGGTCAGGTATTTTTTTTATAGATGCCTATACCCAAGATCCGTAAAATCACCTATATTATTCTGCACGAATGCGTTCAAATTGAGGTGAAAAAGGCATTTTTTAACATTGGCTTGTCATAGGAGAGAAGGTGTTTATGCTACTTTAAGTCTGCTTTGCACGTCATAAAAATGAGTGCTTGGATGTTCTTTTTTATATAGGAAAGTAATTCATTTTTTTTACTATCTAAGGAGAGATGAAAAGTAACTTCTTGGGAATGCATTCAAAAGTCATAAATATCACTTCTTAAATATATATTTGAATTCATTCCCAAGAAGTTACTTTTTATCTCTCCTTAGATAGTAACAAAAATGAATTGCTTTCCTATATAGAAAAGAACATCCAAGCACTCATTTTTATGACGTGCAAAGCAGACTTAAAGTAGCATAAACACCTTCTCTCCTATGACAAGCCAATGTTAAAAGAATGCGTTTTTCACCTCAATTTGAACGCATTTGTACCGAACAGTATAGGTGCTTTTACGGATCTTTGTCAGGTATTTTTTTTCTGGGAAGTAAAAAAAGTTTTTAATTAATGGCATTTTGGAAGTCATTTAAAATACGTTTATTGGAAGTAAGAAATCAGCATATATAGCTACTTTATATGCAGTGAAAAATGCATTCTTGTAGAATGCATTTGGTTTTTTTTTTTTGCTGGGTACTGTTCGGCACAAATGCGTTCAAATTGAGGTGAAAAAAGCATTCTTTTAACATTGGCTTGTCATAGGAGAGAAGGTGTTTATGCTTCTTTAAGTCTGCTTTGCACGTCATAAAAATGAGTTCTTGGATGTTCTTTTTTATATAGGAAAGCAATTCATTTTTGTTACTACCCAGCAAAAAAAAAACGAATGCATTCTACAAGAATGCATTTTTCAGTGCATATAAAGTAGCTATATATGCTGATTTATGACTTCGAATAAACCTATTTTAAATGACTTCCAAAATGCCATTAATTAAAAACTGTAGCTTTAAAATGGGTTTGATATTTCTTTTCATACGATTAAAAATATTTAATTTTATAAAATTAAAAATACTTTTTTGTATTACTTGTTTGCTAAAATTTATTTTAGAAAAGTTTAAAGCTAGTTGTAATTTTTTATTATTATTTAGCCAGCAAAAAAACCGAATGCATTCTACAAGAATGCATTTTTCACTGCATATAAAGTAGCTATATATGCTGATTTCTTACTTCCAATAAACGTATTTTAAATGACTTTCAAAATGCCATTAATTAGAAACTTTTTTTACTTCCCAGAAAAAAAAAATACCTGACCAAGATCCGTAAAAGCACCTATACTGTTCGGTACAAATGCGTTCAAATTGAGGTGAAAAACGCATTCTTTTAACATTGGCTTGTCATAGGAGAGAAGGTGTTTATGCTACTTTAAGTCTGCTTTGCACGTCATAAAAATGAGTGCTTGGATGTTCTTTTTTATAAAGGAAAGCAATTCATTTTTGTTACTATCTAAGGAGAGATGAAAAGTAACTTCTTGGGAATGCATTCAAATATATATTTAAGAAGTTATATTTATGACTTTTGAATGCATTCCTAAGAAGTTACTTTTCATCTCTCCTTAGATAGTAAAAAAAATGAATTACTTTCCTATATAAAAAAGAACATCCAAGCACTCATTTTTATGACGTGCAAAGCAGACTTAAAGTAGCATAAACACCTTCTCTCCTATGACAAGCCAATGTTAAAAAAATGCCTTTTTCACCTCAATTTGAACGCATTCGTGCCGAACAATATAGGTGATTTTACGGATCTTGGTCAGGTATTTTTTTTATAGATGCCTATACCCAAGATCCGTAAAATCACCTATATTATTCTGCACGAATGCGTTCAAATTGAGGTGAAAAAGGCATTTTTTAACATTGGCTTGTCATAGGAGAGAAGGTGTTTATGCTACTTTAAGTCTGCTTTGCACGTCATAAAAATGAGTGCTTGGATGTTCTTTTTTATATAGGAAAGTAATTCATTTTTTTTACTATCTAAGGAGAGATGAAAAGTAACTTCTTGGGAATGCATTCAAAAGTCATAAATATCACTTCTTAAATATATATTTGAATTCATTCCCAAGAAGTTACTTTTTATCTCTCCTTAGATAGTAACAAAAATGAATTGCTTTCCTATATAGAAAAGAACATCCAAGCACTCATTTTTATGACGTGCAAAGCAGACTTAAAGTAGCATAAACACCTTCTCTCCTATGACAAGCCAATGTTAAAAGAATGCGTTTTTCACCTCAATTTGAACGCATTTGTACCGAACAGTATAGGTGCTTTTACGGATCTTTGTCAGGTATTTTTTTTCTGGGAAGTAAAAAAAGTTTTTAATTAATGGCATTTTGGAAGTCATTTAAAATACGTTTATTGGAAGTAAGAAATCAGCATATATAGCTACTTTATATGCAGTGAAAAATGCATTCTTGTAGAATGCATTTGGTTTTTTTTTTTTGCTGGGTACTGTTCGGCACAAATGCGTTCAAATTGAGGTGAAAAAAGCATTCTTTTAACATTGGCTTGTCATAGGAGAGAAGGTGTTTATGCTTCTTTAAGTCTGCTTTGCACGTCATAAAAATGAGTTCTTGGATGTTCTTTTTTATATAGGAAAGCAATTCATTTTTGTTACTACCCAGCAAAAAAAAAACGAATGCATTCTACAAGAATGCATTTTTCAGTGCATATAAAGTAGCTATATATGCTGATTTATGACTTCGAATAAACCTATTTTAAATGACTTCCAAAATGCCATTAATTAAAAACTGTAGCTTTAAAATGGGTTTGATATTTCTTTTCATACGATTAAAAATATTTAATTTTATAAAATTAAAAATACTTTTTTGTATTACTTGTTTGCTAAAATTTATTTTAGAAAAGTTTAAAGCTAGTTGTAATTTTTTATTATTATTTAGCCAGCAAAAAAACCGAATGCATTCTACAAGAATGCATTTTTCACTGCATATAAAGTAGCTATATATGCTGATTTCTTACTTCCAATAAACGTATTTTAAATGACTTTCAAAATGCCATTAATTAGAAACTTTTTTTACTTCCCAGAAAAAAAAAATACCTGACCAAGATCCGTAAAAGCACCTATACTGTTCGGTACAAATGCGTTCAAATTGAGGTGAAAAACGCATTCTTTTAACATTGGCTTGTCATAGGAGAGAAGGTGTTTATGCTACTTTAAGTCTGCTTTGCACGTCATAAAAATGAGTGCTTGGATGTTCTTTTTTATAAAGGAAAGCAATTCATTTTTGTTACTATCTAAGGAGAGATGAAAAGTAACTTCTTGGGAATGCATTCAAATATATATTTAAGAAGTTATATTTATGACTTTTGAATGCATTCCTAAGAAGTTACTTTTCATCTCTCCTTAGATAGTAAAAAAAATGAATTACTTTCCTATATAAAAAAGAACATCCAAGCACTCATTTTTATGACGTGCAAAGCAGACTTAAAGTAGCATAAACACCTTCTCTCCTATGACAAGCCAATGTTAAAAAAATGCCTTTTTCACCTCAATTTGAACGCATTCGTGCCGAACAATATAGGTGATTTTACGGATCTTGGTCAGGTATTTTTTTGCTGGGTATCTAAGGAGAGATGAAAAGTAACTTCTTGGGAATGCATTCAAATATATATTTAAGAAGTGATAATTATGACTTTTGAATGCATTCCCAAGAAGTTACTTTTCATCTCTCACTACTATCTATCTTTTTCACCTCAATTTGAACGCATTCGTGCCGAACAATATAGGTGATTTTACGGATCTTGGTCAGGTATTTTTTTGCTGGGAACAAAAGGATAAAAATAAAATTGTTAAATTTCGTTGATGTTAGTCTAAGTTGCGTTGTTGATAACAAATTCGATTTGCTTTCAACATTCAATAAGTAGACGATTATCAAAATATTAACCCACTCAAAGGCGAAAGGCACTGATGATGGCTTTGTAGCGAAAGCCGAAAATTCGCATTCTCCCTTGCTGGTCTTATCGAATTTTTTCAAAAATTTTTATTCTTTGTAATTTACTTGTAAAAATTGTATCATCTTTCTTTGATTTGAAAATAATTTAAAACAGAAAGTGATATTAATTTATGATCTAGAGACAAACTAAAATAACATTCATTTACTTAAATAACAGATCAACTAAAACATTTTCCCCATTCATCTTAAAAACAATTAAATTATTTTAAAAACTTTTTTTGGGGAAATTGGTGGCGGTAGCCGGAATATGTCCAACACATCAATTAACTAAGTTCAAGTCGCAAACATACACGCAGAAAACTAGAGGATGTGATATTACATAATCATGCTTGGTAAAAACGATTTGCTACAAAAAAATAGTTTTCATTAGCTTACATAGGGGTTACACGATCAATTTTTGGCTTTCAAGTTTCAATACACTCACATTTTATTACTAACACACTCACATTTTAAAAATTGAACAGCAACTTGATATCAATTTTTGCTTTCAAGTTTTGAGAAAACTTGACGGTCAAGTTTTTAAACAGCTGATCAATTTCTTGTAAATTTGTTTTTCTTTTTACAAATATTGTGCCGCAATAAAACACGATTGATAAAATACGGAAATTGAATATTTCGGTATATCGACGAAATGATTTAAAAATAAAAATAAATAAAAAAATCAATTTCTGCTGACATGAAAATGTCTGTGGAATATGTGAAGAAAAAAATAAAGTCTTTTCGAACAGCCTATAGTGCGGAAACAGCCCACAGAGGCGAGCATTTTTAGTTCTTTCCTTGAAGACGGCATCTTGAAAGCAAAATTGACTATCAAGTTGCATGCAGCCTACGTCACAGCTGCAAGTTCAACTGAATTTGACAAGCAGTATGTGTTATCAGTGAGGTTACATGATCAAGATTTTGCTTTCAAGTTGACAACACATACTGCTTGTCAAATTCAGTTGAAATTGAAGCTGTGACGTAGGCTGCATGCAACTTGATAGTCAATTTTGCTTTCAAGATGCCGTCGTCAAGGAAAGAACTAAAAATGCTCGCCTCTGTGGGCTGTTTCCGCACTGTAAGCTGTTGGAAAAGACTTTATTTTTTTCTTCACACATTCCACAGACATTTTCATGTCAGCAGCAATTGATTTTTTATTTATTTTTATTTTTAAATCATTTCGTCGATTTACCGAAATATTCACATTCCGTATTTTATCAAACGTGTTTTATTGCGGCACAATATTTGTAAAAAGAAAAACAAATTTACAAGAAATTGATCAGCTGTTTAAAACTTGACCGTCAAGTTTTCTCAAAACTTGAAAGACAAAATTGATATCAAGTTGCTGTTCAATTTTTAAAATGTGAGTGTGTTAGTAAAAAAATGTGAGTGTATTGAAACTTGAAAGCCAAAAATTGAGAAAACTTGACGGTCAAGTTTTAAACAGCTGATCAAATTTCTTGTAAATTTGTTGTTCTTTTTACAAATATTGTGCCGCAATAAAACACGATTGATAAATTACGGAATGTGAATATTTCGGTATATCGACGAAATGATTTAAAAATAAAAATAAATAAAAAACCAATTTCTGCTGACATGAAAATGTCTGTGGAAGATGTGAAGAAAAAAATAAAGTCTTTTCGAACAGCCTACAGTGCGGAAACAGCCCACAGAGGCGAGCAATTTTAGTTCTTTCCTTGACGACGACATCTTGAAAGCAAAATTGACTATCAAGTTGCATGCAGCCTACGTCACAGCTTCAAGTTCAACTGAATTTGACAAGCAGTATGTGTTATCAACTTGAAAGCAAAATCTTGATCATGTAACCTCACTGTTAGTTTAAATCAGACTAAGGATGCCAATAGGGATTGATATTTGAAAATCCCGGGGTTTGGGATTTTCGGGACTACGGGATTTTTCGGGATCCCGGGATTTTAGCGGATTTCGGGATTTAAATTTTCCTTTATTTGTAAACATTTTTATGTTATGTAACTAATTTTTTTATAGAATAAAGCGTTTCATAATTATTTAATGGTTGTTAATTAATAATGTGGTACATTTTATGAATATTGAAACATCTCAGTCAGAAATTGACAGTGGTACAAAAAATCAAGCACTTGACCCACCGTTAATTGTTTTATATAAATTACCTAAAAATATAACTTTTTATTGGTACACTAAAATTTTTTTTGCACATTGTTAAATCACTTGCTTTTCTTAAGCTGCCCACACACTAGGGAACATTATTAAAAAAGAGAGCATTTTTTTGTGAATGTGTGAGTGCGTTTGTGTGTGTGTTGAGATCGTGCAATTCGTGTTTACAAAATTTTTTGATATTTTTTGTTCCGTCAACCATGTTCCCTAGTGTGGGCAGCTTTAGCTGTTTAAAAAATTGCAGGGTTGGCCGTTATCGTTTCAAAACCCTTTTAACTGACTACCGTTACCCCTAAAATACCGTTACCGAAATAACCGAAATACCGTTATCCTTAAAATACCGTTACCGAAATAACTGAAATACCGTTATCCTTAAAATACCGAAATAAATGAAATATCGATACCCTTAAAATACCGTTACCAAAATAGTCTGAAATAGCGATACCCTTACCGATAACCGCATCGTTTCGGTTACCATCCATGAAAAATTGTCAATATTTAGTTATATTATGGGGAAGGGAAATAGCCAAAGTTGAAAACTGTTAAAAAAAAAAGTAGATGCCAAAAGTGAAAAAGTATTGAAAACAAAACATAAAAATTTAATTGTAATAAATAAACTAAATCATATAGTGCCTCAGAGAAATCCATGTGCAATTGATAAAAGGTTTGCATTCCAAGGAAGATGTGAAGGAAGGAAGCTGTCGTACAAGAAATTTTCTTATTATAAGAATTTTTAGTATAATATATATTTATAATAAGCGTGCAATGTAATATACATAATAGTAATAATTGCGTCTAATGGTTTGCAAGAATTCCAAAAAATACCGACCGTGTTTCTGGAAACAAAATAAAAATCTAAAAAGTATTTGCTTAGTGAAAATCTGTGGTGAAAATCTTCGATTATAAAATGGATTTACAAATAAAAAAAAACACCCACTATTTTTTTTTTTTATGATTTCTGTTCTTGTATATTTAGGTTAATTAAATTTAGAAACTCAATAATGTGTACAAAGGCATTTTGCCCGTACTGGTTTGTGATTCTACAATTTCCTTACGTAGCTATTTTTCAGCTTTTTAACTATAAAATATATACAGGTGGGGAGTGATAAGAACACTTACAGAAAAATGTGATTTCTTTACACTGCAAGAAGTGTTTCTTTGTTATTCTCTTTTTAATTTTTCATAAAAGTTCACTTCTTGCTTACTATAGTTTTGTTGAAATAATTCTAACAATAAAATAAATGCGAATTTAGAGGATTTTAACCAAAATAAACTTTTCAGTTAATTACTGAAAAACTCGAAACTCCGCTCTACAAAAAACACGCACAAGTACCTCGCTCAATGAACTGATAAGAGAAAATTCAAAATTTTCAGAGCTGCATTTTGCAACAACAAATTTTAATGTTTAGTGGTCAGTGTTGCCTGGACTTTTTTAGAATTCCCCTAAATTATTTGAAAAAAATACCCTAAACTTTTTTCTTAAGCGGCCTATATACCACCAAGCATTCTGTACCATGATACAACCAGACTAGGTAGATGCATTACCTAGTGTCTACAAATGCAATGAAATGTGCAAAGAAATTTGAAAATAACACACAAAGCAACAACAACGTAAATAATTTTGTTGTTGCTTTGTGTTTATTTCGTAAATTTTATGGCATATTTTATTGCATTTGGAGACACTAGGTTAGGGTGAGTTTGACAGTTCAGGGTTTTATTATGACAATTCAGGGTTTTATTATGACAGTTCAGGGATTTTTTCGTATGCTTTCGCTATGTATCAAGAGTTGCCGATTACATTTTTTGTTGTTGTTTGTTGTTCTAATGCATCTACCTAGTATGGTTGTATCATGCTCTGTACAGCAAGCTAGACGGCTGTATGAATTTGACCATGTAATGTCTAATTTGACGGTTGGTCAAGCATGGTGGACGAAAACCAAATTTTTTTTTGATTTTTCGGCAAGTTTGACAAACACGCTTTACCGTCTAATGAAAAAAATCGTCAAACATTGGAGAATATTACATTTTTAATAAGTTATTTTGTGACGAGAAAAGGATAACGTTAATAAATAAACTAAAAAATACAAAAAAAAAAAAAGAAATTCAAAAATGAAATTCCAAGAAAAAAAATAATAAAAATTATTTTGTCATTATCATCCGATATGTTGATTTTGTGGTTTTAAAGTCAAATTTTACAGCATGCTTGTCCGTATATTCCAAAAACAATTTTTTGTTTGTCAAACAAGCTGGACAGCATGCTTGCTCGTATATAGGCCGCTTTAGAAAACAAATAAAAAATTTCAAGCGTTAATTTGCTAAAAACAAAAATTAAAAGTCTACAAAGAAAATTTATAAAAAAAAAATAATTTTTATTAGTTTACTTTTGACTCAATTACATTTTTCAAAACTTTGTATTCAGAAATACATATCTATCAAATCAAGCCATAATTTATAAATTTTATTACACTCACAAAAGTTTGTCGGTAAACTACTAAAAATGACATTTAAAACAAAGGTACACGGAAAAAACAAAAAGTTTATAATTATCGAAATACTTACACCGAAAAAATTTCTCAGTTACTTGCTACTAAATTTTCAACTGAGTCTAATTTAACTAATATATTTTAATTTTTTTTTAACGGAACTTTCAGTTAAACTAAACAAGACTTTAAATTGGTAGCTAATAACCGATTCAATCGTTTATAATAATTTCATATATTTTAATTTAGTTGCAAATAAATAAAATATACTGCATTTTGTTAATAAATTTCACACTTTATTTGTTATAAACTTATTAAAAATTACTTTTTTTATTATAAACAAAACACAATTAAAACATACGATTTTCCCTTCCAGGTCAAGAAGGAAGTCACAATGTCTAGAAGAAGTTGGGGTGAAATCAAGAACCTGGCACCGGAAAATGGCGAAAATTTGTTAAGGCCCTATGCTCCTTATAGGAATCGAGGGAACATATATAAAAATAAATTTTACCTTGCGTAGACTATATTCCTTGAATCTTTATTTACCTCTTTCCATTAAAAAACGTATAGCACATGCATTATTAATGTAAATAATACAGTAGTATTGAAGTTTACTCTGGGTGTAATCTTGAGGACTTCAATAGGTGTAGATTGCTTTTTAATGAAATAATACGCTTTGTTTACAATTTGAAACCACATGATCATGTGTCGAGGTATATTTCCGATTTTTTGGGATGCAGTTTTAAAAATTTTGTGCAAATCCGATTGCTATTATTCTATCATAAGGTAATGCTCACTGATTGTCCCGAATATATACACAGACATTTTGTATTATTGAACGCTGACAGGAACCCTCAACTTCTGTATCCGACCAGAAATTACGTTATTCATGAACGATCTTTTCATGTTCGTGTTGCAAAGGTTTGGAACCATCTACCCCGTCCCCTTAGATCATTTGATCTATCTTTGAAAACATTCAAGAGTAAACTTGTAGAATATGCTTCTGTCCATGACATTTAAGTGGCCAAATCTTTGTTTTTCTTTAATTTGATTTTACTCTTGCATATTTACATCATTTCTTGTTTTGTTTAAGTAATGGGGTGCTTAAATTCCTCTAAGTTTAGAACGCAATACATTTTATCATATATTTTTATTTCTGCCATATTATTTCTATTTTTTAATTAATTTTATAACGCAATATATTTTGTCATATATATTTTTGCCATATTATTGTTACTTTTATATTTTTTTGTAAGTAAAACTAATTTCCATTACAAATTGTTTTATCTTGTAGTCTCTTTCAAATGCTCTTATATACAAATTTAATTACTTTTTAAGACTATAGTTTTTAGAAATATTATAAAATAACCTGTTTTTGTTAGTCTACCAACTATATATGGCCCTAAGGGCTCAGTTGGTTTATTTGAATAATAAATAAATAAATATATATATATATAATTTTTCCTTTGGTCCTTATTCCAAGTTGTCACTGTTTATGTCAAATATCAACATTTTGTATACGTATCAATCATAGGGTATTTAATCGATTAATCGTTATTCGATTAATCGAACAATTTTTCTCAAAAATTGTTCGATAATTCAAAATGTCCAAATTTCGAATAACGAATAATTCGAATAATTTCTTACGATTAATCGATTAATCGAAATTGGTATAAAATTACAGAAATGTTTAAAAAATATAAATTTTTTATTAAAGTAAATGTGTTAAAACTTCAATTTTTTTTTTAAATTGTGATTTTTTTTAAATTTTGAAATGCTTGTACCTATCCAGATTCCATTCTGGCCTAAGAAAATAATTAAGGGACGACCTTTTAGAATTTATAGAAATATTTTTTAGCTTCAACTCAAGGAGAATTTCATGTTTTACATAGGAGCGTCAATAAACATCTTAAATCCCAAAGAAAAAACAACATAAAATTATCACAGTTTGCTTTGTCATCTTCCAAATTACTACCCTGTTGTTGTGACTTATCTAGTAAAGTAGAGGTATATATTTACGTACAATAAATTTTTAATTATTTTTTACGACATTTTAAACGGTGATATTAAATGAAAGCATTAGTAATTATTGTAATTAATGATTATTAGAATTATTAATTACAATTAATGCTCAATGTAATAAAGCTTGTTTAGTGAGCGCTCTGAATTAATAAAATAAAGGGATGCAGTTACGGAACGTAGAGGAAAAATCAATTCTCAACAGAATTCCTCACTACATTTAAGTTTTTTATGTATTCAGTGCATACGAAAGAGATACAATTTAATGTACAGGGTATTATATAATTCTTTCGGGTGTGGTTCTCCCCGATTTGGATAAAATTTTAATATGTGAAAGAGGTGACAGAAAAAATTAAAATAATGACAAAATCTGATCTCAATTATTAAATTTTTTTTATTTTGATGAATTTCAGAAGAGTTACTGAATTAATTTTTGTTCCTTTTTTAAATAAAATTATTAAAAACACAACAAGTGTATGTATATTATTTTACAGAAATTTTTTTCGATTAATCGATTAATTTTAAAATTTTGTTTGATTAACCGGTTAAGAAAAAAACCCAAATAATTATTTGCACGATTAATCGATTAAAATAAAAAGCCGATTAATTGAATACCCTAATCAACCATCAAATGCAAACGCATTTCTATTTTGCCATTAACTGTTTGCTTTTATTTATTAATTATTTTTTGGTATTCTTATATTATTTAATATCTTGCAATTGAATTGGTTTAATTTATTTTATTTTAAAAATTTTTTGTTAACATTATTTTAGTTATTAAGAAATCAACTAACAACTAATTTTTCTTTTAAACTGAAGCAAAAGTTGATAATAATTAATTCATTTATTTTAAAATATTTTAATTTTAACTTAAGTTTTCTCTAACTAAGCTACTGAGGAATTTTTTCGGTCTAGGTAAAACACAACTTCAAAAGTATATTTTGTAAGTTAGTAAAAAAACATGTAGATATATAAATTTTTGGTTTTTGTCAACTTGTCTTAGTTTTTGACCTATTCCATTTTCACGCACTTTAAAATATGTTAAGTTACCTAAGTTTTTTCTTTTACAAATTGTCTTATAAAATATTATATTTTAATTAAAGAATTTTGTAACTTATGTTGCATTAGTTTAACGTTTAGTGTTAACTCTCAAAGTTACACGCAAAAACTAAAAAGTGTATAATTGCCGAAGCACTTCGGTAAAATACAACTTCAAAAGTATTTTGCTAAGTTACAAAATTCTTTAATTAAAATATTATATTTTTTCAGATAAGCTACAAAAGAAAAAACTTAGGTAACTTAGCATATTTGGAAGTACCTGAAAATGGAATAGCTCAAAAACTAAGGCAAGTTGTCAAAAACTAAGAATTGATAAATCTACATGCATTTTTTTATTAACTTACATAAGGGTTACACGATCAATTTTTGGCTTTCAAGTTTCAATGCACTCACATTTTTTTACTAACACACTCACATTTTAAAAATTGAACAGCAACTTGATATCAATTTTTGAGAAAACTTGACGGTCAAGTTTTTGTAAATTTGTTTTTCTTTTTACAAATATTGTGCCGCAATAAAACACGTTTGATAAAATACGGAATGTGAATATTTCGGTATATCGACGAAATGATTTAAAAATAAAAATAAATAAAAAATCAATTTCTGCTGACATGAAAATGTCTGTGGAATATGTGAAGGAAAAAATAAAGTCTTTTCAAACAGCCTACAGTGCGGAAACAGCCCACAGAGGCGAGCATTTTTAGTTCTTTCCTTGACGACGGCATCTTGAAAGCAAAATTGACTATCAAGTTGCATGCAGCCTACGTCACAGCTTCAAGTTCAACTGAATTTGACAAGCAGTATGTGTTATCAACTTGAAAGCAAAATCTTGATCATGTAACCTCAATGTTACAGAAAATACTTTTGAAGTTGTATTTTACCTAAGTAGTTCGATAATTATAAACTTTTTATTTTTTCCGTGTACTCAAAGTATATTTTAATAAAAAAATATCTTTTTTCTTTCGATTACAAAAATATGTGTTATTACTTCAGCCTATATAAAATTTGAAGTAAAATTTTCAAACCGTTCTCCAGTTGTTATGCTTTTATGCATTTTTTTTGTGAAATTCAACGAAATTATTTATTTTTTACTATTTACTATAAAAATACCGTTTTGGTAGTTGTTTATTTTAATATTAAAAATAACTTATTTAAACAATTGTTTTGAAATTACAGTAATTTTCGTTAGTTGTTTTCTTAAATGACTGTCATAAAAGTTGTTTTGTATTTTCCATTGAAAAACAACTGTAATTACTGTTAAAAACAACAACTACTGTTTACTACACAAACAACTGTCATTTAGTAACTGTCAAACATTTTTGAGTGTAATTTTTTATTTTTCAATTTACTGAACGTAATTTTTTTTACTTCACGGGACGAACATGAAATTGAACGAATTCAGTGGTGAATTAATTCAGTAAGCAATTAATTCTAGTAAAATATGCATATTTTTTTTATAAAATATATACAATCCTTGCAAAATATACGTATACATGTGTTGTGGAAAATATCCGAAAAATTACATATATTATGCTGGAAAATTGTAAAACTTATGTAGTTGTATAATTACATAGCACTTAGATAAAGTTCCAACCTATTTTTTTTTCTGCATGTATAGCAATTGAATTAATTCTTTGAACTTGTTTTTTTTTTTGTTGATTCTGAAGAAAATTGAATTCGATTGGTAGTGAATTCAATCAAAAACGAATTAATTCTTCAAAGCTCTATGTTGGATACATTCTGGATATCTCAGATATGAAACAAGATATAGAAAAACGGATTTAGGAATCAAAGGGGGTATTTAGAATATATATGATTCATTTCTAACTCAAGTTTTTCAAATATGGTCAGTGGATCAAACTAATAATCTGGCGAAATGTCAAAATTAAGCTTCTAGGAGTGTTCTGGCAGCACTGAAATACCCTCTGTTCAATTTTCTTACCTCCAAGAAGTTAAAAAAAATAGAAACATCTGTTTCTAAAAATGATGTGTTAACGTCGTTTCTTTTTATCTAACATAGGGGTTACACGATCAATTTTTGCCTTTCAAGTTTCAATACTCACATTTTTTTATTAACACACTCACATTTTAAAAATTGAACAGCAACTTGATATCAATTTTTGCTTTCAAGTTTTGAGAAAACTTGACATGTTTTAAACAGATGATCAATTTCTTGTAAATTTTTTTTTCGTTTTACAAATATTGTGCCGCAATAAAACACGATTGATAAAATACGGAATGTGAATATTTCGGTATATCGACGAAATGATTTTAAAATAAAAATAAATAAAAAATCAATTTCTGCCAAGCACTATCCACGGCTCTCATCTGAAAAACTGAACTGGTTTTAAAAGAGTTTCAATGTAAAATAACAAAAAACGTGAAAAAGTGGTATTTTTAATTATTTTTGTTGTTTTTAAGCAATTTTAATTAAATTATAAAGTGCACTTGTGTTGTTTGATATGTTCTCTGCATTAATTTTGCATAATTAGCACAAAAATTCGCTTATTAATATTAAAAAATACGCGTTAAAAAAAAAACACTAAAAACTGTTTCTCTTAAAACCAGTTTGCATATAAAATTAAAGAGACTTTTTAACAGCAGTTGAGGCTGGTGGTTTGTCTTTAGTCTATATAGTCGTTGTTTCTGCTAACATGAAAATGTCTGTGGAATATGTGAAGAAAAAAATAAAGTCTTTTCGAACAGCCTGCAGTGCGGAATCAGCCCACAGAGGCGATAATTTTTAGTTCTTTCCTTGACGACGGCATCTTGAAAGCAAAATTGACTATCAAGTTGCATGCAGCCTACGTCACAGCTTCCAGTTCAACTGAATTTGACAAGCAGTATGTGTTATCAACTTGAAAGCAAAATCTTGATCTTGTAACCTCACTGTAACACAAATTATCCAACGAACAGTCCCGTTTTTGAACAATATAATTATTCAAAAAGTGGCAACACTGCGGTCGACAGTCGACCCAGCTGTGATTAAAATGTAATGAAAAAATGGTATTATAAAAATTCACAAGTATAAAGAGACTTTCTAAATATTCTAATTGAAAAAAAAAATTCAATGTTGGTTGTATTAATTTTTTGGACGTGAAAATTAAAAACCTAAGAAAATAAAGGGTTAAGCTTTTCCATAGAACTGATAAGACATAGCAACAACGACTAAAACTTAGCATGTTGTCTTTTATAAAGCGAAAACTATCGGAATCGGAAGTGGCTACAAACTCGAACACAGATGCCCATTTAGTGCGTAAAACCTCGCAAATGTCTTTGAGTACAGTTGGGAGCGGTGCTGATGGCGAAGAAGCAATTGCTGTTGGTGAAGATGCCCTGTTGCAGGAGCTGGGTTATAAAAATGCTAATGATTTACAAGACACTGTTTATGGTATGTTATGTCGAATGTGTTTAGGAACAAATATAGGTTCCGAGAATAGCTCAAAAAAACTGAAAATAGGTGATTTTAGTAAAAAAAAAATTTGGGTCGGAGGCCCATATTTTTCGAGCTATAGTTTGTGGGCTACGCCCCTCTCTAGATGGACTTAGGAGTTAAATATTAATGACGAGTATTTCAACCAGGGCTTGAAAAAGATAATTCTTTTTTTTAATCAATTCACATAAAAATTTATTCATTTTATTAATCAGTGAATAACTTATAACTTAAAATCAATGATTTGATATTGGATAAAGTGGGATAATTATTATAATGATTTGGGCCTAAAGTCTAGAACTGTGTTTATGGGAGTCCTACGATATATACAGTGAGCAGCATAAGTCATGGTACCTTAGTTAAAGTTAAAGAGTTTCTAAAATTTATCAAAAAATATGTTACAAAATATGTGATATTTATTTTTATCTCTGGTATTAACTTGTGTACTGTAACAAAACAAAAAATTAGTCATGTACTATACAAAACAAAAAAAATATAATTATGAATTCAAAACAACTCCATATTTTAACTTAGCAAAAGTCTTGGTACCCCTGCGAAAAGGCGAAAATTAGTTACAATATGGATAGATATTTTATTATAATCCTACACCTAATATTTATTAGGATATCCCTAAAGACGAAGAACTTCATTTAATCGATTTGGCATTGACTACACAAGTTTTACTGTGTAATTTCGAACTTTTTGCTGCCGTTCAGTCAAAAGCATAGCCTTGAGCTGAATTTTATTAGAAATTTTATGATCATATTTCTAAATGATCCCACAAGGGTTCAATAGGGATTATATCGGGTCTATGCGGGGTTTTAAACATGTGGGGGTATTGTATGCAACCCACATCTTTACCTCAGCAGCAGTGTGCTGAGGATAAGTGTCCTGTTCAAAATAATAATCATTACGAATTTCAAATTTTTCAGCACTTTTATTCAGATTATTCTTCAGAATATTTAAATATACTATTTTGTTCATTATTTCTTCGATAATAATCAAATTACCAACTCCTGCTGCTGTCATACAGCCCCATACCATGACATCACCACCTCCCTGCTTGACGAGTATTCTTTGGATTACGTTATTAAAATTTTTTTCTCCATACCAATCAGAGAACGGTTTGAGTACATTCGTTTTTATTGTGCAGTCATACCATTCATTGCTTTTGCCATGTATTCATGCAACAACAATAACTAATGCTATTGCTATTATATACATTCATTGTTTTTGATGAGTGGTTTTTACGCATTTTTTATAATGCCACTACATGGCAAGCAACGAAATGAAGAGATGACGCATTAAAAAAATAAAATCAATCACAACCTTCATTTAGTATTCGTTGACCTGTTGCAGTATTTTGAAAAATGCAGTGTGAAGAAATTTCCATTTATTTTATTTAAATATGAAATAGGTATATATTTTCTCATTTTATTAATGTTTAAGTGAAAAAAATAAACACGAAAAATATACTAAAATATTTAACAGAAAAAAATTTTCAATTTTTATACAACCAACATTGAGACCATTCGTAACAATCGGTTTGTATTCATACCAATCATTTTATATTCGTTGCTTTTGTGAGTGTTAGGTAAGATTAACAGAAGACATGCAGTGCAATGCATGGCTTTCGTCATACTCACTTTTTTTCAATTGTGTCTGTATGGCTTTCTTGAAATGATGTGTATTGACAACAATATGCACATTTTTTGTGATTGCATTCAAAAGCATAAAATAAGGCACTCAAACCGTTCTCTGATACCAATGCACGTCCGTCTGATCCAAAAATGTTAAATTTCTTTTTGTCCGTGAAATGACTTTATCACAAAACTCATTTGTGTTTGTTTTATACTCATTGGCGAAATCTATGCGCTTCTTTCTGTTTATTTCGTTAATGTAAGAATTCTTACGTGCTGTACGAGCATTGTACCTGGTCCTTTTGATCGATATACGTACCGTGTCTGCAGAAACACTATTGTCAAAAGATTCGTTCAACTCTGCAGGTATCTTACTTGCACTTTTAAATAGATCTTCCTCAATTTTAGCTTCTATTACTTAACTTTGCAGGATGTCCAGTTCGTGGTTTATTTTCAATTCTTTTTCTCTTCTTTGAATTGATTACTCATTTTTTGTATTGTCGATTTGCTTTTTTTATTATATTAGCAATTTCTGAAAATATTTTCCCATTACGCGGCAATTATTATTTTTCGGTCCTCAATTGTTAATTGTCTTCGAGACATTTTTACAAATCATGTTACTTCACTTTTTTAATAAAACACTAATTTTTTTGATACTTTTTTCAAATTAGAAATGCATATGTTATGTTTCAAATGTACCGTTATAAATATCAAAAGAGATTTATTAAGAACAACATAGCTGCAATTGCTTTTTCAAAATGCTTTTAAAGGGTACCAAGACTTTTGCTGTGCAAAAATATGGAGTAGTTGCTAATTCCGAATTATATTTTTTTTGTTTCGCATAGTACATGACTCATTTTTTGTTTTGTTATAGTACACAAGTCAGTACATGAGATAAAAATAAATATTACATATTTTGTAATATATTTATAGAGAAATTTTAAAAACACTTTTATTTCAAGTGGGGTACCATGACTTATGCTGCTCACTGTATGTCGGTGCAAAAGTCGAAAATGGACTTGGCTATATTTTCATCGTTTACAATCGGATTAGGACAATATACATACACCATTGGACCCGGCAAAGGAATTTTAATTTTATTTGTTTTTTAAGAAACTTTAATACAAGTTATATTTTAAATTCATCTTGAGTTCTATTCTTATTTTCTTTTCTCATGGTGGATAGATCAGTATTGTTTTTGTTTTTACTGGAACGTCCTAGAATAAGGCGATATTTGAGATTAAATGCGAGGTGTAAACAATATTCCATAAATCGTATTCTTGAATGAAGTGGCGAGATTCCAAATTTCAGAGCACATCGTTTACAGAAATTGTATCACTATCTTCATGGAATTGTGAACTTATTTTTCCACATATAATGCACTTCCACGTAGATGTTGTGTCAGTTACTGCATTGGCAACTTTTCCCATCAATTATTGTAAATTGTGCTTGAAATGAAACTTTAATAACTTCTCCAGATATTTCCACGTAAAGTGGAGACAAAATTGAAATTTCATTTTGTATTGAATCTACTAAATTTTGTGTTGAAATGTTTTCTTCTTTTAAGTACTCGAATCGGATTGGGCGGCATAAAATTAGATCCAGATGTTAAATTACAACATATATCATTTGCAGATGACGTTGAAGGTGATTTATTATATAATCACATTCTTAACGCCACGAAAAATGCCATAAATATTGATGAACAATTTATTTCTGTATGGCTTTCAGATGGTTGTCTGTTTTCGGAAAATCCAGATGAGCCATCACATCCCCATCTGAACATTAAAACAACATCTCAATTTTTGCATCTGTCAGTATCTTCCTAACTAATATAATATAATTCTAGAAGCAGTATTCACAAGTTATTGTGATAGTTGAACGTTTTTGCTTTTACCGGGGATTTATTATTATTTATTACTAGGAAAATATCACTTTTTTTTTAGTTCTAAGGTGCAGTTAAATATACCGTTAAATAGCGCTGTTACCAAACAGACATATTGCCAGGTTATAAACACGATGCGTATTGATACGCAATATAAAAAAACAATGTGATAAACAACACAGACGCACAGGAACAGCAACAACACATCTAGCCAATCTAGATTCTTTTTCATAAATTTAGATATAGAAAAATCCGAGTCTTTAGTCCTTTTTTAATATATTTTATAAAAGTTTTCTATATCATCTGGTTTTCATCTTAGATCATATGAGCAGACAACGGTATAACCAAGTTTCTCTATTTTTCCGATCGTATATTAGTATCGAAAGGTTTATCCCAAATTACTTAACAGAGGGAATTATATTTCAATGTAATCTCCAAGATAGCTTAAACAAGTGTCTACAAATGCAAAATTGTATTTGCTGTTGTTGCTTTGTGTGTTAATTTCAAATTTCATTACAATTACTACGTCTATATATATTTAAAAAATACGTGACATAGGTACACTGTACCAGACTTGTAAAAATACACATAACACGGTATTATATTAGGTATGTTTCTTTACTTTTTGGGTAAAGTTCGGTAAAATGAGAGTTAACAAGAAATACTCTCACGAAATGACAAAAATGCACAAAAGTAAACGAACGCGAAAAACCATATTTGAAGCCCGAAAAACAAACGTCAATAGATTTGTGCATTATAGTTCGTTTTACGTTTTACATAGTTTATTAAATTTGGAAAAGATTTTATTATTAAACAAAAGCTTCGATTTATTTACATATTTATCTCTTTAACACATTTAAATAAGCGGCTACAAAAAATTGTCGGTAATTTTATGGAGTTGTAAAATCACCGATAGGCTTTTGCAACTATTATACTAATTTTTGTAAATGATAAACATATTTTCTGAATGAATGAAATGAGCATTGAACTAAAAGAGCTATTAGTTGTGAACTAGGTCTTTGGTTCAAATTAGTGAATAGTTCAATTGAACTAGTTGCACCCAACTGATGATATAACAGCTGATAAAAACAATTTTTTTTTTTTTTTGAATAATACAGCATTTATTTACTTCAAATTACATAACCAAAGCCCTGGGGGCCATATATGATTAATAAAAGCTACTACAAAAAAAATTTACCTAAATTTACACGAAAAAAAGTCTGGGCTTTTTCGTGCAAGAAGAACAAGAATTTTACTCTCTCATGACAGCTCTCATTTACCCAATTGTGTAGTAAGAAAATGCTTTTTGGTAAAATTGGTATCCCGCGGGATCCCAATGTTGAGTACCCGAACACAGCTATTATACCTCATACTAACGCATACCTATCTATTATCTGTCTGTCTTTTACATGCAAAATTAGTAAAATAAAATATGCCAAAAAATATGTCTTATACTAATGCATGCCTATCTAGTACCACCCCCTGGTAACCGCGTAACTCGATTCGAAAAAGAAAATGTACGAGTTCGAACAAATTGTACCGCGTAATACGATTTGCGTACTTTTTTTCTCGAAAGTACGGAAATTTTTTTCCTTTTTCGAAAAAAAAATCCCTTTCGTAAGTGCAACTCTGTAGTACGAAGACGAATGCTATTTACGTTAAAAACGTTCGGAAAATTTTCGAGAGCTGTTTTGATAGTGATAAACAAAAAAAATTTAAAATGTAAGTATTTACACAAATAAAAATAATAAAATAATATTTATTTAATAACGAAAACTAAATAGTAGCTGTGTTTTCGACTTAACTACCCAGGAAAATTTTGTGTTCCAAAGAATCGGTTGTAGAATAGCTCCTTTTCATTCACAACCCCTTCTACTGTCGATTCTAACACCGATTCTTTTTGTTTGAAATTGTCCCAAAAGCAACCCCTTCTATAGCTCCAAAGTGGAACCGGTTGCTCTAGAATCAGTTCTGGAACTAGTTCGGGAACTGATTCTACGTCACCCACACCTTCCATATGGGATCCCAGGAACTTGTTCCGGCTGGCTACCGATTGTAAAAAATTTTCCTGGGTACCCAGGTGTAGCCAACCACACCCATTCTACAACTGGTTCCACTGCAACCGATTCCATGGAACTCGTTCCGGAACCAGTTCCTGGGAAAAGTAGCTATTCTACAACCGATTCTTTGGAACAGAAAATTTTCCTGGGTATATCCGTTAACTTTAAAAAAAACACAAAGTGCATAAAAACGTTTTTTAGACGAAAACTATATTACTTTTCGTATGCACGTTAACTTATAACGTGGATAATTATCAATGTTGAAAACTCAACGTTTATACATTTTCACACCTAGCGTAACTTCTTCGCGTTACCACCTAAAAAGTTTTGCAGACGTATGTTCGATTATAACGGAACAATTATAAACATAACCTGTTAAAAAAAATGTTATACTACGATCGGTTAAACGTAGATTTGCTTTAAATACTTAACATTGATAGGCGTGAGACAAAATACAGCTAGTATTGTTTTTTATAAAGGAATGCTCCAAAAAGAAATTTATACACTAATAAAAAACAATATGAGGAAATGGTTGAATTTATGGTCAAACATGCAGACTTGGCAAAAGGGCATCTAAAAGTTCCAGATGCAAAAAACAAATCGGCAGAAGTTAGAAGAAGTTAGTTGCAGATTTAAATACTTTAGGACCACCCGAACGTGATGTTAATGGCTGGAAAAAAGTAAGTTTGATTTAACACATCAATATGACAAAGATACTCTTCTGGAAAAACAAGTGGAAAACCAAATTAGATATCACGAAAATTCAACAAAAGTTTTATCGGAAGTTAAAGACAATCTAGCTGGGGTTCAAAAATATTTGAGAAGAAGCTATGATGTCCAAGACCGTAGATACAAACTAGAGTTAAAAAAATTTGAACTTAAAAAAGATAAATTTGAACTTAAAAAAGAAAATTTTAAACTTAAAAAAGAAAAATTTGAATATAAGAAACGGACAGAATTTGAGAAATCAAAACGGAAACTGCAACAGCTACAAATAAAGAAAAGTTTTTTAGATATTGAATTAGAAAAACGTCGTCTTTCAAAGTAAAGTTTAATATTAAATTTTATTTTTAATTTTTTTGCTTTTAGAAGTCTTTTTAGTTTTGTTTTTTTATTGAATTTTTCATTTTGTTTTTTCTTTTTCTGTAAATAAATAATATAATATTAATTTCTTCGCAAGATGTTTTTTATTTCATCTCTTATAGTTTTCGCTATGTTAGTAAAATTATTATTTTCAGCTTCAACATTGGTGTTTGAAGTAGAAACAGAGGCTTCACTTTCTGCAATTTCTACAGGGAATTGCTCAACATTATATTGCAAACAAATGTTGTGTAACGCACAACAAACATTCAATATTTGAGCTGCTTTTTCTGGAGTGTAATGTAGTTCTCTTGCAGCTAAGAGGCAGCGAAATCTTGCCTTCAATAGTACAAAAGTTCTTTCAATAGTAGACCGTGCTTTTGAATGTTGTTCATTGAAAAAGGATTCTGCGGAATTTTCTGGAGCATTTCTGTATGGAGTGAGAATCCAAGGCTCTTATGGATATCACCTTAAACAATTATATAAAACTTATATAAAGATTTTCTTTATGCTGACAAGTTAATTCATTTTAAAAATAAAACTTACCAAGTATTCTCGTTGATCTATCTCCATTTTCAAATTTTTCCTTTAAATATTGTCTTTCACTAGACAAATTCCAAACATGGGAGTCATGGCTGGCACCACCAAAACGTCCGTTGATAGCCCTTATGAACATTTCGTGATCACATATCTATAAAAAAAAAATAAATAAATAAATTGATTGAAGTGTGTCATTTATACATTGAAACTTACCGCCATAGCATTGATGCTGTGTTTTAATTTTCTGTTAAAATATAAATGTTCGTTAGCACTTGGTCTCATTATTTGTATATGTTTCCCATCTACTGCTCCAATACCTCCCGGAATTCCACTTTTATTATAAAAGTATCTTCTGACCTCTCTTTGCTTTTCTTCTGATGCTTCCAATACAATATGCTTGGGACAAAGAATTTTTTCAATAGCTAGGCATACTTCTTACAAACAACTGGACATTGATTGCTGAGAAATTCCCAAGTGTCGATCTTGTCCAATTTGATGTTGGTAACCACCTTGTGCTAGGATTTTCAGTGTGGCTGCTAATTTTAATAATGGTGTAATGACAGTCGATCTTTGTACAGCTTTTTAATCACCTTCTATGCTAGCAAGAACATACGTAAATGCATTCTTGTTAAGCCGGAAGTTTTTCACAAAACTAAAATTAATTACGATATAATTTTGGTTTCTTACCTTTTATCATTTAGATTCATAATATTTGATTTGTCCCTTACTAACTTTCTTTGGACTCTTTCTGGAACGGGATCATCATCTTCATCAAACCACAAAGAAACATAGTCTCAGATTTTTACATAGAAAATTAGTAAAAAAATGTATGCCAATTTTGCATAATATAACGGACTTTCTACCTAAATTTTAACTTACCCAAGTAAAAAAATTGATATGGAGCCATATGAAGTTATATTTAATTATATATAATCTTTTATGTAATTAGATATAATTATATCCAAAAATGAGAACGTCTTATTGTATCATATTGTATCGAATTGTATACAATTGTATACAATTTGGTACAATTTTATGCAATTCAATACAATTGTATCCGAATTTTGTCCTCATCCAATTACATCAAATTATATCTTTTTGTATAAAATTATATAAAATGTTATAAAAGTGGACATAGTTTGATACAATTATATCTAAATATTAACCTTATACTTTTTATCATATTATATAGGACCATATCTAACAATATACATACAAAAATAATTTTTTTAAATAAAAAAAAATTTTCAATTACTTGTAATTGTAATTGTTCTTTTGTTGAATTGCAATTACAAATAATCGGCCTGATTACGAGTGTCGAATTTGTAGTCGAAATTTTCGACTCCATATAAAATGATTTTGTATATAATGGAAATTATAAAGAAATGAAACTCTGATGCAGGATTTTTTAAATCTGAGTGCTATATATGGTAAATCTAATTGAAAAATTGTTCAAAAGTTGCGTTTTCAGTGAATTTTCAGCAAATTCGACTTAGTTTCGACTATGACTACCACACTCGTAATAAGGCCGAATATGTAATTATAGATGAGTTTTTATACCCTACACCACTATGTGGTCAGGGTATTATAAGTTTGTGCTGATGTTTGTAACACCAAAAAATATTGGTCGTAGACCCACCTTATAGTATACCGATCGGTTCAGAATTTTTTTTTATTTCGATTTAACGATGTCCGTCTGTCCGTCCGTCCGTCCGTCTGTCTGTCTGTCCATGCAATCTTGTACGCACTCTACAGGTCGCACCTATTAAGATATTTCGATGAAATTTGGTACATAGACCTATGTTGGCCCAAGGACGAACAAGTTTGATTTTTTTGAACATCGGTCCATGTTTAGACCTAGTGCCCATATAAGGGTCCTACCAAAATTATATTGTTTATACGCTGCAGGTCGTAAATATTAAGATATTTTGATGAAATTTGGTACACAGACCTATATTGGCCCAATAACGCAGCCTATTGATTTTGGTGAACATCGGTCCATGTTTAGACCTAGTGCCCATATAAGGGTCCTACCAAAATTATACTGTTTATACGCTGCAGGTCGTAAATATTAAGATTTTGATGAAATTTGGTACACAGACCTATATTGGCCCAATAACGCAGCCTATTGATTTTGGTGAACATCGGTCCATGTTTAGACCTAGTGCCCATATAAGGGTCCTACCAAAATTATACTGTTTATACGCTGCAGGTCGTAAATATTAAGATATTTTGATAAAATTTGGTATACAGACCTACATTGGCCCAGTAACGCAGCCTATTGATTTTGGTGAACATCGGTCCATGTTTAGACCTAGTGCCCATATAAGGGTCCTACCAAAATTATATTGTTTATACGCTGCAGGTCGCAAATATTAAGATATTTTGATGAAATTTGGTACACCGACTTATGGCAGCCGAAGGACGAAGCCTATTGATTTTGGTGAACATCGGTCTATGTTTAGACCTAGTGCCTATATAAGGGTCCCCCCAAAATTATATTGTTTATACGATGCACGTCGTAAATATTAAGATATTTTGACGAAATTTGGTACACAGACCTATTTTGGCCCACGGACGAAGCCTATTGAATTTGATGAACATCGGTCCATGTTTAGACCTAGTGCCCATATAAGGGTCCTACCAAAATTATACTGTTTATACGCTGCAGGTCGCAAATATTAAGATATTTTGATGAAATTTGGTACACAGACCTATATTGGCCCAATAACGCAGCCTATTGATTTTGGTGACATTAGTTGGCTTTTACCCAGACTGGTGTAGGGTATTCTATAGTCGGCATGCCCGACTTTAACCTTTTTACTCGTTTTCAATTACAATTACATGTAATTGTGTAATTGCATGTGTAATTAATTACAAAATGTAATGATTAACCCCAGGCATGCTGGAGATCTTATAATTTCGATAAATCTTCCATTACTTTTATCAGGCACTATCCACGGCTCTCATCTGAAAAACTGAACTGGTTTTAAGAGAGTTTCAATGTAAAATAACAAAAAACGTGCAAAAGTGGTATTTTTAATTATTTTTATTGTTTTTAAGCAATTTTAATTAAATTGTAAAGTGCACTTGTGTTGTTTGATATGTTCTCTGCATCAATTTTGCATAATTAGCACAAAATTTTGTTTATTAATATTAAAAAATACGCGTTAAAAAAAACACTAACAACTGTTTCTCTTAAAACCAGTTTCCATACAAAATAAAGAGACTTTTTAACAGCAGTTGAGGCTGGTGGTTTGTCTTTAGTCTATATAGTCGTTGCTTTTATCCAGATTTATCATGACAGTGCAATAAACATGAAAAAAAAATTTCTTTTAATTTAGTGATTTTAAAATAAAGTTAACAACACTGAAATTTTAAAGATAATAGGATTTTGATATACAACCAAGATATAAGAGTCAGTCAAGTGTACGTTATAGTATAGAGAATTTCGTATTAAAGCTTCAGTGTTGTTAATGTTATGGGTGCGGTGCGTAAGCCATTTTTGACTCATGCTCAAAAAAAAAAACATTACTCACGCACGAGCATTTCGTTTTTTACTCAGCACACATGATTATATTAACTTACTTATTAAACTTACAATCAGAGAATTCTCACGCAAAACAGTAAAAATTACTAAAAACATATGATGCAAAAAATAAACTCACACACGAATCAATCACGGGTTATTCTTACTCACGCTCACGTACGAATCACTTAAGTATAGTAATTATTACTCACGATCACGTGTGAATAACGTGACTCACGAACATTTCGTGTCACGCGCCAATCCCTAGTAATTACTAAATCTAAACTAGTTCAAAATCATTGATAACATGGAACCAAATATAATACAATACGGTTTTATATGGACCTTATATATTTTTATATAAAATCACTTTGAAAAAATGTGGGATGATATATAATTATAGATGATTTTATAAAGAACGTTATAAGTTATATATGGGTTCATATTCGTCAATATATAATCATAACTAACACAAATTATAAAAGATTTCTTATATGGATCCACATAGTTTTATATTATTATGTATAGTGTTAATGCCCTATGCTCCTTATAGGAACCGAGGGAACATATATATATATATAGTGTCATACTAAATTAAATATAAACGTACATGTAATTATGTCTTTTATATGTTACTTTATGTACTTATATATAGCACATACATATATATGTAGGCCAATATGTAATAATATAAAATCACATATGTCTCCATATTAAAACCTTTGAGGAAAAAATATCTAACATATGACTATATAAAAGTATATCTGCTTGAATTTAAAAGCATATGTGGCCATATGTAACCATAAGTTACTATATGCAATTACATAAAATAATATATGATTATATCAAAACTTTTTTACTCGGGCAAACATGAAAAAATTGTCGAATATTAAATTTTGACCTGAGATGTCTGTTTGGAGGGCATTAGTTTGACTTGGTGGTATACATTATATAAACATTTTATACATCGTTGAATAGATAAATAAGCGTTCTTTATTAATGTACAAAAACCTATTAAAAACTATTTAAAATAATTAAAATTTTTGCATTAAAAAATACAAGAATTGTTTTTTTGTACTTTCTGTATTTTCATATATTTGGTTAGAATATTGTTCTAACTCAAGTCCAAATTCTAATATGATATGTCATATTAGATTTTATTTGTTACAATTACAATTGTTTCGTAAGAATCACCCCAACTCATCAGTTGTCCGCAATAAGAAAATGATTTTTATTATTTTAATGCACGGGTAAGTCTCATGCGAAATATTTATTTTGTTTGGGATAAATTTCGTTGTTTTTACAAATGTTATTGACAACGAATACGCAAACATACGTATAAAAATAGTACCTAAAGGGTACTTTTAAGAAAATGTTGCTTTCAAAAAGTGTTTATTTATGGCTGGTTTTACCAAATCAGACAGTTCGTATACAACAGTACAAAATTCTGTCCCGTTGAATTTTTGTACCTTATGCAATGTCTCGGTTTGTATGTTCCGGTCATCATTTTCTACTTTTTCCAATTATTCGACATAGGCGGTTAACCGGTTATTGCATTATTCGAAAAATCACTAAAACTGATTAACCGGTTATTCGGGTCGGTTATTCGAGAAAATTGGCGATTAATCGATTAATCGTTTAAAGCAAAATTAATGTATTTCCTTAACTTTTTATCAACAAAGACACTAACAGCTTCCTGTTTTTGTTAAATATCAACATGGCATATGAACAGGATGTATTTTAAAAAAATTTTCAAATTAAAAAAGCACATCTACACGAGAGAGAAAATGCTAGAGATAAAACAAAAATCACCTCTAATTAGCTCTATTTTGAATGAGTTTAGCTATTTTGTAGTGTTTTTTGCTCTACCTCTAGCAGTTTTCTCTCGCGTATAAATGTACCTTAAGGTTGAAAGTTTCGGTATCTGAGATTATCTGCATTGAAACATTTCTTATACTAATAGAAAAATTTATTTAAAAATATAGCTGAAGCTATTAAAAATTAGTTAAAAATGCTGAAACTAAGAGATTTTTTTTATAAAAATTAGTAAGTTAAAAACAGCATAACTCAAAGTAGATTTTCTATTTCTTTACGAAAAATTTTTTTTTAATCTGTAAAACTTTGGATACAAATTTCTTTGAATGCAAATTTAATCAATACTACAATAAATATAATATTGCATTTAAAAAAATTATTATCCAAAATTCTTCCTCCTTCTCTGAAGAAATAAAAAAAAAAATAGTTCCATTTGAGTAAAATATTAGTTAATTGAACATATCAATTTTCTGATTAGTAGAGTTAGTAGACTAAAGAATATCATAAACAATTGTTAAATTTCTCAGTATTTTTCCGTTTTTAAGGGCCATTGACAATAAAAAAAATTATCCAAAGTTTGAGCTAACATACGCACAGGGATCTTTATTATTCCAGTTTTAATGAAAATTTCCACTAAACTATTGAAGTTTTCTTAACAAAATCAGTGGAAAGCTTCTTAAAAATTATGAATCTTTTTCATAAAATTTATCAATTTAATGAAAAGTTTCAATGGACGAACCACAGCAAAACTTCATTGAATCAATGTAAAAATTCATAAATAGAATGTAGACATTTCTCTCAGTGTACAGTTACAAATGTCAAATTCCACTTAAATTTGAATTTTTTAAGATTTAATTTTGTGTTAACTTTAGGTTAATTCGTTATTGTTAATGTCACAAATGCGAATAAAAATTTAAATTCAGTGATACGGTACCTTATATTCTACACCTTTTTCAGTTTTATTTCAGAAAATTCCAAATATATTTCATAATTGTCTAAAAATGTTTTAAAATTCTCCAAATACACTGAACATTCCATAAATGTCACCTACAGTAATCAATTTTTGCAAAAAAAGAAATCACATATAAAATATATGGGCACTTCTAAAATTTCGCAATAGCTATATTTGTTCTTAGATTTTTGTAGAGATTAACCAAAAAATAATCAAAATTTTGGATTTTATTTTCCGGCGTTTTTAGAGGGTGACACTTATAGAATTATGACACTTAAAGCATATGACAATTATAGAACTTTTAGTGTATATTTTAAAATTGTCTAAAAAGGTTTCAAAATTGTCTAAAATGTTTCAAAATTACCAAAAATATTTTAAAATTGTTCAAAAATCATTCAAAATTGTTCAAAAATCATTCAAAATTGTTCAAAAATGTTTTAAAATTGTTCAAATATTTTTCAAAATTCTCCAAATACTGTTAAAAATTGTCTAAAAACGTTTCATATTTGTCCAACTGCATTTCAAAATTGTCCAAAATGCATTTTAAAATTTTCAAAATGTATTACAAATATATTTTAAAATACTTTATTTGTATTTAAGAAAATTCTATTTGTATTTGAAAATTGTTCAAATACATTTCAAAATTATTCATGTGTATTTAAAAATTTTAAATCTGCATTTCAAAATTGTCCAAATGCATTTCAAATAATTCCATTTGTATTTCAAAATTATCTAAATGTATTTCAGAAATTTCCAAATGTATTTAAAAGACTCTATTTGTATTCCAAAATTTTCCAAATGCATTTAATAATATTCATATCAAATTTTTCGAAATGTATTTCAGAAATTTCTATTTTTATTTTAAAAGCATATTTACTAACGTGCATGTCTCATAATTTCTATAAAATTTTCATTACGAAAGAGAAAACGCATGTTTGTAAAAATGCTTTTAAAATAAAAATAAAAATTTCTGAAATACATTTGAAAAATTTGAAATGCAATTAGAATTTTATTAAATACATTTGGAAAATTTTGGAATACAAATAGAGTTTTTTAAATACATTTGGAAATTTCTGAAATACATTTGGAGAATTTTGAAATACAAGTGGAATTATTCTAAATGCAAATGTTTGGACAAATTTAAAATACAAATAAAATTTATTCAAATATATTTGTGTTTATATTTCTTGTATTTTTTTAGCCAAAGTTAAGAAAATTGTGAAGTTTTGGGAAAAAATAAGGGATAAATTCCATATTATTACCGAAATAACTGAAATATCGCTAACCTTAAAATACCGTTACCGAAATAATCAAAATACCGTTATCCTTAAAATACCGTTGTTTTTTTCTATGGAGACTTTTAAACTCAAATCTGGCTTTGAAAAGTGGTTGGGAAAACAAAATTATTTCTAGGTCTATAATTCTCAAAAAAAAAAGTTGCACTCCCCAAAATAAATTCCTGGCTACTGTCCTGATGACCGACCTGTATCACGAGCAGTATCATTTGAACATTCATTCATTTTTTCATTTACATTTCTTTCTTTTCGTGAGATGAAAAGAAGCTTTTTCATTTCATTTTCAAAAAGACAGCAAATTGTACACACTTTATTTTTCATATCACCCATTAACACCACCATGAAAATGAGATGTGTGTTGTGGAAGAAATATACATAAATGAAAATGAAGCAAATTGTTATTTTTCTTTCGTGTACGTTGATACTCGTACAAGAAGGCAGAACCATAATAATTTTCTTCGTGAAGATAAAATAAAAAAGTACATCAAATACATTCTTATATAAAAATCACTGTCAAAACATCAGGACTTTGCAATTAGGTCACATAAGGCGAGTTCGTCCTAAACAAGTTTTATTGTATTTATTAGATTAACATTACAAAGAATTACTGTTAACAAGAAAACTATTTCTTAATATTTCAGATTGTCTGAGGACAATTAAAGACCCTGAGAAACCGGCAACATTGGAGGACTTAAATGTTATTTACGAAGATGGTATACTAATAATGACACCCACAAAGTCGAATGTTTCAGTGGTGAGTTCCAAAAACAATTTAATTTTATTTAAACCTAAGCTGTGTTTGTGTGACATGCCTATCAACTTTGTCTCGAACCATTTTAACAGCTAAAAGCTTAAATACATTAAAAAACTGAAAAAATCGTTCTAGAGAACATGGCATCTTGCTCCATCTTACATCAAATACCTGCTAATTGTCCTGGAAATTGTTGATTGTTTTTGCAGCATTTGCATAAACTGGCAAAAAATTTTCAGTATAATAACTTCAAACCTTCAACTATAAATTTATAATAATATAGAGAGACAGAGAGAGAGTTTAGATTAGTGTTTCCAATTCGGTTAATCGCTTAACCGATTCCTCGATTAATCCCCTCTATTTCGGTTAATGTCGAAACAAATAATTAAAAACTCAAATAATTATTCGAGCCAAATAATCGGTTAAAGTAGGTCGATTAACCGGTTAAATTTTTAATATGTATTGTTTCCATTATTTTTTCATAAATTTCCTAATTTTCTTGGCAAAAAGACTAACTAGAATGCCACTAAATTGTTGTTACGATTTTGTGTCATCCTCTGGCCACGGCAGTGGGAAGATAGAGGGCATGTGGTGGAATCATGCCTTTAAATCAACCCGGCTCTTGGGGTTCGTCTCTACAAGACCATAAACAAAATTTTATAGATTTTTCTTAACGGACATCTATTGCACGCTTGCACTAACCTACACATGCTCTGTTAAAATAAGGATATATATAGGTGTTATAAATCCTTGGGTCTGCCCACCCCATTTAAGTGTAAAACTTAACCTTGGTTATTGCTCGACCGTGTTTGCAATAACCCCGACTCAAATTCATACAAACCATTGTAGCAAGCTACATATGACTACTCCTTCATTCCACCCAATTTAAAGATATATCTAGCAATTCATGACAATATATTCATTTCATTTTGAAACCTTAAAACTACGTTCGTATACTAACATATTCGATAGACTTACGAAAATAATGTATCAGCCTTACCATAAAGTCAGCGAACCAAATTTCATTGAAATATCTTTTTTTTTTTTTTTTTTAATAATAAATACAGCATTTATTTACTTCAAATTACATAACCAAAGCCCTGGGGCCATATATGATTAATAAAAGCTACTACAAAAAAATAATTTAAATAAAGATAATAAGATAATAAAAATAAATAATAATAAAAATAAATAATAATAAAAATAAATAATAAAAAAAATAAGTAAAAAATACAGTAAAACTATCATGTAAAAAAAAAAATACTGAAAACATTATCTTGAATAATATAAATAGATATTTAAAAAAAAAATAATACAATCACCAGATTTTCCTAAGTGCAGCGATAATAAAAAAAAGAAAAGATCGAGAGAGATAAAAATAGTAGCACAAATAAAAAGCTATAACTCATGAGTAGCTACATAATCCTTAAGCTTTCGCCTAAAGACCTGGGGTGAAAAAGCAAAACCTCTCAGGTATAGAGGTAGATCGTTCCATATTCTTGAAAGCCTAATCTGAAATGATCGCTCGTACATAGTAGTATGATGTGTTGGATAAACCAGTTGGGGGTTTCTTTCCGAGTTGGACAAAAGAAAGTTGTCAACTATATAGTCCGGAAACCCATTAACCATTGCTTTGTAAAAAAATATCAATAACCTCATACCTACATAATTAACAAAAGAGCACCCAAGAAATTGGATTACGTACGGAGTCACATGAGAGCGAAGTCTTAGGCCAAAAACATATCTAATAATTCTATTGAAAACCTTGGTAAACCTATTAAATTCACCGCCTGTGGTACCAGAAAATACCTCGACACAATATAATATATGAGGCATCAACAAGGCATGTGCCACACGCATCCTAATTGAGAGAGGCAGATATAAGTCAAGAGAATACAACCTTCTCAACAAGAATGATATTTTCGAAGAAACGTTATTAATATGCGATGAGAAATTTAAATGATTGTCAATTAAAACTCCAAGACATTTAATCTTCTCCACAAATTCAACTCTCATGCCATCGAGAGTAACCATTATATTATAAGTATCGAAACCAAAACCCATTAACTTCGTCTTTCTTGGATTGACAACAAAACCATTGCCAGAAGACCAAGATATAACCTCATGTATGATGAAATTTACATCCTCTTCCAAGACATCTACAAATTGCGAATCGGCATAGCAAAGAAACTGAACATCATCCGCATAAACGTAAGACTGACATGATAGACCATTCCCAAATGTAAGAAGATCATTCAAGTAAATCATGAACAGTAGTGGGCCAATAACAGACCCCTGAGGTACACCACTGGTTATTGGTTTCGTTAATGAAAAAGAATCGCCAATCGAAACAAACTGACTTCTACAACTCAGATAAGAGGATATAAGTTTACAAGCTTGTGATGAAAAATCAAACAAATTAAACAGTTTGTCCACAAGTTTCGAATGTATCACTCGGTCAAAAGCTTTAGATAAATCCAGTGAAAAAAGAACTACATTTTTACCATTATCCAAAAATTTTCTAATCGAATCCGTTAGACCAAGAAGAAGGGCACCAGTACTATACCCACGACGAAAGCCTGACTGAGATGAGTGTATTAAAGAGTTACTATCAAGGTGTAGGATCATTTGATCCTTTACAATATGCTCAACCACCTTCGAGAGAATCGGAAGGACAGATATCGGACGCAAATTATCCAAAGAGTTGGAAAGACCTTCCTTTTTTATGGGTATCACCCTAGCTTTCTTCCAATCGTTAGGAAACACGGAAGTAGTAAAAATAGAATTAACCAACCGAAGAATATGGGAAGACACAAACGGAAAAACTAAATTAATAAATTTCAATGGTAAATAATCATTACCTGCAGCATTAGATTTAATCTTCCCCAATGCTGCGCGCAATTCTCCCAGATTCACACAACGAAACGAAAAACCACCACCTAAAGTACCCCCTGAAAAATCCATTGAATTGGGATTATCATCTATCTGACACGAAACAAAATAGTCATTTACCTCGTCAGCATTAGCAGAGATAAACTGATTATCAGTCTCCAAACAACCATTTCCCCTTAAATAGCTCCACATTTGTCTAGGACTAAGATCCCTAAACATGCTTGAATAGGAACGCCTCTTAGCTACCCTAATAACTCTCTTTGCACGATTTCTGTGCTCACAATAAACAGCCCAATTCTGTGAACTTCTGTTCAGAAGGTAATATTTGTAGGCTAAGTCTCGTAAAGATATATGATAGACAATATTAGGGGAGTTAAACCAGTCAACAGACTTAAAAACTATCTTACGCCGTACGACAGGCACTAAGGAGTGTAAAACATAGAGGTTAGCCATAAAAACCTCCAATTGAAGATTTACATTATCCGTTGCATACATTCCACTAAAATCAAGAGAATGAACAGTTCGTTTTAAAACTTCCATATTCACAGAATTATAGTCCAAGTAGGACACATATTGTTGGGAAGTAGGTTTCAGAATATCGACAGCAATAAAAATGAGTGAATGGTGCGATACTCCTGGACACTGCATTTGACCAGAAGTACTCACAACAAGAGAGGGACTCATTAGAAAATAATCAATAAGGGACGTAGAATCCTTATTAATATCATAATGAGTGGGGGCTGAGTTGTGATGGCACACTAATTCCAGCCTACTACACATTAGCCGAACCAAATTAGATTTCCTACTACAAAACATATTCATATTAAAATCACCCATAATGCAAACATTTGCATATTCAACAAGAATATCTCCCATAGATTCCTCAAAAACATTTAAATTACCATTAGGCAAGTAACTCACACCAATTAAAATTTTCATGCCCCGAAGGATCACTTCAGCGAATATAGATTCTGATTCGCCATACCTATCAGACCTAAAAACTACCCTATATTCAATCCTCTTCGAAATAAGTAAAGCCACTCCACCACCCCTTTTAGGCTTTGGGCGATCACTTCTACAAATAGAATATATCTATATATATAGAAATATCTTCGTATTTTCGACCTGCAGCCTGTAACCAAGCCAATTTTGGGGGGTACCCTTTTATGGGCCATGTTTAGACCTAGTGACCGATTTCAACCAAAATCAATAGGCTCCGTTCTTGGGCCCACATAGGTCTGTGTACCAAATTTCATTGATATCTTCGTATTTGCGACCTGCAGCGTGTAAAAAAGACAATTTTGGGGGGTACCCTTATATGGGCACTAGGTCTAAACATGGACCGATTTCAACCAAAATCAGTAGGCGTCGTCCTTGGGCCGACGTAAGTCGGTGTACCAAATTTCGACAAAATACCTTAATATTTGAGACCTGTGGAGTGCGCACAAGAATGCATGGACAGACGGACATCGTTAAATCGAAATAAAAAAAATTCTGAGCCGATCGGTATCATGCGCGGTTTCAAGGGGTGGGGGGGGAATGGGAAATTACCCCCTTCTCCCCCCCCCCCCCCAATGGAAAACGAAAAAAAAGGGGAAAGAAAAGAGAAAAAGGAAGAGAAAAGAAAAAAGAAAAAAGGGGAGAGAGAAAAAGGAAAAAATTAAAACAGAAAGCAATATAGAAACAAAAGTTTTTCCAAAGTGAAAAACTGTGCTAAAGCAATTTAACAAAAAAAGTCACCCCTATACTCAAACGTTTCAGATTCTGAAAAAATCACAAAATATTTAATAATTACGAGAAAAAAATACACAAATTACCAAATACTTAAGTAAATTTTTATTTCTGGCAATCTTTCATTTAGAAAAAAAACTACAAATGAATACGTTTATGTAAATTTTCCTAAAGAACATTTGGGATATTATTCGTTTGAGAACTCTTTTTATGAAAAGTTTTTCAAACTATAAAAAGGTTTTTTAAGAATTAAATTTAATTAAAAATTAATTGTGATACTGTTTTTCGTAAGAACATTTTTTTTTTATATAAAATTATATAATAGTAAAAATTTAAGAATCTATATTCAGGGCAAAGGCTTTAAAAACTACATTTTTACAGTAACCTTATGAATTTGTTCCCCTTTTCCCTTGAAAAAAATTCACCCGAACTTGAACTCTAAAGGCCTCAAATGGTTATTTAAATTGTGAATGAAAACATTTTGTATTTTATAGAAAAGATGTGGTTACAACAAACACAAAACGTTAATTTTTCACCATATAAATAATACTAATTTTGCTGAAAAACAAATGATACAGAATTTTCACACATAACACTTATCGTGAAAAACATTTTGCTTATAAGCACCGTAAGTTGTTCCGATTTCACGAGAAAATACTGTTATACTCCATATAAAAAACGACAATCAGTTTCACGTGAAAATTGTGTAGAGTTTGTTTTCACACAAAGTTAATGTACAAGATTATTATTTTTCTTGGGAAAAAGTGACATTTTGTGTTTATTTTGATTGTGTTTTTGTTTTAAATTAAAAAAAATTATTCATTTGTTTAAATTAAATTTGCAATTTGAGGCATTTAAAGTTCGAGTGAAATTTTTCTACGTGAAAAACAACTTCGGTGCTATATGAAAAATCGAAACAACTTACTGAGCTTAAAATAACAAATTTTTAAAAATTTATTGAGGAAACGTTTTTGCAAATCAAATTGCAAAAAACGGACATATTATGTTAATTCATGATAAGGAAATTGGCCTCGAACTAGAATTAATAAATTTCCAATTTATCAATTAAAAAAGTCGAAAAAACAATTTTTATTTTTAAATAAAAATTGAAAACCAACATTTTAACTATATTTTCGCTAAAAACGCAATGAAGTAAAATTTAAATGTAAAATGTTAAAAATTATTTATGGTCTTGAATTTATGTTAAAATTTCGATTTGTTATTCAAATATTTTAGAGCATATCCAACATTTAGGTACACAATTTTAATACAAAATATTGTTTACTAAAGACAAAATATAAACCCATTGATTATTGTGAAAAATAATTTTCCTTTTATGGAGCGTAATAGTTGTTTCACATGAAACACGAACCACTTTCCAAAAAAAGAAAATTCTATATACAGTAACTCGACAATCTCAATGCCGTTAATCCGAACGTTATGTGCTTCAGATCTCTAATTAATTTCATGGTTCGCGAAGTTTTTCTCACGAAGTGAAGTAAAAATTTCTTAAATTTTATTAAAAGGTTCATGATTGTTATGAAACTCCTTTTAATGAAACTTTTTCATTGGGTGTATGATATTTTTTAATAAATAATATGAAATTGCTGTTAAAACTTTATGAAAAACTGCATTAAGGCCAGCTAACTTATCTTAAAATAAACTGACTTTAGTTCTTAACAAAAGTTATGAATTTCAAATTTATACGGAAATATGTGTAGTTAATGTTTAACCTTGGTTATGTTGGAAATATGTTACTCGCCCTAAATCAATTAAAAGTTTCAATGGACGAATTCCAGCGAAACTCCATTAATTTAATGTAGAAATTCATAGAGGATTTATATATAGGAATACTGTACGGCAAAGTTTCCAGAATTAAACGAGTTCTGTAAAATAAATATCCTGGAAATCTAAGTGGTTTTCTACGGAAGAGTCCTCACTATTCGAGTAATATTTCCATAAAAGAGTCTTTTAAACGTTAGGGATGAATTTCTCAAAATCTTAAAGTTATCGTAATAAATTGCGGTTAAAATCTCAAAATTTTTTAAAGAAATTGTAAGAGATTTCTTTATGAAACAGTCCTCAGAATCCGAAATAATTTTAATAAAAGTAAATCCCTATAATCTTAAAATTACACACGTTATAAGATACTATTGGGCAAATACTCTCCCAATATGTACCCAGTAAACATGGCAATACGAATAAGATTCCTCAAACGTATTGCTTGGAAGAAAAATTGTATTGCGGCAACAATCCTTTTCGTATTGCGGAAGAAACCCCATTTGGTAGAAAACGTGTCCCGAATGCAATATTTCCAAGCAATACAAAAGCAATTCTTCTGAAAGACAAATGGGCGATATTGCTAGGTTATCATCTAGAAGATATAAAAAGTATTGCCAAATATCGCCTATTTATCATCCAGAAGTTAAAAAGAAGATATCGCCCCCAGAAGATAAAAATACGTTTTATAAGTACATATGTATTTGTTAATCTTTTTATTTAAAACTATGAAACTTAAATATAATAATTGCTACCTCATAATTCGCCGTTTAAAAACTTTTCCACCCTATAAGTTTCTACATTCGCCTCCGTGGGATATGGATTGGATCTGCCGACCATATGCTACGTTATTTTCTGAAAAAAAGAAACTTTCGTTTTTATTTCCAATACTTTTGAAGTACACTCAGATAAAAAAGTTTGTAATAAAATTTGTAAACAGTTTCCAATCGCACTATACTATTTTTATACTGATTATTAGTACAATTTTTATTTTTAGTAATCATTTTTGCTATTCTCTTATTACAAATTACGGATTTTTATACTGATTTTCGCTACTGATTTCAGCAAAACATTTTACTAATTTTTCAAAACCGAGTGCTAAATTTAGCAGAAAAATATACTAATTCAAAAATATATTTTTTTTTTGATTTTTTACAATTCTTGTTTAGTTTATATTTGTTACTATTGATATATTCTTAGTTTGGAAATAACACCCAGAAAATTTTATTGCATCTCCAATGCATAAAACGGCAATAACTGGAGAACCGTTTGCAATTTTGATTCCAAATTTCAAGTACGATGAAGTAATTATACGCTTGTTACAATCGAAAGAAAAAAAAAATTTTTTTAGATTTTACAGTTTTTTTATTTTTTAGTACAATTTTTTGCTAATTTCAGCAGATTGATTTTAAATTACAGTTTACAGCAATTTACTGAAATTTAGTAGCTGAAACTAATTATTTATACTAATTTCATTGTACTAAAATTATGATATTTAGTAAGTTTTTTAACTGATTTTAGCAAATCGATTTTGAATTGCATTTTACATAAGTTTTACTAAAATTTAGTAGCGGCTACTAATTTTTTCTACTAATTTTATTGTACTACAGATCAGCAGACATGTGTTGCTAAAATTAGCAAAAAATACCGCTGGCCTCAAAACAGTTAAATTTCCCGTAATAACAGCAAAAGTTTCAGTAGCCATTACAGACTTTTTTGGTTGAGTGTAATATCCCATTTTTACTTACCCTTATATTTTCGATTTAACTGCAAACATTGTTCCACAAATTTTGCTGGTTTTTAATTTTATGTTTTTCTTTTTCTTTTTAATAATGTATGTAAATGAAATTTTAAAATCAATATTTTGAATTTTCACTTTTGACATTTTTCTTCCATTTCGCCGATATATCTTCTGTCTGATATATAGAAGATATTAAAAACAAAACTACTCCATTGTCTTCTAAATGAGAAATAAAAAATATTGCCGTTATATCTTTAGGAAGATATTTCTTCTAAATGTTTATTGGGTATACTAAGAAAAATACACAGAGGGAATTTTACTGGACGAGTTTTTTTTTTTAATTTTGCAGTAAGCCAATGAAGTTTTATTCACAAAGTAAATGAAAAATTTCTTTAATTTATATATTTTATGAATCCCGATTAAATGAAACTTTTTGATTGAGTGTATGAAACTTTTAATAATTAAAATAATATTTGTCACAACATTTAATTCAATGAAAAGTTTCAAAGGTCGAGTTCCAGTGAAACTTCATTGGCTTAAGCATAGTAAGTTGTTTCGAGTTTCACGTGAAAAAACTGTTATACTTCATATAAAAAAAATTATTTTTCACGACAATGAGTTTCACGTGAAAATTATGTAGACTTTGTTTTCACGCAAATTGAATATACAAGACTATTATTTTTCTTATGAAAAAGTGATATATTGTGTTTATTGGGATTGTGGCTTTCTAACTAAATAAAAAAAATTTTCATTTTCAGAATTTAAATTACTATTTAAGGCCTTTGAAGTTTGAGTGAAAAATTTTCGACGTGAAAAACAACTTACGGTGCTTTAATTCAAAAATTCATTAATATCATGCAGGTAATTCTCTAAGTGTAGTGCCGGATCTTCAGAATAAATTTATGGTTTTTCTTTAGATATGCTTACTTTTCAATTTTTTTTATTTTTTTAAAGAGAAGAAACTCAAGAAATTTGTTACATTAATTAAAATGCTACACCCAGAAAACAGATTCGGTGCTGACAACCCCATTTGTTGCCAATCGAATGGTTCAGTTGCATCAAATGAATTTTTCGGTTGCGGCTACCGAATTATTCTTGATACAACTAAAATTCAGTTGCAACAGTCAAACTAGTCCTGTCTCAATTGGTTTTCTGTTGCCACAACTGAAAAATTCGGCTACCACAACCGAACCATGCGATTGGCTACAAATGCGGTTATCAGAACTTAATCAGTTTTCTGGGTGTACCTTCTTTGGAAAGAAGATAGAGGTCAGATAAAAGGTGGTGAGAGATGAAAAGCTTCCATTAGTAATATTATTACCTATTTAAAAAAATAAAACCATAATTTTTTTACCCCATTCAGTAAAATGAATATTTTGATAATCAGAACTAAAAACGATTTTTGTCTTAAATGCAACTTATATAAGAAATTTTGTTTAAAATTTTATTACTTAAGTCAAATTTTAGAAAAAATTAATTCTTAATTTTCGCCCATAATAGTTTGTTCTAAAACAATTTCAAAAAGGTTTTCGTTACTTCCGAAAAATTACTTAATTTCTGTCTAAACCCAATTTCGAATTTTGAAAAATGTAACATGTATTTTTTTCACACAAAGGTAGTCACAAAATTCTTGGTAGAACAATTAGTGGGCAAAAATTGGTTAACAGGTTAATTATAAATATTTCGACTGATATAGCAAACCTATGGATTAAACGTGACGTATGAGTAATAAACAAAATTTTAAAATTCCCCCCCCCCCAAAATCTAAAGCTGGAACCGCCACTGATCGGTATACTATAAGGTGGGGCTAGGACCAATATTTTTTGGTGTTACAAACATCAGCACATACTTATAATACCCTCTCTACGTAGTGGTGTAGGGTATAATTATCCGACTACTTTCAAGGATTACTTTTGATTCTTTTCGATTATTTTAAAAAATATTTGGCGCGGATGTCAGTGCATCATTGAAATGTTATGAAATGCCGTTTGAAATTTCTGAAAAACAATTCGAAAATTATTAAATGTAAATAATTGCGAATTATGAGCGACAAGTCTGTAAAAAACAATTTGGATAAATTTGCATGGTAAAAATATAGAAATTACTTCGTTAAATTGGTTTATTTTTTTGTGTGTAGTTCGTGACTAGAGTTTTCTTAATCGTGATTAATTTTTCTTTTCACTTCAAGCGAAAAAAAACAATGCCGTGCATGAGTACAATTTAAAAATAATCAAAGGAATCAATAGTAATCATTGAAAGTATTCGGATTATTTTTTGATTATTTATGATTCTTTTTGGTTATTTTATCGTAATTAAAAGAAATCCTGGGGGGTCACCGCGTAACTCAATTCGAAAAAAAATTTTCGAATTCGTAAATTTTGTACCTTTTGTAAAAAGAACAGCTTTAGCAAAAATCTTACTTTTTGAATTTTTATGTGTAGTGTACAAGGCTTAGGATAAAAATAAATTAAAAAGTAGAATTTTTATACATAATTATATTTTTAACAATATTTGAAAGATTTACGAATTCGAAAATTTTTTTTCGAATCGAATTACGCGGTGACCTTCCGAATACTTTCAATGATTACTATTGATTCCTTTGATTATTTTTAAATTGTACTCATGCACGGCATTGTTTTTTTTCGCTTGATTAATTTTAGGTTATTTGTAATCGTAATCAATTAGTAATCAATTAGTAATCTTAATCATTACTTCACCTTTCAAAAAAAAGTATGTAATCTAATTACTAATTATTACGATAACTAATCATTAAGAGATTTCCCGTACGTTACTGCGGGTACCCAAACTTACCGAAATTTACCCAAAAGCATTTCCGTACTCGAAAATTGGATAAATGAGAGTGTATTTGTGTTTCTCTTTTTACTAAAATTTACCCAGGTTTTTTCTAAACTTTGGTAATTTATAAAACGAGCAGCTTGTGCAAAGATAAACAAAAAGTAATTGTAAAAATAAATTCAAAATTTTAGATAAATAAAGAAATACACAAAAGAAACTTATTTTTTTTTTTATAGGAGTTAATTGAGCTAATAAAAAATAACTTTTAAATGCAAATAAACAGGTGTATTTGTGCACATTTATTTCACATTATTTTTGAAATGAATTTATAATAAAAAAAAAAATCTATAATAGTGGTTTTTTGCGTTCCCGAACTATTTGACCGAAATTTACCCAAAAAGTAAAGGAATACACTTATTACTTTAACAGCTATGCTTTAAAGAAATTGTAGAAAAAGTTACAGCATTTTGAAATTTTCATAGGTGCGAATACGCAACTGTGTACCGTGTGAGGGTGAACTCCAGAGGGAGTTATATGATTTTTTAGTTTCACCCGCTAAAGTGCATTTTTTCCAAGTACAATGTTTATTCATAATGCGTGGGATTTTTTTTTTTTTAATTTTAGGTTCGCATTGAATTTAATCCAACTGTACCTCATTGTTCCTTGGCAACTTTGATTGGATTATGCATTCGAGTTAAAGTAGAAAGAAGTTTGCCTCATAACATCAAATTGGATATTTTCATTAAGAAGGGTACTCACAACACTGAAGATGAAAGTAAGATTTAGTTTTTTATCTTTAAATCGAAACGTATATTTTTTATATTTTCCATTTCAGTAAATAAACAAATAAATGACAAAGAAAGAATAGCAGCTGCTATGGAAAATCCAAATTTAAGAGATTTAGTGGAAAATTGCATAAAAGATGAAGAGTAAATAATTTCGCCGACAATTAACAATATGTGCGTTCCCGTACGAAACCCAAAACAGCACATAATAGGTCTGTTCGACGTCGTTACCGTGGGTATCCGATGGAACCCAATTTTCCCAAAACAACAACAAGTTACACACAATTTTGACAATAGAAACGCTTTCTGGTAAAATTGGGTACCCGCGGTAACATTTTTTTTTTGTATATTTTTTTTGGATGTATATTATCTTTTAACTTAGTTTAACGCAGTTTGTAACTAGAATTTCCTTTTGCAATGTGATTTCTTTTGTTTTTTATTTCAATAAAGATTAAATTTCTAAATGAGAAAAAGTTGTCCCGAGACATTTTTGATAGAAAACTTGGAAATGTCCGACAAAATTCGTTTTCAGTATAACTAAACCAAGTTTAATTGCAGGGTTGGCAGGCAATACCGCTGACTACCGTTACCTTTAAAATACCGTTACCGCAATAATCGAAATACCGTTATCCTTAAAATACCGTTACCGTTATTTTTAATTCTCTGCTCTTGATAATTTGATTAATTTATTTCGTTTTTATTTTAGTTTGTTTTATGCAACAAAAAATGCGGTATGCACCGATATGTGACTACCGTTACCCTTAAAATACCGTTACCGATATAACTAAAATACCGTGCCCTTAAAATACCGTTACCGAAATAACCGGAATATCGTTATCCCTAAAATACCGTTACCGAAATAACTCAAATACCGTTATCCGTAAAATACCGATACCGAAATAAATAAATTAGCGTTACCCTTAAAATACCGTTACCGAAAAATCTAAAATAGCGTTATCCTAACGATAACAGCATTCGTTTCGGTTACCATCATCATAACTCACTCATTCGCCTTTCGTCGATTACATGCATTTTGTTTTTGTATTGAATGTATTTTGTTATTATTTTTTCGTTCGTGTGACGAAAAACGTCATCTAGAAACACACCTTAATTAACAAAAGCTTGAAATTATATTACATGGATGGTAAACTAAACGAATGCGGTTATCGTTAGGGTAAAGATATTTTAGGTTATTTCGGTAACGGTATTTTAAGGGTAACGATATTTCATTTATTTCGGTATCGGTATTTTAAGGTTAACGGTATTTGAGTTATTTCGGTAACGGTATTTTAAAGATAACGATATTTGGGTTATTTCGGTAACGGTATTTTAAGGTTAACGGTAATTCAGTTATATCGGTAATGGTATTTTAAGGGTAACGGTAGTCAGTTATTTCAACGTCCTGCAATTTTTTTTTTTACAAAAAACAAACGAGATTCAAACAGAACCAATTTATCTACTTATGTAGAAAAAATACTCAATAACCACGTGCAAGGGAAATTATTTCCAAATGCCAACCTCACCCACAGTCCACCTTGGACATGGTGTCCCCTGTTAACGCTGACGAGGCTCTGACGACCGAGTATGGGCGGTATAACCCGGTTCCCACGGCAATCGGACTATGTGCCGGAACGATTCGGATGTATTCGAATCTTCGAATTTATCCGAGCAAGGATTGTCACTCCGGCTTTAAATGAGAATTATTAACTACAAATTCTCATTTTAAAGCCGTTACAACAACAACAACAACAACAACCAAACTCAGAAAATTAAAAATAACGGTAACGGTATTTTAGGGATAGCAATATTTCATTTGTTTTGGTAACGGTATTTTAAGGGTATTGATATTTCATTTATTTCGGTATCGGTATTTTAAGGATAACGGTATTTCAGTTATTTCGGTAACGGTATTTTAAGGATAACGATATTCCGGGTATTTCGGTAACGGTATTTTAGGGGTAACGGTAGTCAGTTGAAAGGGTTTTTAATCTATAACGGTATTTTAGCGGTATTGCCTGCCAACCCAAAATTTTCGAGAATTCCTTTAGCAAAAATGTGTATAAAAAATAATTTTCTTTCATTCGTTTATTCAAATCAAAAATTTTACTCTGCAATTACATTCGGAAATATTAACATAACACAAATGAAAACATTTAAAATTTATCCAAAATAATAATTAGTATTGTTTGCTTTGTTATACTGAACTTAAATTGAGCAAAAACTACCTAGTTTTCGTACAAAACAGGGCTCTGCTCGTTTTTTATATATGGGTGATATCAAAAAATGTGATAAAAACCGTGTAACCACCTAATTACTAATGCATGGATTACATTTGAGTTACATATTTCGATATATATCAGCGCATTGTCACGTGTTTTACAACCAATTTTTGGTTAATACATAAAATTTGTGACCAATTTTATAGGCCAAATGTAAACTCCGTAACAAGTAACTCATAAGGTTTTTTAACTTTAATGGCTTATATTTTAATAACCAATAAAGCTAAACACTAACTGTAAGAATTTTTATGAAGAGGAAAAGTGCCGTTTTTAATAAAAATTAATACATTTTACAAACTTTTTCGTATATCTTAGCTATCACGACTTCAACTCTGTAACGATTTTTTGTCATAATTTTTGATAAAAATTAATATACCAGAATTTTGGAGTTCTCTATTATTTATATTCCGAAAAGTATAATGTTATTTATACTCAACTGTAAGTAATCATCCAGTATAACAGACTTGAAGCTTTTCTGCAGCATGTAACATTCTCGAGATGAAAAAGGATGTTTTTAATAAGATTTGAAAAAATGTTGTAAACTCCGTTCCTAATTTTTACACCAAACTATTTTTTTTATTTTTATTTTATTTTATTTCATTCAACTGGTAATACAAAAAGCCTTCACGGCCAAAAATAAAGTATTACAAAGTAAATACATTAATCACTATGTCATATATAACAATCTTATAACTAAAAACTCATGTATATATTTAAATGTATGGCTCCCAACCCAAACAACACAAATTCCCTTAACATATTGAAAATTACAAAGTGTAGTCCCTACTAGAGATTCATGAATTCATGTGTTCTAACAACATTCTCTTGTAAATACTTAGGGAATTTGAAAAAGATCTTAGGATAAGAGGCAGATGATTCCAATATCTCGCAACTCTAACTAAAAATGAATGTGAGAAAACATCATAATGGATAAGAGGAATTAAGATTTGAGGATTTCGAGTCGAACGCAAAAAAATAAAGTTATTACATAAATCTATTGGAACACCACATTTAAGTGTTTTAAAAAAACAAAGCAAAGTACGAAATAGAACATAATTTTTAAATGTGCATCCTAAAAATTCTATAGCACAAGTAGTAACATGATCACGAATTCTAAGATTATAAATAAAGCGCAATATTCGGTTAAAGATACGTTCAAGTTTGTTTAGAATAGAGACCGATGATCCAGAAAAAACCTCTATACCATAATTTAAGCTGCACATAAGAATAGCATACGCCACACGACGTTTGATATGCTTTGGCATATATGAATTAAGAGAGTACAGCCTTCTTAGAACTAAAAATGTTTTGCTAGAAAGATGGTTAACGTGCCGTTCAAACGAAAGATATTGGTCTATATAAACTCCGAGACATTTTAAATTATCCACAAATTGAATAATTTCACCATTGATAGAAATTGAGGGATATTGACAGGCATGATGAGCAAGAGCAAACTGAATGGCTTTAGTTTTAGTAGGATTTATTGAAAGATTATTTTCTGACATCCAGTTTGAAATTGATATCAAATGACTGTTAACAGATGATTCGAAATACGGTCCTAGATTTGCCTCATTAAACAAAAGTTGTACATCGTCAGCAAAAACAAACGATTGACAAAAGTTGTTACACATAATCTCAATGCATTCGTTAAAGTACATAATAAAAAGCAAAGGACCCAGGACAGAGCCCTGGGGGACCCCAGATGTAGCAGCACCAATGTTGGACACAGCATCATTTAACGAAATATATTGAAAGCGCTCATTAAGATACGAAAAAATTAATTTACAAGCCGTTTTGGAAAAATTGTACTTCTCTCTTAATTTACACAACAAACTATAGTGATCAATGCAATCAAAGGCTTTACTCAAATCCAATGAAACCATTATGCAGCGCTTGCGTTCATTCAAGTTCTTTCTAATTGAGTCAGTTAGAGAAAGTAGCAATGAGGTAGTATTATAATTATTACGAAAAGCAAATTGTTTTGGATGCAACAAGTTAAATTCATTGATACAGCATAAGATTTGACCTTTAATTAGATTTTCAACAATTTTGGATATTGACGGTAGTATACTAATTGGTCTTAAATTGTCAATACTAAAGGTTCCTGCTTTGGGTATAGGTACTACGCGTGCTATTTTCCACGATGTTGGGAAAAAAGACACAGTGAAAATTGTATTCACAATATGAAGAAGTATATTCGATATGAGAGGATATATAAGTTTAATAAATTTTATGGGAATCAAATCATGTCCGGTAGCATTCGATTTAATCTGCTTAATAGCCAGAACCAATTCATTTTCAGTGACATTATGAAAAGAAAAACATTCTAAATCATCCACTAAACCATTATAATTAAAATCATTTATTCGACTTGGACTAAAATTATCCAGAAAGCTATTATTTAACGAATCAACATCGATGTCATTCAATGGATTTTCATCAGTTCCCACACAACCAAGATTTTTAAGTTTTCTCCAAATCTGTTTACTATCTGTGGTATTAAATAAACGTAAACCAAATTTTCTACGTTCCTTTCTAATAGTAGACTTAGCTTTATTTCTATATTTGCAATAAATTCTCCAATTTGAATCAGTGCCATTACGACTGTAAGCTTCGAACGCCAAGTCCCTTAGCGATCTAGCAAGCACAACGTTATTAGACTTCATAAAGTCAATGTCTTTACTTTTGCAATGAACTCTAGATAAAGGAACTTTATTATGAAGTTCGTTTATCAACACTTCGAAAATACTTAATTGCACATCAACATCATTAGTGCTGAAAATCCGAGTTATATCAAATTGGCTAACATGCATAATAAGTTCATTATAATCAATTTTATTATTATCTTTAAATTCCACCACATTATTATTTAAACTTCCTTCAGACTTATACGAAAGATAAATAAAGCTATGATACGAATTAGTAAAGGGACATAGAAATTGGCCAGTATTTTCTATCAAGGAGGTATTGCTCACAAGAAAAAAATCGATTAGGGAAGTTCTACCACGAGCTAAATCTAAATGTGTGGGCATACAATTATGAACTGTATATAATCCAATCCTAATACACATTGAACGAAATTCGGTAGATATTGATTCATCAAAAAGATTATGATTGAAATCGCCCATAATGATAATATTTGAATACTCCTCAAATAAATCACTATGTAACACTTCGAAAGATTCAACATTACCATTTGGTAAGTAAACAACACCAACCAATGTTGGAACACCATCAATGCCCATTATTTCCACAAATAACGATTCGCATATTCCATAATTGGAGCTTCTAAAAACTGTTTTATATTTAAGTAGTTTGGATATGTATAGGCATACACCACCACCTTTCTGTAGAGGACCACGATTAGAAATATCATTTTCTGTATTACCCTGTCTTAAGACATTAACATCTTCTCTACGTATACGACGAGTCCGATTCATATTAGCATCTGCTCTAAGTATATGACGATCATTTCTAACAATGTTATAACCAGAAATGGCTAAAGTTTGAGAGAGTGTTTCTCGCACCAACCAAGTTTCCGAAATACCAACAATATCAATTCCCGAACCATGAATAAGAAGCTTGAGTTCTTCCAGCTTAGTGGATCTGGTGGAGGGATTAATACTTTGAACATTTATGTGTCCAAGATTTAGTTTGTCATAATTAGAACTAAAAGCTGATTTAAGTATAGAATAGTCTCTAGCAATAGGACCTAAATTATCATTATGGTACATCATAGTTAAAAAAATTATACGTTGTTTGGGAGAAGCATACATTTAATACAAAAAGAGCCATATTAAACTTACAATTACATTTACGATTGAAATTTATACAAAAATAATTTTTTTTTTTTTACTGATAATTGGATATACAAATTTAAAGTTAAGATTACTTTATTGTTAACTTTCATTCACATGATAATTTCCATATGAAAAATTTTGTTATGCATAAAAAGCAAAAGAAGAAGAATATTACGAACGAGGCAAAAAATAACATTCTTTAATTTTTTAAAATAGAGATTTACAGAAAATTTTTGAAAAATATTTTTACATTTAATAAATATAGAAATGCATAAGAGTTAATATAACTTAAATACTCATCTCAGGCTGGTTCCCCAAAAATATCAATGCATTGTTCAAGATCAAAAGTTTTTTCAGCACCTCCAGCAAGCGGTTTTATTGTACATTTAGGAATTGCTCTATTCATCATTTTAAAATAGGAAATTTTTTTATCTCTAACTAACGATCGACACAGTTTCTGAAGTTTGGCAGCCATAGGAGTAAGATTATCGTTCAAATAAACACGGTTTTTAATATTTTTATTTACTCCTGTTTCTTCTACATTACTTTCTTTTTCTCCTCCAATCGCATTATCTCCTTCGCCCTCTTCGTTTCCATTCTCAGGTTCATATATATCAGAAAGAAGAAGATTTTTATCCTTGAAATATGCTTTCATCAACTTGTCTCGTAGAGAAATATCAGTAAATTTTAAAAGCACTGCTGTGTTTCTTCGTATATACATAATACGTAACATATCATTGATGCCAACATTAAGATTAAAGTGAGCACATAACGCTAGAACGGGCTTGGTTAGATCTTCAAGTTTTTTAGGTAAACCAGAAATTATTATATCATTGCTATTTAACGAGTAAGAAAAACAATGTCATATTTGGATTCACCCTGTAGGCATCATGCGATTTCGTTTCGGAAAAAAAATTCTGACAAAGCGTTTCTGAAAGAAAACGAAAAAAGTAACCAAATATAAACTCCGTAACTGTAAACTCCGTAACCACAATTGTTTGCATCAGATTTCATTCAAATAAATGTAGATAAATGTTTAAAATATTTTAAAATAACCATAAACAGAGGTGATTCAACTAATATTTATGCGTCAAAAGACGATTCAACTAATAATTTTGCGTCAAATCAAAATTAGTTTGACAAATTAAATTTGTTTCACACAATTCAAGAATTTTTTTATCGCGAAATGTTATATTTTTAATATATTATTTTGTAACTGCGCAACCGCTGTTTGGATTTTAAAAAATTTTATATTTTTGAAAAGCATTTAAAAGGACCAAAAATACAAAATTAAAAAAAAAATTAAAATTTTTTTCGCGGAATGAATTGTATTTTTATTCGCGAAACCGTAATTTGATAAACACAAATTATATATCATTGGAAAGCAAGTTGAAAACCCAAATACGAAAAACTAATAAATTGAAGAAAATTCGTACGCAATTTTTTTTGTTATATCTTTTGCTTGCAGAAATGTAAACTCCGTTACAACAAAAAATATTAAAATTGTGCAAAAAAGTTATTGCGACAACTTGTAGAAGAGATTTTTTGCAATTAGGTTTATAATGACTAAACTTACTGATTCCATTAAGAAAAAAACGAAATATTAACACTTTTTGCTTCTCACAAATTTGGCCCAGAATTGCGTTTGGACAAGTAAAAATTAGCAAGAGCCAGAAACTGAGTAGTTTTTACTCAATCCAAATGTAGTATTATAGCTTGTGTGTTTTTATTTCGATTATGTGGTGGTTTCAAACTACACTGCACTGGACTCACTAAATGAATGACACTAACATTTTTGCATTCAACTAGCAAAATGTTGAATGCAAAATGAAGCTAAATTGAATTAATTCTTTCAAAGGTCTAGTCTAACCCATATTTTCCTGTAGTGGAATTCTCTAACTTTTTAACGACAAAATTCGGTAGTTAAGTTGTCAGTTCACTATGAAAACTTGCCAATGTAACTACCGAATTTGTCAAATTCAAAATTATGTCAAATTCAAAAAAATTTGCAATATAAATAAAAATTTTCAGATAATCGTAGAAAAATCGCTATCAATATATGATAAACATATAACAAAATACGGTTTGAAAGATCTTTTTCTTTCACAAGACTATAAATAACAAAAATCGATTAGAAAACATCTAAGTTACGCGTTCAAAAGTACTAGAATCAACCCTTAAACTGTTTTTTCAGAAAAACTCTGAATTTTGAGGGTGTTTCTGAAAATTTTAAAACTGATTTGTTATGCCTATTACCTACACAAGGTCGCTTTTCAAGTATATTTTCACTGTAGCACCGTGATATTTATCCGAATCAGAAAATTTCAAGGTTGGCAACCGAAACCAATAACGGTATAGGTATCGGTATTGGTGTCGATTTTTTATTTGTTTCGGTATCGGTAACGGTATTTTAATCATATCGGTATAACCGATACCGAAACATTAATACCGGTAATACCGGTATTATTGAAAAAATTTACAAAAATATAAAAAAACGTTCTTGATTATAAAAAACTCAATTTTATTAAATTTTTATAAAGGATAACTATAGTTTATGGAAATGTTTTTATAATATGAACAAAAAACAATAAGTTATTAAAAATTTATAAATGTTTTATTTTTTAAACACAAACATTTTTTTAAATCTATTAGGCACCCAAGTTGATTCACTACAAATATTTTATATTTGTATTGAGATAAGTTTATAAAATTAATAAAAGGATTCTCTAAAAGAAACTGTAAATTCAATTAAAGGTTTAAGAAACCAGTTTATATATTAAATTTTATTTACAAATTTGTAAATTTGTGGCCCTTTTATCCTAATGGAACCATAGGACATAATATATATATATATATAAATCGACCGACCCTAATTTATTTTCTGCTTGATGATGAAATGATGATAATGATGAGAAATGATGATAATGATGTTGATGACAACAAGGAGAAAATAATTTTACTTATATACTTTTACCTCTAGTTGCCACATTTTTTATCCGATTTTCATAAGTAATACCTTTCTGGAAAGGTTGTAATGTTATATTGTTTACAACTTTATTAGTTGTTTCAAAAAGCCATCTCAAGATGGCGCTAATCTAGATTTATTAGAAAATTGCAAAAAATTTAAATTTGGCAGCCTCGAAAATGATTTTTTTGATATGTCGTAGTGGAACTTTTTTTTCCCATGCTAAAAGCTTTCGAAAAATCGAGTACGCAATATCAAAAAATTTTTATCCATACAATTTGACCCACCCTAATATATATATATATAAATTTGTCACAAGTTAGAGAATATTTATGAAGTTAAATTAATTAAAAACAATGTTGCCAATGCAAATTAAAGGCTGATAACCGCACTAACACGATTTTCTATTAACAATGAATAAAAAAGTTTAATTGTTTAACAATTTTGGAAATTTTATATTAAAAAAATTAGTATTTTTGCTAAAAACGTGAAAAAAAACAAATTTTTTAAAAACCGATTCCATACCGGTGCGACACCGGTATTAAGGGAAAAGGTTTTTGAATACCGGTATTTTTTGAAATCAAGAATTTCGGTATTGGTATCGGTTGTCAATTTGAAAGGGTTTTGAAACGGATAACGGTATCGGTTGCCAACCTTGTAAAATTTAGAATAAAATTACATCGATTTGTAGTAGGTGCATGTTTTGACAAAAATGCATGTTTTCTCATATTTTGACAAAAACGCATATTTGGTACCTTTTAAATGCATATTTTGGACTTTTTAATGCATATTTTTAATTTTAGTAGCATCTTTTAATTTGAAAATTTTTTTAAAATTTATACGTTTTTATATTTTGATTCAAACAAAATATTTATTTTTTTCATTATTTTTAAAAATGAACATTCTTAAAATCCTAATTGACCTATGCAAAAATCGAGTTCGGTGTCTTTTTGCAAAATAACTAACTTATATACATATATTTTAAAGTCCGTTATTTTAGCAAAAATAATTGTTTTTACCCGGTTAAAAAAGTTCACATATGAACATATATATTTTTTATATGATCATATCAGTGCTTCGAAGAATTAATTCCCTAATTCCCTTTTTTTTGAACTGAATTTATATTTTGGGAATGAATTCCCGTTTAATTCAAGGAATTAAATTATTTCGTTTAATTCCCTAAAGAATTAAATATTTTCGTTTAATTCCCTAGGAATTCAAGTTTAATTCCCTAAGAATTGAAAACTTAAATTCAGGGAATTAAACGAAAAAAATTAAATTCCTAGGGAATTAAACGAAAAAAATTTAATTCCTTAGGGAATTAAACGAAATAATTTAATTCCTTGAATTAAATGGGAATTCATTCCCAAAATATAAATTCAGTTCAAAAAAAGGGAATTAGGGAATTAATTCTTCGAAGCTCTGAAATGATCATATAAAAAATATATATGATAGGGAATTAAACGAAAAAAATTTAATTCCTTAGGGAATTAAACGAAATAAATTTAATTCCTTGAATTAAACGGGAATTCCTTCCCAAAATATAAATTCAGTTCAAAAAAAGGGAATTAGGGAATTAATTCTTCGAAGCTCTGGATCATATATGGTCATTTGGGCGGGTCGATTTAAAAATCGCCCAAGTGACATGGAAAATCGTATTCTAGGGATCAAAATAAGAAATTTTGCCCGGGGAACCATACCTCTAAATCGAATTCTGAATCCTCGACTTTTGATGTCCCAAATTTTGAAAAATCACATTTGGAGTGCCCCAATCGAGTCTAAATGTATGACCGACCCCCACTAATTTTGGAGGGCCGACCCACCCATGCCAGTGGCACACCCCCTGGAACCCACCTGGGGGTTCCCCATACAAACATTTCCAAATATCACCATTTTTTACATGAAAAAAAGTTTGTATGGGGAACCCCCCAGGGAGGTTCAAGCAAATCGAAAGCAAATCGAATTTGTTATCAACAACTCAACTTAGACTAACATCAACGAAATTTAACAATGCTATTTTTATCCCTTGTTATATTGTTAAAAATAGCATTGTTAAATTTCGTTGATATTAGTCTAAGTTGAGTTGTTGATAACAAATTCGATTTGCTTTCAACGGTCACATAAGTAGAAAATTATCATATATTAACCCACTCAATGCGAAAGACACTGATGATGGCTTTGTAGCGAAAGCCGAAAATGCGTATTCTGTCTTGCTGGTCTTATCTAATTCTTTCAAAAATTTTTATTCTTTGTAATTTACTTGTAAAAATTGTATTATCTTTCTTTGATTTGAAAATAATTTAAACAGAAAGTTATATTAATTTATGATCTAGATTCAAACTAAAGAACATCAAAACGCATATTTTTATAATTTTAGTGCATATTTTTCGTTTTTAGTTGCATTTTGTAAACGCATATGTATTTTCTTTTTTTAAGTACATGAAATTGCTTGCCCTATTTATAAATCACTCATAGACTACCATGTTTATAAACAAAGGATACGAAAAAAAAAATAAAAATTGGCGCGCTATACTTTCTATGAAATTTGCAAAAGGTAATACTGCAGAAAAAACAAAATAAAATTAAGAACACATGGCACAATAGTCGCCACATCAGTCTTAATAAAAACACCGGTAAAAATAAGAGATGTAATTGAGGAAAAATATTAAGGCGCAGGACTAAACGAAAATTGTTAAAATTTAACGAAAGTCGATACATATAAAACTATTGAGAAAGGATTGAAAAAACTTCAGTTCGTTTTTAAGCTTCGAACTCTTAAAATTGAATAAGGCCCGCATAAAAATAATAAAAAAATAAGTGAACAAAAAATTTACATATACATAAAGTAAATCAGTGAATAAAATTACAAAAAAAATATATTTAATAGTGTGCTGTAATGCAATTATTAAAAACATAATTGATAACCTCGATTAGTAATGGAAAAGTGTAAAATTGAAATTAGATAAAGCATACATTTTTCAATAATTTTTATTTATTTTTTTTTTATATATGTACCTACTACACGAAAATAAAATTTGGCTGGACAACATTTTTTCTTCGAAAACTTAAACAGATTTAGAGAGTACATAATATTTGTCTTAAAGAATTTTACAATGAATCAATTTAAACTGCACAATATTCATGAAATGAAATTTATTAAAACAATTTATATTACATTTTATATTTAAATATTATGTAGGTACATAAATATATAAATATTTCTTTACATTTTTTCTCGTTCCTTGTAAGGTTGATTAATTTTTGTGATGCATTCTTTAAAATAGGCAATTATTGTAGCAGAATTCGCAGTTCGTATTATTTTACGTAATAAATTAGCATTTCTCGTCAATTTTACAATTTTCTAAAGTTTAAACCTAAAAATAAGACGATAGCTCTTCATCACCTTTACTGTGAATTCCTTTATTATTTCTTGTGTCGCATAAACGTTGCTAACAACACTATGGCATACGTGCCAATAGTGGCACATTAGTGGATTTTAAGGGGCACGCGAAGTTTTGTTGAATATTGAAAACATTTTAATTTCATTAGGTGACCAGCAAAAATTCGGTTAAATAATAATTTTTGATACAAAATTGTGTGATTAAATCGATAATGATGAAATTTTTTTTTTTTTATTATGAATAAAAACTGTATTGAAACTAGTTTTTGTTTACATACCCAGTGTAGAAAATTATTACCAGATATGTGGTTATGTAACTACATACTTGGTAATGGTAACTAGTTACTTTTGTTATTACATTTCTTATTACCTTTATATGGCGATGTCGCGAAAAATAATGAGTTATGGTTACACACCAGCATACGAAAAACCAAAAAATATATCGTTACCTATGTGCTTACCAGTACTGACAAAAATAATGAGTCTAAAAATTGATTTTCAAAAAAATAAATTATATAAAAAAAAAATATTTTTAATTGTATTTTTTTTTTAATGAATGTTCTTTTCAGTTTGACTCTAGATCATAAATTAATATCACTTTCTGTTTAAATTATTTTCAAATTAAAGAAAGATGATACAATTTTTACAAGTAAATTACAAATAATAAAATTTCTTGAAAGAATTCGATAAGACCAGCAAGACAGAATATTTTAGATCTAGAGTCAAACTAAAAAGAACATTCATTTACCAATATTTGAGATCAACTAAAAACATTCCTCTTTTTTTTTTTTTTTTTTTAATAAAATTTGCTGGTGCGGGAATCGAACCTGGGTCTACTGATTGCCAGTCAATAGCTCTACCATCTGAGCTATATCGACATGTAATATTTAATAGATAAAAACATAATTGACCTGCTGCACACAAGTAAGCTTACTCGCCAACATACAAAAAATCAAAAAATATGTGGTTACATATATCCTTACTAGTGTTTAAAAAATATTGAGTCTAAAAATAGATTTAAAAATATTTTCAAAAAAATCTAGAAAATTATTTTCTATTTGAAATAATGATAAAATAAGTCATTATCAGTAACTCATTATTATATGTTTTAAAATAATGCAGAAGGTAAGTGGGTGTCATTACTGGTAGTCCAAAAAATAATGATATGTCATTACAGTTTCTACACTGGGTAATTTATACATATTTTTGTACTAGAAAGAAAAACAAATGTTTTTTTTATTAAAATATATTTTTATAATACCAATAACTGTATAAAAACAGTAGTTTTTACCAATTCTGTCAGTTGTTTTAAAATTTTTGTAGTAAAAATTTGTCAGTTAATTTTCCGACATTGTTAGTTATTTCTGATTCTTTTGTTGGTTAATTTTCAACAGTTAAAAATAACAGAGTTTTTAGTTATTCTAAAGGTAAAAATACCTTTTTGAGAAAGTCCGAAAAAACAATTTTTTATATTTTTTAATGCAAAAATTAAAATAATCGATAACGGAATTTTAAGAATAACGGTATTTCCGTTATTTCGGCAGCGGTATTTTAAGGGTGACGGTAATCAGTTGAAATGATTTTCAAATGATAACGGAATTTTAGCTGTATTACCTTTAAACCTGGAAAATAAAATAGATTTTATAACGACGAATAATCGCTGGAAGACAATGCGACATTTTGCTTCGCATTCAAAGTTTTAAAAAAGCACTTTTTGCTGTCATTGCTGACCCAGTTGTGATTAATCCCTTATTCTCTTGTAACACACATTTATCCTATTTACATGATAACAAAATCTAGATATAACTAGATTTTATGTTATTAAGGTTTCTTTATTAGTTTGCGTCTAGCCAAAAGATTTGACCATATATTTACCATTGCTTGTACGTTTAAGCCAGATTCACAATGTTGGAGTACTCCACTCTGCAGAGTGGATTTTGTGTCTCTTTTTCGCACTAACATATTTTTTGTATCATGCCATCTCTATTTTAGTACACTCCACTCTGCAGACTGGAGTACTTTAACATTAGGGGTTTTCATATAAACTCGTATTCTACTCGTAAACTGTGTATACCTGGTATGTTTATGAGTTTAATGTCAAACTCCATACATAAAAAATATGTTTTGTATTTATACAAGGTTTACAAGGAATTTACGAGTTTATATGAAACCCCACTACACTCAAAAAAATAAGTTATTAGAAAAATTAGTAAAACGTCTTGTATATCAAGTTTACTAGTTTTCAGCAATTTTTTTTTTGCCGAAATTCCGTTTTCAGCAAAAGTTTTAGTTATATTTTTTTAGCAATAAAATAATTTTGAACTAATGTTTTACTAATTTATTTTGCTAAAAAATTGTGCTGATAACCGCAATTATAGCGTGGACGACAACCAGATAGACAAGATGTAGATATCGCAGCTTGTCTGGATGTAGTACAAACAACGGAAATGATAATTTAAAAAACAACTCTACACAATTTCTATATTTAAATTTTCAGCAAATAAATTAACTAACCGAGTAAAACGGGTTATATATTATTTAAAACAATAATGTCTCGTTATATATTGCTTTGTATGGCACTATATATAAGACATAAATTTCGTCTTTCGAACAAATTTTATATGACCCAATATCCAAATATATCATTTTACATATGTTGTCATATTTAATAAGATCTCGCCCATGGAATTGAAATTGTAAGACCAAAAATAGCCCAGTTTCAAGTTTAATTTAAGATTTCATCGAAGTCAATTACAATCCATTTTTAATTCGAAAATATTCTTTTACAAAAACAAATTTTGATATAAAGTTCAAGTGACCCATGCAAAAAAAGTATTTTGTGACTTACGTTTTATACATGATTTAACCGAAAAATGAGAACATCTTACTGTATCATATTATATCTAAATTGGTTTAATAAGATCTAAATTTATACAATTAGATAGTTATTTGATACAATTATATATACTTTGATTGATTAAGATAAAGTTTTATACAATTTGATCCGAATTTTATCCCCACTCAAATGTATCAAATTATATATAATGTAATACAAATGTATCCAATTAGATACACTTGCATATAAAAATATGTAATTATATGTGGCATATGTAGTGACATATAGATAGATATATAATTGGATATTATCATACATTGCACTATATAAAGTGTAATATGAAGGAAGATATATTTATATATTTAATATACAACTTTATACAATGTTATACAATGTAATATAATTTTGTATTAATACATATTTTGCAATATATTACCACAAGCAATTTTATAAAGTCATATAAATCTATATCAAAACTTTTTTACTTGGGGATTTAAAAAATAACATGAACACGTAAAACCGGCAAAATATTTTTGTATAAAATTTGAATGAAATTATCTGACAGTTACCCATACATTATCGACATTGAAAATATTATGTTAAAAGAGTTAACACTTAACATACGCAGTCAGACCAGAGCTTTGAAGAATTAATTCCTTTTTGAATGAATTCACTACCAATCGAATTCAATTTTCTCTTAAAAATAAAAACTTTACAGATATAGATAAATTTGGAAAAAAAATATAACTATTAATTTTTCAAACTAGTTATATAGTTATATTTTTTTCCAAATTTATGTATATCTGTAAAGTTTTTCCCCCAAATTCATAAACGCTTTGTAAAATTATAGGAGGTTTATTGAACAAATTTTGTATGAAAATGACGTTTTGTAAACCTGCTATAACTTTACAAAGCATTTATGAATTGAGGGGTTTATTTTTAATAGTAAAAGGCTTTATTTTTGAATCATGTAGGTTGATAAACAGCATCCGGTTTCTAATTTGTTACTAGCACACGCTGTAAAATTGCTTATTTAAAACTTTTGTTTTCTTCTACTGAACGGCAGAAAACAGGCTTTGAATTCAGTGAAATTATTTTATTTTTTTTTAATTCAGTGAACTTATTTTATTTTTTTTCAATTCAGTGAATTTATTATTTTTTTTTAATTCACTGAATGAAAATGAAATTGAATGAATTCAGTGGTGAATTAATTCAGTAAGGAATTAATTCACTTTTTTTCCGTTCGATTTATAAAATTGAACGTGTTCACCGGTGAATTAATTCATTTGATTTAATAAAAAGAACTATTGCAATTGAAGTAATTCGTAACAAAATAAATCGAACGAAAGCAAATATGAATTAATTCCATTCAATATATGGTGCTTAGTGAATTAATTCATCGAATTTTTAATTCAGAATTGAAAAATTGAATTAAGGAATTAATTCTTCAAAGCTCTGAGTCAGACTTTATATGGGATTTCGTACCACATATGTATAGCAACAAAATAAGTCTATTGATTTAAAAAAGAAACATTTATTTTCCCTATATAATTTATGTTATACTCTTGTTTCAAATGAACTCTTAATATCTTAGTAAATTGAAATTTAAATTCATTTTCATTTAAAATGTTATAAATTCACATCGAAACAACAGATTCTTTTATTTTTAAATTGAATATTGGGTCATATTAATAAAAGTTAGCAAATTCTTCGAAGTAATTATTTTGGTTTAGGAATGACTTACCACCAAAATTATGCATAGGCTTGAAGGATACCATAAAATATAAATGAAAATTAAAACAAAAAAATTGTCTACCCGCAAGCAGACTATAAATGTAAATAGAAAGACTAAAATTGTGTAATAAATAACTTAAAAACCTAATAAATAATTCCCCCATTAGTGAAATCTAGTTTTTTATTCACTATTTACAAATTTAAAACACTTTTAAACGATTATTTCATGACATTTAATTTTATTAAAAACTGTTTCATGTCAAATTTGTTATCAGAATTTTAATGCATTTTTCCCATTTTTTTTTTTAAGTGAAAGCCAAAAATAAAAGCTTCATTTGAACATATCTCACTTTCAAAATGAAAATCTCACCTTTAGTGAAAAATCCAGTAATGATTTATGGAAAATTATTTGAAATTTCATTTTTTTATAATTTTTTTATGGATTATTTCTAAACTATGCTATAGCTCGTATAAGTTCTGATTAATGTGTAGATACTTTACATACGATACACGAAACCTTACGTGAATCCCCTATAGTTTTTCAGTACAATATTTAATAAAAACAGAAATACGAAAATTTTTATCCAACTGGACCTAATTGCATCAACTTTTAAATATTAAGATATTATTTCATACAATAATGTCTGGTTAAAATTCGGATTAAATTGTATATAATTTAAAGTAATTAAATCCAATTTGATCCACGTAGATACAATTGTATTCACCATTTTTCGGATTAAATTGTATGTGATTAGTTATTGTATTTCATCAAATTAGATATGTCACCATATCATCTTTTTTAATCGGGTAAAGTATAATTTCTCTACAAATTTTTTGAGTTTTTTTCAGTCTACTAATATTCAGCAAAAAGTTTAGTGATTTTAGAAAGGATTTTTTCCATTTGCAATCGACTAAGTGTTAGCAAAACTTTTGCTAAGTTTACTATTTTTTGTGGTAAAAATCAGCTCGCTGATTTTCAGCAAACACTTTTGCTGAAATTACCAACTTTTTTGCAAGCACGCTCCTGACTAAAAATTTGCTGAAACAGCAAGATTGTTTGCTGACTTTACTGACTTTTTTCTGAGTGTATATAACAGGAAGATATGACGTTAAATGAAACCATCTAATGAGTTTAACCATGTGAAACTTGTGTAGAATTTATAATCACACAAATTTTATATTCAAGACTATTAATTTGTTGATATTGATAAAAAAGTGATATTTTGGATTTATTGTGATTGTGTCACAAAAAAAACCAGCAAAAACCAGCTGGATTCTGTACAAAACTAAATAGCAAAAGCCAAGTCATTTACACTGACTATTTAGTTTTTCTTTATCACAACACTTTTCTTTCTTGTTTTGTTCTTATATTAATGTAAAAAAATTGAAAAATATTTTTTGACGCTTGCTTTACTCCTATATTCGTTGTAACAGGGTGTATCGAAAATTAATTATAAATGATACCGGACGTAAAATGCACATTTCAGATATTTTTACTTGGTTTTTGGCAAAAACCAGGTAGAATCTGGTTTTCAGTTTGTATGAAAATTGCATGGGAAAACTAAATTAATTTTGTAGTTTTCGGCTCAAAAACTAAAACAGTCTAAATTCACTATAAAACAAAATAAACACATTTCATAAACTTATGCAATTCACACGAACGTAATAAAACTTGAATCTTTTATAAATCTGACAGAAAATGTTTCAGAAATTTATAATTTTAAAATTTTAGCTATTTCTAGATATTTTTTCTACGAATTATTGATTTTATTTACTTCAAGAGTTGCATGCGGTACTCTGTATCTGTTGCACAGAGCAAGATTATCAAAATCTAGTTATTACGAATTTTGCTTTCAGTGCAAATGGGATATTAGTTAATATATGTATGTACATATCTTAATGTTTTTCCTATTTTGTTTTTGTCTTCATTTATTTTTGGTAATGATTTTACACGAACTATGGTACCATGGTACAGACAGACAGACAGACACACATACATAAACACACATCCTTTCATGCTTATATATGTATATATAAAAAAACAAACAATACACGAGTCCTTGACGAAAGATGTTTGCACATTTCACTTGCGTGATATCTGAATATGAAATCAATAATAAATAATTTTATATCATTGAGCGAGCATTTAGAAAGAAACATTGAACAGTAATAAAATATAAAGTCGTTATACGAAAAGAAATAATAAAATAATAAAAATGATACTATTACAAGTTCCATATTATCTACAACATATTCGTCATAAGCCTATGTGGACATTTTTATTTATTTTGATTATTGTTGTCGTATTTTTGGATAAAACATCAGCAAATGTTGAAACGGAGTCTCCACAAACTACTACCCCAGAACCGGGTAAGTTGTAAAAAAGTTTTGATATGGTCCTATATTATATTAAATATAAAATTTTGTATGCATACAGGGAAAAATTTCGCCAGTTTCCAACTGAAATTCAGTTAGTATGACTTAAATCGATTGGTTATATAGTTAACACAACTACACAGAAAAAATACTTCATACATGTAATTAATTTTTTCATAAACTGTATAAATCGAACATAATTTTTTTTCCCAAAACTTTTTTATTCGGTGTATGTATTTGTGCATACATATTATGAATTAATTTATTACATGTAAGAATAAAATCTATCATATTTATGAACTTTTCATACAACGAATTAAAAAAACTGTTGCTATTATGGATTTTTTCAACGTAATGCAAATATTTTTGAATCTAGAGTAAAAAAACGACTTTTTGTGAAATACATATGTTATTTATTAGTTATGTATATTAAATATATGTGAACTTGGGAAAATCGATAAAAATGAGAAAAGCATTAAAATTTTTCATTTTTATCGATTTTCCCAAGTCCCCGTTTTTGACACACGGAGAAGGTCACATCTAAAATATACAAACATAAAACAAAAAATATATATCTTTGGATGCTCCAGAGAACACGTTACCGAGTTATTTTTTACCACTACGGACATTGACAACTCACAGGAAATTCTTTTAAGCTAAACTCTCCGAATTGGACAAACTGTCCGAGGACTAACGGCTTCTCTTTCACTTTTTTGCATTATATCTGAAGGTGTTTCAAAACTCCAATAGGTTGATTCGAAACATACCCAAACTTAATCAACATAAGAGAGCGAGGATCTCCTAACCTTGATGTTCTTACATATCGGATGTTTCTCCGGCTAATGTTCCTAAATTTTCTCCAAATAAATTTGCAAAAACAAATAGTGGGTTACAAGACTGCTCCTTTAAAATTCAGTTTATTTACTGGTCAGCTTCAGAAAACCCATCAAAACATAATATTTGGTTCCAATTAACTGCATCCTCTGGTCCTTGTTAAGTTTTCCAGATAGATATCGCACTGAACTAAAAAATATCTTATAAAAACATTAGTGTTTCCAATTCGGTTAATCGATTAACCGATTCCTCGATTAATCGCCTCTATTTCGGTTAATGTCGAAACAAATAATTTAAAACTCAAATAATTATTCGACCCGAATAATCGGTTAAAATAGGTCGAATAACCGGTTAAATTTTTAATATGTAATTTTTTCCTTAATTTTTTCCCAAAACTTCATAATTTTCTTAACTTTGGCTAGAAAATTGCAAGAAACACTTAAAAAAATAAAAACTAACATACGATCAAATTGTTTTAAATCGATTGAAACAGAAACCTTTACATACCATTTTTTGAGCAACTCCAAGCAAGTCGACATTGAACCAGCGAGACACGCCATGGGTTTTAAGAGACTCTTAAAACGGATTTGTTTTACATGATCGCAATTAATTTTTAATAAAATTTTTTTGAATTTTTTTATAAAAATAATAAAGTTTCTTTTTGTAAAAAAATGCTTTAACACTATGTGTTGGCTGGAGCAGGCTTTAGGAAATACAATAGATAATTTTTCATTTCTGTTTTAATTCTTTTAAAGTGTAAAATTAATTTTCAAAAGTGAGAGCAGTTTTGCAGCCTCTAGTCGATGATTTTATTTATATTTATTTTAACAAAAACAGTGCGTATTCATTTTTAAAATTTTATTATTTCAAACATAGAATTTTGAGAGGCTGAAAAACTGCTCTCACTTTCAAACACAAACAAATCTGTTTGAGATTTGACATCTGTTATTGCAGACTGAGGGAATTGTCTACATGCTTTTTATGAATTTTTATATTGATTCAATGAAATTCGCTGGAATTCGTCCACTGAAACACGGAGGAGATTGGAAGATAAACAAAAATCTAAAAACAGAATGTTTGTATTGATCACTTCAAGGTAAAAACAATAACAGAAAGCTGAATAGGAAAGAAAACAACGAATTAGTTACATTGCATTCAAGGCATTACACGGGTGACGGGTTTTTGAAAAAAATTATCATATAGAGACAATCTGAGAATAAAAACATATAAATAATTAATACAATTTAATGAAAAATCAACGACAACGCCTGTCCATACAAAAAAAAAATGCAGAAACTAGATCTAGTCTGATCTGAAAATTATAATGTGTTTATAATTTTTAGAGAAAAAGGTTTATTCTTCTTCTTAACCTCAAATCTATTAATTAAAGTTAATAAAATTGGATATTAATTACATTATTAATTGCAGCTGTCTATAGGACGTTAAAACAACACTGTACTAAACTTTTCATTGAATTGATGAAGTTTTATGAAAAATTTCGTATTATTTATTGAAAATTAAGGCCCTGTGCGAGGTGGCTAAATAAATTCTAAACTAAATAGAAATTGACAAAGGGTTTAAAATTTCCCTGGTAATTTTTTGAAAACTTTTTCAAATTTCATAAAAATTTGGAAATCTGAATTTACGGCCTGTTTATGTAAAAAGAAACGAAAACTATACGAACGAAAGGGAAACGAACGATCACGTAAGAAATTTGGTTTATGTTATACGATTCCAACTTTTCATCCAGACTTACGTATGCTACGTTACATTTCATTTGGTTTTTGTAAGTAAAAGGATTGCCACCAAATTTTTTTCAAATTATTCCAAGTTTTCTTAAACATTTTGGCTGAAATAGTAATCGATGGCAACCCTCTTTTAATATTTTGACAAATCTTTTTAAGTAAATAAGTATGAGAGTTCAGTAACCTGTCCTAGGATTTGTCTTGTGACATGTCACAAGGGGTCAATTTTCCTCTCCTATGACAACGCCATGTAAAAGGGACCAGTCTATTTCATATAAAGGGGCCAGTTCGGTGACAGTTTGTTAAAATTTCCCGTAGGGTAGTGTTAATTATTTTTTGTGCAATTATTAATGCGCACAAAAGCTGGCAAAATCATAATTTTATTTTAAACAAAAGCAAATTGGTTATCGTCTGATTTTGACTTAACTGAAAATTTGCTTCGTTTTACATAAACCAAAATTATAAATAATATTTTAATTGCTTTTGATGTCCCAAATTTTGAAAAATCCCACTTTGAATGCCCCAATCGAGTCCAAATGTATGACCGACCCTCACTAATTTTGGAGGGCCGACCCACCCATGCCAGTGGCACACCCCCCAGGGGGATTCCAGCGGGTGTGCCACTGGCATGGGTGGGTCGGCCATCCAAAGTTAGTGGGGGTCGGTCATATATTTGGACTCGATTGGGGCACTCTAAATGGGTCAAAGTGGGATTTTTCAAAATTTGAGACATAAAAAAATCCCGAATCAGGACCGAGTTACAGAGAACGGAGTCGGATCGATAAATTCGAGTCCTCTGTAAAATTGACGTCTAGAGCGGCGATGGCTTCTTCTGTACGCACGGTACGAGCTCGATTTGGATGAATATTATCCAAAATAGTAAATCTGGTCATGAATCGATCCATAGTATTGCGTGTTACCTGCTCAGATGGACGATTTTGCGCACCGTAAACTTGACGAAGTGCTCAATAAGTTTGGCGAACAGAGCGCGAATTTTGGAAATAAATTTCCACGATTTGTAAACGTTGTTCTGGTGCAAGTCTTGCATGGTGATTTGCCAAAGTATACCATGCAAAAAAAAGTCTCACTTCATTAGTTTGACAGCTAGTTTTACAGTTATCCCTATCGGTAGTTCTATACGTCTAACAAAAACACCCTATATAACTGACATCACAAAAACTAGGCCTAAGGCACGCTAACAACGTAGCGGGCTTGCCCGCTAGTGATATACATATGTGTATATTCTTTGAAACATTAAAAATCAGTACAGTCTCTACTTATTTGGTATATACATTAGGGTCTCCAAGCTTGTATGGAGGAAAATAAATTTTAAGTTTTTGACCGGTCTACCCTCTGGAAATATTTATTTGGGTGTAAAACTACGTCCCTCAAAAAATTAGGATAATCGGACATCGGCCCTGAAGTTTGGGACACGGATTATTTACAAGGGGAAAATATGACTTTTTGTGAATTTTCTCGAAAACATCAATATTTTAAAACTAATTCGGATTAAAATTATTAAAGAATCGTGATTTGGAGTAAATTCTCTTTGTAATAAAGCAATAAAATCTTAAAACTTAAACTTAAAAAATTATTTTTTTCAATTTTGTTACTATTTAAGCCTACACTAAAAAAAAGTTAGTACAAAAAATTAGTAAAACGGTTTCCAATTTTATTATACTAGTATTATACTAATTTTTAGTATAAAGTTGTTTTTTAGTAAAATAATTTGGTATTCTCATTTTACAAATTACAGAATTTTTTACTAATTTGAGTTGCTAAATTCAACAAATTTAATTTTACTAAATTTTGAAACCCGATTAGCTAAAATTAGCAAAAAAAATTACTAATCTTTTTTATTTTGGAAGTTTAAAAAAAATTTTTTTTTTGAAAATATACACAAACCTGACAGAAATGTTTGTTGCAATATGATTACCAGAAAGACCAAGTTGTTTTTAAGCGTTTTTTCCATTTATAATAAAAATAGATTTGTTCTCTAAATTTTTTGTTGTTTTTTAATGTTTATATTTCCACATTTTTTTTGCTTTTTTCGAATATTTCTTTGCTATAATATAAATACAATTAGTTTTGCAATTTTTTCAATATGTATTTTTTCGTCCATATTCGTACACTCGGTGAAAAAGAGTTATCATATTGATGAAACTGCTTCATAAATCGTTTATCGGCAATAAATATGACGAAGCGTTTCATAAAGCGGATGATCTTTTTTATACGAAAATTGATGCCAAAACGTCTTTCAAATTAGTTCGTATTAACAGATAATTCGTCTTAAATGCCATTCACACCTAAATCTTAAACACGTGTTTAGCTAAAACGAGTGTAAAAAAATAAAGAACTGTTGTAATAGAATAAAGAGCTAAAATACGTGTTTAAGCTAAACACTTGTTTAAGAATTAGGTGTGAACGCAGCCTTAACCAAGTTTACAATTGTTTTCTATTCTAAAGCTGCCTACACATGAAGGAACATTCGTCACAAAATGCCCTTCGTGTATAGCGGCCTATAGAAAATCAAGCATGCTGTACAACATGCTGGACGGCTGTATGAATTTGATCACGTAGTGTCTAATTTGACAGCTTGTCAAACATGTTGGACGAAAAACAAAATTTTTTGATTTTTCGTCAGGTTTGACAAAAACGCTTTACAGTGTAATGGAATAATTCATCAAACATTAGGGAATTTTACATTTTTAATTAGTTTTTTTGTAACAAAAAAAGGGATAACGTTAATAAATAAACTAAAAAATGCAAAAACAGAAAAAAAAATTAAATTCAAAGAAAAAAAATTTATAAAAATAAGTTCGTCATTATCAGGCCGCTTATGTCAATAGCGGCCTATATACGAGCAAGCACGCTGTCCAGCTTGTTTGACAAACAAAAAATGGTTTTTGAAATATACGGACAAGCATGCTGTAAAACTTTACTTCAAAACCACAAAATCAACCCAGCGGATGATAATGACGAAATTATTTTTATTAATTTTTTTCTTGGAATTTCATTTTTGAATTTGTTTTTGCATTGTTTAGTTTATTTATTAACGTTATCCCTTTCTTGTCACAAAACAACTTATTAAAAATGTAAAATTCTACAATGCTTGATGATTTTTTTCAATAGACAAGCGTGTTTGTCAAACTTGCCGAAAAATCAAAAAATTTTGTTTTTCGTCCAACATGCTTGACAAACCGTCAAATTAGACATTACATTTTCAAATTCATACAGCCGGCCAGCATGCTGTACAGCAACACATTCGTGTTATCAAAACTTTTTGATATTTTGTGTTTCCAAACTCAATTTTCCATCGTGTATATCGATGTTACTGTTTTTGCTGTTTTAGTTCATTGAGAGCAGTCGTAATGGGAGGTGCTTTTGTAATTGCGCATTATGGCGACAATTACAAATAATGAAAACTGCATTAATTTTATAAATGAATATAAAAATTTATAGACAATTACCAAAAAAAATCCTTAAATATAAAGCGGGCCATACATTTGCAATATTATGGTACAACTTTCCAAGTGGTGCAAGCATATTGGCCGTGTATGTATTAAATTGAAGGTTGAGCAATATTATGTAGTGAATCAAAACACTTTTGATTTTTATTGGACAACTTGAAATATTGCATAATCTATTGGCAACACTGTGCAATTTTAATTTTGTGCTGTTTGTGTGCGTTTTGAGGTTATGTTGAATTCATATATTGCATAAAATATTGTGGCGATGTTTTGTAACATATATGTTGCAATTCATTGTATGGTGTGTAGCAAAACGAAAAAAATACTGTGCCATTATATTGGACATAATATTGCAAATGTATAGGGGGCTTTAATTGTAACAAAATATTGACCAGTTTTCCTTTAAACATATATAATATAAACAACTGTAAATTGCACGCGTGCTAACCCGGTATCTTCAAATGCAATAAATTATATGACATGAAATGTCAAAACCATTGCAGCGAAACGTCAAAATGATATCAATTGCAAAGTGTTGGAGTACACTTGACCATTTCATGGATAAGAAATATAGATTTTTCTTCGAAAAACACCAAATTTTGTGAAACATTATTTTTACCAACAAATAATAAAAAACTAAACACTTCCATTCTTTTTTACCAAATTTTTTGTTGTTTTTCTATTACAAAATTAAAATGAAAACTAAAAGTGACATTTGATCTCTGGCATCACTGCAAGAGCCGATTGCATGTCAGCGATATGATGTTTATATTAATTTTATTGTGCATAGACTAATAGCGTCAGAAAATTACTTTTATTTATAAAATTTAAATTATTAAGAAAAACATTTAATTCTTTAATAAAATTAATAAGAAAGGGATACAAATTTTCTATGACTAAAAAAAAATAACGAAATGAACGAATAAAGCTGCCTACACACTAGGGAACATTCCATTCCACATGGCCATTTTTTTTACGAATGTTGAAATGTGTATAGCATTGTGTCATGTTGACCTTCGTGTTTACAAAATTTTTTGATAATTTTTGTTTCCAAACTCAATTTTTCATCGTGTGTATCGATGTTACTGTTTTTGCTGTATTTAGTTCATTGATAGCAGTCACGCTATCAGGAGTTTTGTAATTACGCATTTGAGAAAATGAAAATGACGACAATTATAAATAATGAAAACTGCATTTATTTTATAAATGAATATATTTGCGAGAATTATAGGACATAAATGTGATAACTAAAAAAATTACACTAAAAAAACAGCAGCATATGGAACACTAACAATTAACAAATTAATTAATTTGATTTTCTTCCGCCCATATTTCATGTGATCAGTTCTACAAACAAACAAAAATGATGTTTCGTTTGACGTTTTGTTGTCGTGAGTGCATCGTCTGTATAAAAAATGAAAAAAAGTAGAAACACATGTTCTGTCACGAATGTTCCCCAGTGTGTAGGCAGCTTCATGGTGAACGATGTCATATCGTTCAATGAACTAGTTCGTTCATGAACGACATAACTCTAAAGCACTAGGTTTTTCTAACAAAAACAATCGGTAGTGTTTTGATAGTTAAAAAAATAAAGTCAATTAAAATAATAAGTTGTAAAAATCAATAACAATGGTACCTATTGGACCAGTACATGGTGGTCATCATGGGGTACATGCTCCACAACCTATGCCCAACGCACCCAGTGGTCCTAATACTCTTCAAACATCATCTTCGACCGGAACAACATCCTCCTCTTCAAATAAATCGTCTTTATCCGTAAAATCCAATTATACTTTAAAGTTTACTTTGGCTGGTCATACCAAGGCAGTATCAGTTGTTTTCACCCAATGGGGAATGGTTGCCGAGTTCATGTGAGTACCAGAAGTGGGAAAAGAAATAATTTCGAAATTTTATGAATTTACCTGTCTCTGCCGTTCATTTCAATCGTGATGGTTCGTTAATTGTCTCTTCTAGCTATGATGGCTTATGTCGTATTTGGGATACAGCCAGTGGTCAGTGTTTGGAATCTACAATCGAAAGAGGTGGTCCAGAAATTACAGGGTCACACCGACACTGTGTTGTGTACTGCTTGTCATCCAACAGAGAATATTATTGCTTCGGCGGCTTTGGAAAATGACAAAACCATAAAATTATGGAAAAGCGATACATAATTTTACAATTACATATGGTTATCCCAATATTGGTAATATACGTGAATTGGTATTTAAAAAGGTTTTGCTCGTATCAATGGCGAAAAATCACCCATTATTTGTTTGGAAGATATTATTCATAAGATATTTACAGTGGGTACAAATGTTCAAGCTGTTAGTGAATTTATATGTGCGTTCCCGTACGTTATAGCGGGTACCCGCGGGAACCCAAAACAGCCCAAACAACAACAATTTACACGCAATTTTAAATACGGGAACGCCTTTGGGCTAGTTTGTGTAACTTCGGCAAAGTACGGGAACAGACATTGGGTCATATGAATAAAACTTAGCAATTACTTCGAAGTAATTACTTTGGGCTTAGGAATGGCTTTTAACTCCAAATTTACCAATTGGCTTACATTTCATGCTATTCTACCACCCAATTGGTAAATTTGGGGTTAAAAGCCATTCCTAAGCCCAAAGTAATTACTTCGAAGTAATTGCTAAGTTTTATTCATATGACCCATTATGTGTGCATTTTTAGTAAGTTTATTGTCTTTATATTAATTTATATGTAGCAAAAATTAACTTCTATTTTGTTATCTACAGTTTTGTAGCCCACGTGAAGCTTGAATAAAGAAAGAATAAAGTGTCGGTATCCTTTAAGCGTAGAGGCGAATACGGCGATCGTGGCAATGGTATCAATGATTTAATAGCACGCAGTTTATAAATATATTTTTGTAAAATTTGACACTGTTACTTATAAACTAGAAAGTATTTTAGAGGCTTTGACATGTCTTCTTCATATTTATGTGGTTTTTCATTTTAAATATCCGATTGAATGTAAACATGTATGCCTCTTCAATCACATATTTTTGGAATCAATTTTCCTAAAAACAAGTTATCAACAGCAATCCTTAGCCTGACAACTTATCTAAAAAATATAAATGAAGAGAAAAATTTATAAATTTTACTCCTATGTTAGTTAATTTGATAATTTCACGTTTTAAGTCGTTTAAAACATGTTATTTTTCGCATCAATTTATTAATTAAAGGAAATAACAATTGCCTACTTTTGTTAACTTTGAAACTCTTAATTTCTAATTATAATCTTTACAGCTGAGTTTCATACTGAAGACTTTAACTTCACTATTAAACAAAAGAAAATGTCAAGAAATTTGTGTACGAAACAACAAAAAATTATGGATTAATAAAAGTAAACTCAAAAACCTACACGGTGGTTTTCATACTGAAGGTTTTTGAGTTAACCATTAGTTATTTAATTAGTTATTTCGTATATAATTTTTGACATTTTATCTTTCAATATCGTTAAGCTCAAGTTAACTTTAAATACGAAACCGAGCATAATAGATAAATAATAAAATGTACCTACATTAATTTGGAATAAATGTTGGCATTTTTTTAATACTTTTAAAAGTGAAACTTATAAAAATTTTCATTAAATGAATGTGTGACTTTCTTTTAAATACTTATATATATTAATACTCCAAAAATTAATTTAAATGTGAATATCAATTTGATATTGATTTCAAAAGCCTATTATTTAGTACATATATTTATAATAAATCTTTTTATCTTTTTATATACATACATTCAAATTATCATTCATCTAAAAGTTATTTAAATTTTAAAACTTTACTTACACAGAACCAAATTTGTTCATAAATAGTATGAACTGCATTCTTTGATTTCTGTTCATACTATGTATGAACAAATTTATACAATTTAGGTATTGCACATCGACGTTTCAATTTCAAAAAAAAATATTAACAAGTTAGTTTTATTAAAAAATGTGTCAAGAAATAATTTTTTAATTTCTGAATAAAACAATTTGGTAATTAAATTGCAATTTCTTTGCCCGTGAAAGATATGATGGTATGTAAAATATATTACTCATTTCTGTTTTAAATAATACATTAGCATTACATATTGTCAGATCACAAATCTTTTACTGTTGTAATAAAATACCATCAAATTGCACATCTTGATCATGATGCAGAAAAAAATGTTGGATTAAGTCTGCGGCGATTTTTATGGAAAAATAACATCTTCTGAAGAAAAGTAATGCAGCTACTACGGTGTGTTAATGTGATTTGTGTTGCGCTTTATTCTTAATTTATTAAAAATTTTAATCTTATAAAAAGCGCGATTTTCATCGATCAAAACAGTTTTTTGCATCAGAACATAAAAATACTTAGTTCAGAATAGTTACTCAATTAAAAAAATATCCCCATGAACTTGTTCATACAATGTATGAACAAATTCCTACATTGGATGAACAAATTTTGGGAAAAAAAATCAATGTACGATTCATACATAGTAGGAAAAAATTCATTCCTGGTATGAACTATTTTTTTCTGTGTATAATTAAATCGTATTTAAAATTACATTTCATTTTATAACTAAAAAGAAATAAATGTTTGTTTAAAAAATTTTACTATTTCTTCGTAAGCATTTTTTATGGATTTTATTTTAGATTTTTTAGAAATAAAATACAGTATGCATACTAATATTTAGTATAAGTACTATTTTATTTCCATTTTAAATTTACAGAAATTTTACTAATATATAGTAAAATTACTAATTTTTGCTTCTAAATGAATTTCACTAATATTTAGTAAGAAATTTGGCTAATTTTAGCAAATTGATTTCCATTATGAATGTACTAAAATTATACAAAATTTTAGTAACTATTATAAATTTTTTCCACAACTTTGACTTTACTAATTATTACAGACACATTTTGCTAAAATTAGCTAATCGGTCTGCTGGCCTAATATTAGTTAATTTTTCTGTAACATTACAGTTTTTTCTGTAACTTTTAAAGACTTTTTTATTTGAGTGAAGTGCTATAGCAAGTGTGATACAATTCAAATAGAGTGCGGAAATTTGAATTGTTGATTTTATATATTTTTAGCCGATAGTTTCTAAGTTATTTAGCGTGTGTGCGAACTGGCTAACTAAAATCTAACCAAAATTAAGGTTTCCAAAATTTCTATGAAATTTGAAAAAGTTTTCACAAAAAGTTCAAAGAAATATAATACCCTTTTGTCAAAACAATTTTTTTTCTTGTTTTTTATATATGGGTTTTGACAATTAAAACTAGCAAGAGGCAAAAACTAGGTAGTTTTCGCTCAGTTTAAATACAGTATAAGAAAGATACAGAAACTGATTAAAGTTATTTAAAAAAAAAAATAATGAAAAATTCTTTCAAATTTTTAGACTTAAAAGGCAGAAAAATAGAAAATCCCGAATTATCGAATAATTCGGAAACCGATTTCGCAAACTCTAAGTTGGACTTCTACGGTGGGTCTCATAGGTTTAACTTTAACTTAACTATCAAACAAAAGAAAATGTCAAAAGATTGTCCAAAAAAAAAACAACAAAGTTTAAACTTTAGTTAATACTTAACCCAAAAATTTGTTGCTGTTTTGTGTACATTTTGTTTACAGTTAAGTTAAAGTTAAACCTACAGTATGAGACCCACGGTAAGATGTTTAAGTATAATTTAACTAGTACCTTAAACGTTTCTGAATATAAGGACTTTTATTTTCAGAACACTATAACTTAAAGTACGACTGTTTTAAAAGGAAAAACCAGGAAATCTTATAAAAATACTTACAAGGGAAGTACTTCAACCTAAACACTCCGATTTTGATCAAATTTGGATATGTGATAGAGAAAAAACCTGTCCTGTCCTGACCTGTCTCAGCTTATCGGCCACCTCGGAATTTTAAGGGTCCAAAAAGGGGTTCAAAAATGGCACCTTTTTAGGTTTTTTTGCTTTTTAAGGTATTTCGACCAAAGGAACCATGTGCAAGTGTGGTATTGTTGGAAAGGAATTTTTGAGGGCTTCTCATTGGTACCTTTTTTTGGTACTTTTTTGCTCTTTCGAATTTGCTGTTTTAAAATTTCCAAACTTTTGGGTACTTTATATGGAGAAGTATACTGCTATGGCTGCTTTATTCATATATATTATTCCTTATTAAATTTAAGCGGACACGTGTTTTTGGGTTTTTCGATATTCGCACTACATAAGGTTTGCCAAAATTTTTCCCGAAACACCTTTTTTGGTATATTTTCAAAGAATTTAGGCCGCTTTATGTGCTAAACATAGGAAGTATGTACATCAAACTTCATATTTTGATAGATATATTAATCCTGTGATATACTCTTTTTTAATTTCGTAAATTTGAAATGTGCTCCCATACAAAAAGTTAAAAAAAAATTAGTTTTTTACATACTCCGTCTTTTTTATACAAAATGTTATACTTATTTCCACATCAGATCATGTATTTTTTTATAAGCTCTCCAGTGATATATAATATGATATATATATTTAACCGTCGTTAAACAAAATAAGGGAATTAAATGCCTTTAAGGGACTTAAATGCCTTTAAGTTATGGTCCCAGCAAAATATTGGTAATGACACCTCATTACTATCTGCATTACCAAAAATGATATATCATTACCTTTTGCATTATTTTATAATATAAAATAATGAATTCCTAATAACGGCATATTGTATTCATTGTTTCTAAATATAAAATAATGACTTACTCGTATTAGTTGAAATAAGTACTTTTTACACAGTTAAATTTTATACATTTTTATTTATTATATGTAAATATGTTTTACATATAACGAGTCCAAAAATTACACACTAGAAAAAACCTAAATTTTTCTGAATGTATTTCCTTAAGCTAATAGTATTTGTTTAACTCCTTATTTTTAAGAATCAAGTAAGCAATCGGATAACCGCTTATAATTCAACTTTTTGTAAGCATGTTTGTAACCACTTATTATTCAAAATCTCATAACTACTTATTTCTCATTTTTTCGTAAGCGAGCGGGTAAGCGTGACTACTTATAAAAACGACCACGCCAAACAAAAATAATTAGTTTAGACGCCATAAAATAAGTTGTGCGGATCCATGAATTTCTATTATATAACCACTTATTTGGTAATGAAAGATTTTGCTGGGCTCTCTTACAAAAAAGTACCAAATAGTACTTTTTATCGACGTACACATGTTTGTTTGCAATGGTATGATCATTTCCTTTGCAGAGCGTATACTATATGCACATAACAAATTTTCTGTAAGTATATTAATATTTAATTATAATAATTCTTCATATATTTAGTTAGAATATTGTTCTACCTCAAGTCCAAATTATAATATGATATTTTGATTTTATTTGTTGTTTCAAAAAGGCTGACAAAAAACAAATTGTTTTTTTTAATGCCAAAATTAAAATAATTTTTAATATTTCAGAATAAAAGTAAGCTGCAATACAAAAATGTATGTAATGAATGAAATGTATCAATATTAATGAAAAAGAAATATCATAACTAATGAGAAATGAATGATAGCAAGAATGACAAATATAAATAATTATAAAAAAGGTTTTTTTTTTAATTTATTTTCAACGAAAACATGTTAAGAAATAAGCTAATAAAGTTGAATTATTAAACATAATTTTAATTAAATATTAATCTACAATTCAACAGAAAATTTGTTGTGTATATAGGGCCTATACTCTGCAAAATAACCATTGGTACTTTTTTGTAAGAGAGCATAACTTAAATGCCTTTATTCCCTTATTTTGTTTAACGACGGTTGTATATATATATCAAGGGTGGGCACGGATTTTTCACCGAGGGCCATATTGTGGTTTTTCATAAATTTTAAAGGGCCGCACTATACATTTAAAAAATTAACCCCTAAATTCAAAAACGCTTTGTAAAATTATTGGAGGTTTATTGAACAAATTTTGTATGAAAATGACGTTTTGTAAACCTGCTATAACTTTACAAAGCATTTATGAATTGAGGGGTAAAACTACAAATCTTTACCTTAAATGAAAGCGGACGGAACTAATGTTTTATTTTTCGTGTAAGAAAAAAATCTGTTCTCAAATCTACACCCAGAAAACAGATTCGGTGCTGACAACCCCATTTGTTGCCAATCGAGTTGCATCAAATGAATTTTTCGTTTGCGGCTACCGAATTATTTTTAATACAACTGAAATTCCTTTGTCACAGTCAAATTAGTGATGTCTCAATAGGTTTTCTTCTGCCACAACTGAAAAATGCGGCTACCACAACCGAACCATGCGATTGACTACAAATGGGTTTATCAGAACTGAATCTGTTTTCTGGGTGTATCTATTCCAAAGCTGGTTCCACAAGAACTCATTGCAAACACAACTTTTTTTAAAATTATGTTTTGATATTTTTTAATTGTTTTTCATATTTTTGCATTAATCTGCGGTGTCGTGGAATCGGCCAACGAAAATTTGAAATTTTATTTCGGTATCGGTGTTTTAAGGATAACGGTATTTGAGTTATTTCGGTAACGATATTTTGAAGATAACGATATTTCGGTAACGGTATTTTAAGGTTAACGGTATTTCAGTTATATCGGTAACGGTTTTTAAGGGTAACGGTAGTCAGTTATTTCGATGCATCCCGCAATTTTTTTTTACAAAAAACAAACGAGATTAAAAACAGAACCAAATTATCAACTTAATGTTCAAAAAGTACTCAATAACCACGTAAAATTACCAAAAGCAGAAAACTAAAAATAACGGTAACGGTATTTTAGGGATAGCGGTATTTCATTTGTTTCGGTAACGGTATTTTATGGGTATTGATATTTCATTTATTTCGGTATCGGTATTTTAAGGATAACGGTATTTCAGTTATTTCGGTAACGGTATTTTAAGGATAACGGTATTCCGGGTATTTCGGTAACGGTATTTTAGGGGTAACGGTAGTCAATGGAAAGGGTTTTGAATCGATAACGGTATTTTAGCGGTATTGCCTGCCAACCCTGGTTACAAAAGACTAAATACTATTCCGGCAACAAAAACATGTATAAACAATTATATCCTTGATTCGGGTTTTAATTTAATAATTTAATTGCCCACAACAACAAAAATCTCGCCCCCTTAAAGGGACACTATGCACTAAAGGGTAAATTTAAACGACGATTACATACTTAAAGATTTAGTGAGTATTTTGAGTGCTTTTTGATGAATTAAAACGCCAACTTTTTCACACAGTTCTAAATTTAAGACCAATGCGGTGCAGTATTATAGTCAGCACAAAGTACGAATTTTAATAACACTTTACTTTGGTTTTCAAACAAAGTTTCTTACTAAAGTAAAATCTGAGTTTAAAATCGTGCTTAGTGCTGTCTATAAAACTAGTCCACCCAACAAAAAAGTATGTAATGGCTACTGAAAAGTTTGATGTTATTACTGGAAATTTAACTATTTTGAGTCTTGCGGTATATTTTATAAATTTAGCACCGCAATGTACTGATTTGTAGTATAAGGAAATTACTAGAAAAAATTAGTAAATTTTAGTAAAATTGTTTTAAACTGTAATTTAGAAATTATGTGATAAAATTACAAAAAAATTTTCCTGAATATTAGTATCACTCAAAGAAAAACCTCCATCGTATTTATAAAAAGGTTCATAATAAAAAACAAAAATAAAACTTGAAAAATTTTACAAAGTTTTTTTTTTTAAATACAAAATTACATGTTTTTTATATTTGTGACAAAGTAATTGTCAATGTCGACAGCATCGTAAAAGATGTTGAATTTATTTTGTAAAGAATTAAGGGCTAGTTTCATAGTCAGAACTAAGATCGATTTTTGTCTAAATACTTTTTAAGTAAGAAATTTCTAACTAAACTGGACCTATGAGTAATATCAATTGTTCCTTTAAATATCTCTTAGGTAAGAAATTTTCAAATCGATCTAAGCCCTGACAATAAAACTGGCACTAATTTTTTTTATCTAAAAATTTTCGAAATAAAAAATTTTAAAACATTACGAAATAAAATATTAAAAAAAATGTTTGAAATAAAAAAATCTAAATTTCTACAAGGGCCGCACAAAAATCAGCAAAGGGCCGCATTTGCCCACCGTTGATATATATCATGTTATATATCACTGGAAAGCTTATAAAAAAATACATGATCTGATGTGGAAATAAGTATAACATTTTGTATAAAAAAGACGAAGTATGTAAAAAACGAATTTTTTTTTAACTTTTTGTATGGGAGCACATTTCAAATTTACGAAATTAAAAAAGAGTATATCACAAGATTAATATACATATCTATCAAAATATGAAGTTTGATGTACATACTTCCTATGTTTAGCACAGAAAGCTGGCTAAATTCTTTAAAAATGTACCAAAAAAGGTGTTTCGGTAAAAATTTTGGCAAACCTTATGTAGTGCGAATATCGAAAAACGCAAAAACACGTGTCCGGTTTTTGATAATAAGGAATAATATATACGAATTCAGCAGCCATAGCATATAAAGTACCCAAAATTTTGGAAAATTTTAAAACAGCAAATTCGAAAGAGCAAAAAAGTACCAAAAAAAGGTACCAGTGAAAAGCCCTCAAAAATTCCTTTCCAACAATACCACACTTGCGCATGGTTCCTTTGATCGAAATACCTTAAAAAGCAAAAAAACCTAAAAAGAACCCATTTTTGAAGCCTTTTTGGACCCTTAAAATTCCGAGGTGGCCGATAAGCTGAGACAGGTCGATCTTAGATTTTTTTTCTCTATCACATATCCAAATTTCATCAAAATCGGAGTGTTTAGGTTGAAGTACTTCCCTTGTTAGAGCATTTAATAATGTATGATTTAAATAGGTATCACTTTGAAATCATGGGACTAATTATTAACTTCAATGTCTTTTTAGATGCTTCGCCAGGTTGTAAAGCGCCAGATATTCGTTTTACCATTATCAAACCTGAGACAACCACCCAGCAGCCTTATGCGAAATTCGAAACAACACAGGTTTATCCATCAGATGATTTAACTACGGCCGATGCTGATTTTGTTGAAAGGATCAATATTGATCTGACAGGACGTCATAACGGCAATCAAATGGGTGGCATTGTGAATCCCTATCAGGTCAATATGAATGATCATCATGTAGCTGCAGGTTACCATGCTAACGATATGGCCGCAGTGGATGAAGAAGATGATGACGATGAAGATGACGCCGATGACGATGACGAAATTTCCAATGTTGACGGTGTAGCAAAAAAGAAAACTAAAAACCGACAAAAGAATAATATCAATAGACGTTCCGGTTCGGGAAGGCGTAGACGGATTGAAAATGAAAATGGTCAAACAAGGGGTAGAGGCAGCCGTTATAAACGTCAGGTAATACATCACGATCCCGACGCTTCACCAGATACAGATAAATGGAGTGGTAGTAGATTAGCAGCGGAAGGCGACGTTTATTACATTCACATAGACGACATACTTAAATCCCAATCTCCCAATGAACATCTTAAGCTGAAGTTATATAAAATGAAACAAAAGACTTCGAAACACAAGAAATCCAAATGCATTGAAGGTCATTGTGAAAAACGACCAACACAGTCAAAAAAGAAAACGGGGCTTGAGGAAAAAGAAAAGCCAAGGCAATCTACGAAAAACCACCATATACGTCGAGGAGATAGCCATGAACCGAAAGAGAATATCAATGAGAAACTTCATATAATAAAAAAACGTAGTCCAGCTATTAATCCCCGCAAAAGACGCAATCTGCATGATCAACTCGAAGAGGAAAATAGTGATAACCATTTGTCTGCTACTAAGAACGAAAATAATGTCGATAAAGATAATGAAACCGGACCACCATTGGAACAAACTAAAGAGGTTGATGATTATGCCCAATTGTACTCAAATTCGAGTAAGAATGATGCTTTGCAACGCGTTAAGCGTAAATCAGGCAAAACAACCGGCGCTCTTAGTCGTCCCAAAGGTGGTAGCGATTCCAGTTCGAAGACAACAAGTCGAAAAGACAAAGGTAAGTTAAAGGACATTGTTGTTAACTTTTGTAATCTCCAAATTTGAATGTTTCGCTCAAATTAAGTCAGTAAATCTATATATATAAAAGAGTAGCGTGAGTGACTCACGATCAACGCCAAGCCTAGACCACTGGACCTAGGAACTGGAAATTTGGCATAAATGTTCCTCCTCCAGCGTAAACCCCCACTAATACCGGATTTTTGGATATTGCAACGGAGTGGGCCAGAAAGTGGAAAACTTCCTCCTCTTTGCAAGAAAAGGGGTCTTTTTTCTAGAAAAAAATTTATTTTTTCAAAAAAAAAAAAGTACTTATTTCAAAAAAAAAGTATCTTTTTCAAAAAAAAGCACTTTTTCCAAAAAAAAGTACCTTTTTCAAAAAAAGTACCTTTTTTCAAAAAAAGTACCTTTTTTCAAAAAAAGTACCTATTTCCGAAAAAGTACCTTTTTCCAAAAATAAGTACCTTTTTCCAAAAATAAGTACCTTTTCCCAAAAAAGTACCTTTTCCAAAAAAAAAAATAACTTTTCCCAAAAAAAGTACCTTTTTCCAAAAAAGTACCTATTTCCAAAAAAGTACTTTTTTCCCAAAAAAGTATGTTTTTTAAAAAAAAAAGTCCCTTTTTCCCAAAAAAGTAGGGTAGAGTGTGAAAAAAATATTAATTTTGTGTTAGTGCCTGCCTCAGGGCACAATCACCAGATGGCCCCTGGAGCTACAAAAAGTTGGCGCATCCCTGCCTAAAATTCTCTATAAGACTTTTCATTCTTAAATTTATATTAATTATTCAGTTTTTTATAATTTTGAAGAATCATTATATTATAGTTTAAAATTATTTTTTTTAATGTAGTGGAGATTTATTGATTAAAACGAATCACATATCTTAAAGAACTTATTATAGATTACTTATTTCAGTCATTAAAAGATTCAATTTGCTGTATTAACAAAGTTTTTTGTTGAAATTGTATCTAGTTCTTTTGGCGAATATACCCCAGGTTTGCGGCAGTTACGCCGAATTGAGTTACTTTGAAAATCATTAAAAAAAATAATAGAAAATATGCAAATAATTAGAATAGAAATTAAAGCCAACATATGTAGATTTTCAATTTGAAAGTAATTTTGGAAAAATAATTAGGGGTTAAGAAATGACAGTGCTACCCTCTCTACCCTATGTTTTTTCAAAAAAAATACCTTTGCCAAAAGAAATAGTTTTTCGAGAAAAAGGACATTGTTCAAAAAAAATACCTTTTTCCAAAAAAGTACGCTTTTCCAAAAAAGTACCTTTTTCCCAAAAAAGTATTATTTTTCAAAAAAAAAGTACCTTTTTAAAAAAAAGTTACGTTTTAAAAAAAAAAGACCTTTTTCCCGAAAGATAGTACTTTTTCCATTAAAGTTACTTTTTCAAAAAAATTTTTTTTTCAAAAATATCGCTTTTTAAGCAGTACGTTTTTCTGAAAAAAAGTATTTTTCCAGAAACAAAGAATTTCAGGAAAAGAAGTACTGTTTCAAAAAAACACGTTTTTCCAAAAAAGTCACTAAGACGCGATTTTTCCAACAGGGAGGGAAAACTCCCACTTTTTCAAAAAAAAACTATCTTTTTCAAAATAATACCTTTTACTTTAAAAAAGAGCCTTTGTCCAAAAAAAGGTTATTTGTCCAAAAAAAAGTTATTTTTTCAAAAAAGAAAAAAGCATCTTATTTGGCATAAATGTTCCTCCTCCGACGTTAACCCCCACTAAGGCGGGATTTTTGGAAATTCTTACCGGAACGGGCAAAAAGGGGAAAAGTCTCCCCTTTGACGGCCTGCCAAAACCCTTTTAGCTAGAAAGGGTTTTGGCAGGCCAAGGTCATACAAGGTCATTCCGCTGAACCGTTTTTATTTTATTCAAGGTTAAAGATCAAAATTGCATACAGGGGACCGATGAGGGTTAAAAAAGAGCATTTGTACAAAAAGAAAGTTATTTTTCGAAAAAAAAATGTTTTTCCGAAAAAAAAATAAATATCTTTTACACTCCGACATAGACCCCACTAAAACGGGATTTTTCAAAAAAAAATACCTTTTCCAAAAATGTATTTTATCCAAAAAACAGTGTAAAATAATTACTTAAAAAAGCACTTTTTCCAAAAAGGATCTTTTTAAAACAATATTTAAGAAAAATATATTGGCATACATTTTTTTGTATATTTGAATGGGAGGGCCATTAAGAGAAAAACGTCCTCCTTTTCCCAAAAACAAACTTTTCCCACAAAAAACTTGTCCAAAATAGTATTATATCCAAAAGAGTACTTTTTCCAAAAAATACTTTTTCAAAAAAGTGCCTTTTTCCAAAACAAAGCATCTTTTTCAAAAAGTATATCTTAAAAAAGCATCTTTTGTCCGAAAAGTACATTTTCTAAAAAACCTGAAAAAAATTTTACTTTTCGAAAAAACTACCTTTTTTTTAAAAAAAAAAACAAGTACTTTTTTCCCAAAAGTACTTTATCGAAAAAGTACTTTTTTCAGAAAGCTTTTGAACACAAATTTTATGAACAATACCATATCCATGGAAAAGTTGGAACATTCCTAATATTCATTTTTTAAATACTATTCTGTTTATAATTACATATAAGAGTGACTGACTGACTTATTTTACCCTCTAACCAGCCTATGCATAAATAAAATCCAAAAATTAAATTTTTGGGCCTTTGATTAAGAAGATGTAACGGTTTTCGTTTTTCGGAAACTACGAAATTGAGCGAAAACGGGTCTTAAGTTTAATAAATATTGGTACTAATATTAAATTTATTCTTTTTGTCAAATTTCATAATAATTCGTTTTCAAGTTAAGACGATGTCCCAGAAAGGTATCCTGATAGAATCCTGTACTTACTTTATTAAAAGCTAAAGCTGTAGTCTTACTTTGTGTGTATTATCAATGGTTTTAAAGTAACTTAAATATGTTTTTAAGATTTTTGAAAAATGTGTTAGTTTCAAAATATTTTTTCAAATTTACAAAGTTTAATTAATTCTCTTTCTATCCTAAATACCCCGGCTGGAAGCGTGCTTGCCGGTTAGAGGGTTAACATCGCACACACTAAACCTCTAGAGCTATTAACCTGTAATTTGCCATGTAGGTTTCTCCTTCGACATAGACATCTATAAGACGGGATTTTTTGACATTTTAACGTAGAGGCTTAGACCTGGCTTTTACCTGCACAAAAACCCGTCGGCTAACAATCCAAATGTATGTACTTTACGACGTGGGTAATTCACTGAAATATACTTTTCAAAATTTTCATTTGAAGTAGGTGGTTTAGAAGGCGTTAAGTGTCCTTCTTAATTAACTGCAAAACTTTTTCAGCTAAAGATTTGATACTTAAGATATATGTTGTTTTCAATATGGACATATCGGTAAAATATTGGTAAAAGTACCAATTGAGAAATAAACGGGGTTTAAAATGTCTCCTTATGTCTGTCCATTACTTTGGTCCTAGAAGCATAACATTTTAAATACAAGTATTTTCGTGCTATAAACAAGCGCCCTGAGAAGGATCTTTTAAAAACTTCGGAGAGAATGAAGGTAGAAGGTTCCTTTTAACGGCTTGACTTATCACTTGGTCCTACGGAGTTGAATTTGTTTCCTCCTGGAATTAGTAGGTGAAAAGTAAATAAAAAATTTAAATTCATAGGAGAATGAAGTGTCAAATATCACCTCTCCAAAAAATAGAAAATTTTTGTTTCTAACAAATTTCCATCTCCTCCTTCCATATCTGTTTTTAAATGTTAATATTACATATTAGGGCGGGTCAATTTGTATGGAGGCAAAAATAATAAAAAATCGTAGGGGGGGGGGGGGGGGGAATGATTCTACGAAGAATTCTAGGTCTAAAATGGATTTCGAGCTTGCGGAAATTTCAAAATATGTTCTGAGTAGTGCCTCACTGCAATGTTTGTGTAAAATTTGCGTTAACATGTAAGTATTGTGAATGAGGATAATAGTTTTGGACTTTTTAGATAAGAGTCTTCATCGGCTTTCCTTATTATAAGAAAAAAATCTCTAAATATTTATATTTTTGATTAACTGCTAAGCAGATGACATAAATCAGTCTAAAAATGCACGCACGCTACAGGTTGGAAATGTTAAGATATTTTGATGAAATTTGGTATACCGATTTATATCATCCCAGGGACGAAGCACATTGAATTTGGTTGAAATCAGTCAATATTGGTTGAAATCGGATATTTTATTGATTATGGTTCAAATCGTTCAGTGTTTAGACCTAGTGTCCATATAAAGGTTTCTCCCAAAATTTACTTTCTCGCACGCTACAGGTCTCAAATATGAATAAATTTTAATGAAATTAGGTACGCTGATTCAAATGGGCCTACGGAAAAGCTTATTGATTTGTTTTAGAATTGGTAAATTTTTAGATCTAGTGCTTGTAAAAAAGTTCCCCTAAAATTTGATCTGCGCAATCTATAGTTCGCAAATATTAAGATATTTTAATGAAATTTGGTACACCGACTTATATTGTCCCAAAGAAGAAGGCTATATATTAAAAAATAAAATCGGTCCACGGATACACCTAGTGCCCATATAAAGTTCACCCAAAAATTGATTTTTCGCATGCTACAGTTCGCAAATACGAAGATATTTTATAGAAATTTGGTACGTTGATACACATGGGGCCAAGGACAAGGCCTGTTGATTTTAGATATTATCGGTTCATATTTAAACCTATCTCCCATAGGGACTATATTTCCGATTTTCTCTTAAATACATCATTAGATAAAATCTAAATTTCTTACCGTTTTTCTAACCTTTTATCGTTTTATACAGGCCTGTTCTGGATATCACTTAACGCCGAAGTGATTTGAAATCACTTAAAAGGTGTTCTGAACAGAAATATTTTGAAAATCACGTGATTTTAAACCGGTCAGATAAGTTAAGGTTATTTCAAATCACTTGCTGTTTTTCTGTACGTACTTTGTTATGAACTTAATAATAACTATCTTGAAAATGTAATTTTATGTGTTTTTTTTATGGATTCTAGTAGTAAGATTAGGCTTTTATACATAAAAAACTTAAAAATGAACAAGTTTTCAAAGTAACTGCTTGTTTGCAAAAAATTGTATTTTTTTTGTATGACATTCTTCGTGATTTTGCATGCCAGAGTCACACAATGTTACAGTACCGAACAAATTAACTAAAATATTTTATAAAAATAACCTTTTAATACCAAACTTTATTATTTTTCTTAAGTAAAAATGAAAATAGCCAATAATTATGAAGTTTTTTATTAAGACAATATAAAGAAACATATGTATTAAATGTAACAAATGGCAACAACAAGTAATCATAGCATTAAGACTGTAATTAACCTTTCTGCTAAAATATGCAGAATGATCGGACGGTGGCTTCATTATTCTAATAAGCGTTCCATCAACACATCCAACTACTCCGGGTATACCAAACTGTTGATAGAAATGAGATTTTGATGCACTTTGTGTTTGCTGATCTAATGAGATTTGTATCCAAGTTGGACACAAGGTTTCTTCTAATAAATTCATTACGTTCCATAAGATCTTGCATTTTTGGTAATGCAGATAGTAATGAGGTGTCATATACCGATTGATTCAGAATAACATTTCCCAGGAAAATATTGGTAATGACACCTCATTACTATCTGCATTACCAAAAATGATATATCATTACCTTTTGCATTATTTTATAATATAAAATAATGACTTCCTAATAACGGCCTATTGTATTCATTGTTTCTAAATATAAAATAATGACTTCCTCGTAATAGTTTAAATAAGTACTTTTTACACAGTTAAATTTTATACATTTTTATTTATTATATGTAAATATGTTTTATGTTTAAATTTTTATGACGAGTCCTAAAATTACCCACTAGAAAAAACTTAAATTTTTCTGAATGTATTTCCTTAAGCTAATAGTATTTGCTTAACTCCTTATTTTTAAGAATCAAGTAAGCAATCGGATAACCGCTTATAATTCAACTTTTTGTAAGCATGTGTGTAACCACTTATTATTCCAAATCTCATAACTACTTATTTCTCATTTTTTCGTAAGCGAGCGGGTAAGCGTGACTACTTATAAAGACGACCACGCCAAACAAAAATAATGCGTTTAGACTCCAAAAAATAAGCTGTGCGGAGCTATGAATTTCTATTATATAACCACTTATTTGGTAATGAAAGATTTTGCTGGGTATTTAAACTCATAAAGCACTACTTAAAACATATTTTGGAATTTCCGCAAGCTCGAAATCCATTTTAGACCTATGGTTTCTAGGGCAAATTTGCTTAGAATTCATCGTAAAATAATTTCTTGTCACAAAAATTGACCCGCCCTATTACATATCATTTCATAACAACCCGGTTGAAAATGATCATATATGTTCATATATTAGCATATATGGTTGCATATATGAGTCATATATGAACATATCTGACATATATGGAAGCATATATGGCTAATACATTCAAAGTTAAGGGTCATATATGGAGATGTGTGACACCATATATGATAATATATTGCATATATTGTTCCATATATGGCATATATCCTCATATATGAATTCATATATTATTCCATATATGAATCGAATTTTCTGATTTTAATGTCAGATATGTCCATATATGGAGGCAAATATTTTTCTAAATTTAAGACTTATTCCAAACATGGAAGGAATTTTGATACGAACATAGACTTTAACCCCAATACGATTTTTCAGTAATTCTTATCGTACAACGCTTACTGGAGGAAAAACACTTTAAGCGGGTGTATCTCCTCAATTGATTGAAATTCAAATAAAGTAAACTGTTTTATGATACAAATATGCTTATTTTTATCAATGTTCGTACTTTTTCACTTTAATGAAAAAATCGGATATTGTATTTAATCAAGGAAAATATTTAATAATTTAACACCATTTTCATCTATATTTTAAAAATAAAAAAAAATTATTTTGAAATTATTTGTAAAAGATGAATTGGAAGCTACCCAGTTAGAAATTGCCGACGTAACAAAAAAAATTGTACTGGGAAATCACGGTTTTTATCGAAATGCCGGTAATATTCGTAACGTTACTGTTTTCTATAAATGAACGACCAATTATTTAATTTACACAATTATTTATGTAAAGGAGACATATCCATTGTTTTTTTTATTAAATTCGGAAAGAATGAATTAAGAATCTGTCATGAGCACTAAAAGTATAGTAAAGTACTAGCAAACTACAACGTTTTTTATTAAATGTAATGGGATATACCAAAAAAATAAAATCCCAAGGCTGTGTCAACGTTGGAAATTAACTACGGAATATTTCCTAGTATTGGAGTTGTAAAATTTTTTTTATCAATTTTCTTTTGAGAATATTATTTCATATCCCCAATACTGGGAAACAGTGGATAAGGATGGACAGGGATGGTTAGCGTGTAAATCAACCTTAATATAAATAAACATTTCCGGAAAACCTATTATATACAATTGCAAAGAGAGTCGAATATGCGTTTCTTGAAGTAAGATAATTTATTTTATTTTAATTTTAAAATCGGCTGCTTAATGTAGAAAGTCACTAACTCAATTTTTTATTTCTTTAGATGAGAAAGAAAATTCTTAATATAACATTAATAACGTTCGACATAAAATTCTTTAAGTGCAGTTGTTTTTTTCATTGTCAAAATTTATTAAAAATTTAATTTAAAGAATTTGTATATCTAAAGCTTTTAAAATTTAATAAAGTTTTGTCCTTCGTAGATTTCTTCATTTCACTTAAATATATATTAATTTAGTTTAACAAAATAAGCAATTGTGGTATTCACAATATGCCTAGTACACGGTCTGGTATTGCGGTATAAAAGTACTTGAATTTGTTTTTTTCTAAGTACTTTTTACTAAAATACAAGGCAAAGTACTCTTTTATAGGACAAATTGGGAATACCTTTGTTTTTTTTTTTTAAATAATAAAAAACAGGTTTTTTAATGTGCCAGCATACACAAAAAATATTTATATGTGAGCATATATAAATTTCATATATGTCCATATATGAGCATATATGTCCATATACCCTCAATTTACGGATCCGAACATATATGGAGCCATACATGGAATCATATATGGAATCATATATGCGCTAATATATGTTGTCATATATGATCATATATGAATATTTTTAGCCGGGAATTCGTGATTGTAAATAGAGTTTTTACAAAGATTAAACCAAGAATTGCTTAAAACTGAAACGTGAAAAATTTCAATATAGACTTAGAATCGGAACATAGAAGTCTTTTAGGACCAAGTATTTTTAGGCGTGCCAAGCTGTATTTTCGTTCATACCTATGAACGTTAAATATTTAAAGCAAATCTACGTTAAACTGATTGGAGAATCAACTTTTTTTTAATAGTGAGTATTTATGATAGTTCCGGTATAATCAAACGTGCGTCAGCAAAACTTTTTAGCTAGTAACGCGAAGAAGTTACGCTAGATGTGAAAATGTATAAACGTTGAGTTTTCAACGTTGATAATTATCCACGTTGTAAGTTAACGTGCATACGAAAAGTAATATGTTAGTTTATGTCTAAAAAACGTTTTTATGCACTTTGTGCTTTTTTGAAAGTTAACAGATATAGTTAAGTCGAAAATACAGCTGTAGTTACATTTGTTTAGAAGATACCAAAAGTACTAAGTCTTACACTATTTACTATACGAATTTTTAAAATCCCTTCATGACGGTAACCACTTTTTTTGTGGGTCGGACATATCTCGGGAGTTATATCGGTTCAAAGTTCGAAGTTGGACTTGCTTATAACTCCGTGGTTTGTGGTCGGATTTGGACAGTACGCACACCATTAGAAAGGCATTTAAAATATCTTTCATATGGCATTAAATTTTTATACCAATTAACCCATTGCGGCCCAGTTTAATTTTTTTAATTTTTAGAAGGTTCATTTTAACAAAAAGGGGTTTTATTTCACAAGATTGCGTATATAACAATATAATTTGTACTTATTAATTTATTATCGAGACTTATACCTTTCATTTAAGATATAGCTCGACCTTTTAACCCATCAAACAACAATGTTATTGGGGGTCAAAGTTTGAGTTTTTTTTATATTAACTCAAAAAAATTCATGTCAATTATAGAGTTATAGAAATATCTTTCACTAGGACCAAAAATAAGACCGAGTAGTTAACCCATTGAGAAAAAAGAAACTTATCAAGAGGTTTTTTCATGGTGAGACTTTATAATTTCACAAAAAATAGCCATATTTGGAAAGAAAAAAAAAATCGCTCGATGAAAAAGTCTTTTGAAAAGTTTCTTTTTTCTCAATGGGTTAACTAATCGGTCTTATTTTTGGTCCTAGTGACCATTTTTTTGTTTCCTTCCAAAAATGGCTATTTGTTTACGAAATTCTAAAGCCTCACCATATAAGTCTCTCGAAAAGTTTCTCCTTGATTCTCAATGGGTTAACTAATCGGTCTTATTTTTGGTCCTAGCGAAAGATATTTCTATAATCTACTTAAAATTTAAAAATAAAGAGGGTCTATTAAAGCTTCATCTTCAGCTATATTATTGGCTAAATTTTAACAGAAAATGCGAAAATAGCGATAAAAAAATAAGGAAAATAAAACTATTACTTTTATTATAAAAGAAAAAACACAAAATTATTTTGCTATTTAACTACTTTTTTACTTTCAATTTTTATTTAACAAAAAAAAAAAAAAAATAACTTTAACCCCTTACAACTTTGCCCATATAAGGGTTAAAAGCAAAAGTTTTTACAATGTTGTGTAAAAAACTCATACCATTATATAAGCACATTTTTGATATTCAAAGCATTTTCTCGAAAAACTCGCTCTAAAAATTAAAAAAACGGAACCGGTTCGTAATGGGTTAATAAATATTAAAAGTTTTTACGGCATATTAACGCCATTTCATTTACCTTTGCAATGATGCTCATATTGTCCAAATCCGATAACAAATAGCGAAGATACGGGCAAGTCCATGTTTCAACTTTGACCCCAAATAACACCCAAAATAGGGGTCTCCGACAAAAAAAAAATTTTTTCCTATTCAGCCCAGAAAGTACTATCTATTAAAGTTAGCTATATTTTAAGAAATATTTGCAAAACAGTATTTGCAGAAAAATTCAATTTTGTAATAAACTTTTTTCAAAAAAATACAAAATTAAAATTATGAACGCTATTCTTTGCAAAATTTTAGTAGGATGAAACATGCCCTTTAATTTGATATATCGCACGTTTTAGCAGCTGCGATAATATTCTCTACCCAGCAAAATCTTTCATTACCAAATAAGTGGTTATATAATAGAAATTCATAGCTCCGCACAACTTATTTTTTGGAGTCTAAACGCATTATTTTTGTTTGGCGTGGTCGTCTTTATAAGTAGTCACGCTTACCCGCTCGCTTACGAAATAAGTAGTTATGAGATTCTGAATAATAAGTGGTTACACACATGCTTACAAAAAGTTGAATTATAAGTGGTTATCCGATTGCTTACTTGATTCTTAAAAATAAGGAGTTAAGCAAATACTATTAGCTTAAGGAAATACATTCAGAAAAATTTAAGTTTTCTCTAGTATGTAATTTTAGGATATATAAAAAATAAAAATGTATAAAATTTAACTGTGTAAAAAGTACTTTTTTAAACTATTACGAGTAAGTCATTATTTTATATTTAGAAACAATGAATACAATAGGCCGTTATTAGGAAGTCATTATTATATATTATAAAATTATGCAAAAGGTAATGATATATCATTTTTGGTAATGCAGATAGTAATGAAGTGTCATTACCAATATTTTGCTGGGTACATATGCATTTGAAGTTTAAATTTCTCTTTTTTCACGATTTCGTTAATAATTAATCTACGATGAAAGGAATATCCAATTTTGTAATTTATACCATTACTAAACATCTCATGTTACTTAATTTATCAAAAAAATTTCACACTTTACATTTTAATTTTTAGTAAAAATTGGCTAAAGCTGAAAAAGATTGATTTTTTAATACAAAAAATTAAGGAGTCTGTGACGAATCTGAAATTGAAAAACTCAGATAAAACCATTGAAATATGAATACACATATTTTCTAATCAATTTCAAAAAAGTTTTAGATAATTTAATTGCAAATTCCCAAAAAAAAATAACGATTTTAAAATATGCATGTTCAAAAAAGTATACTAAACGAGCATTTTAAATTTAGTCCGTTTTATTGCTAAACATACGGTTCTGTTCATTTTGTGTATGAAAACCCTACAAAAATATTTATATTTTAAAACATATTGATTGGTTGAAAATAAATTAACCAATCAGAATGCTCCAAAAATAAACCAAGTCAAAGCATACTGCCACCCAAAATTTTAAATGAAATCGACTTTAACAAAAGTATACATTTTTGTAAATTGGCGATAAAATTTGTGTTTCAGCTTGAATTTCGGAAAATGTTGATGCAAAAGTTGTATTTTTTTGACAAAAAGAATTTAGTGGAATATGAATTTACGTCATGTGTTAAGTCTTTGCAAATCCGATTAAGGGATTTTATTTGATTTGCAAAATAGGAAAGTAAGTGAATTTTTCATTTGAATTGCAATTATATCCTAGATCCTTCATCTAATCAAAATAAGTTGGTATGGTTCTAAAAGCCCAAAGTCTATACTTTTAAACCATATTAAAAATTATCCGTAGTTTAGTCAGGTATATAAATAAATAAGAAATTTTAACGAAAAAACTGACTTTTTGCTTAAAGTTAAATTTGAGAATATTTCAGAAACTAGAGCTAATTTTAAAATTTGGTGTTCACATTCGTGATATCCTAAAATCTATCAGAATTGATATGTCGCATGCCCGATGCATTTTTAGTGTTGTACTGTGTTACAAATTATTAAAGTTCTCCTGATGTGTGCACCATGTTCCACATCTTCGAATTCTTCCAAATATCATATCTCAAAGAAACCAATAAATAACGCGTAAAAAAAAAAGAATTAGAATTTAGACTTCATATTTATATACAAGATATTAGGTCCATTCGATTACTTTCTCAGTCAAGTCCAGTAAGAACTACTCAGTACAAACTTAGAGAGAGTAAGACAAGATTTACTCTCAAAATAAAATTTTCCAAAACATGTACGCGAACAGAAAATTTGCAACAATTTGAAAGTTTGTAGACAGCTGATTACAACACCAAATATACAAATAAATTTTAACTGGTCGCTATGGAAGAAGAGAATTTTTGATGTTAAATATTAAGAAATTGCTAGAATGTTTTCTTATCTTTTCCATAATTTATTTTGAAAGTTTTACTGCGTTGGTTTTCCATAAAATAATATAAGCTGTGTTTTCGACTTAACTATATCCGTTAACTTTTAAAAAAGCACAAAGTGCATAAAATCGTTTTTTAGACGAAAACTAACATATTACTTTTCGTATGGACGTTAACTTACAACGTGGGTAATTATCAACGTTTATACATTTTCACACCTGGCGTAACTTCTTCGCGTTACTACCTAATAAGTTTTGCTGACGTATGTACGTTCGATTATACTGGAACTATCATAAATACTTACTATTTAAAAAAATTTTATACTCCAATCAGTTTAACGTAGATTTGCTATAAATACTTAACGTTGATAGGCATGAACGAAAGTACAGCTATAATTGGAAAATATGTTTTTTTCTGCTTGTTACTGGCAAAAATTTGGTTTTTTGCGTTCGCGTACTTTTGTAGATTTTTGTCACTTGGTGAGAGTATTTTTTGTTAACTCTCATTTTACCGAACTTTACCTAAAAAGTACGCAAACACAACTAACAACTAAAAATTTTTGGGTTAACTAATAGTTAACTCATAACTCGTCAGTATGAAAACCAGCGTTAATTTTTTAAATGCTAAATAACTTCACTTGTCATGAATAGGAATCCATTTTAAAGCTATAGTCAGAACTATGGATGCCGATCCCGAACATTTTTTCAATTAAAATCGCACGATATCCAATTTGAATAAAATCAATATCATGCTGCTGAACACGTAGTTCGGGTCAGATTGAGTCGTCTAACATGTTTTATTCACATTTAATAATTTATTAAATGTGTTTCTACAAAATCTGATAGTGTAAACCCCCTCTTTATTGTTATGAAATTATTTTTCTTTTATTTGGTTTCAATTATGAATAAACTCATACGCGTTCATTTCTGTTTTTTCTGATTTATTCTACATCAAAATCATCGTCGTTGATCCGAACGAATATGAATGAAATGAATTGTATGAAAACGACCCATGATTAAATCAAAGATGCAACAAAATAATTGATTTAAAATCAGCAACGAATATGTGTATTTGAGTATATTCGGCGCTTGAACGCAAACGAATGTTTATTCGGGTTTGATAACGTATGATGGTTTTGCAATCAGCAGTTGCAGTTCTCTGTTCTAAAAGATGTTCAAATCGATCAACGTTTGGACAATTATCATTTTCAAAATTAATGAATTGATGGCCTGGGCTTCTTCGTGCAACAAGAAGAAGAATATTATTCTCTCTTGAGAGCTCAAATTTCGAGTACGCGAACGTTTTTTGGTAAAATTTGGATCCCGCTGGATCCCAATATTAAGTGCGTTCCCGTACGTTCCCAATATTACCGAAATTTCCCCAAAGTTACCGAAATTTACCCAAAAGCGTTCTCGTACTCGAAAATTGGGTAAATGAGAGCGCTAATGAGAGCGTATTAGTGTTTCTCTTTTTAACAAAATTTACCCAGATTTTTTCTTCGGGTAAACTTTGGTAAAACAGCTGATGTAAATATAAACAAAAAACAATTGTGAAAATAAATTTTAAATTTTAATTAAATAAAGAAATAAGCAAAAGAAATATGTTTTTTTTATAAGAATTAATTGAATAATATGAAAAGCAACTTTTAAATGTGAATAAATATGGGTATTTGTGCCAATTTGCAAACTGAAATTATACTCATTTTCACATCAGTGATGGGATTTGTGTCACAATCTAAGTTTTATTGGTACAATGGCACAACCGATACTATTTTGGCACATTTTGGTTATCTGCAAAATTTAATAGAAAACGAATTTAAAAAATAACAATTCTTTAAAAATTCTTTAATTTTTAGTTTCAAAGCATTTATTGGTATTAAAATACCTTTTCGAACAAAGCAAAACTAAAAAATGTCATCGAAGATATTACCGAATAACCCATAGAATTTTAAAAATTCAAATGATTTAATTTAGCTCAGAGCTTCGAAAGAATTAATTTAAAATTAATCATGAAAAATTTAATTAAATTTTAGAAAATGTTTATATGTACACCATTCCGTGTAACCATTCCTAAAGAAGTCATTTATTGGCTGCATTCCCAAATCTTTAACAAGAATTGAATGAAATTCATTTATCACTCACCTTTTAATTGAATAAATTCAAGAAAATTTTAATTCATTCGGTTAGAATTCATAATAGAATTAATTCCGTAAGAATGCTATTACGAAATGAAATTAAAGTTGAATTACACGAAATGAAATTAGAACATTTTAGTCACACACTTGGTACAAAACAAAATTTGCCATCCCATCACTGTTTCACATTTTGAAATAAGGTTTTGGGCTAGAAAACTGGTTTTTGGTGTTCCCGTACTATTGGGTAATTTTTTTCATTTTGTGAGAGGATTTTGTGCTTACTCTCATTTTACCGAACTTTACCCAAAAAGTAAAGACTACGCAAACACAACTAATGCAGAAGAAAAAATTAAAATTTTCTGCAGTTTTTTCACAGATATTTGTACATATTAGGTCTGTTCGACGTCTTTACCGCGGATTCCCGCGGGAACCCAATTTATCCGAAACAACAACAATTTACACACAATTTTAACAATAGAAACGCTTTCTGGTAAAATTGGATACCCGCGGTTACGTACGTGGAACAGAGCTATTATGTATGTTCCCGTAGTTTACCGCGGTTACCCAAACTAGCCCAAAGGCGTTCCTTTACTCAAAATTGTGTGTAAATTGTTGTTGTTTGGGCTTTTTTGGCTTCCCGCGGTAAACTACGGGAACAGACATATTAAATAATAAAATGTGCCAAAAACGCAAAACTTATTTAACTAATTCTGAAAAATTATCTGATGAAGGCATGTCCCTATCCGGATTTTTTTCTTGCCTAAGCAAATCGTCAGGGCACGACGTTTTTAGAGTATCTAGGTTTCAACAGAGGTAGCATTTCTTTTGTTCTAACCATTGATGTCTATATTATAAATTTGTGAAAAACTAAAATCGAACAGATTTCTCCGTGATACAAATGCGTGCTGAAATCCATTGTGTGATGATCAACTTCTTGACCTTAACAACCAATTCTACTGTCATTTTTAACACCGATGATTTTTGCTTGAAATTTTCCCAAAAGCCACCGCTTCCATAGCTCCAAAGTGAACCAGTTCCCCTAAAACCCGTTACGAAGCTAGTTCTAGTTTAATATCTTACATTTAAGTTCCCTTTAACCGGTATAGAAACTATGTTCATGGAATCGGTTCTAGAGGATCAACTTGTAGAATAGATGTCAGTTATTCTTGAGTTCCTTATAACGGGTTCGGAAGCTAGTTTCATTTAATCGGTTCTAGAGGAATAAGTTGCAGAATTGATGTGGTTGGTATTGTCAACTTATCAATAGATTGTTAAAAACTTTCGTGGGTATTATGTTACAGTCAGATATTCATATGTAAAAAAGTTAAAGATGTACTTACCTTTACTTGTTCTTTGTTCCAAAAAGATTTACCGAAAGAATTTACTCCAAAAAGCCGTTATGTATCGCCTCGGCCGGGTTTAGGTGTTTTTACTGTGGTACGTCCGAAGACGGCTTGGATGAGTAAACCTTTATTGCGTAGCCATTCTTCTGCCGGGCTTAGGCGTTTTCACCTTTAATGTACATATATATGTCAAACACCGGCTTCACTAAGCTTATTTAATTTTCTAAGGCACGTTCACTTTAAAGGGGTCCTGACCGTAAATAAAAAACATTGCACCATTAAATTTTTTTAGTCGATGGACAGAATTTTATTAATTTTTAAATTTTATTTAAGCCAATATAATTAGTACGACGAAAATAATCCTTTTTTTTAATTCATTATAAAGCACTAATATAACACTTCTGCATTTTCATAACACAACAATTCTTTGAACATTTAAATATAAAATTAACAACTTTTTTAAATAAAAAAAAAACACTTTTTAAACAAAATATTTTTAAGAAATTATATGTGACAAAGAAAAAATACCGCCATTTGAAAACTATACGACAAAACTAACGGACATAGATTACATAGAATGGTTTTTCTTCTTCTTCGTTTGTTAACAAACAAATTTTTATACACACATTAAAATATTTTTTGTGTAAGTATAGAACCACAGATTAATACCAGAAGTGAACCAATGACAGCTGTCAGAAAGTATTCTCGAACCGTATGGTTTTTGTTTACATGGAAGTCAAGTCAAGAGGGAGATAACAATATAAAATCTCCATACATTTGGTATTGCGCATTTTTTATATATATATCTGTCTCTTTTTTGATTATTGTGCTTTATCTTTTGTGTTTTTCTTAAATTTTTACGTTTTGTTTGCTCATTTTCTGTCGGCCATATTGCCCAAATCAGGTGATTCATATCTGGTATAATTTGTGTATAGAACGTATGTCCAACCCATTCTCATGTGTTATGTTCACTGACAGCGAATGTCAACGGAAGAAAAAAGTTAACGGAAGCTAAAAAAAGTATTGCCAATTTTCTCATTTCCCCACCGCTTCCAAACATCTGTTTGCATACTGGCAGTGGTGCCACTTTTTATTCTAAAATCGTTAAAAATATGAAAAATTGGCATCAGCAAAATATCACAGTATCAGACCTTTAAAAAATAATTCGATCATCAGTAATAATTCAGTTTCTAAAAAAGCATCTGCTTGCAAATTCTTACTGGCAAAAATTTATTCAGTAAAAATTTGCAAGAAAAAGAAGAAGACTTAAGGTAGAATTAGCTATACGCGGACGTAACGTGACGAGTCTCCTTATGGAAAATCTAATGAGTTAAAAGAGCATAGCTGACAGTCAATTTCTTTTTTACTCATTATTTTAGATTGAATCAACTGATTCGTCACGTTACGTTACGTATGGCTAAATGAGCCTTTAGAAACTCTAATCATAGAACTGCCACTTTATTCTCTCTCTAACATACAAAGAAATAAAAACTCATTTCAATCACGAAAACCGTTTATTAAATAATTGTTGTTGAAATTGAAACTTGAAATCGCAAATGTTTTAGACTCTATTATTATAAAAATAATAATAAATTAATTGTAAACTGTTTAATATGGTTATAAACACCTGAATTAGATAATGTAGACTTGTTAAATATTTTTCACAACAAACGCAGAAGTTAGTTTCGTTTTCAAATAATAAAAAAACTTTGCTTTCCAAATATGACCATCTTATATAGTAACGCGGGACCAATAATTTTTGAAAATTATTTTTCGAGCCAATAGGTTTGTTTTTTTTTCGATTTTTGTGTAAATATTCCATACAAATTTAAGCATTTATAAAACTTTTAAGTGGCTATAAATTTAGCTTCCTAAATATTAAGTAGTTATAAAAATGCTACTAAGTCTTAAAAATTCTTGGCTTTTCTCTTTCAAATGTAGACAAAAATAGTTGTCATAAAAATTGCTCAATTTCGAGTTCCGGCGAAGTCTTTGTAAGAAAACAGCTTTTGTACAAAGACAACCCCAAATATTTAAATTTTATTTGTTTACAAAAAGTAAAAGAAAAGTCAGGTAAGTGCGGATAGTCGTTGTTTTACAAGTCGTTATAGATATAGATATAAAATTCGAAAAACCCAAACCTAATATATCATATGTTTTGTTATCACTTTAATTTATTTGTATCTACTAGGATTTTTATTTAACCGACTTTTTATTTTGTTCGATTAATTGCTCAAGCAATTCTTCGTTGTTTTTTCTTAACCGATGAATCGAATAAAATTTTGAAATTAATCGATTAATCTAAAAAAAAATTATATAAAATAATATAATATTTTTATAATTTTTAATCCCTCTACATAAAAAATTAACAAAAATAATTTGAGTATCTTTTCAAAAATCTAAAAATATAATTGAGATCATTGTGTCAACTGATATCATATTTTGTAAACATTCTAATTGTTTCTGTCCCCTCGCATATTTAAATTTCATCCAAATCGGATTGAATCACAACAGTTTCCTTACACATTTTAATAAGTTACGCCTGTACCGGTGTTCTGTAACTATGTGAGAAGTTACTCTCATAAAAATTGCAACTCTGTGTTGTGTTTACAATATTTAAAACAGGGTGAGTCACAAAATTTCAAACTGAATATAAGTTATTTCAGCTATTTATTTTTAAAATTAAAAATATGAAACAAAAAAACCCCAAAACCCCGAAAAATCCCGGGATTCCGGGATTTAAATTTTCAAAATCCCGAATCCCGGGATTTGTAAAAACCAGTCCCGTTCGGCATCCCTAATACATACATACATAAAAAAAGTTACCAAGTTGACTTCGATACTTTTACATTAGGTTTTTCTTTGTGTGTATCAATAGAATTTTTATAAATAACTTACATTATGTCTGTTCCCGTAATTTACCGAAGTTACACAAACTAGCCCAAAGGCGTTCCCGTACTCAAAATTGCGTGTAAATTGTTGTTGTATGGGCTGTTTTGGGTTCCCGCGGGTATCCGCGGTAACGTACGGGAACGCACATATTGTGTAGGTTCAAGATAATTTAAATAAATATTTTTTTTTTAATTTTAGGCCTCTTTGAAGAAGAAGGTGGCTATCCTTCTATACATCCTGATGAAGGAGAATCTGATGAAGAAGATGAAGAAGAAGAGGAAATCGATATCCAACAACAGTTTACAGAAGTTTCTGAAATACGTTTTCCTGGTGAAATTGGTCCACTTGGTGACAGACGTCTATGTAAAATTCGATGTATTAAAGGCAAATGGGTGGGACCCTTATGCGCCACAAACGAGGAGGGTAAGTGAACAGAAAGATCGATCACAGAACACATCTCTCACTCAAACACCAAGGATTATTTAAGAACAAACATTAAAAGCAATAAACCATTTAATAATGTGACTTCTCAAATTATAGTACTTGCATAAATATTGATCAAACAGTGTTTTACTACAAAATATAGCATGTTCATAAATATCAAGGTTGGTTACTGTTATCGTTATAATACCGTTATCGCTAAAATTCCGTTTCAAATTGAATACCGTTACTGTTACTAATACCTTTATCGTTACCGATACCGTTATTTTTGTTGGCAGTTACCGGTATTTTACCGGTATTTATTAGTTTTTATAATAAATACAATTTTTTCACTTTTTTATAATAATATTGAGTTTTTTTACAAAAAAAATTTATAGATAATAAATTTAGTTATTAAAACTACCAGCATAAAATTTAAAGCTTATTGTATGTACGTATTTTTAACACTTGAAATCAGAAACATGGAAATTTTTAAAATTGTTTTTATAGGTGTTTCGATAACGGTATACCGTTACCGAAAAAGTCTCAGATACCGTTACCTTTACCGAAGCAAATGAAATTCGTTACCTTACCGTTATTCGTTTCGGTAACCAACCTTGATAGATATTATTAATAATTACATACACACATAATTTTTGCATATTTATACACTCTCAAATGTAGAATTATTAAATAATAAAAAAGTAGACACGCACAAACATGTATTGCCAAAAAAGAAAAAAATTAACTTATACACGTGCATCATATTTTTACTAATTAGAATTACGAGTTTGGTAAATTGCAATAAAAATATCTATATTCAAAAGCGCAAACACCACATCTATTATTTCATTCTAAAAATTAAATTGAAGAAAAATATCAAACCTTGTTTTAGATGAAAATGGAAATGTGAAATTTCAACCGTTATACAAATCATGCCATGTCCAAAGAATACCACCATATTTATTGTTGAGTTATCGTAATATATCAGTGGTAAGTTTTTGTTCCAAACGCGAATTTATTGCAATAAAATTATTATAATTAAAAAACGAATAAAAACCTAAATAAAACAATTAAGTACACTGAAAATATATATTTAGTTAAACATTGCACTTAAAATCACATTTTATATTCAATTCACCTACACTGAAAAGAAGAAAGAATACAAAAAAAAAACAAAAAAATTATTAAAAGCAGCTCATATAAATTCAACTTCTTCAAATATACAACAACTTAGCCACGCCTCCATAATATCATTGAATATTGTTTGATAATAATGTAGTTCTTATGATTTATTTTTGTTAATTATCAAAAAAAAGTGGCCTAAAACTCTGAAAAAAATTTAAAACTGTATGTTTTTGTTTTTTGATTTTGTTCTTTTTTTAAACTTTTTTACAGACCCCCATCTACCGTTCTCGTCGTAATCGTACGTCAAAATCGAATTTAATTTCAAATACACAAATTGTGAGTTGATTAAAAAACAAAAGGCCACTTCAAAACTTTTATTACACAAAAATAAGGAACTTTTAGAAAAATTCTGAAATTTTTAAAGCATTTTTAAATTTTACACCAAATTAGTTAATAGTTTATAGCATTTTTGTAGTTGATTTTTTGTTTTTGATTTCAAAACAAACAATGCTGCTTTTGGCTGAAATTCAGAAAGTGGAGAAATCATGCTTTAAAAACAGTGGCGTTTTGAACAACATATATTACCGTAAATATAGAGTCCTCAGAATTCCATTATTAATATTTCAAAACCGGCTGGGCCGATATTAGCACGTGAAAATAATAATAAGTCTGTAATTTAAGCCTTTCTTTTTTGAGATTTTGGACAAAAAAAGTTTGCATTTTACAAAGTATACATTTTTATCCAAATCAGCAAATCTGAAGAAATTTTAAAATTTACGCCGCCATATTGGATCCGCCATTTTGAATTTGAAAAATTTTACCTCAGATTCGAAATCAGCAATCTTGAAAACCCCCGTATACCAATTTTCATGTGAATCAGAAGAAATTTTAAAATTTACGCCGCCATATTGGATTCGCCATTTTGAATTTGAAAAATTTTACCTCGGATTCGAAATCAGCAAATTTTAAAACCCCCCGTATACCGATTTTCTTGTAAATCTGAAGAAATTTTAAATTTTATGCCGCCATATTGGATCCGCCATTTTGAATTTGAAAATTTTTACCTCAGATTCGAAATCAGCAACCTTGAAAAGCCCCGTATATAGATTTTCGTCCTTAGTTTGGTTTCATTTTTGACTCCATGTGCCTATAAGGGGTAATTTCGAATTTTATCAATTTTGGTGTTAACAGAGGTATTTGGACAACTTTTACCAAGTTCCGCAAGAAACAACACAATGATTTGATACACTCAGATAAAAAAGTTAGTAAAAAAATTTGTAAACAGTTTCCAATCGAACTTTACTATTTTTATACTGATTTTTAGTACAAGTTTTTTTTTAGTAATCATTTTTGCTATTCTCTTATTACAAATTACGGATTTTTTTTACTAATTTTCGCTGCTGATTTCAGCAAAACATTTCACTAATTTTTCAAAACCGAGTGCTATATTTAGCAGAAAAATATACTATTTTAAAAAATTTTATTTACAAGATATATTCTTAGTTTGGAAATAACACCCAGAAAATGTTATTGTATCTCCAATGCACAAAAAGGCAATAACTGGAGAACCGTTTACAATTTGGACTCCAAATTTCAAGTACGATGAAGTAATTATACGCTTGTTACAATCGAAAGAAAAAGTTGTTTTTTATAAATTTTAGATTAGATTTTACAGTTTTTTTGTTTTTTAGTACACTTTTTTGCTAATTTCAGCATATTGATTTTAAATAACAGTTTACAACAACTTACTGAAATTTAGTAGCTGCAACTAATTATTTATACTAATTTCATTGTACTAAAATTATGATATTTAGTAAGTTTTTTTTTTACCAAAATTTAGTAGCGCCTAATAATTTTTTATACTAATTTTATTGTACTACACATCAGCAGACATGGGTTGCTAAAATGAGCAAAAAATACCGTTGGGCTCAAAACAGTTAAATTTCGCGTAATAACAGCAAAATTTTCAGTAGCCATTACAGACTTTTTTGGTTGAATGTACACTTTCAGGAAAAATCTGAAATTGTACTACATATTGATCAGACCTGGGGGTTAATCTTTACATTTTGTAATTAATTACACGTGCAATTACACACCCGGATAAAAAATTTTGTAAAAAAATTTGTAAGCAGTTTCCAATTTTAATTTTTAGTAATCATTTTTGCTATTCTCTTATTACAAATTACGGATTTTTTTTTTTACTAATTTTCGCTGCTGATTTCAGCAAAATATTTTACTAATTTTTCAAAACCGAGTGCTAAATTTAGCAGAAAAATATACTATTTTAAAAAATTTTATTTACAAGAATTCGTTGATTTGTTTAGAAATAACACCTAGAAAATTTTATTGCAATCTCCAATGCATAAAAAGATAATAACTGGAGAACCGTTTGCAATTTTGACTCCAAATTTCAAGTTCGGTGAAGTAATTATACGCTTGTTACAATCGAAAGAAAAAAATTTGTTTTAGGTTTTACAGTTTTTTTTTATTTTTTAGTACAATTTTTTTGCTAATTTCAGCATATTGATTTTAAATTACAGTTTACAGCAATTTACTGAAATTTAGTATCTGCAACTAATTATTTATGCTAATTTCATTGTACTAAAATTATGATATTTAGTAAGTTTTATAACTGATTTTAGCAAATCGATTTTGAATTGCATTTTACATAAATTTTACTAAAATTTAGTAGCGGCTACTAATTTTATTGTACTACAGATTAGCAGACAGGTGTTGCTAAAATTAGCAAAAAATACCGTTGGCCTCAAAACAGTTAAATTTCCCGCAAAATTTTCAGTAGCCATTACAGACTTTTTTGGTTGAGTGCACAATTACTTGTAATTGAAGAAAACTCAATTACAGTTACATATCATTTGTAGTTGTAATTTAAAAATGAACAATTATAAAATCATGTAATTTGTAATTGCAAATGTTTATCGCCATACATATTCAATAAAAAATAATAATTTTTCACGATAATTTGTATACAAGACTATTTATTATTCTTCATGTGAAAAAATTCACATTTTGTGTTTGTTGTGATTTTGTCTTTCTTATAAATTTTTTTTTTTACTTTCACAATTTAAATTACGATTTGAGGCATGTAAAAAATGTTTAAGGCAAAAACAACTTACTAGGCCTTAAGCCGAAAACTAGAAGCAATTCCTGTTAATTAAAGAAGTATTATTTTGAAATTACACTTAAAATAATACGTCTGTAATTTAGCAGAAATATTCGTAATTTTCGGCTTAGATCTGTTTAAAAAATATTCTGTTAAAATAACAATATTTTGTTTCATAAATTTTTTTTTTGTAATTTTTCTTTTAGTAAACTTGAACAAATTTTCAGTGAAATTTAATTCATTTTAAATATGAAACTTTGTTTAAATATTTCGAGTTGACTGAGGCTTCGTAAGGGGAATTTCTCCTGAAAAATACTTGGTATCACTCTAGTATTTTTTTCGTATACACCCACAAAAAAAATTTGTTGTCCAAACCGAATTTGGTTCCAACCGAAAGTTCTGTTGTTTATTTTTTTTTTTTTCTGCCATTTGAAAAAATGGAGAAGTGTTTGTAATTTTACTTGTATTTATATATGGTTTTATAATACCGCTATAAATACATGATATAGGGACAATCTCTAAATTTTTAAATGATTTGCGTTCATACTTCTGAGAAAATATCTGAGACAAACCCCATATACTAGGCTTTGCCTGAACAAAAAGTTTGGGTTAAAAGAAAAATGGAGTTACACTCTCCTGCTAGCAGACACTTAAAAAATAATATTCAGTAATAATTAAATTTATAAAAATTAATAAATACACACAATTGTCTAAAATTTACGGATATAATTAACACTGTGTTGGGAAAACATTTTCTATATTCAAAACTGACAGAAGAGCTCTGTTAAATTAAAATCGCTGTTCATAACCAATTACGAGAAAATATATTTTTTTTTAAAATATATATATTTAATTCTATAATCACAATCATATTAAAATTCACAAAATATATGTATATGTGACCTTCTCCGAGAAAAGGGACCTAGTGTGTCAAAAAACGGGAACTTGGGAAAATCGATAAAAATGAGAAAAACATTAAAATTTTATTATTTAAATGCGTTCTTCTCAAAACTTCATTTTCACACACTAGGTCCCTTTTCTCGGAGAAGGTCACATATAATTCCCAATTTTTCGGTTGCTAGAGCTATGAGTTAGTAGTAAAAATAAATTCAAATATTAATTCCTAAACTTTTTTAATTCGGCCTTTACAACTACCCAGTCAGAAATCGCCAGTGGTATAAAAAATCAAGCACTGGCATACCACTGGGTAGGGATGGCAAACGGGAAATCCCGAATCCCGGGATTTTCGGGATTGGCAAAATCCCGAATCCCGGGATTATTTCTCAAAAATCCCGGGATTTTCTTATTTTTTAATATTAATATAAACGCAAATAAACAAAGTGAGCAATTTTAGATTACCTACGTTTTTTCTTGAATTTTCTCATATTGACAAGAAATTGATGCCAAGATATTGGTAAAATTATAAATGAAGTAGATTATTCGAGTAAACTATGCAAAGACTTTGCAGAAAAATTTGAAATTTTGGTAAACAATATTAAGTTTTTGTGTAAAACATGCGAAAAATCAAGTTTGTTTGTTATTTTACCGATTTATTCTTCCAAGCGAAATTGGATTTCTGAAACAGAGACTGTAAGTTTTGGTTGGGACTTTAAGTTTGAATTCTTCCATGAAAACATTTGATAATGATAACCAAATAACTTTGTTGCTGTAATTACACGATTTAGTGGGCAAGGTTATCGCAACGAATCTGCTTTAAAATCTGCTTACAAAATACTGGGCGCAAGTGTACTTAATGACAGGCCTTCATATGTTATCCCAGCCAGAAAAATACAAACGGGAAAGCGATGGCAAGGTATTTTAACAGGTGGTACTAGTACTGACAAAAATTGCTTTCCCATTTCCAATATGATAACGTCAATAGACAAAAGGACCAGCAGTTCAAAAAGCGCCGGAAAAGTACTGGAGAAACAAAATTTTTAACTTTTGCAAAACGCTGCCAAAACCAATAAATAGGTGGTTTGGAATTATATTTTCCAAAATAAAATTTAAAAAAAGTTCATATGTATCTTTTTTTTGCCCTGCCGTGATGTTTTGTAAAACAAATACTGGCAAAACGATTTTTGCAAACGCTGGCAAAGCGTCCCAAATGAGTGTTCTGCCAGTCATTTATTTTTAACATCGCGGTTACCCAGTGGTATGCAAGTACTGACTGAGATGTTTCAATATTCATAAAATGGACCACATTATTAATTAAAAACTATTAAATAATTATAAAACGCTTTATTCTATAAAAAAAATTGGTTCCATAACATAAAAATTTTTACAAATAAAGGAAAATTTAAATCCCGAAATCCCGTAAAATCCCGGGATCCCAAAAAATCCCGTAGTCCCGAAAATCCCGGAATCCCGATTTCGGGATCCCGGGATTTCATACAAAATCCCGAATCCCGGGATTTTCAAATATCAATCCCGATTGGCATCCCTAGTAACCAGGGTGTTAAAAATAAATGACTGGCAGAACACTCATTTGGGACGCTTTGCCTGCGTTTTCAAAAAGCGTTTTACCATTATTTGTTTTACAAAAATTTCGGTGGTTTATAAAAAAAACCACTGGCAAAGAATTAGCTTACAGAGATATGTCAAGGTTTGCAACCAGTGGTTATCCAGTGCTACCTAGCCAATGCTGTACAAAAATCAATTCACTGGTAGACCAATGATTTTATGAAAATGCTGACGCTTCGTTAAAAAATGTTTGTAGTCAGAAGGTTCCGAATTCAAATCCGGAACCTTCAAAAAATTTTTGGAATTTTTTTAATTTAAAATTTTTTTTTGTTTTATAAAATTAATTTTTTTGTTTGTGGGAAAGCTCCTTTAAGACCAACTTTTTTTACCCTCCCAACACTGGCATACTAGTTACAAAAAATTGTTTGCCAGTACTAGCATTTTGGCACAGCCAGTAGTTCTCCAGCTATTATCACTCATTTATGTTATTAGCCATCAAATATTATATGTCTCGTTAACTCAGTGGGTAGAGCAATCGTCTGCCAACCTGACGGCCTGGGTTCAAATCACGGCAGGACGAAAAAAAAAAATACATATGAACTTTTTTAAAATTTTATTTTGGAAAATATATTTCCAGACCACCTATTTATTGGTTTTGCCAGCGTTTTGCCAATGTTTAAAAATTTTGTTCCTCCAGTGCTTTTCCGGCGCTTTTTGAACAGCCGGTCCTTTTGTCTAATGATGTTATCATTTTGGGAATGGGAAAGCACTTTTTGCTAGTACTTGTTCCACCTGTTAAAGTGCTTTGCCACCGCTTTCCCGTTTGTATTTTTCTGACTGGGTAACTATTTTGAAAAAATTCAGCAGTATTAACCAATTATTATTTGGATTCCAACAAAACTTTAGTAATGGGTGCGATATACTCACACATTACCTTGTAATGATAGCTTGTTACCTTCTGCATTATTTCAAAACAAAATGTAATAACTTACACGCAGAAAAAAACAGGGGGAATATTAACTAAGAGCTATGTAATTATACAACTACATAATTTTCAAGTTAGTTTTACAAAGTTTTTGTATAATATGAATATTTTTTTGTAAAATATATACAATCCTTGCAAAATACATACATGTGTAGTGGAAAATATCCGAAAAATTACATATATTTTGCTAGAAAATTGTAAAACTTACTTCGAACTTATGTAGTTGTATAACTGCATAGCACTTAGATAAAGTTCCACCTGGTTTTTTCTGCGTGTACCAATCACTGATTACGTATTACATGATTTATAAACGGAAATTAATGATTGAAACATTTTCGAAAATCTATTTGTAGACACATTACTTTGTGTTTGTAAGTATGGGTGTAAGGTGTATATTTTTCGACATTATGAACGAAAATACGAAGCACAAAAATTCATTTACTTTTTAAGCAATCAAATGTTATATGTGTCGATAGCTCAGGTGGTAGAGTTCTCTGCTAATAAGCAGTTAAAACCCTAGATTTTTGTTTTTTACTTGAGAAATCGTCTCAATTCCTAGCCTTCAATTCAGCGGACTTTTTCTGCAAAAAAAAACCTCAGATTATAAATAAAAACTTTATCCTACAGAAAAACTTTTAGATTCTAAGGACTTTTTAATTCAAAATCTGTGGGGTTCTTTGCCCAGAATATGAAGAATCTGAAGGGTTTTCCACTGAAAAAATTGTCAAAATTTAATTTTTTTTTAAATCCGAATTCTAGGATTGGTTTTACGGAAACATTGTTCGGATTTGAAGATTTTTTATAGCAAAAAACCCTGTGAATCTGAAGGTTTTTCTACAGAAAAATACCTAAGAATATGATAATTTTTGTAATACATGCCGACTATATAATACCCTATACCAGTCTGAGTTAAAGCCAACTAATGTTTGGATCCGAAATTTGAATGGGTTAAAACAGACTTGTGTCAAAATTTTCTATAAAATCATAAAAGAAGAGAAAATCGGAAATATAGCCCATATGGGCGATAGGTCCAAATATGGACCGATCCTATTTAGAATCAATAGGCTTTTTCCTTGGGACCATGTGAGTCAACAAACCAAATATAATTGAAATATCTTCGTATTTGCGACATGCAGCGTGTAACCAAGCCAATTTTTAACCAAAATTAATACCCATCGTCCTTGGGCCGACATAGGTCTCAGTACCAAATTTCATTGAAATATCTTCGTATTTGCGACCTGCAGCGTGTAAATAAGCCAATTTTGGGGGGTACCCTTATATGGGCACTAGGTCTAAACATGGACCGATTGCAACCAAAATTAATAGGCTCTGTTCTTGGGCCGACATAGGTCTATGTACCAAATTTAATTGAAATATCTTCGTATTTGCGACCTGCAGCGTATAAAAAAGAAAATTTTGGGCACTAGGTTTAAACATGGACCGATTTCAACCAAAATCAATAGGCGTCCTTGGGCCGACGTAAGTCGGTGTACAAAATTTCATCAAAATATCTTAATATTTGCGACCTGTAGAGTGTTCACAAGAATGCATGGACAGACGGACGGACGGGCGTACAGACGGACATCGTTAAATCGAAATAAAAAGTGATTCTGAGCCCATCGGTATACTATAAGGTGGGTCTAGGACCAATATTTTTTGGTGTTACAAACATCAGCACAAACTTATAATACCCTCTCCACGTAGTGGTGTAGGGTATAATTATATTAAATAACTTCAAATAAATCAACGTTTAGGGCTCGACTTTTCACGAATATAAAAATTTACACAGAAAAAACAGTAGGTACCAACAATGGGAATTTGTAAAAGCAATCACAATTTACGCATCAAAAAATTTTGATGCGGGAATCAAAAATATAAAAATTTTCTTGGAAAATAATCTATACTTCAAAGCTCTTCCTGAAAGGCCTCTTCTGAATGTGGCTTAAACTGTCATAAGACCACAGCTTAAAAAGAATTAATTCTTTAATTAATATTAAATTTGACTCAAACTTCAACCCGTAAAAGCATTTTCATGGAATAAATTTATAAGTTTAATTCCCGAAAAGCTTTTAATTATATTTAATAAATTCCATTTTTGTGGACAAAATGAATGAAGCTTTATTCACACGCTATCCATGCTTCTATATCTACTAATTCCCAGTATTGGTGATACGAAATGTCATTTTCAAAATAGAAATTACAGATAGGGGGTAGTGATGAGTTGGGGTGATGCCTACAAAACAATTGTATTGTCTGTAGGGTTTTTCTTTTCCCGGACTTTTTCATTTCCCGGGACAGCGGGATTTTTTTCTGAATTTCCCGGGATCCCGGGAATTTCCGCTCATTCGAAAATAAATAAATCCGACATATGTTGTATTGGAAAAACTCGATTTCTAATACAACACCGTCCGACAAAGTTAATTTTTTGGTTGTACCTATGAGAAAATCTACTTAGGGCTGATTACTGAATGTTCAGGTAAAATTTAGCCGACAGTTAAATTCAAATTTTATATGAGAAACAACAACAAATGTGTCAGTTAAGGACCCAGTTAGTAGCTAACTGAACATTCAGTAATCAGACCTTAAAATATTCTGAAAGCAGGGCTAAATATAAAAGTTTTCGAGATCAATTCGTCTAACAGTTTAAATCGCGCATTAATATTGAGGTAATATAAATATTTATATGGAAGGCCGTCTTAATTTTAAAAAACTCTTAGAAATAACTTGATATTAATTCGCGTTTTAAATGGTTAAACGAATTAATAAAGACAAAGTGAAAGACACGGGTATTTTATTTTCATCTCTTCTTTTAGGACATATTGGAATTGTTCATGGGTGCAAACTTGTGTCGGACCAGTTTTATAGTCAGAACCAATATCGATTTTTTACTTAAACATTTCTTAAGTATGGAATACAAAAATTTCTATTTCTAGATATTTTGTTTCTAAGGAGATTTTTAGAAGAATTCGTCTAGAATTAATTTTATAAAAAAGTTTAAAAGGGAGTATTTTTCACACAAATTTTTAGGTATATTGGCTTAAATCTTTTTATAAAAATAGAAAATAAAATATTATTAAATAATTTTTTAACTTTAATTGGTATTTTTTGATTAGAAATTTTTAAAAATAATTTGTCAGCCAGCAATTTCGGAGCGCTCATAAATAAGATTCTTAAATGACTCATAGAAATGATTATTGTTTTTTTTTTGAAAACACTCTTTTTTTTTTGGTAGAAAATATGAACCCTCAAAATGAGGGTTCATTTTTCGGACTCAAAGAAGATTCCAAAATTTTTTAAAATTATGAGGAAAATTTGGATTTTATATGTTCTTTTTTCTGAGTCATTTCTGAGTACACGGGGGCTCTTTTGGACGGACCACTTTCACAGGAAAAAGTGGAAAATTTTTTATGTGTTTGGAGCTAATTTCTGAGTCATTAATGATCATCTTTGTTTGCTTGGTTATTTAATTTTCATAGATGCATTTTAAATTAACATATAAAAAATCCAAAATAATTTGAAAAAAGCACCTGATGCATTATTTAAAAAATAAATAATTTTTAAAAAATACAATTAAAATAAAAGAGTAGCAATTGAAATTTAAATGAAATTATTTGAAGTAAAAAACACTCAAATTACTTATATCAGCTGAAAATACGAAAATATTACTATTTTTTAAAATTTTTTATGCACATGCTTTTTGGAGATATTTGCTGAAATGTTGTATATATTGCTTTATTTGAACAAAGATCATCGTTTTAATGAAAAAAATTTTTTCTGAATTTAAATTGATTTCAAAAAAATTAATGCTTTAAATTTAAATAAAGCTTTCAAAATTGCAATATATACTAGCTAGAACTTCTATAAAAGAATACAAAAAATCCCGGGAAATCCAGCATGAAATTCCCGGGATTGCGGGATTGGAAAAAGGGCGGGATTCCCGGGAATCCCGTCCCGGGAATTCCCGGGACATAAACCCTAATTGTCTGTCATGAAAATGATCAACCTTTTTGAAACAACGAATAAAATCTACGTAAGTAGTATCTTGTAGTAAGTAAACGAACACGCTTATAATGTACAATTTTTACTACTTTCAAAACGTTGGAAAATGTTGTATATGAAAATTTTAGATAATGAACTTCATTTTAAATTGTATTTTTTGCAATCCCGGGATTCCCGATCCAAATTCCCGAAAATGCGGAATCTGAATAATGCTTCATTTCCCAGAAATCCCGGGATACAATCCCTATTTAGAAGTAAATGAATTCTTGAGGAATGGTTTAAAGCTTGATTCACACGCTCTCCATCTCTGTCCATCCATATCTACTATTTTCCAGTATTGGGGATACGAAATGCCATTTTAACAAAAAATTTGACATTTATGAATTGCCCTTAACGAAATAATGAATATTTCTTAAAGCTGCATCCGATTTTTCGTGAATTAAGCTCCAATTGAATTAATTCTTTCGAAGCCCTGCATAACACGAACCAAATCCAAATTAAATTCTGGGGACTTTTTACCAAAACCCAACAGAATGCCACTGTTTTAGATTTTTACACACACACTCACTCAATCACACAAAGATACGGAGGAAATACATTCCTCACTTCCCAACATTTACAACGTTTATGAAAACACTACATACAATATTTTCGAAAATTCACTTTTCAACATTCATCACTCAAGCAACTATAAAAAAACCAAGCACGCTAAAATCACGAACCACAAGTCTCTTATGACTATCTACCTCTTTCTTTTTTATCTCGCTCTCTTTCCATATTTTTTCTCGGATGCATTGGTCTCTGTCTCTTTATCTCTTTTCTGATTTCCGATTTTACACCATATTTCATTAACGCATGTTGTATATAACCAAAATTCTTTAATCGTTGATGTCATTCGTCCGAATCATTTTAAAATCATCTTTATAATAAATTACTGGCGTTTTAATGCTGATTTTTACTAGAATGTGGGCTGGGATCTGCCTCATGGCCATTCGCTGCAGGCCAGATGCAAGGATTTGGGTATGTACAAACTATTGGGCGAGTCCAGAGTATTGTGCTCAAATGGATTGTGGGCTCCACGCATGCCGTCGTGTGTACCCACAACTTTGTTGACAAATTTTTCGGACGACAGCGCTCCTTCCATTAAATATAAAATATTTAATGGTTCTGGTTCTTTTGAACCATCGGGAGTTTTAGCTGTCTTGCCACATAGCACCATACTTTTGGATTGTATTTATCCTCGCACACGAGGTATACCAGATTGGACTTGGACTAGTTGGTATATGCAGTATCAGACAGGTAAATCGATTTCAGTGATAAATGACATTCTACATCATCTTTGCTCCATATTCTTTTTTAGGCTGGACTCATGAAGATAAAAACTTCCGCTACCGTTTAACTATCAAAGATATAAAAAATGATGACTCTGGTACTTTCACTTGCACCTCGCCGCGGGGACTCACCAATAGTGTTGCTATAGCTGTGGCCACATCCACTTGCCCGCAGCTTCCAGAACCGGCGCTACCGCTCACCTTACGCTTAGAGGGTAATAAACTTGGCCAACGTGCCATGTATCGTTGTCCACCTGGATTTCGGGTGGATGGCATTGCAAATGCAACTTGTTTAGCTTCGGGTAATTGGTCATCGCCGCCGCCAACTTGTCAAGCTGTACAATGTCCACGTTTGATTTTAGATGATCCGCACTTAAGTTTAGTCGAATTGAATACATCTGCTTGGGGGCGGGCGGTGTTCAAATGCCAGTGGGGTTTCAAATTGACCGGTCCACCGGGTTTGGAATGTGATCCGACGGGCGTGTGGAGTGGCCCAGTGCCAAGATGTAGAGGTAAGTTGAAATTATTATTACCAACATACAACTACCCAGTCAGAAATCGCCAGTGGTACAAAAAATCAAGCACTGGCATACCACTTGGTAACCACGGTGTTGAAAATAAATGACTGGCAGAACACTCATTTAGGACGTTTTGCCAGCGTTTGCAAAAAGCATTTTCCCAGAATTTATTTTACAAAAATTTCGGTGGTTTATAAAAAAAAAAAAACACTGGCAAAGATGGGCTTAGAGTGCTATGCCAAGGTTTGGAACCAGTGGTTATCCAGTACTACCTAGTCAGAAATTTCCAGCGGTACAAAAGGCAATTCACTGGTAGAGCAATGATTTTATAAAAATGCTGACGTTCAAATCCGGTTGCAAGCAAAAACAATATTTTTTTTTGATTTTTGTAGAATTTTTAAAAATTTTTTGTTTCATAAAATCAATTTTTTTGTTTGTGGAAAAGCTCTTTTAAGAGCAACTTTTGTTTTTGCTTTCCCAATGCTGGCATATTAGTTCCAAAAAACTGTTTGCCAGTGCTAGCATTTTAGGACAGCCAGTAGTTGTCCAGCTCTTATGACTCATGTGTTTAGCCACCAAGTTTTATATGTCTCGTTAGCTCAGTGGGTAAAGCTGTCGTCTGCCAATATGACGGCCTGGGTTTAAACCACGGCAGGACAAAAAACAAAATATATGAACTTTTTTTAAATTTTATTTTGGAAAATATATTTCCATACCACCTATTTGCTGATTTTGCCAGCGTTTTGCCAACGTAAACAATTTTTTCTCCAATGCTTTTCCGGCGCTTTTTGAACAGCCGGTCCTTTTGTCTAATGATGTTCTCATTTTGGGAATAGGAAAGCATTTTTTGCCAGTACTTGTATTTTTCTGACTGGGTATAGGATACCATGATCAGACCTTTAAAACACAATTCCTTAATTCGATTTATAAATCTGATTCAATTTTGTACGAATCGATTCGCAAAACACATTTTAATTATTCAATCATTTTCATAAAATCAAACGAAAATTAATTTCAACTAAAAATGATTAATTTTATTCAGAAAATACGTTGGACTAGTTAATTGAATTGACCAATTAATTGACGATTTCATTGGCATTACAATTGATCAATGTCAATGAAATTTTTGTGCATTACAAGTGATCAATGCAAACGAAATTTTTTCCAATTGGCATTGTTCAGTGTCTAAAACAACCAATTATAACACTGTGAGACAAATGGTAGGGGTCAGTGATCGGGAAGGGTTCAAACTACCGGGGAAAGTTATATCGGTAAAAAAGAAGTTATGCGTGTCCCGGCGTTTCGCTGGGTCACCCCTAGGAATCGAGATATATCGATTTGACCTTTGGTGGTCTTTTTTTTGACATAACTCGAGAATAGGGTTTGGGATTTCCCGGACTTTTTTATTTCCCGGGAAACGGGAATGAAAAAATTTGATTCGCGGGATTCCCGGGAAATATTTTTGAACAAAATTGTTAATGAAAACTACCTATATAAGTAATTTTTGTTAAAAAAAAAAAACACTATTTCAGTACAAATGCAGTCTGTGTAGTGAGAATTCAAAGTAAAAAAATATCAGAATGTTGAACATTTGATTTCACATAAATTACTCGCAGCACTGCCAAATGAATTGCATGATTCCAGCAGAAAGCACCTACTACTGGACTGTCGGAAACAAACCGTTTCATCACACTTGGCCCATTAAATATGGTGGCCACAATGTTATTTTCCAAAGACAAATAAAACTCTTCTAGTCTTTTTTCTACAATTTTTCTTATTTCATCAGTATTACATCTTCCTGATATATAAACCAACGCCAGGTTATAAAATGAATTATTTCCGTTTATACATATGTTCAAATATCTCTTTTGTGATATTCTTGTCCATTCATCTAAGATTATAGTAAATCTCCTATTGTTAGAAATATTGCTCGATATTTCTATTATCATGATATCTTTTACATGATTGTAGTAATTTAATATAATGTTCTTTACATCGGTTTCAATTTTTTGCAATGCCAGGTTTTTATTATAAAAACTTTCTCGAATAAACGAAGATCTAGTTATGGTGCGGATTGACTGCGGCTAATTTGGATACCATTTCAGCAAATGTTTGCCCTACCATAAAACATTTAAGCCTATTCAGCTTACACTTTTTTCTTCGGGTACTTTGCTAATTTTAGCTGAAACGTTATTCTTGTTGTTGTTTTCTTCAAGAGAAGTTGCATGACCATCAATTTTTTTTTTTGTGAACGAAATTCAGATGTCGGATAACCAAATTTAGATACCACCGTTAACCATTAGTATTTTCTTTTCACATTTATTAATGAAAACATTACTTATAAAATTATTGACCCTTAATATAAAGGAGTATTTTAAATTTAAAGTCGACTTTATTTTTAATCAAACGGTTTTGTTCATTTTGTGTATGAAAACCTTACAAAAATATTTATATTTTCAAATATTTTGATTGGTTGAAAATAAATTAACCAATAAGAATGCTCCAAAACCACCCAATATTTTAACTAAAGTCGACTTTACCTAAATTATACATTTGAAAAATTTAGATAGTAAGTGCGATTATTTGTAAGAAAGCTTTTTTTCATATTCTTTTTAAACATTTTAACAAGTTTTTAGGTTTTACTACTTAAATTTTGAATAAATTATGCGAAAAATCTTTATTAGTTGAAATGCTCCTAATTACTTGGCAAAGATTTTATTTGTGTGTCAAATAAATTTATTCCCTTTTAAAAGATTTTAACAATGACATTTTTGTTTTGGTATTTAAAATGTTTTTTATGACTAAAATTAAAAAATCCTATTCGAAACAAAAACAATTTAAAAAGTTCAATATTTTTAAAATTTCCCGTTTTCCCGGGAAAAATATATTATTTTCCCGGGAATTCCCGAACCCCAAACCCTACTCGAGAACCACTAGTCCGATTTTGCTCAAACAATTTTAAAAAAATTAAAAATTACAATTCCTTTAATCTGTTCATATAACGTTTTTCTATATACTCAACAGTTTTGCCGGTAAAAATAAATGTATGAAGAAAAAAATATTTATTGCCTAAAATATTAAAAAAAAGTAATAAACAAAAGGTTATTGATTTTTATGGTAGCGGTAACAAACATTTATTTTTACCAAATTAAGAAAAACAATGAAAAATTCGCGTATTTCTTATCTATGGTAATATTTGCTATTTCGTCAAGTTTACATTACTAGAGGCTGATCCATCTAGATACACGGTTCCCAAATGGGGGTCCGTAGCAGAATTCCAGGGGGTCCGCCAAGAGATCCGACAAAAAACAAGTTATTAAAAAAAAAACATTTTTTTAAAGTTTTTAAATTATTTAACAAAATTTTGGTTTGAAAAATGTTTTTTTCCTTATTTCTACTTAAAATTGGCCATCATTTAAAATAAGCAGGTGCTTTTATTAATTTTGCCCCATAATTTATAAAGTACCACTCGCTCAACACTGGGGTCCGTAAAGCAAAACTTAGTGGGAACCGCTTATCTAAACTAACCATTGTTAACAGAAGAGTGAACAGCGAAAACTTGATACAACTTGATAAAATAGCGAATATACATATATAATGTTTGATATTCTTGTCTTAATATCCTTTTTTCCAAAACAATTTTTTTTGTATACCTACAATACTTTTTTCTTCAATTATAATTAGTTGCTCTGAGGCATTGGTCTACATTTCATTAGCAATGGTTTAATCAATGCCAATTGAAACAATGTTCATTGGCATGAATGGTAATGCAATTTTTTTGGCATTGGCATTGAGATCAAGTAATGTCAATTAAAATTCAATGCCAATGACAAATTTCCAAGTATGATTCAGTCCTTTAATAAAATAAGTCAATCATCAGTAATAATTCAATTTTTAAAAAAGAACAAAAAGAAATATTTTTGATTCGCGAATTATATGTTGATTTCTTTGATTCTCGCGAATTATATTTTTTTTTTAATTTAAGAAATAAACTTTCATTGAAAATGCAAAATATAATTTTCTCCTAATAAATTAATGATTTAAATCGAAATAGAGTCCTACAAAAAAATTAAAAATTGAAATCAATTCGCAAATCAAAGAAATATAAAAATTTCTTGAGAATTATCTTTATTACTTTTTTGATTCGCGAATTTACAAATCAGCTTTTTTTAATCATCTTTGAAAATAATTCCTTTGAATCAATCCTTAAAAGCTCTGATTTGATTTATACTTCAGGAATTATTCAATCGAATCAAAATTAAATCAATATAAATTATTCAATATAAATGCTTGTAATATTCACTTATTCATAAAATGAATAAATTTTTTTTGCGAATTGATTCAAAAAAGAATTATCTTTTTCTGTCCATGATTAACCACTATTTGGAATTTGGCAGTGATGTCAAATAACATTTTGATTTTTTATTTGCTGCATTCGTACACTTTCAGCTATTCAATGTCCAACACCAGTGGCCCCATTAAATGGACGTATTGGCGGTACGAATATAAATCAACGACGCCTTACCGTAGGCGCATTGATCACTTTCAGTTGTAACGAAGGCCATTCATTGGTCGGTGAGCCTAGTATCATTTGCACAGAAAGTGGTTTGTGGTCACATCCACCACCCTTTTGTAAGTAGATTTGAAAAATTATTCATACATATACAACAGCAAGGAATACATGCATGCTACATCTGATTGAGTGTAAGTCCGTCGACAAATTAGAATAACAAAGAGTGAGTGGCTGAATTTCCATGTACTATATGTATGAATAAATGCTTGTAATACCTTTGGTTTTGTAATAGATGAAAGTTTGTATGTAAATACATATAATACGTATGTATTTATTCGATAAATTGGCTGTACGGATATTTGCAATAACTAACTACACACTTTTAAATGCATTAGTGTGTAAATGTGTATAAAAATAATGCTTACAAATACTTAATACCCTTAAACAGCACACGGTACTCTTATCTCAGTAAAATTACTTAAAATATGTTTAAATTTTGGAATTTAGATAACGCGAATGCACGTTCATATGCCCTAGTCCACATAAAAATTCGAAAGTTTAATGTGCTAATAAAAAAAATGTTTGGGCTTCAAAGTTTGCTATAGTTGAAATCCGTACTTTAACTATAAATTAATTTTTCGTTTTAGTTCAGGCAACACTATTGTTTATTTTCACTCTTTTCTCAAATAAGTTTCAACTGATTGGCACGGTAATCGGAAGTTTATTTTTATTTTTTACATTTTGCAGTTTTATTTATAAAGCAATTTTTAAAGATATTATTTGCAGCATAAAAGAAGTATTCAAATATCGAATAATGTTTTGATCGTATTTTTATCACCGTTTTGTTGTACTTAATTTTAATTTTATTTTTAAATCTTTTTAGAAAATTTTTCGAAACACACATCCTTGAGAAAGGGTAGCTTTAATAAATCATTTAATCCCTGAAAATTCACTAATTATCAATTAAAGTTGATGAGAGATCCAACTATAAACCTTTAGTTTTTTTCGTTATTAAGCAAATATGAATACTAGTGTCCCCTTGATTATGTAAGGCGTAGGCGTAGACGTTTTTAGTCGTTTTTACAATAAAGTCGTTATAACAAATATTTTTGCAAACATTTAATAGTCAAGTAAGACTTATATGTTACTAAAATTGTATTAGATTCCCCAGGAAAATATCACTTTTTGTTAATTTCGATTTTGAAAAATTCGATTTGTATTTTACTTGACTACCCGTGTAACCATATAGAAATTAACTATAGAAAAAAGTCCGTAAATGCCGACGGATTTTCTATGGGAAGAAGTCTGAAAGTTTTCTGTAAAAAAGAAAATTCGAGAGAACTGAGTCAAATGGATTTCCCATAGGAAAAACCAAAGGAATCTGAGGGTTTTATTGAAAATCGGGTGGTTTTCACAAAAAAAAAGTCAAAATCCAAATATACTAATTGGATCAGCCATATATATTGCTGTATCTAATTGGATCTAACATTTTTCGGATCCAATTAGATCTAAGTTCATCCCCAACGATAAACTTAGAGATAATTAAACCTCGCAATTTTGAGATATAAAATGATCTTAGTTCATCCCAATGTCTACAATAGGATCTATATAATAATCATTTTATACACTAATAGAAAAAAGTCCGTAAAATAATTAGTTAAAACTACTAAAAATTAGTTAAAAATGATTCTGCAGAAAAAAACTGCTAAATTAGCTGATTATTTTTGCTATATATTAGTAATATAGGAACAGCAAAAATAAAACTGTTAAATATACAGAATTTTAGTTATATTTGAGCTAAATTTTTGTAAATGGAGAATAGCAAATTTAAATTTGCTAAAATTAGCAAAAAATTTAGCTAAATAATTAGTAGCCTAAAAAATCACCAAAAAATTTAAAATTTTCGAAGTTTTTTTTTCGCTTTTTTTAAATACAGATAAAAATCGAGCCTTTTGAAAACCGCAGTTTACAATTTTTTAGCAAATATTTCTGCTGATTTTAGCAGAATAGACTGCTATTTGCATTCAACTAAATTTAGCTTAAAAATAGCAAAAATTCTGAATATTTAACAGTTTATTTTTGCTATTTTTAGTCTACAAATATTTAACAAAATTTTCTGCAGATTTTACAGGACAATTTGCTATTTTCAATTAACTAAAAGTTAGCCGAAATATAACTAAAATGCTGTAAATTTAACAGTTTTAATTTTTCTGTTCTCATTTTTCTAGTATTTAGTAAAAAAATTTGCTGATTTTAGCAGTTTTTTCTGCAGCATCATTTTTAACTAATTTTTAGTAACTTTTTCTGCTATTTTTACAGATTTATTTCTATGAGTGTACTCCCAATTTAAGATCTAATTGTACCACCTAGATATTACAGCAGATCTTAAAGGATATCAAATTGGATATGATTAGATATTGCGCAGGATCACTTTTTTTTCTCGAGAAATTTTTGATTAATACTTGTTCCCTATTTCTAATTTTATGATACAGTAGACGCTCGCAAATTAGAACCGTTTTGTTTTTTAGGCAATTCTAATTTCTGAATTATTCTAATTTCTGGACGTTTTTTTTTCGTTTCGTTTCCAATGATAAAGTGTTTTTTTACGTTTAGTTAATATTTTAAATGATACACTTTTACTATTTAATAGAGACTGCTAAATATTATGTACACGCGTATCAAGTTTCACAAATAAACTAGCCAAAAATGTACATAAATGCGACAAAAAAAAAAAAACAAATAGTGAAAAACATATATAATTTGGTGATTCCCCTTTTTAGTTTTACTTTATTCAAACAGAATAAAAATAAATTGGGGATTTCCTGTGTATTCAAATAACCAAAAAAAAAAAAAAAAACGCTCAGAAATTAGAATTTTAAATTCGAATTTCAGAGCGTTTAATGTATTGCAAACATTGATTCTAATTTCTGGACGTTCGAATTACTGAAAGCTCTAATTTGCGAGCGTCTACTGTAATAACAAAATATATTTTGAGAGTCAAAAAATCAATTGTGTACTCAAATTACTCCATATGAATTACTCCAGGATGTCTTATGTGCAGACTTGGTTGAAATTTCTTACGTGTTGTTAAAGGGATAATTATTTGTAACTGAGTTCAGTTTTTTTTTACGAAATTCAGGACAATGTTTTGACGATTTCTTTTTATCAAACTCCAACCAACAAAATTTAGTCAATACAAACAATATTAAAAATTTATCTGTGCTTTTATTTGATTTAGGTAAATCCCAATGTCCTTATCCTGGTGACCCTCCGAATGGTTTATTAGCGCCTCTAAAATTCAATTATGATTCTGGTGATTATATAAGTGTCCAGTGTAGGCCTGGCTATGTTCAATATAGTGAAAATGGCCCTCCAGAACGTCCAAAGTGTCAACCAGATGGTAATTGGTCGGGTCCAGTTCCCAAATGCCGTAGTTATGAAGAAGTGTAGCTGATAAAAATGGCAGATATGGAGGAGTCTTCGGAATTATTCGATTATAATTTAAAGCAAAAGTCAAAAGAGTAGTTGTTAAAAGCATCGGTGGAGAACGTAAAAATTGTTAAAGAATGTTAACGAGAAAGTCGACAGATATTGAATGTTATTTTGTTTTTAACTTATGTATGTATATACAAACTTACATTGAACAACATGTAGCTGTTTGTCTTTAAAGCACAACCTTATTTTCATTCAAACACACTCCAATAACAATTCTCCCTGTTCCTCATTCTAAATTTTGTAATAAAAATTATGTAAATTTTTGAATCAATCCCTTATGATCTCCTGCAAAACAATTTCTTCGGTATAAATTCAACATACAAGTTTTTTAATGATCCCTATAAGGCCATACTTTGGAATGCTCCTCAAAGGATTGTATCGGAAAAGGTGATTTAGCTATAGTATTTCAGAAGATAAGTAAACATTATTAATAGTAAAATAATAATCGCTAATATGCATAAGGTTCTCTACAACAAAGTATATAACTATAAGATTATGCTAAAATATAACTTTATTTGTCATTTGATTTAAATTTTCGGGTTTTGGTTTATTTTTATGGCCGTTATAATGTTGGCTTTTTTCAAATGTTTTAGGCATTTTTTTTTGTTGAAAATTTTGAAAAAAATATTAAATAAAAAGTATAAAATTATTGCATTGAAAAGAGCAAACATCAGCAGCTTTAGTTAACAAACATCTTAGACCTGCTAACTTATCTCAAAATAAACTGAGTTAAGTGCTTAACCATAGTTATGAATGTCAAATTTATATGGAAATATCTGTGGTTAACGTTTAACCATACGTTATGTTGGAAATAAGTTACTCGCCCTTAATAAAACAAAAATATAAGTTGACATTTTGATTCAATACTTGTATTTATGAATTTTTATCAACCGGGTGTTAAAAAAGTTAATATATGTATATATTTTGTATATGATCATATATGGTTATCCATATTCGCACATACTAGAAAAATTAACCTGCATCTCCATATATGGTCAAATACATTCATATATTATTTTATATGGCCATCCATATATATTTTCATATTTGATGTATTGTCATCTATTTTATTAGGAAACGTCATTGCGATAAAAAAGAGTTCATTCAAATTGTAAAACATTTATATTAAATATTTTTTTATATTAGAGGTTTTCATATAAACTCGTATTCTACTCGTAAACGGTGTAAACCTGGTATATTTATGAGTTTAATGCCAAACTCCATACATAAAAAAAATGGATTGTATATGAAAACCGCTATTATGTTTTTTAAATAAGTAGGAGTTCACAAACAAAAATACGTATTACCAAAATATTAAAAACAGAAAGCTATTGAATTCCTGTTTTGCATAATGTCTTATAATTTTCGAACTTAATAGCATTTCGAAATGCCTTTTATAACCTTTAATGTGCACTTCATAATGAAATACAATTTTTCACTTTCGTCAAAGTTTTCCGACATTAAGGGATTTGTCAAAAATCGCCATATTTAGAAATTGGTACAACTACTGAGCTCACTGGAACTTTAAAATGAAAGTTAGATTCGTTAACCCAGCAAAATCTTTCATTACCAAATAAGTGGTTATATAATAGAAATTCATAGCTCCGCACAACTTATTTTTTTGGCGTCTAAACTCATTATTTTTGTTTGGCGTAGTCGTTTTTATAAATAGTCACGCTTACCCGCTCGCTTACGAAAAAATGAGAAATAAGTAGTTATGAGATTTTGAATATGTGGTTACACAAATGCTTACAATAAGTTGAATTATAAGTGGTTATTCGATGGCTTACTTGAGTCTTAAAAATAAAGAGTTAAGCAAATACTATTAGCTTAAGGAAATACATTCAGAAAAATTTAAGTTTTCTCTAGTGTGTAATTTTGGGACTCGTCATTTACATATAATAAATAAAAATTTATAAAATTTAACTGTGTAAAAAGTACTTATTTAAACTATTACGAGTAAGTCATTATTTTATATTATAAAATAATGCAAAAGGTAATGACCCGAGTAAAAAAAAATAATATGTAATGATATCTAATTTAGTATAATTGGAGATATGCTATGATCCGAAAAATGGTGGATAAAATTATATCGGATAAGTTCTAAATATATTAAATCATATAGAATCTCATCCGGATTTTGACCCGATATAATCATATCTAATTTGATGTAGAAAGACATAATTATACAACGCATTATATTACAGGCTCAAAACAAAAACTATTAAAAACTACTAAAAATAACACCCTTAAGTTAAGAATTCAAAATTTAAATAAAACTTTAATGTATAAATTCATAAATGTTTTATAAAATTATAGGAGGTTTACAAAACAAATTTTCCATACAAAATTTGCTTCATAAGCCTCCTTACTTTACAAAGCATTTATGAATTTACACATAAGTATTTAGAAGTAGTTGCACATAATTGTAACCAAGCATTTTAAGCCTTCTTATATAAACTTGTATTCTACCCGTAAACTGTGTAAACATGGTATGTTTATGAGTTTAATGTCAAATTCCATACATAAAAAATATGGCTTGTTTTTATACAAGGTTTACAAGGAATTTAGGAGTTATAATGAGTACAACTTATAAAAAAAATTAACATTGAACTATATAAGACTTTATATGTTTGCCAATTTTAATTATATATGACGCTGTATTAAAATTGTCATAGCATATGTAACTAAATATGGTATATATTAATATATATGGGGACATATATATTTATACTGATCTATATAAGACATCATATAATAAATTTGTGGGAAATTTAAAGCTATATATAATTATATCCACAAAAACATAGTGTCACTTTTGACTATATATAAACATATTAGTGCATATTAAATTATATAATTTCCTATATAACTATTTTTACTCGGGGATATATCATTTTTGGTAATGCAGAAATTAATGAGGTGTCATTACCAATAATATAGTCGAAAGTCCACTTTCTACTATTGTATCCCTATTGTGTCTACGACACTGTAGGGAGACCATTTGTGAATAAAATTAATCGAGATTTAAGGAAATTGTATAGGACAACAATATACAGTTTATACAGATCTGATCAGTACTCGATAAATTGTACTGTGTAATTTGATAAAAGGTCGATATCGCTAATTTTTCATTAAAAGCCACGCCCGCTGAAAACAACCCAGTGTAGAAAATCATTACCAGATATGTTTTTTTTTTTTTTTTTTTTTGATTTTTATATAAATTAATAAATATCGGGGTTTTATATTTTTTTTTTTTTTGCACTTGTTTAAAAAGTACTTTTATTTATTTTTTTTTTTTTTCAATAATTAATAAAATACTAATATTAATATTAAACATTTTCTGTTCGTTTTTAATTTCATATAAATTATTTAACCCGTAAACATAAGACCTGCGAAGCCTTGTGGTTTGTCCGCAGAATGTAAACTAAATAAGATCTGATCATGTATGTATGTATTATGTAACTACATACCTGCCCAGTGTAGAAACGGTAATGACATATAATTATTTTTTGGACTACCAGTAATGACACCCACTTACCTTCTGTAGTATTTTAAAACATATAATAATGACTTATTTTTATCATTATTTTAAATAGAAAGTAGTTTTCTAGATTTTTTTGAAATCTATTTTTAGACTCAATATTTTTTCAACACTGGTAAGGATATATGTAACCACATATTTTTTTGATTTTTTGTTTGTTGGCGAGTAAGCTGACTTGTGTGCAGCAGGTCAATTACGTTTTTATCTATCAAACATTACATGTTGATATAGCTCAGATGGTAGAGCTATTCACTGGCAACCTGGAGTCCCAAGTTCGATACCCGCACTTGAAAATTTTATTAAAAAAAAATTTACAATAAAAAATATTTTTTTTTTTATTAAACTAAGTTTTTTGAAAATCTATTTTTAGATTCATTATTTTTGTCAGTACTGGTAAGCATAGGTAATGACATATTTTTAGATTTTTTGTATGCTGGTGTGTAAGCATAACTCATTATTTTTCGCGACATCCCCATACAAAGGTAATAAGAAATATAATAAGAAAAGTAACTAGTTACCATTAACAAGTATGTAGTTACATAACCACATATCTGGTAATGATTGTCTACACTGGGTGGTAATGGTAACTAGTTACTTTTATTATTACATTTCTTATTACCTTTGTATGGCGATGTCGCGAGAAATAATAAGTTATGGTTACACACCAGCATACGAAAAATAAAAAAATATGTTGTTACCTATGTGCTTACCAGTATTGACTAAAATAATGATTCTAAAAATAGACTTTCAAAAAAATTAGTTTTATAAAAAAAATATTTTTTGAATGTAAAATTTTTTTAAATAAAATTTTCTCGTTCGGGAATCGAACCTGGCACTCCAGACTGCCAGTCTATAACTGTACCATCTGAGCTATTTCGACATGTAATATTTGATAGATAAGAACATAATTGACTTGCTGCGCATAAGTCAGCTTACTCGCCAACATACAAAAAATCAAAAATTATGTGGTTACATATATCATTACCAGTGTTGAAAAAATATTGAGTCTAAAAATAGATTTCAAAAAAATTTACAAAAAAAACCTAGAACATTACTTTATGTTTGAAATAATGATAAAAATCAGTCATTACTGGTAATGCATTATTTTTTATTTTGAAATAATGAAAAAAGTAAGTATTTATTAGTAACTCATTATTACATCTTTTAAAATAATGCAGAAAGTAAGTCGGTGTCATTACTGGTAGTCCAAAAAATAATGATATGGCATTACCGTTTCTACACTGGAAAGTAAAAAAATAAAATACAAACAGACGTTTCGTTAAGAGTCTGGAAAATTTTCTGGACGAGAATAAAATTAGAAATAAACTTTAGTTGTTTCTGTTATATTTTCCACTACTGTATGTAGGAATATATCGTCATATGAAATCAAAAAAGCCGTAAGTTACAAAAAATTCAAAATCGCCTTATTGATTGATTATGATGCACCGTATCAAAATACACATGCCTGCAAAATTTTACACTCCTACAGCTAAAAACGGCGATTTTATTAACAAAATTCTAAAAGCCCTAAGTGCAAGCGCAAAAAATTCGTACCCCAAAAAGGTTACTTAAGCCTTTCGGAAAAAAACTGTTTTTTTATAAACAGTTACACATTACATGTAATTGTAATTGAAAAAATGTCAATTACAATTGCATTTTATTGGGAAGAGAAATGATGATAAAAAGCGCGAGTTAGAGATCTACCCAACATGACTTATTCTTTTTATGCTTGACCACGCCTATCCCAGCCAATTTTTTTTTTTTGCTTAATTTTAACAACAAACATTTTCTAATTCTAAATGTAATTGAAATCACTTTCCATTTCATGTAATTTGTAATTGAAAATTTTCAATTACAATTACATGCAAATGTAGTTGAGTTTTTTTTTAATTTCAACTACATTTGCTTGTAATTGTAACCGAAAATTTGCAAGTAATTGTAATTGAATATTACAAGTAATTGTAATTGAAATCGCCCAGGTCTGGTTTTTATTTTGTTGGGTAGTAAAACTAATTTATAATGAAGAAAATATGAAAATATTTCCTAAAAATTACCAAAACCATTTTTTTAATTTGACTAACGGCCTTTTGGTTTCACAAAAACTCAATCATCGAAGGCGTAAGTTTCGCAGCTCTGTAAATAATGCAAAAATTTAAATACTAATTCGATAACCAAAAATAAGTTTAACCTGAAAAAAATTTCGAAAAAATTTGGTTTATTTTTCATTTTATTAAGTTTTTTGCTTCTCTTGTAAAATTGTTTAAGGTGCCTATTCCTACTTGTGACTCATTGTGACTGTCATAAGACTATTTTTAAGACTGAGATTCTTAACTTTTCATACAAAACAACAAAAAAGTTCAAAAAATTTAAATTTTATTTGTCAGTGTAATGATTGTGTCGATACCAGGTCTTAATTTTTTTGAAGTTTTCAAACAAAAATTTGAATAAATATAATTTATTGTAACTTTGCAGCAACAAATACATGGGGAATGCAGTCACAACTAAGAGTCACAGACTTTTCGTAGGAATAGGCACGTAAATGTAACTTACGGCTTTTTTGATTTCATATAACTTCATACAACGATATGAAACATATATGATCATGTTTGTCCATACATACAACCATATATGATCATAATTGAACATATATAAACATTTTTAACCGGTAAGCTTATATCTGTAAAAAAATGAGCAATTTTAAAAGATAAAGTTTAAGATATAAAAAACTCCCGATAATTATGTTTAATGCAAGGTTGGTTACCGAAACGAATAACGGTAAGGGTAACGGTAACGGTATCAGATTTCGTTTGTTTAGGTAACGGTAAAGGTAACGGTATTTAAGAATGTTTCGGTAACGGTATACCGGTACGTACCGGTATTCAAAATTATGTTAAAAACATATAAAAACAAGTAAAAACATGGCATATTTTTAATTTTAAGTACTGCAAATACAGATTTTAAGCTATAAATTCAATACTGGTAGTTTTAATAAGTAAAATTATTATCTATACATTTTTTGCAAAAAAAAAAACACTCAAGAATATAAAATAAAAAATAAAAAAATTGTAATTTTTATATAAAATAATAAATACCGGTAAAATACCGGTAACTACCCATAAAAATAACGGTATCGGTAACGATAACGGTATTTAGAAATTTTTTTAGAGGTATCGATAACGGTAACGGTATTCAATTTGAAACGGTATTTTAGCGATAACGGTATTATAACGATAACGGTAACCAACCTTGGTTTAATGACATGAAATTTATTGTAAAAATTATAGTTAACAACTTTATTTATTGTCGTTCTATATGTAAATATACTTTTCCCATAAATAATACTATTAATAAAAAAGTAATCGTTGTTAAAAAAATACTCAAATTAGGAAACAGTTAAAATGTGATTGTAAAAAAATTAATGAAAATAAACGATTGTATTAAAAAAAAATTTATTATCCAAAAACTAAAAAAAATATCAGTTTTATTATTTATCAAACCTAATATAACAACATTTTTATTAAGAAACCCCAAATACTAGTGTTTCCAATTCGGTTAATCGATTAACAGATTCCTCGATTAATCGCCTCTGTTTCGGTTAATGTCGAAACAAATAATTTAAAACTCAAATAATTATTCGACCCGAATAATCGGTTAAAATAGGTCGATTAACCGGTTAAATTTTTAATATGGAATTATTCCCTTATTTTTTCCCAATACTTCATAATTTTCTTAACTTTAGTTAAAAAATTGCAAGAAAAGCTTAGAAAAAACAAAAACTAACTAAAATACCATGGAATTCTTTTAAAATCTAGTGAAAGATGTCCTTAAGCCTTTAAATATCTTTTTTCAGCAAGGCCAAAATAAAGATGTTTTAAAACTCCTCAAAACACACGACGTGTTTGGCTGGAGCAGCCTTGAAGTTCTATGTATATAGGCTTAAGGAAATAAAATAGACAATTTACTATTTCTGTTTTAATTATTTTAAAAACTAGAAAGGGTTTTTCAACAGGGACGCTACAAAAGTAGAAAGACAGGGACAGCAAACGACGCCATATTTCTTGCCGCTCTTTTGACATTTCTCTTCAGTAAGGTTTGCCATTTCATGATGGAAAGATATACGAGCCAACAACGTGTCGAAATTATTAAAATTTACTACCGAAATTCGGAATCAGTGGCCTCAACGTTAAGAGCGCTACGTCCAATTTATGGTCGTCATAATCGTCCTAGCAGATCAACAATTGAGCGTCTAGTGGAAAAATTTTAATCCACAGGCACAGTACAAAATGTTCCCGTGCCAGAGAGACAAAGAAGTGCCCGTAGTGTCGAGAATATTGCTGCCGCTGAGGCTTCAGTTGAAAAAAGCCCAAATGTGTCTCTCACACGTCGTTCTCAAGCGTTGGGCATCTCTGTGACGTCGTTGTGGCGAATTTTGCGAAAAAATCTTGGCCTACATCCTTACAAGATCAAATTGACGCAAGAACTGAAGCAGCTTGACCACCAGAAGCGTCGTATGTTCGTGAATTGGGCTGAGCAACAACTTGAAAATGATTCGGATTTTCATCGAAAAATCATCTTCAGCGATGAGGCTCATTTCTGGCTGAATGGCTTCGTCAATAAACAAAATATGCGTTATTGGTCAGATAGCAATCCACACGTACTCCATGAGTCATCATTGCATCCCGAAAAAATTACGGTTAGGTGCGGTTTATGGGCCGCCGGCGTCATTGGGCCGTACTTCTTCCGTGATGATCAAGACCGGCACCTTACTGTGAATGGGAATCGCTACTGTTCAATGATAACCGAATATTTTTGGCCCCAATTGGATGATATGGACTTGGAGGACATGTGGTTCCAACAGGACGGCGCCACAAGTCACACAGCGAATGTCACAATCAATTTATTGCAAACCAAGTTTGGAGAACGTGTTATCTCACGAAATGGTCCAGTCGATTGGCAGCCTCGGTCGTGCGATTAACAATAAACAAATAACCTAAAGTTGACACTAGATTAACGTGAAAATATTCAAATTTATATGAAATTTGACATCTGTAACTGTACACTGAGAGAATTGTCTACATGCTATTTATGAATTTTTACATTGATTCCATGAAGTTTCGCTGGAATTTGTCCATTGAAAGATTTCATTGAATTGATGTATTTTTTTTTTAATTTCATATTATTTAATAAAAATTTCATATACCCAATAAAAAAGTTTTATTAAAAAGAGCTTCATAAAAATTTTGAAGCTTTTTTACAAAATTTATTTTTTCATTAGTTAAGTGAAAATTTTCATTAAAACTCGACCAAGAAAGTTCTCTATGCGTAAGTTAGTTCAAACTTTCGTTTATTTTGTTAATGGCCCTTAAATAACAAATAACGAAAAAAGGCTGAGAATTTAACAATTCTTTATGATAATCTTCA